>OX104067.1:105904145-105925916 GCA_944474145.2 Dicrocoelium dendriticum
AGGAATTGCGCGTACTATCACGAGAACAAACAGCAAAGCAAGATGTAGCATGCGACAAGTTTCGTCGATCGAAAAAAGCCCGTCCCAGCAACGTCCAGGGTGAAATTCATGATTATCATTTTGTTCAATAGCCATGGTGTTGTGCACGCATTATTTGTACCTAGAGGACAAAGAGTTACTCAGACCTACTATGAAGGTATCTTGCAACTGCTTGAAAAACGTGTCCATTGAATAAGAGTGCATATTGCGGATGCATGTGTGCTGCACAATGACAAAGTGGCTGCACACCCAGCGGCTACAGTTTGTGAGTTAATTTGCGAAGATACACATACCCAAAGTAAGACAATATACATATTGCTATGACCTAGATGCAAGCGGATTTTCTCTCCTCCCTAAGTTGAAGAGTAAGTAAATATATCATTATCATGGTACCCTGGAAAACAAGAATAAGCTTGTAAATGACGGACTAAGTATTTTGACAGGAAATACCTGTCGGATTTCCTATGCGGATTAAACGAAACTTTGGAAGCATTGTTTAATTTTCCAGGCGTAATATTTTGAAGAAATTGGTTTGTAATATCCAGTAAGCTCGATATATGTATATATGTACATTTATATATATTCTAGATACTTACTGCTGGGGCACAAGTTAAATCGGTGGACGCAACAGTCAATGAAAAATGTCCACAAATGTTGAGAATAGCTGACACACCTGTTGTGAGCGTTGAAATTGTCCTGTATCTCAGCCTGGCATTTCTGTTGTAGAAGATTTGCTACTAAACTAGGAAAATTTACATTGTGGCTATTCAGTCCTAATTCGCGGAATCTCGCAACTCAGTGCCCGGTCCGAATGACTATTGACAGTTACCTGCCTCAAATGTCAGCCTTCGATTGTTTCACGTGAGTCAGCCGAGAGATCAAGTCTCCTCCTGGACGATACCATGCCTATCACTGGAAACCCTGCGCAGTTTCGTAGACACTCTCCACCTCCTGCGCGTGTTGATTCATTTCGGCCAGAATGCCAGCCGTATAGAATCTCACGCAACCTGCGGTTTCTTGCTGATCGCAGATAGTCAACCTTCTTCAGATCGAACTGATGGTCCTCGGCATCCATGTGTATTGACATTCATGGATTCTCATCATAAAGCCGGATGGGCAGAGTTTGTTTATGCACTTTTGTGTCAAGTTTCGTTCCCCGTATTTGTAGCATCTCTTGCAGGAATTTTGCCAAATAAACTGATGTGTATTCCTTTCTCAATCTGGCCGTTACATTAAAATACTTTCGTCAAATGGTTTCCGGGTTTTCGTGTGCAACATTTATCCTTTAAGCATTAGAAGCCTCGCTGCCATTTCAGAACGCCCATGGATGTATAAAATGATAATCGTTCTTTTTTCGGTTTCACATGTGGACGCGAAATTTAATTATGTCTTTGACATCAGGCAGCATAAAATAAAGCATCTAGGGTACGAAGTTCGCTGGAAGGTGCTAAGTAACTAATCATCCTACGTCCTCCTCAGTTGCGGCGAGCTACTTTGTGTCTGTTTGAAAAGTGTCCTCAAGCACCATCAGTTGTGTAGTTTAGGATATATATTCTGCGATAGTTTACGATCCGATCGTTGTGCTTCGCTTTAGGAAAAATCGTTGTTTTTAGTGACCTAGAAGCAAGCATCTCACGAGCAGGTTCGGTAATTCTAAACGATAGTTTTCTCTTCCTGTTTTGGTAAAATGGATGGGGAAAAACCCTAATGATTTGTTAATGTATTTCTTGTAGTCTGAAGCATTTGAGGATGAACAATTATCGCCCACGCAACTTATCCAAAGTTAGGGCCCTACTATTGGAAATACGTTCTGTTCCAACGCTTGCAATACTGTCTCTGCTACCAGTCCAGAGGTTAACGATCCCATTTGCGTACTTGTTATCTCTTTGAACATTTGGCCAGTGAAATTGAAGTGTATGGTGAGACAAAAGTCAAGAAACACCACCTTTTGTATGGTTGAAATTTTGTGGTTGGTATTTGCCTATCCGTGCTGCTCAAGCAGATTCTTCATTGCTTGACAAGCCAGGGTCAAATATATTTTTGTGAACAAAGCTATAACTTCAAGGGAGAAAATTATCTTGTCTCCTTCTTTTGTTATTACCTTAAGTTCTTCAATGAATCTATTTGCCGACGGGATTGAGGGCCCTGAGTCTACGGGTAGGTGATTCGACTGTTTCCAATGTTCTTTAGACAGGTTTTAATTCCCTGCACTGGATGATGAAAAGATAGGGCATAGCGGTACCCCCAGTTGTGTACTTTGTGTGGGCCGTAGAACGTTGGTAGCATAGAATCTTCGGGTTTCATGTTACTGTTTTCTAATTTCGTGCATTGTCCCATTTGTTCCAATATTTAAAGAGCTGTGTTGCTTTTTTATTCCATACCTTTAGTAGGGTCTTCACTTATCGGCTGGTAATTGAGCACATTTCCTAACTCTTGTTTTTTCTTCACGTAGTCCGTTTTTCCATTATAAGAGTAAGACGTCCCTTGGCGGCCGAGAACATAACGACAATTTTGTCTTTTCTGAGATTTGTCAGTGCATTTCGTTCGCTTACACAAAATATGTTGGTTTTCACTCTTTGAATTATAGCCGGTTGTTACTGTGTCTATTTGAAATTGTAACGTGGCAATTGTTCACCCAGATTTGGACTTTTTCATTGCAATGCTATTGTAACTGCCTCTGAATCAAGCGGGCAAATAAGCCAACTCAGGGTGTGAAGTACGTTACTGGGAGCTAAAATACACAGCATTCCAGTAAAGGTTTGAAGCATTCATTAATTAACGATGCAACGGCATAAACAGCCGATTTTTCGCTTCGCGTTGAACGCAGTGTTCCAACTGTTTAAACTCATCATTATTTATGGATTATGTATAACTACCCGGAGAAAGCCGTCGTTGTTAACTCGTGGTTAACTCGTTCTACCTACGCGTAACTGGAGCTCTGGAGAGAAATTATTACCTAGATGGCTCACCTCAATTTAAACCATGTTAGCATTTGGCTATTTAGAGCGTGAGCTTGCGAATGTACTCTTTCGAAAACCGCCCAGCAAGAAACATAAATGCAGGATACGGGTGTAAGAGTGACTGTACCAATTCAAAAAATAGCTGAACTCATTTACCTTTACTGGTGCTGTCGAACTGTCGTTTTACCAATGCATATAACTTTGCCATCCCCTTAAAATCAAGTCTGCTAATTGCTTCGAATAATAAATAAAATATTAACTTGCACTATGCGATCCCTCTACAAATTCATCGAACCACATGTTTCGCGATGTCAAGGGATATAGTCTATTCATTTGCCTCCATTTTTGTAAACTTAACTCCGAATGCAGATTTCTTGAACAGTATAACGCTTCTTCTCTTTATAACTGTCGGAAACAACATTCGATCTTATTACTGACGCGTTTACATACGATACAAATCAGCGTAAAATGTTTTATAGTGAGTTTTACTACATTTCCGGAAGTGCAGTGTCAAGTGCACCTTCGAATATGTACTACATGTCTGTTACATTTCATGGGAATGGGCAGCAGCGCGCGTGAAAATATCCAGAACGCAACTGTTATATATGTGTGGGGAAGGGAACGGCCGACATAATTAATTTACTCTATGGGATATAACGGAGTAATCTGCTTACATTAATATTAGTCAAATGGCAAGTTCTTTGATCCGTGCGTGCCTACTCTGTCCCTCATAGATAAGTTAAGTGAAATTCAGCGGTTAATGAGTGATGCAATATCATTCGTGTTTCTGTTTCTAACCCAATATGGTTCCGATGTAATGCACACGGTATACAATATGTGAAAAGAGGAAATTACCGCAGAGTGTTTTCCTGATTGTTATGAAGGTGTGACTAACCCGAGCTGTGGAGACATGCTACATATACCATTAAGTTATGGCTCTACACCAGTACAAAGGTTGCATTGTCGTCCGGTATTTATAAATAATCTCTCTGTTATATACGTAGACGTCATAATTGTTTGCTACGCTGATCTTTTTTGTTATCTATGCTAAATGTTTTGCAGAAAGTAATTAATTTTCAGACAAATTTTGAGAATTTAATCGGATTACTTATCAGCTTATTATTCTTTTCTTTATTACGAAATTTTTGCACACTTGATTAATTTTCTCACACGGGCTTCTTTCGTGATGTGTCTGATAAAGATGACTTTATGGAATCGACAGGACTGTTGCTAGCTATTTCTTGTAGCTGGTAAACTTTATATCAAATATTTCTAAGCAAATTTGTGCTTGATGCTTTGCGACGAAATATCCCATCTGGGTACCAATCATAAAAACCTGTGATGACACCGTATGTATTGAAATATTGCTTAAAGTATTTTCACTAGTGACAGTTTGGTCGATAAAGAAAACTATGGCATCAGTTCAATTTTTGTTTAAGTAGTGTAAATATTGCCAGGCCGTATATATATTCCGAAGGACAAGCGTTTGACAACAAAAGTTACTTGGCTCAATACGAATAATTTTCGTCCAATGAATACCCATTGATAACCAAATGTAAAATTAAGTGTAACCATATCTCTGTGTAAATTTGACAACATATTCACAATCATGTGTAGTAGGAATCAACATTTATGTCCTCCAGGCATCTTCACGGAACTAATGTTGGCATATATATTTTATGATCCCATATTAGATTCATTCTGGAGTGGCTTTGTTTAAATAGCTCCGATCTGGTTAGTCGCATAAACTTATAGCACTTTTCTCAAGTCTGATTTAAACTTTTTGAGAAATATTTGTTTATGGACGTATGCTTTCATAAAAAGTGCAAAAGAAAAGATACTTCTATGTTCCCTAGGCTACATTAACTACAATTTCACGGACTGCTGGAGAGATATATATAATTCAGTAAGGTTTATGCCACGGCATTTTTCGCCTTATGTTTCTAAGAGTGGAAGAACGGTTACAAGGAAACAAATTAACAGTATGTCCTTAACAAAGTTGCATTAATATAAAACGGAGAAACTTGGACTAGAGTAAGGTAGAATTTTTCTGTTAGTTTTGACCATTTTACATAACGTTAACTTTGAGGGGGACCAAGGGTTATATTACACAAACTTGACAAGAATTTCTTGCAAATCCGTTTAAAAGTGACATTGTTGAAGTGCAGGAAAATTATATAATCCAAATTTTTAGATGAGTATGCTGACAAAGAATTGTAATCGTCTTGTATTTACTGCGGAAACGGCTGTTTGCGGAAGTTTTCATGAAACTGAAAAGCAACTTGTTGAATAAATCAACCAACAGCTTGCGTATTGAGTTCGACATTTCGGCAAATAGATTCGTATCGCGGAAGTTATGGGGCGACCTATGATCATTTAGTATACTGCGTCTTCCAACAGCCTCACACAATCAGCATTAACGCAATAAGCGATGCGTTTGGCTTTTACATGTCCAGCTTAATAGCGCATCCATAGCGTCAATATTCAAAGGATGAAATTGTTAAAATGTATTTGCAAGCAAAAGCAAAATATAAACCACGAACTAGTAATGAGCGCAAGGATAATATGTATATTTGCACGCTTTATTTGAAACACGTTCGATCGTAGTTGTCGAGATGAAAATGGAAACCATAAGCACATATTTTCTCCGTTGTCCCATCGGGTGCTGGTTTTCGGAAATTGACAAAACAGTGCGAGAATTAAGATTGTTTTTGGTTATGCAACAGCTGTTATGCTAAATGTGACAACTACTTCGTCATTGGGTTAGCATTCTAAAATGTGTCCTAGTCTAGGGCTATAAAGGATGCAATATTTTTAAGTGCTAGATGGGTAGATAATTCTGCAAAACGTCATTAAACACGTCGGACGAAACAACATCCAAACGGTTTTTCAGAGCTTTGTTTAGATAAAAATATTTTAGTTTATTTTTTTCCTAGAATTCCGAATGGGTTCATACAAAATAATGTTAGCACTTGTTGGCATATAGTCACTTTAATTAATTAATCCTCATGGATGTGAAGTTAATAATCTTCCAGCGACAGCCTGTATTAATGTACTGTTGAAAATGTTAAGCTGCCTAGAACAGTTTTTAACGGATTTACTTCCCGTTAATAGGATTTCAAAGAGATAAACCTGCCGAACGCAGATATAACATATGTTTTCGGAAAATTCTGACCTTTATAAATGATCTTTTATCCTCTAATTTCCTTTTTTAGTAATACCTAAACATCCAGGTTCTATCCATTATTATATGTTAGCTTATTTTGCGAAAAGCATTATAAACTTGATGGAATGCCACGCCCTTTTGCTACAGCCAATCGTTAGGCAATATACTTTGCGAATTAGTATTGAACTTAACTACAAATCTCTTGTGGAAATATAGTTATTTCATGTGAAAGGAACGCTATTGGTACTAAGGGATTTATTATCTGTGCCAGTACAAAACTGTCGAAGGTGTTTTCTATACGTTTCATTCGAAATGGACTATGATAATTAGACAAGATTTGCAACCTTTTACCTCACAAATAGGATGTCGCATACTAACAAGAAGCATGAGATGTTTTACAACCGTGTGAGATATTGAGCGAACTAATTTTCAGGAATCAGCACCAAATAAGATTTTGGTCATGTATATTAGGTAACTGTTTGTTTATATAATGAAAAATCAAAATACTTTAGTAAGAGATTTATTTATATTTGCTTGTAGGACAATTTAGAAATTATATGTAATATAGCACATTCATAAAAGCTAAAATCCGTGATACTCTTTCAGATATAGTGGAATTATCTGAAAGCATGTAAAGCATTGTTCCAGCAACAGCATATCAACATAGAGACACATAGTGATAAATTAAAATTCGTTAGGGTTTAAAACATTATATGAAAGGTTAATATACATGAAAAATTGCAAAAGAAATACAAGTAAAGCCCATAAGTCTCAGTCTTTAATAGATAATCGTAGTGCAGTGGTAAAGGAAGTGTGTAGAAATGCACGGTTGCCTTCACAAGTTAGTTCAATAAAGCGATGTGTTTCATTTTATGGAATAAAATTATCAGCACCAACATAATGAGCCCAATCAAACAAGAAATTTGATCTCTCATCATTATGCCAGCGACTATCTAGTAGATTCTCGTTTTGCATAAAAATATTGATATAATTTCTTAGGCCAAACGACGATAAGTTTCTACTTGCTTTCCCATGTTTTCTATACTTTGTATATTGGATTTTATTATGATGCTCCCTGTAACAGCTATGATCGTCACGCAAAAATCCAGCAGACATTATGGCAATTACCAACTATCAAGGGTGAATGCATCCGTCATTAAGACTATGTTAACTAACAGCTCCGGACACCAATATACCGTCATGGAATATTAGTTCGTAGTTTGACATTGACCACTTGGGAATAACAAACAGGTCAATCAATTGAGCAATACACATTTTTGCAACTGCTTCCGCTACTCAATGTAAATGAATTTTACAATGGTTTTCTGAATGGACTTGGTGAGATGCAAAATAATAACTAGCTACTTTACTATTACTATAACTAATTTACATTTGCACAATTTTGATTAAAAGGGGGTACCGGCATGGTCTTAATGTTGGCATAGTTATAAAAGTCCTGACACTTCGTACTGTGCAATTTGACGTTTGCAGTTCTTTGGTATATAGATTGCCTCTGCGTAAAATAGGAAATATCAAAATCAAAATGTAAACCAAATGGAGAAGTAAGTGAACTTACGACTTATGTTTTTTTCAATCAGAATAATTATACATAATAATATTCCACTTTAGCGTAAATGCTTGCAGCATAAACAATGCAGCTGAATGTGAAAAACTGCATCCAAATGCTAGGATAGTTTGAGTAACAAAGCATGGATTTATCGCAGTCGGATTTGAAGTGACAGTAATAATACATAATTATTTTGATTCAAATGATTTAATGCAAACTATTTTTAACTCTAAATAAATTCAAGGGTTCTGCTATCATATTTCCTTTTCCGATCGCCATTTTCATATTAGCGAATCACATGCGCATATATTATTCAAGTAAGCTGTCCACCGTTAACTACTTCGTTCACGTGATATTTTATGAAAAACAATTCTCATGTATAAGTTATTAAGTGGTTCAGGTAGCAAGTGCAGACATTATGCACATAGCTGATATTGAACACGGATGTTTATAACCACGTTTTTGCTAAGACACGAATAACGCGCACTCTTGAAATTGTATTTAACATATCCCAATTCTAAAAACGTACTTTCAAAAAGTCAGTACCCAAATTAAAACTCAAATAAAAAACCTTCTGACTTTTACTTAAAGAAAGATTCCTGCATATATTCGTGGAACAGTTTAAACCATCTCTTAATCCTCTTTTTTTCAAAATAAGGTTATTGTAGTTGTTTAATCCTAATCCGGACAATCAAGGTCTAACCACGCTGTCCATCAGCACGCGAAGCTAACTTGCCTTGTGGTGCTGATTGCACTTGTAATTACTGCTTGATGAATCTAAACTAGGACGAAAACATCGGTCAGTGAGTGAATCGATGTGAGAGAGGAACACGAAATTCTTCTGATTGGATAATATAAAATGATTGAAATGACGGTAGCAGATTACAAAGTCAACCTTCTGTAATCAGCGGCTTCGTGGAATTTTGTTTCACGGTGTTGGAGGCTACATTTGCGTCAGGACAGCTGTGTCCTACGTGTTCCCTTTGTGTGAATTTTGCATCAATAGGACTCTGACTGTGTATTAACCATTTATGCATTGTGCGGATATTCTCTCTGCAAGTTCAAGGAGTTTCCTGAATGGCCCAGTGGCCGTCTGTTACCGCCATTTCGGTTTTATTATACAGCCATCTAACGTGCGACAATCCAAACACTAGTTTGACAAACAACGTTGGTATTCAGACTAGTAGTTTTAACTTTGCAATGAACGACATCCGTTGAACAGATAGTCGTTATGGCACGTACTGAATTTTCAGGGAAAGCGAATTCTAAAGCTTGCGCAATAAACTTTATTTGTGACGCAGACAAGTGGGTTAACCTTTGGATAGATTGCATACATATTTTAAAAACATTTACATTCTATAATTGATTGTCTTACTCGCAGCCGGTTAAAATAATGAATTGCTACTGATGACCTCTTATTCTGCACTAAGTCTGCGTCTATTCCTCTAGTCAGATGTATAACTGCGTTCGCACATTAGTGTGCTAAGCTGACAAAATATGCAGTGCAAGCACTAGGGTTGATATCTGTCCCACAAAATCCGTACACATCATGAATCGAACTCAATGCTTAACAGCAAGCTGTAATCCAGAACAAGATAGCCTGTACGGAAATAACAGTAACGAGCCAGTAAGCAACTCAAACAAAAGCGGTTGCTCATTATCTTTCGTTTGCCGCACTTTTTCACATGAACTACTCGCCCCATCATAAACTGTTCAAGGGCCGATAACAGCTGCGTCTGCTTTTGCTACCCATAGGAAAGAGGCACCTCGTACCGTAACGCTGACGGTTGCCAAACGAAATAATACTACTAAAATCAGCACGGGACCTATTAGCCCATCAGCTGACCAACAGAAAAAGAGCCATTGAGTAATCCAAAGTTTAGAACATGAAGAAATTTCAAATTTCTCTGGTTGTTGTTGTATGCCCTAATGTGAATGAACCCGGGACCAACTCCGTAAAAGTTGGGCTACTGGAAGACAAGAAACACTAGGACTCCCTGTGTCAACTAATCGGTGTTTAACGTAAAGCAGTCAATATGACACGCCTCATCCCTCACACATACTCCATACACTACGGTGTACTGAGGTTACTCCAAGGAACAATTCCGTCAGGTAATAATGCAGAGGCAGTTTTCTTGTCAGCTACTCGCCGCCGTACCACCACATGCATTGGAACAAATTTCCATATGTTTCCTAGTGTGTCTGGCAGAAACGCAAACAAAATCCGATAGACCTCCGTACATAATATCAAAAATATATCCGTATTTACATGTTGAACCGATTGCCTCGGTGCATTTACAAACTCGGGTCTACCGTGTTTTAAATCACCAAATTATTTTCCATCAACGTCGACATAATTTCCGTTGGGAAATTGAGTAAATGCTCCCTGCGTCTCCAGCGTTGTCGGTGTATTGGCATGTCACATCTTCATTATTGCTGTTAAAACTAGTGCATTTTATCCACATCGATATGTGAACGGATGGTCTAATGATTTGCGCTCGCTGGATCTGAGTTATATCTGCAGTCTGTTTACAGTTAGCAAATAGTAGCTTTCTCAGCATCTGTAGTGTAGGTCCTTGCACCGCCTTTAATTAGTCAACGAATTTCTTCTAAAGGCAAAAGCTTCGCCTTCTCCACGTATATGAGAGAGCTCCGGTGTTAATCGCATTAGTTAATTGCTAAATTAATCCCCCAAGCAGTTGCCAGCGTCCGCTACCTGTGCGTTGGAGACTAGGTTATCCTCTAACACCAATAGGCTAATTGTTTTTTTGCCGCAATCAAAATAATCTGGTAACTGCAGCTTTTTTCCTATTGTTCCCTCGACAGCAGCTTTCAAATATTCACTAATCTGGAGCCACAGGTCGCTCACTTGGGCTATCGCTTCAACATTGCATAGGCGTGTAGCTGTCGGCTTCTCCGATTCCATCAACTCCACGACATCTATAGAACCAACACTAGGTTTGCGACGGTTCACTGCAGGTGAGCAATATAAAGGTTTACGAAAATCTGTTTGCAATCCGGTCCGCAACTACCTGTGATCCCTGCCACAATCATTCCAATGGAATTCGATTGTCATGCACACTTTTCGCATGTTACGCTGGCATATGTTGCAGGGCAGGTGAACGTGACCACTCCGTGGGTGTGTCCAAGCAGACATATCACTCGCACCGAGATAAACAAAATGTTATTGCGCCTCAAGTCGTGAGTGGCGCTTAGTGAGACCAGAAGGTCCCCGTTCTTATTGGCTGCGCCGATACCAACCGTACCGAATGCGTCTGTTCACACCAAAACATCACCTCCAAACTGCGTTTTGTAATCCCTCAGTAAGATCAGTCGATGGCTCCTCAGCACAAGCGTTATCAGGAACAACACCTGATTGTGAACTCGATCATTTGTGCTATCAGGATAACTAGTGTTGGGAAGTAAAAGCTAATAAATAGTGCATCTTCACCTTTTTGAATTGTTAAGAGCTATGTGCTGATGCAATTTCAATTTCTCATCTTTTGCATATTTAAGCGGTCGGAGCGTGCAAGTCCGACCAATTTTCAAGTTTAATCAGCACCAGCATCATGAAGCTTGCCAGTGTCACCGAGCCAAGTCTAACTGAGTTCGACAATGTGGATCCCGTTGCGCGCGAGTTCTATTGCGACCACTGCATTGCGTCGTTTTGGACTACCTCAAGTATTCTGGTAGAGTAGTGTTAGGTATTACCGTAACACGATGTTGAGTGCTTTCAAGATGGCTTGCAATTGCGGTGGTTAACAACACCCGCTTTGGAGGCAGGAGGGGTTATTTGTAATAAAGATGGGAGGTTAGATTTATGAGAAGTGGAAAGACGAGATTCGTCAGCTTGGTTGTTTTGCTTATTTTATTCCGCAGCAATGGTATAATTATTATTGTGTGATTCATGGCAGCATTTCTGAACTGGAATATTGCCAAGGTATTCATACATAGGAGGAGAATGACTCGGGTCATTAGCCAAATTCTTAGCGAAACTGTTTCCCCGAAAGTCGGCGGTCGGTGCGCAATGAACCAGTGAAACTTCTTAGGCGGAATAGTGGGCCTTGGATCATAGCTAGATATGATAACCCAAGACCCACTTAGTGTCTGCCACGAGCAGGCGTCAAATAAATGAGTCCCCGTTAAGAAATGTTGAGCGTCCGTTCTGCGATCTGTCAAGATCTCGATATTACAAGCATTAGGGCACCCCTGGCCAGAATGTTTATAGATGTATATAATATACATATATATATGTTGCTTGATATCCAAGGTGTGGCTCTGCTTGATGTGCATGTTGACAAAGTGCCTACCTGTCTCGTACACACTACCTCGTCAATATTGGCTCCAGGAGACAGATGATCGTTGCTGGAAGGGACGGGGTGCACTGTCCTTTTGACCGTGTGAGGATCAAATAATGGTTCCATTCGCGCAGTGTGGAGCGGACTACGGTCCAGCAACCGTCTTGTGTGCGCCTGATTCCTCAAATAGAGCGTGCTTGTGTTTGCCTGTGAAGGAGTGTGGGCCGGCTCTATTGATGAAGCCTGGCTTCCATCCACATAACTCCTGGTCTTATACCTTCTGTTTTACACTGGATATGGGTGTGTGGTTAGAGCTGTGGTTGGTGCAGCGCAAGCCACCCATGGTCCCTCTGTAGGGGCAGGCGTCAGGTGGCTGGCCACAGTGAAAAGCAAATCCAAAACCGGATGCCCCAACCATATATATATATATATATATATATATATATATATATGAATTAGCAGTTAAAACCGGCCACGCATTGCTATGCATCAGTTGGTTAATTCTAACAGAAATAACATAAAGTCCCACCTTCCCACTACATGTAGTTTTACACTCACATTTAGGTAAACAAAATTGATGTTGTCCTATTTTCTTTTTAGATTTGAATATTGTCAGATTTGACCTTGCACGAAGCAGTCTGCGCTTATATCTAAACTGCCAATTTTAAAACATCGTCCTGAGCGAGTTTGATTATGATTGTAAACGTCAAACAAAATGGGAATGGCATGCTGTTAACCTTTAACGGCGTATCATAAGGTATCATCGGAATGCAAATAATGTGGCTATTTTCTCGTTTAAAGGCTTGCTCAAGAAGGTTGCTCTTACGCTGTTGCTGAGAAATCCGTGTAATACAAGTTGTGTGCCGTTGCAAACCTTAGACTAGTTGGTAATTTGCAACTGGACCATCGATATGCCGATTTTCAATTTCACAATGTGCGGCAGCAGCGTTCATTACAGATTGAGTAAATTCAAAAATTTCGTTGGATTATTAACCGCTTCATATGCTTCCAACACAGCGTTGACGGGGATTTACGCAGCTGTCCGCCTTGAAATATTATATTGATTATTTGTGTTAAGGTCATCGATGTCGTTTTTCTTGGCCTCTCTTGCTCCTTCACTCAGCCAATCGTAATACTGATATCTGGTGTGAAAATTATGAAAGGCATTTTCACACAAATCCTCTTGTGACGTTAAGAATTTGCAGAAATTACAATGCAATGAAATAATTCTTAAGGCCATACCAATGGGTAAATTTGCGTATCCAATATTAAGTAATACATCCACAGTAATTTATCCACATCGTACAGAGACAAATGCTTCATGTTGTATCCTGATGTCCAACTGTGATTTAAGATTCTGTCTAGAAATGCGTACTGGGTTCGCATGTCTACCCATCGGAGATTGCACATCAACTATTATCGTCCCACTTGGCCTTGAATTTGAATAAAATGAATAGGTCGGGTTGCCCATACTGATGAACATGCACAACTGCATCTTGAACGTACTCATGGAAAGGACGCGGACAGCTGGTATATGAAATTTCAACGCTCTTATCTTTCAACGTTAACTACATTCAAGTCAAACAAAATGCATACGTTAAAGGAACATATGTTACAACGCGAAGCAAAATACTAACAAACATTATGTTTTGCTTATTCTAAAATATAGAAGAAATACTTGTGAAACATCTGTAGGCATTTCAATAAGTGGTTGCCTTCATGTTCCAAATCTCTTCTCGGTATCAATAAGTGTCCATTGTGCTGCATTTCCTAATTGTTTGTTTGCCACCGACTTGATTATCTTCTTAATATTATAAATAATATTATATTAATTGATATACTTCAGAATTATTGTAAAAAAGTTGGGATTGTGCACGGCATGATAGCATATATGAACTACTGCAATATTTGTATACAACTCGTTTCATCAATATAGAGAATATAAAAAAATTGCCACTTCGTCTGTATTTAGGAGATTAAATCTTGGCACATATTATACAGCAGTCGGATTTTTATCATGAGTACGAAAATTTTATATGTCGGATGACATCATATATCTTACCGGTTTGAAGAAAAGCACTGCATTATTTATTTAATATAGTAGGTCATAAAATGAGGTAAAAGTGGATTTTTCTACGGTACAATTTCCCCACAGTGCATTCAGTTCTCCATTGCCATCGCAGATAATGCTACTTGTAGGAATTTATGGAAACGGAATAACGAAACGGCTTTTCGTTATATATTTCCTTTCATTTTGAAATTGGGTATGAATGGAACTGTCACGTATTCTGCGTCGAACAACGTCATTTGGATGCAAGTGTTACATTTCCTGATGTTAGAGAAAACATGTATTCATTCCGCGGTATCTCCGGCAAAAGATGTTACTGTTATGGCGGTTCTTCCTTTTGAGGCAATTCCATTTTTCTGACGTATCAAAACAATTTTTCTTTTCTTCATTTAATTCCATAACCTTAAAAACAGTCACACTTCTGACATAGTGCCGCTGATGACATTTTTACTAAAACCTGAAATTCAAGGCGGTTGTAGTCGTGCGATTACTGAGCATGCAGTTGTGTTTTATTTTGATCTGCTGTTTCGCTTCCAGGACCTTCGTTCTGTTTATAACCAAGCACATGTAGAGCTGCAAAAGTTATCGTGTAGGTAATCTTGCATCCTTGAGTCTGGCTGCAAGTTGCAGCGCAAGTAATAGCCATTCATACTCCATTTTACATGTTCGCTGCTTCCCGTCCTTCCTCTGTTAGCATTGCAAGTGCTCTTTGTATTGTTCATCTACGCCATTAGGACGGCCGAACTTCGATTATCTGCAAGGTATCGCTAAGTTAAAATAATGAATATCGTTTGAAATATACGAAGGCGAAGCCTGGCCGTTTAGATCAGCGAACCTATAGAGGTTAGTTAAGTTCGACCATCGGTGCCTACGCAGTTTGGTTCACATCTGGTGGGAAGACCGCTCGAGCAACGAGCGTGTTCGACGCTTTGTTTACGACAAAGAACAATAACTGAACCGCTTAGCAACGTGATTTCAAGCACCAGGCTTCCATGGCTCGGCCAAGTGTTGCGCATGCCAGCCCACTGACTCCCGGGATGCGCCTTATAAGCTCACCGGGGATGTGGATGGAAAAAGAGGAGGGTTGGCCTAGCGATGACTTGGTCAAGAGAAATAAAGGCCCTCACTTTGGATCTTGCCTCGGTTGGAGCGTCTCGGCTCCCTGGTTGGAGTCGAAAAGGCTATGAACAAGTTTGGTTAGATACACTTGCTGACATCGCAAGGAGCGGAACTCAGTGGCGTACCTGCTGTGAATTTATTCGTCCCTCCCCATCCCTGCTAGCCGCCCCTTCAACCACGATCTCATTTAGTGGCGTAATATAATTTTACATAATAATTTTTCTTGTTGCATTGTAGCCGGCTCATATCTTTCCGGAACGATGAGCATCCGTTGCAGGTAGCTCAAGAGGCATGCATCAGCTGTATTTCTAATAATTTTCTTAGATTTATTGCGAATAAATTGCTGAGATGTTTTGCACCTGTGGCTAACGTGTATAAGGATGATGACGATATTGCAATGAAAATGTTTATGCCAACAGCAAATAATATTTTAACAATAATATATGGAAAAGCGCGAAAGAAAATCGTTACAATAGTAATCAGTGCTGTCATAGTATTAAAACGTAGACTAAATGACAGAATGTAGTTCAAAGCACGTTTCACAAAACTTTGAGGCAGAAAAAATTCCAAGCAATAGTAACAACTTGAGGTACATACTAAATGAGAGAGCTCGATAGATTCAAAATGTCATCAGATATGTCTCGCTAATTTTTGACGCAAATCTGCATGTGAACAAACCTAGTTATCTATAAGTAATGAAAATGAAAACATCTGGAAAATGTATAAACATTGGAATTTTGGAATATATAAATAAAAGTGAGAACCATACAATTACATAGCTGCCCATAAACCTGATGGTAATAAAATTCAGCTTTGTGACCAAATTGCATGGCAATCGGTTTAATCATAATCACCACCCGGAGAAACAGAGGCACGCCCACGCACACACCCACATAAATATAAAGGCAGATATGTAAAAACATATTCTAAAACTTCACAAAAGAAACTTATCACTATTGATCAATATTTGCTACTCGATGTACTAACCAGATCATCCACCATTTGGTTCAGCAAGGAGGTGTATTTGAAAAACTGTTGTGCTCTTGCCCAATACTTCAAGAAATTTCTTTGTATTACGAGATACATGCCTCACAATATGAACAGTTTGGATTATTTACTTTTGCAGTTTTGGGCGCTTAGTAAATCCTAGGTAATCAGGGAAATGCACATTGAAGCAACGTGAAAATATCAATGATATTTTTCAACTTTCTGTAAGTCGCCTAAAATATGAGAGCTTCAGAACGGAGCTAACTGCATGACTACGTTCTGGTGTGGTTTAAGGTTACCAACGATCAAGCGATAGTTAATTGTTTCCGAAGTATCTCAGTTGTCATTGACCTTAAGCTACAAGAGCTAATTAATTTGGCCACATTGAGAATAAACCAAAATGGCTCAGATCAGTGTGCTAGTGTTAATTAAATTGTATTGCTTCTGTTGGGGGGTAAACACAAACAAAAATCAAGTTATTATCGTAGCATATAGATGCCTCAGTTATTCTCAAAATCCGCATATATAATTTTTTATTATATATATAGCAAGAAGTAACTTATATTGAACACGAGCAATAGTGGTTACGGTAATTAATTTTATTCACAACTCTTAGGGAAATGCAGTTTCCCTGCTATATGGGCATTGAAATGCAAATACGCCAAGATAGCTGAACGTCTAATGAGAAATCCAAGTTAGCCATAATCGATTTTAAAGTAAATTGTTTGCAACGTTGAAAATGCAAACAACCAGCATTGACTGCTTCTAAAATTGATAAGAGCAGCAACCAGTTGATAGGATATGGTGGCATTTTGCTTAAATCCTGCAGCTTATGACAACTCGCTGTGATTCAACACACGAGACAGCATTATTTATCAACACACTGAAGTTATTGGGTGTAGAACGAATAATTCGAAGGAATATTCAGCGATTTATAGATCAATATGTAGCCGGCCCCAATAAACTGGTCAATCTACACTGTGAACTATTGAGAAAGGATCGTTAATTTGGGTGAGTTAGAGCGGACCACATTGCTAACTGTCCAATGGTGGATATCGGTCTAACTCAAAATGTCTCACAGAGACACATGGGTGTAGAACGCATGCATGCGAGTACATGTGTACTTCACAGTGACGTCCGTGTAAACGCTGAATCATGCGAGGATAGTTGGCATAGAATCCACCTACGACAGGTAAAAAGCAATTTCGTCGATTGATACACATGGCTGGTTGGAATGGAACAGGTGTGAGGAATGGAAAGAGCGGTACCTCATAACCAGGCTACTTCGATAGTATTGTAATGGCGTTTCGACAGGCGCAAGTGGCCTCAGAAAGGTTTGTACTTAGTGTTATCCCACCTAATGACAAATCATGTTTGACAAAGCTTTGTAGTCTAAAAGTTAACTTCCAAATACGTACATTAGAAAAAACGACATTCCTTAAAAATAGGTCTTCCAGATATGGAATTCGATGTTTTGGGGAAGATGTTTTGAAAAACCATGCCGCAGAGCCTATTATCCCACCGCAGTATTGATTGTCATCGCAGGAAACACGCGTTGTAACGCTGTCCATTTTGTTACAGGCGGAACAATGTTTTTTTTTTCATTTCGACATATTCACTGAGGAGGCAATATTTTATTAGCAGGGAACTCAGAAGCTGCTTTTCTAGGAAATATACAATCTAGGAGGATACTGAGAAGCACGTACTGCTAAAGGCACAAAGTTCATTGACTTGAAAATAGGAATGACAAATAGTGGGAACTCAACACACGAATGTGGGTTCTCAAGCATACTGCGCACCACAAGCTCGTTGGCCTTGTGATAACGTTTTTGACACACTTTGCTGCAAACGCACTTTTGGATCAAATCTGGTGAGCGGGCAGGCCAATCCTTTAGAACTTTGCGACCGATCCACCGATGACCGGACACGTCCTTACGAAGATACCACACATTGTGTGCATAATGGGCAAGTGCGCCATAATGAATCTATAATGGCTGAAACAAATTGCCAAACTAGACGAAGATTATCGCTGGTAATAACCTCTCTATCTTGTTGCTCCTACGTAATTCGTCAGCAACTGTTCCTTAAATAACGGAGACACATATGACTAAGAAGAATGGTGGTCGTCAATGGTCGTCAATGAGCTACTTGGCTAACACGTGGCAACCTTATATAAGCAATTGAAGTACATGAATCTGGCGTGCAAAGAACACTTAACTTGGCCTACTGAGGTTCAACAGTTTCGTCCATCGCAGTCAACCTTACGGTGAATAAAAACAGCGATGCCTGCGTCCTGTACGGCAATTTAGCGATTGGACGCATCTCACGTAGACCAGTTGATCTATATTCTACCAGCGTTCAGTCAACCTCGATGAGATATGTACAACATTACCCATCGCAACAGTGTGATAGTGTTATCATTTGCTATGCATAACAATAAATTTACGTACATAATTATTCAAGGGCATAAAAACAAGGAACCAAAAGTGAAAAATTACCATTGTCGTTTTCCTTGATCAGCAACACTCGCAGGATGATGTTGGCTAGGACATTCGGCAAATATCCACCGGTATACCGCGACATATCTTGACGATGCTCAGCTTCAGTTCCTCCAGACACGTCGGCCTGAGTTAATACACTATACATTTCAATTATCCCCATAAAATGAAATTAAGTGGGTTCAAAGCAGAAGACCGTGCACACCAATCATTGGGTTCCCCATGACCTATCCAAAGTGTAGCGAAAGTTTCGTTAAGGTAAGCACGTACCGTTTGTGCAGAATGGGCAAGCGCTCCATCCTGCGGCCACCAAGCGATTCTCAAATGACCCTGGACTGCAAAATTTATTTCTAAGAGGATGCTAAGAAATGTGAAGCCTTAACAAAAAGCAAGGTACCCGTTACATTCTTGGAAAAGAAAAAGGGTCCAATAATATTTCGCCCTATCGAGGTGAATTTGAGGTAACTTGCATGCTAATCGCTCACTTGGGCAATCGTGGATTTTTAAAATGTGGTACAGCGACATTTTGTCGCATAACTTTGGATCAATACTTATTCGTGGCGTTTTAATAAGCTCTACTTTTTGACACCAGTTTCCCGAATATACTCCAGTGCATCCTACATTTACCCTGAATTCTACATTCCTGGCAGTGTTTCGCCGATATCCAGGTGACAAACGTTACCTAACTGCATCCATCGGAGACATTGTTTGATCTCACTCGATAAAAAATGTCAAAGGCTTTCGAACCAAATATCACTCAATCGAATCCAACATTAGTTAGAGCAACTACTGGTTTCAATGCATATTCACCTGGCACGATCCATGGGCCTTACTGCGAAAATGCCTAATCACAACCTAGGGTAATATGTCCAGCGTTCACGTTGACACATTCGACTGGCACGCCAGATAGGACAATCTGCAAGCACACAACTGCAAATTGAACACTGACTTTGCCGTCAACATCAGTAACAGTACAACTTTTATACCATAGTGTGTGAGTCATTCAAATGGTTTGCAACTCTTGCTCAACAAACGCAATGCACAGTGTGCCACAGTCTAAAGACCTATGTGCATCATGTTCCAAACTAGTCAAGAGGGGCAATTTGTGCCGTAACATTTGCGTTTTCTTGCGAGATGCCTTCAGCTTAAACCTAGACAAGCCAAGTTATTAAACAAACCAGACTGGCTATGGGTCTTTGTGGAATGCACATCGATCCCGCTGAAAATAGCGCGCTCCTATTATCTCAGTATTATGACCAGCTACTAGCCAAGCTTGAGGAAATGTTGATCAGCAAAATCACTACTGTTGGGGTGAACAGTGAGGGCTGTGCAAACCAATAACTCCCCCTTGGTTGCTGCTCAAATCCCGCGAAGAACTGCTAATAACACCGTAAGGAACACGACAACTAGGGTCCAGAACATCAATATTTGTCCCAATACCAGATGTGGCTCGCAATGATAAAAGTGATTCCCAGTTGGATGGGAGTAAACACACGTTTGGATGCTTCCAAACTCCCAAGGGAATGCGTAGAAATATATCATGCAGATACTAGCGAAAATTGTGATACGGTTGCCTCCAAGAAGAGCTGTTATTTAAAATTAACGTCACCCTCAAATGGATCGGAGACTGAGGAGCTTAGCGGAGATTTCCTAGTGCAAGCACCACCGGTTTTCTGCGGTACATCTCTCAATCATTAACCCGACTTGTCGAAATGTGTAAAGAAACAACTACCTGTACTGAGCGTACTGTGCTCCAATATCCCAGAATCAACGTCAACATCAATAAGAGGCAGGCAGTTGGATGACCTCAAGCAGTGGGATATTATTCGTAACCTACTCGGAGTTGTATTGAAAACTGTACACGTAGTGCGTATTTTACGAAACCCCAACTCTAGGCTTTTCGGGAGCCAAGAGTGCTGCACATTTTACTGAACTCCATTACTGAAGTAGTATCAGTACTACCGTCGACAGGTAGTCTCAGAAATAAACACTGCTCAAGCGGTATCTTTCCAGACATCACATGTAGCGAGCATTATCTAGTTGACTGCATCAATGAGGACTACCAGAATGCAAATTTAACCAGAAACTTACTATTCCACGGGGTTCCTAAAACTGAAAAATACGAGGTGCATGAACTAACAACCCAAGATAAAGTACAGTGATGTATTATTCGTGAAACACTCTGCTTGGATAATGTGTTAGCAAAATATGTGTCACTACTGCGTACCTCACCGAACTACAAAGGTAGTGGTCCGAAAGTGTTGAAAGTTGTCCTTCAGTCAAAAAATATGGTAGCACAGATGCTGCAAAGCTTGTGCATGTTTCGTTGCAGGCTACCATCTGTGATTCGGCGGAAGTCAATTAGCGATATGCAATCTAGAGATGATGTCAATTAAAGAACTAAACGCGATGGGATGTATGAAATTTAAATGCACCAGTAGTGTGTCGAATGAGCCCATACAACCTTCAGAATTTGACACTGATCAGGCACCTTTCCTTGCACGTAGAAGATTAGACACGCGACTAAATACACGGAAAATAAATAAGAGGTTAAACACCTCAAAATACAACCTAAAAGACGAATTATCGCCGGCCACGCACTACTCGGCGAAACTCAACGTATGAGTTTTACAGCCGATGAAACGTTGATCAAACCTGAGAAGCTTACATGTATTTCCCTAATACTCACGTACACCTGCGGATAGCGTCCTCCGGTCGGTTATTTTTGGCTGTGTTGACAAGATCACTTTGTGTTAACTTCCTGCGTTTATTGGAAGTATTTCGTGGAAATTGAGCTAAAATTCAGTTTCATTTCCGATTCTGAAATTTCCGACCAGAAATACTTGTGTTTTCATCACTTGGATTCGGCCATCTTGCTATCGCCATTTTATTCGTCAATTGGCCGCCATCTTGTTTTCGGATTATTCCCAATGCCGAAGCAGTCATCCTGTGGTACTTGCTACAAACTAGTCGGATACCGTGCAAATGCCCTCACGTGTGTTTTGTGCCAAGTTAAATACCACATTTCATGTGTTGGATTATCAGTTGAGCATTTTCATCGTCTTCGCG
>OX104067.1:105926415-105956018 GCA_944474145.2 Dicrocoelium dendriticum
TGAAATTTATCCAACTAAGAAGGACATGGTCTAACGAATGCACGACTAAATATCGACAACCAATAGAACATGATGAAGATATTAATCCACAAGCTTTGAGATATCAGAGCAAATGTCACTAGAATAATGTATCTTTCATTACATATTTGACAGAATTATTCTATTTCAAAATCATGGCAGTCAGGGAATTACTAATGTATCGTAGTCCATTGTTCGTGCGTGAATAGATTTCTACCACAATCTGGTCGCGGATCTTCATACGGATTATGAAATGCCCTGTGTACGGCTTGTCTAATATCAGAGTATTTTAGACGCCATATTATTACATGCTTTGACATGGCTGGCTGCAATGGTTTTAGCGAGTGCAGCTTTGAAATGCCCATAAACCAGGATAAATGGTTCACTGAACTGACATTTACTTTTAGGTCCTTATTCAATAGACCGGAGAGGTAACGGCAGAGCAATAGACATACTAGGGTAACAAGCGCACGATGATAAAAACATGGATCAAAATCGGGTACAAAAAGAAAACAATCACTTGTAAAAATGAATCGGATACTTCAAATGTCAGTGAGCGTTTTGTTCACGTGAAAGGAGACCACGTAAGCCAATACGCAGTGTTACTGCCAGATGTTTTACCGAGGTAGAAGAGGTCAATCATTCATCGTCAATGCAAGGTTGCCTACACTGTTAGGCTTTGCTGGTAGCGATTTCTAGTTAATATCGCAAGCTCAGTCTGTCATTTTGAACTATTTAACAGGATATCACGAGATTTATACCAAGCTGTTTTCTTGGATGGTTTTCAGCTTGTCCAGTGGCACAACGCTTGCACCATGAACGTCAAGAATTCGGTAGCCCACCTACATTGGCAAGGGATGTAAAATGCGATAACGTGTGGAAAAAATTAGAAAGGACAAAATGTCTCCTTTAAGGGCACTACTATTCGTTGTGAGTGATAAAGTGTTTCCACAAAAATCCGTTCAACTGATTACGCCTGTCAAAGAAATATATATCAGAAGATCAACAGGAGTATAAACTCCAGAACCTAAAAATCGTGCATCGGTTGTTTATGATTCATACATCGGAAAGGGTTGCTAAAATCCAGGAAGGAGCCGCGGATGGGTGTTTTTCATTATCCAGTGACAGAGAACAAAATGCACCAGACATGCTATACATAACGGAAGATCAGGTCTCCTAGGCGGTGGCAGATTACAAACTGGAAACGCTATAAGGTTATTGACAAATGCTATGTAATATGTTGCATCTAAGCTGGTTATGGATTGCACTATATTCTTTAGCCCAAGACTCGCAATGAAGATGGCCTCAAAGCGCTTTGATACTTAGACTACGATGCGTAAGGCGCGTTCCAGAAATTCGAGGATTGCAGCTGTATTTCAATCGAAAAGTGGTTCGATTTCGCAGGTGGACAGCTAGGAGTCGTTTAAACATTAGCCATTGAAATCAAATGATTGCCATTCAGCAATCATGGTATGCATTTAAACAGTAAATTATTAGGGTGCTTCAAGCTGCATAGGCAAATGCTTTTAATCAACGTACACCCTGAATAATAATTGTAGATATTATTACAACCACGTTTAATTCAGGTACGTTAATTCAGCAAGAAAAGAGTTGAATAATTTGAGTGTGCCACTTGCGTCATTAACCTCAACATGCACCCAGGTTTTCTGCAGCCTAATGGTGCACAAGCAAGAATAATCAAAATATTTCAAAACAAATTGGAGGTCTCCAAAGTTTCCAAGTTGCGTTCGAAAGGTAGAAACGAATAAAACATATATACTCATGTTTTCGAGATGTTTCCGCCGAAGTGATACTCGCCGTTCTGCATCTACTTTGTGTAGAATACATTCACAGCATTTGGATTATTGAGATTTATTTGCTATGTCTTGACGAAAAAAAGTTGCCAATTCCCATGTGTGTACACACGTAAAAAAGAGAAACACTCAAGGGTTTAAAAAAGCATGTTGAAATGTTGAGAAAAAAGTGCTTGATAGTTTGCGGAAGAAGGTGTGTTTGTTAGTAACTCCTTTGGATAGAAATTATAGTGCACGGCCAAATCTGAAAGCAGTGCTGAAATCGGAAAATAAATTCATCTATGCCTGATTCGATTTTATTAAATTGGGTAAAAACAGCGAGATGACAGACTGCGATATGTCCACATTTCCACTGTTCTCCTCAGTCGCATACACCATACAAGCAGAAACACATACACAAATATTTACTAGGGATAAAAATGTTTCCTTTCTACTGATTGCCTGAAGCACGTATATGATCTATCGTCTGCTCATTTCACCCGCCCGAAGTTGGAAGATTTTTTGGAATAAATTATTGGTTACCACCCATGACGATAGAGGGGCTCAGCACGCAGGCCCAGTTTGAATATATTATGACCAGCTCAGTGACCTATCGCCAATATCCACATAATATGCGTGCTAGTTTCGGGAAAAATTGGTGGATATTGCGAACCATTACCTTAATCCGCCAATAAACCAGAGAATTTACCTGAAGTCTGAACACTATGTCAAAAACAGTGAGTAAAAAGAAATGGCGCGCGTAAGTTTTCTGTAGCCAGATGAAGGATCAGGCATTATTAATAATGAACAAGGATTAGTAGGTTGCAAAAGTGGAGTCTATTTTTGGGGATAGACGTAAGTTCCTGATAGATGCGACATCAGAGAATAACGTCTTAGTGGAAAAAGAGGTGGCCAGAAATCTTCAGGTATATGAGTCGCAGTACAGGCAGCTGAAACCGACTGGGACGTAGACACCGAGAATGAGGGGCGCGCCTAAGCTACACAAGCCAATGCGTCCGATTATGTGCATGAACAACTCACACAACGTTGCCTGGTGGCTGGCGAAACTATTGAATCCCATGTGTAAAATCTTGACTACGCAATGCCAGCAAGATTCATTTGAACTAGCAAAGACGATAGAAAAATTTTCACTGGGTTGGGAAGTAATGTACTCTCGCGACATGGAGTTTCTATTTACGAACGCCCCACTTCAAGAAACAGTTGATTATTTGTGTAATTTCATCCTGAGTCCAAACGTGTATGAGGGCTTCCCTGTGGAATATTTGTGAGATATGATTCTACTGTGCACAGAGAATGTACGTTTTAAGTTTGTGAGGACTGCATACTAGCAGTTTGACGAAGTCACTCTGGGCAGCCCTCAGAGACCCGTCTTTGTAGATATCATTCTCGGCTTGATCGAAATGCAAGTCGCTGCCAGTAGTATAGAAGCAAGCTTATACAAAGGGTATCTGGATGATATTCTGGTGTTCGCAAACGGTGAACATTTTACTCGACTATTAACAACTTTAAGTTTATTCACCCCAAGTTGTCGGTCTCACACGTGATGGAAATGTACGGCCGCCGCACATTTTTGGATATCCTCATTAATAGACGGACGGAGGTATATTGCAGCGCACCGTTTACCGCAAGGCAAGCTGGAGTGGGCAGTATCTTCACTTTTCTAGTTTCGCCCCTGTTGCATACAGACGCGGTCGCGTGAAAATGCTGTTCTTCACGGCCGGACGAATTCGTAGTCCTACCAAACTGGAACCAGAACAGAAGTTTCAAAAGGTTATCCAGAAAAGTACATCCAAGTACATATCAGACTCCCCAAAAAGGAACTGCCGGTACTAATGGCAGGGAACAAAGCAGTTTATCTGTTTCTGCCCTTCATGGGAGACCATGTGGCAAATGACATCGGACACAAGCTCAGGTAAGCCCTCACGCCTACGTGCACGACTTCTCAGTTCCGCCTCATGCACACTACTCAGAAATTTGTTCTTCATGACCATCAGAGCTACTCTTCGGCTAGTTCGCCCTCTCATGTGGTTTAATAGTTCACCTGCAGTTGCAGTGACGTTTACATAGGCACGCCTACCCGTCGATTGCTTAGAGAGCGGTTGAACATTTGCCAAAGTGGTTGGAACTAAGGATGAAGCAACAAACATGAGCGACCTCCAGAATGAACCGGATACCGTCATCGTCTTCACGAAGCACCCCTTGACTAGTGGTCACAGTGTGGACCGGGAGCCTGCGTTCAAAGTGCTATTACGCAACGGGAATCTGATAAGGTTAGCAATTAGTGAAACGTTGCAAATTAGGGTCTATCAGCTTGTGCTATGTGCACAGAAACTCTTAAAACAATCAATCAACTTACCGTGTTCTTAATTTTGACATTTTGAATGGTGTGCTTTATTTTTCCCACATATATATTTGTGCGTGTTTCTGATTGTATTGTATATGTGACTAAGGCGAACAATCAAAATGTTGACATATCGCCATCTGTTTTCTTTCTGTCCTGAATAAGTGACTGATGGGGTCCTACTATTTATGTTTATATTAAATTGGATAATCAGATGATAGAATGATGGAACACTTACCATGTAAAGGACAAAAAGCTGTTAGTTCACCACACCAGTAAAATGTTAGAACAGGTAATGTTAGTTAGATATGGTCAGCACTAGTGTGTTGACGCTGAATAAATTACTGGACATTTCGCATTATATTTATGTAACAATTCCTCCAGTTAGAACAATGTAACAATGGTTTATTACGGGTAAAATAGCATCGCTTAACAAGTCCCGTGAGATGAAATTTATTGCGAAAATCAATTGCATAATTAAGTGAAAAGCGTTGTGGTGAACTCACCATAGACTTATTGGAATAGCGGAGATATTCGCGTATTAAACTTATAAATCCATAAATCAATTGGTTAGGTTTTTGACAAGACACCGTTTAATAGCCTTTTGTAGCCCCTGGCTGACGAGTCATAAAATGAAATGTAAATAAGACAACGCATCAAAACACGTTTTTTAAATATCGCCATATTGGGAGCAAAGACGACATAATTAGGGATGGCGTTAAAAGCTGGCACACGCAGAGATAAAAGAAATTCCTACGGCATTCAAGCCGGCTATACTGAATTGACAGTTTCAACGAGTGACCTCTTAGTTTAGTGTTGTGGTTCAATTCCAACAGCGGACGGCAAACGTGGTTTGGGTTCTTCAGAATCTGGTAAATTATTATGAGATCCCCCGCAAAAGCCGATATCTACTGCTGTAGATTCTTAGATATTTAAGTCTAAGCTGATAGGGGAGATGAAAGAGACCCCATATCTTCTTGGTTGCCTTTCGTTGAGGAGTCACGACAGCAACGAGATCCTAGTTCTGCCAAGGCTGCCACGCCTGAATAGCATATTGCGCGTGAGTTCGAACGCAGGCGTTAAGCATTTGGGGTTCAAACTGACCGACGGCTCTGCGAAGAAGGCCGAAGTGTTGATTTCCGGTTCTCGTCACCTTCTCTGCATGTGTTGAACACCCAAGATCTTCCTGTACAAATACACCCAGGTCACACTCCTGAGAAACCGTTGCCAAAGGTGTGGTTTCCAAACTTGTAAGCGCTCACCTACTGGCGACGCAGACGTATCACTATGCATTTAGCTAGGTTCAATTGAAGCATGTTCCTCGTTGACCATTGGTAAATACAATCTAGGTCATGTTGGAGCAGATTCTGATATGGCTTGTTACTAATCTTTGCCATACCTTAACGTTACCCACAAAAAGCAGGAAATTTGAGGAGATAAGTCTTGCCCGGTCGTTGATAAACACCAGGAATAAACGCAGTTTCAGCACTGAGTCTTGTGGGACACCGCATTCCACCTCGATTGGGGTAGAAAGTGATCCCCTAACACGTACTAGAAGCTTCCGTTGATGAAGGAGGCTGTCAATCAAACCAAATATAGGATCTCCGATTCCGTATCTCTGAAGCCGTTTAAGTAGGATGCGGTGATCAATGCGATCGAAAGCTTTGGAGATGTCCAGATAGATGACGTCGACTCCGACCCCATCATCGACAATTTCCGTCCAAATACCTCGTGCAATCAGTAGTTTGGTGGTGCATGACCGGTGTTGACGGAAGCCATGCTGTTCTGGTAACAAGGTTTTGCATTGTTCCAGGTAGTCCATTAAAGCCTCAGCGGCGACTGCTTCCGTCACCTTCGCGAGCACAGGGAGGAGAGTCACTGGACGATAGTTTGCAGGATATGAACAGCTAACGCTTTAAAAATTGGGGTTATAATGCCACACTTCCTCATAGTGGGGACATGTTGTTCATCAATGCACCATTTGAAGAACTGTGACAGTGGCTCAGCTAGCTTATTAGCTACAGTCTTCAGTGCCTTCGGGCGGAAGTTGTCTGCTCCCGGAGAAATACGCCCACGCAGTGAGAGTAACTTCGTTATCACAATTGATGGATTAAAAATTACATATGTAAACAATGGTGTCAGGAATGTGCATGACGTTTTGAGATAAGTAGAAGTTGCGATTTCGTAAATGGAGGCATATTTCAGCCGCAGGGCGTTAGCTGCTTCTAGGTATATTTGTACTCTACCGCCTGTCGTGAAAAGTGGAGGGATTCCATGCTTCACTTTACGAAGCTTACTGACATACCTCTATAGCAGTTTGTTGTTTGCCATGAATTGGTTGGCTAAGCACTGTTTGGAAGTTTATTTGTCCTCACGGAAAAGTGCAGTGCAATCGTTGCGATAGGTAAGGAAATTGCCCCAAGTCTCTGAGTCGGGCTTAACAGTTTAAGCACGCCATGCTGCATCCCTTATCGCCAGGCATTTTCGGGTCCTGTTCCATAGAATTAAGGGCATTCTTCCGGGACGAAAGGGGCTTGGTCTCTGATACTCTGTTGTCGCTGAATCCACTAACGAAATCTGTCCAAACGTTATCAACTGGACTTTTGTTTGAGAATTCCCAAGCTGCTGCGTCGGCGGTTTCTTTCAAAACGTGGTAGCGTGTGATTGTTTGAGTTAGTTCCGAGTGTTCAGATGGATACTATGCATAACACACACAGTCAGAAGTTGTTACTATATGATCACTGAGACCTAATGGACTATCCATCGATAACTTGTCAACCAAGAGCTCTTCATTCGTGAGCGCAAAGTCCAATGTGGATGGTTTGTTTGCTGTCCTGAATCAAGTAGTCGTGGTGACATGATTGTACAAATGAATATTAGCGATCAGTTCCTGCAAGTCTGCTTTGAACTGCTCACTGGGCGATGCCGAAACCTCCAGATTGTGTAGATTGAAGTCCCCGGAGATGGGAAAGTTGCTGTACCTTTTTGCGCCACGGGTCAAGCAGGAAACCAATTTCCGGAGTGGACGTTGTGGGGCGGTAAACGATAGCTAGGAGACATGTGTCGTTGTGTCTTAGTCGGAGACGACACAAGAGTGAGTCGGTAATGTGTGTTTCCCGATCACCAACTATTGAACACGGTGGATCGCTGCGGTGGTAGAGTCGGACCCACCTCCTCTGCTGGGGCGTTCGTTCCAAATGAGTGACATTCCGGCTATCTCAAATTTAGCATCAGTCACCTCTTGGTGTAACCAAGTTTCGGTAATAGCAATTAGGTCCCAAGCATTCGCAACCAAACGTAGTCGAAGTTCGGTAATTTTTCTGAGGAGCCCTTGAGCGTTAATGTACACACATGATAGTTTCTCAGCGCTAAGCAATGTTTTAGAAGTTGTACAACCAGTGAGTGTCCGGCGACTAATCGCTTTTATATGTGTGCTTGACAAAATATTTAACTTATTATTCATCGTCAGTGTAGTTATTCCCGTGTCTAATCTTCGACGTACAGTTTAAGGTATCTGGTCAATAGCATCTTCTACGGGTTGTATGGGCTCATTCGGCACACTACTGGTGCATCGTTCTTTCATAGATCCCATCGCGTTTGGTTCTTTGAGTGACGTATCATCTCTAGGAGGCATATCACTGACTGTCATCAGGCGAACCTCAGATGTTAGCTTGCAACGGAACATGTACCAGCTTTTTAACATCCGTGCTACCATATGTTTCCCTGAAGGACAACCTTCAACACTCTCGGGTCACGTCCTTTGTAGTTCGGTAAGGCACGCAGTCGTGACACGAATTTCGCTAACACATCATCCAAGCAGAGTGTTTCACGAATATAACACCACTGTGCTTTATCATGGGTTGTTACTTCATGCTCATCACATGCTTCAGTTTCAGGAACCCCGTGAAGAAGTATGGTTTTGGTTGAAGTTCATTCCAGTAGTCCTCTAAGTTGCGGTTAACGCGATAACGCTCGCCCTATGGGATGGCTGGATAGATACGGATGGAGCAGTGTTGATTTATGAGACTACATGTCTACAGTAGTACTGATCCTACTTCGGTGATGGAGTTCAGCACAACGCGCGGAGGTTTTGGCTCACTGAAATGTTTGGAGTTGGGGTGTCGTGTAATACGCACTGCGCGTACAGGCTTCAGTACAACTCCGATTAGGTTACTAATTATGTCCCACTGTTTGAGGTCAGCCAACTGCCTGCCTTTTATCGAGGTCGAATTTGATTCTGGGATATTAGAGCACAGTACGCTCAGTACAGGTAGTTGTTTCTTTACACCTTTCGACATGTCGCGGTTCGTGACTGATGTACTCGGAGATGTCCCAAAGGAAACCGATGGTGCTTGCACTAGGAATACTTCGCTACCCTCCTCAGTTTCAGATCCAGTTTGGGGTGATGTTAATTTTATATAATGGCTCTTCTTGGAGGAAACCGAAGCCAACTTTCGCTCGCACCGGCTTGCTCTTTTTCTCCACACTCCGTCGGGAGTTTGGAACTAGCCTTACGTGCAGTTACTCCGATCGAACTGGGAACTGTTTTAGTGAAATGTGAGCTACGTGTGGTATTGGTACAGCTGTTGAAGTTCTGGACTCTAGGTATCGTGTTGCTTACGATGTTATTAACAATACTTAGCGGGTTAGGAGCAGCAACAAAGGGGAGCATTGGGTTACACATTCCGCTATGCTTACCCAAACCCCAGTGATTTTGGTGAACACCATTTCCTCAAAGTTGGCTAGTAGCTGGTCATACTTCTGAAATAATAGGAACAAGCTTTTAATCAGTGAGATCGATGTGCATTCCACACAGAATCATAGCGAGTCTGGATTGTTTAATAACTTGGCTTGATTAGTTTTAACTCGGAGGCATCTCGCATGGAAGAACTTGCAAAAGTTAAGGCACAAAATTCCCCCATAAATAGTTTGGAACATGATCCAACTAGATGGTTAGTCTGTGGCGCACTGGGCATCACGCTTTTGAGCAAATGTTACAAACCATTTTATTCGCAGTAGCTTTGGAGTACGTAGTTGCTAAATACAGTTTGCTTGGCGAAAAGAAACAATTGATTCAAAAACACTTAAAGAACAAACTCCTGATCTGGACTAAATTCCTCGTATCCAATTTTTGCTTGTGTTATGAAAAGATTAACAATTGATTTTTCAAACAGATTGTTGTACACTACCCTGTATCACTGTGTTAAGTACGGCCAGAATATCAAGATATTTTTAGCCCAACCTCAGTAGAACGTTTCCATCAATTTCGGATAGTTGCGTTTAGTACAATTGTCTATACACTCCTAGGATGCTAATAACATACTTAAGAATGTTTTATTAGCAATTGCAGGAGTCTTAACAATAAAGTAACTTTAATTGCTGCACTTACCCTGTGTGCTTTATCGCCGGCTTTATTTTGCTAGTTACAAAAAGTCGCTCTAAGATTAAAGTATTACCGTAGATAACGTTGGTTTGCGTCTGCTGTCTGGTGAGATTGCAAAAGCCTTTATTTAATAATGCATTCTAGACCACACAACGTTTATTATTTTGATGTTGTTTTAAGCAAAATATTAAAACCTAATTTTGCTCAATTTACTTTAGAAAGCTTTGTAACTAAAGTTTTAATATTACAAATTTATTTTCGTGTTGTTATTATTTTACTGCGCATAAAGATACCGTACACAAGCAACGGATTTTTGAAAAATTGCGAAAAACGGTAGAGGTAGGGCGCTTCGTCTACTAAACGCATCAAGATGCTGGCAAACCAAAAATGCTATTTGTCTCAATTCGCTTTGACTGTTGGTTGGGAAGCTACAACAGCTAAGTTGAACACATTTCCAAGCTCTCTGGCAAGTAAATTAAAAGTGGTCATTTAGAAGCTTAAAGAACTACGCGTATGTGTGCAAACCTTTTGCACACTTGGTGTAAATATTTTAAAAAAGATCCGATTGCCTAGTCAAGTAAAAGGGAGGATTATATTAATCGAAAGAAGTGTCGTAATTGGTTTTGGGATTTGACAAGTCAGTAGGTCGGCCCGTGATTATCACAAGAGTGTACAATGAAGATAGAGCAAGTTATAACCCATGCAATTTATCATACAACTATTTTATAAGTTGTTAAGGAGGCTGACATTAGTGTAAAATTTGCCAAATAATTCCTACTTGTATGAGGAATTCTGTGCTTACCGTGCCTAAATTGTGGGAAAACAAGGCTTGGAGTTTGCTTTGACAAATGCCAGAACACGAATTGCTATTCAATTGCAGCTATCAAGCCAAAGAACCAAATAACTTATTTCATCGTATTCTCAGGAACAAATCGTGCAGATAATTTCTGTTTCTACAAATAAAACCTGGTTAAAAGGACATAATTTTTAAGCAAATACTGAGATTTAGGATGACACGTCAAGCTACCTCTTCGCCATCAAATAGGTGCTGTCCAGAACTTCCAAAATCGGAAGCACCGTTATGAGCGCATAATTGCCAGTATAAGGGATTGGTTTAATTATAAAGTTGCACAAATCTTTGTGCAATGTAGAATGTTCACATGCGAGTGAACGTTTGACCTCCTTTTGAACACCCTAACTATATGACGTAGTTTATTGTAGTTAAATCAAACTTTTTCGATAGATTTTTATAAATGTTTATAGATGCATTTGAACAGTTGCTATTATTTGCTCCCCTTATCAATCCACATTTGATTTCCTTCAAATTACTGAGCAAGTATTCCTCCCCATTTTTGTCATACTTTGCGTTACTGTAGGTTGCAATCGAATGATCTACTTACTCTGCAACTAGAATATTCGTGCAAATGTCATTACCGGTTTGTGCGCAGTGTGGCCGACTAACCAGGCTTTTGATCGAGCTAAAGGCTATTTTTGGCAGACTTTACGCCTACCTTGTTTATTGGCGCTGGCGTTACTCATTGATCAGCATGAAGGAAAGTGGCGAATTGCAGGTGACATTGCAACCTTGTCATCGTTATCAGATAATTTGGAAAGCGCATATATCTCTGTCTTAAATTCACTTTTGTAAAACAATATTTTATTAAACCATAACCAAACAAACGCTGCGCATATTTGTTAACCTTTAGCAGTCAAAATTGCAAGAAAATCCAATCTACCATTCAACTAATGCAAACCATTTTGTTTCAATATGTTGCAGATTAAAGTGAAAAGTATGCTCGAGTCAAGCTTTGTTCGTCAGATACGAATTGCTGTTAAATCTTGACAAAAATTACACGCTCCTCCGCCGAAATATTATACTAAGCTATATGGTCCAAATTTTTCTCTGTACATCGGTCTATTACCAAAATCATTGCATCGGATTATTATCGGTGCATACGTTTCGTTCTCTTACTTTTACCAAGTAGCGAAGAAATGTTTAAAGCTACTGCAGATACATTTATTAGTGAAAAATGATCACCGCACTTATGAGTGACAAACAATTTATGAATGCAGATTATCTGTCAGCAACCGACTACTTCAAAGGGCAATTCATACCGACAGGAAGCAGATGATTTTTAGACAGAACCAGACATTGGTAATTCCACTGCAAACTGCTGAGAAAATATCTGGATCTGGGTCCTTCCTGTCTATATGGTAGGTCCATCGAGGACTGCTGACAAACACGAGTTGATGGACAGATATGCGGACAGGAATGTGGTTATGAAAAAAGTCTTTTGTTTGAAGCAAGCTTACATTAAGCTTGATGTCTTAAAAAATCAAAAGTGAATGGTTGTACCTGTATAATTTTTGGTATTATCAGTCACCAGTTATAGCCTTAGGATAGGTTATATTTTGTTAGTTGATAATGTGCATCTAACCCAGATCAACTGCTGGTGAAACCATTAGCAAATATTCAGTCAGAGGACAAATCACATTCATGTTCCAATATTCTGAGAGACCGAATATTAAGACCCCATATGTTAAAAACACGTGTAAATGCGGATGCTTAAGCTACATTTATTTCGGCGCCCAAGAGCATCAATGACTTAAATGGTCCACTTTTTCCTATTATTTTTCTCTGACCTCCAACAAGTACACAGTGTTTTCGTGAACATCATCCAACAATACGATAGATTTGCCTGTAGAAGAGCGCTGCCATTGCCTATCAAATATTCCCTTGCTAATGGCCCTGCATTTGCGCTAACGAATGCCAAAGAACGGATAAATCCACAGACATCCTGTAGAATTGGATTGTTGTGGAATTTCAAATTCACAGAAATTCGGGAGCGAAATCATTCTATCATTTTGTTCCGTTTGTTGTGTGCCCATGCAATATAAACAGTACAATAAATTTGATTAATTTGAACAGTGGTGGTTTCCCTGAACTTTATGCGAACAAATTCTGATAGAATTCCTACGCACTTCTTCGTTAGGGCATTTGACTGTCCGGTGTAACATAACTTGCAAGCGATTTTCAACAACTTGAAGAACACTTAACGAAAATAATTTAAATCTGAGACATGCTTTTTTGCTCTATCCAATTTACTTAGCCTGCCTTTGAAAATTTCTGCAAGCCTTTCTGGACGTCTTGTTTAGCGATAGGTCAATAAACATATAATGCATAGTAGATAAGCATCGTAAAAGTTATTTTCGCGCAAATTTAATGCAAGTAGCAGGAAAGATTAAATCCAGTCATTTGTATGCACCTTTTGCATCATAAAACGAATAGTCATTAAATCACATAAACTAAAATGTGATCCAAAGTAATATACATATATATATATATATAATATTGTACGTTCGGTTGCATTAACTTTTCTAATCTGCAAATGCGGGTAACCGTAATCTTCAGGATATTTAAGGACGCTTCTTGGGAAACGTATGCAAAAGTCGTCGTACAATATTAGGATTAGGTTATTTACTTTATGTTGGTTTATTGCTACATGGTTTCGTACTGAAATTTTTAATTAAAAAACCAGTTATGATAACAATTCGCAAAGTTATCTGGACTTCAGATACACGGAGTTCAACGAAATCAGAATAGACGCGTTAAGAAATCGAGCAATACAAACACGAGCCGCGTGTCCTAACATTATATATATATATATATATATATATATATAATTATGTTGTAGAATAAACTTTCCATATCGCGGTGTGCGTGATGTGTTACTGGGTTCGAAATCGCAATGTATATGCATCTGACTAATAAAACGCCAGTCAAAAAAATTGAGACATCAAACGCAACTAAATTCGATTAGGAAACCGTATCCAACGGGTGATTATATAAAAGACTATGACACACAACTTGTCTGATAAGATGAACGACTGGATAACATATATAGTAAACACAACCAATTATTTGCTAAATTTGTTTGACCAATTAAGATATATTTGTACGAATTTGAGTTTATACACAATTACCTAGCGGCGGATGTTTCCCTGCATCGCCGATAATATTCTTCAGACCCTCCATTATAATCCTCAACGTCCGCCTCATTGGTATCATAAATCACATTTACACGCGAAATTTGCTGCTACATCCATGTAATTTCCTTTGCAGAAGCATGAACTTATTTTACTTGTGTATTCTATACTCTCAGCGGATAAGCCTATATATATTATTGGTGCTTTAACATCAGCTTGGTATAACACACTTGGTAAAGTAATTGGTAATTTCAAATAATTAAGCCGTGTATGGACAACTAAGAGCCGTTTATGCTTTTGTATTACATTCCTGTAAGTAATACCAGCGTACCTGCCTAAAAGCAATCATTCTGTAAGTGAAGATCGAACAAGTGTACTACAAAATTGTGCATATTCTGGTGTGGGAAAACAGACAGATTGGATTCTAATTGCTTCCCTAATACATACGTTAAATAAAACCCAGTCTTAAAATATATTTAACCGTTCTCTAAAAATAGATACATTAAATAAGCTTACAATAACCCATCGAAATGATCCTGATTACGATAATATTTAAGTCAAACAGGTGCTTGTCTTCAATCAACCTTACATTTTGGAGCGTGTCAATTCGTTTGTCCTCTAGTAAGTAGTTGCAGCTCGTCGGATTTGAAACACACATCATATTTAATAATTCAAAAAAATTAAGCATCGTTTCCGAATGCTATCGAGGAGGGCCTAAATGTTCCTCCTACATTGGTCTTGGTGCCCTGACAGTATCCGAGCCCTCATAAAAACATGACATCTTCAAACACAAATTGTATCGGCCTTCGCATCGGCCTTCCCGCAGATTATCAAGGTCCGCCTTACCTGCTTCAAACAGCAGGGCGGATAAACGAAACATGCTACTGCTGTCGTCCCCATCATTAGCTTCTACCTGCCTCTCTTAACCCTATACCGACCCATCTTAACTACTTGCTTTCTATAATTCTAAGCTTAATTGACAGCAACTTATGTGCCACTAGAGTAGAAACAACTGGAGCCACCATCCTACAGCAAATTTCGAACACCTATCGGTATAAGTCCTTTATAAGGACATGATATCCCGTTATCATGGCGACTTTTCCATTTCGTTAAATATGCTATCCAGGCGTGGCAGCCGTGGCAGAAACAGGAACTCGTTACTCTCGAGACTCCTCAACGACTGGCAAATAAAAACGTCAGGGGCCTCATTCATCTGCTCTATCAGCTAAGACAGAAATCTCTAAGAATCTACAGCAGTCCCTATTGGATTTTGCGGGGGAATCTCACAATGTTTTACCAGATTATGAAAAACCCAAACCAAATTTGCCGTCCGCTGCTGGAAGTGAAACACAACACTAATCAAAGAGTTCAACCTCAGAAACTGTCAATTCATTATAGCCGGCTGGAATGCCGTAGTATTTTCTTTTCTCTTCGCGTGTGCCAGCCTTGTAATGCTCTCCCTAATTAGGACTTCTCTGCTCCTAATACGAAGAAATTTAGAAAACGTGTTGACGATGCATTGTCCCAATTATATTTCATTTTTTGACTTGTTAGCCAGTATCTAAAAAATGCAAACAAACGGTGTCTTGAAAAACGCCTAACCAATGGGTTTATGGATTTTATGCCTTTTATACGCGAACATCTTCGCTATTCCACATAAGTATATGGTGAGTCCACCACAACGCTTTTCATATTATTATGCAACTGATTTTCGCAATAACTTCTATCCCACGGGACTTGTTAAGCGATGCTATTTTTACCGTAAGAAAACAATGTTAAATTGTTCTTTTGTTCGTTGGACGAGAATAGCCGAGTGGCGGCCACTTTAGACCAAGTAAATCCGCTGCGTTCGTGCGCACCGAGAGTGAACAGTCCCTTACGATCGAACCTATTATTATGTACACAGGCTTTATAGCGTATGGCCAGGGCACATATGTTGACCACAGATGGCTTAGAATGCCCCGTTTTGCCACTATTTTTTTACTGCAGCCATAAAATCTTTCAAATAATGTAATACCGACTTGCTGGATTTGATAGATATGTGGAACTGTGCAGCTAAATTTGCTATTTAATTCACTATTTACTCTAATATTCCGCAGATATCAGCAGTATTATCCACGTTGTAACTCGTCCGCTCGTCCAAGTAAGGACACATGTAAATCAAAGCCTTTGAGGCGGATCACTGATGTGTATTTGGTTATAGCACAGTGCCATGAATCGTAACAATATAAGTGGCATGATAGTCAGTTACATAGCCGTCAACAAGTACCGTTCATTTTGAAGAAATTAATATTACCGTGTCCGCTGTAGCAATAATCCAGCAAGACAGAACACCAAACACCACTTGTAGCCTCACCCATAGCACCCCTTTTAGAAAGCTTTATTGAAATCTATGAACAATACTTTGACACAATTCATTGTGTATTCATTGTGTATTGTTTCCCCACATGTAGATTATTAAAGCATGAACGGTATGCTATAAAACTGCGATTTACGGGCTCCTTAGAACTATGTTTGAATCAGGTTTACAAAAAATTACTCCGCGATTAATCAGCATATTTATTTGGATTACCTCTCTTGGAAAACGGATTCAAGCCGAGCATTACAATATACTTGTCAATGAATATTCGTAAAGTGACCCATTAACTACTCAGTCTCGAGATATGAGAATCCATATGAGAGGGATTCGTCAAGCAATAATCATATGTGAAACGTGGCCAAATTGGATGCCTTAATTTAGACTAAGATTCGGTTCAGTCAATAACAGTCTTGCTTTTTACAATCTCTGGATTCCATGTATCAGTTTGTAACCAAGTGTTGTCAGTATGACAAGTGATTAACAACATTTTGCAACTATTATTTGCGCAGTCGGGGAATTATGCAATTTATATCTGAAGAGCATTATTTAATTTAGGCTTTTCTGTTTTTGAGCTCTTACATCCATTAATTTTTAAAGCAAGCGTTGCTGGATTGCGACAATATTATTTGTTTATGTTAGGTTTTATTTGGCAGCAAAAATCAACCAGTAAAATAATGAATACATCATCCGCAATCGAGATATGCTGCGGCCAAACCTTTTAATCTGGAGTTGACAATTTAGTTACGGTTAGTTTCTTCACAGAAAGGAAACCGGCTCTTGGTTTTTAATGCCAACGCTTTTGGCTCAAACTCCTAAACATAATCAATATGATTTTGCATTCATTTTTTCAAGGTGAAAATTTGGATGGGTATACAATAGTACATTCATTTGTAATATGCGCATTTCATTGAATAGAAGCCTGGCGCAAGACCCTTATGTTTAACAGGTAAACATGCGATAGGTACTTTAATGATATGCTATTAGGACACATTTTGTTTTTGCCAAAACTTAGTTACCCTAGTACAATTAATTCCATTACTATCCCCACGGTATTTTGCAGCAATTATCTAAGTTAGCTAAAGTAACTAGTAACAAGTAATGTCAAATTGCTGACTACATATGCACGATGACTTAAGCATGCATCAGAACAAAAGACAGATACAATACTAACACAGAAGAAATAAAGCTATGTACGATGTCCGTCATTTTCTTGACACCACTTTCAAAATTTTTATCATTTCTCTAATTTTCGGACATATTCTAAACCTCGTGTTTTCTTTGCTTAAATCAATCCGACATTCATGTTTATTTTTGTTAATGTACACATACATATTGCTTGATATACGCACTTTATCTTGCATTTGCACCTAGTGTTATTACTTAAAGTTACAATCAAATTTCTTTATCATAACATATAATTTGTGCCTGGTTGTTTATATTGGCTCTTCATTGTTTTGATAAATGTAATAGAGGATATAGTAGCCTGTAATAGAAATAAGCCATGGATCACAATAATCTTCTAGCTAACTAGATTACGCAAGAATAATGCAATAGTCGGCATATACTACTCTATTTTGTTTGTTGGGTTAAGTTGACTTTTCCACGCGAGAATATTAATAGATCTTTGGAGCTAAAATCAAAGCGTTAGCTCCGCTCATCTCTAGGATTAGTGGTCTAGAATATAGGTATGTTTCTATAATAGCTTACAGGATCCCACCGATGTTTAAAACGCTTTACTAAGACCAAATGTTCGCGGGAACAGCCCAAAAGGCTCAAAAATTTAACCCCAAATAATCAGTCCTTGCAGAAGTCAAAACATTTATTCGGCTACCACTGAACCACTGTCACAGTCATTTCAAAGGTTTTTTGATGAACAGCGAGTACCCACTATTCTGAAGTGTGGCATTATAACACCCATTTATAAAGGCGGTAGCCGTTCCGATCCTGCACACTGTCGTTCAGTTAATCTCCTCCCTGTGCTCGAGAATGAGATGGAAGCAGTCGTCACTGCGGATTTAATGGAATACATAGAAAAATGCAACATTTTGGTACCAGAACAGCATGGCTTCCGTCAAAACCGGTCATGCACCACCAACTTAATTCTTGCACGAGGTAGTTGGACGGAAGTGGCCGATGATGGGTCGGAGTCGACGTCCTCCATCTGGAATTTTCCAAAGCTTTAATGCGCCTATATCACCGCAGCCTACTTCAAAGACTACAGACGTACGGAACCGGAGATCCTGTACTTGTTTTGATTGGCAACTTAATTTACCAACGAAAGCTTCAAGTACGTGTTGGTGGATCAGTTTCTACCCCAATTTAGGTGAAAGGTGGTGTCCCACAAGGCTCATTGCTGGGATCGCGTTTATTCCTCTTTCTATAATAGCTTACAGGATCGCACCTTTGTTTATAACGCTTTACTAAGACCACGTTTTCGCGGGAACATCCCAAAATGCTCAAACATTTAATCCCAAATACTCAGTCATTGCAGAATTCTAAACATTCATTGGGCTATCATGTGCTATTCAGATATTAACGGTAATTGTAAACGCAAACATTGTGGCAGTAAGTGCGGTATTCTCCCAACCAATTTGGGTTTGTGGAATATGCGAGTAGATATTAACACTGGGAAAACAATTGTATTCCACGAAGAAAATATATTGTTTTACCATCGTGTGTAGCATGGTTGGTTGGATAAAATAAATATTGGTGACCGAAATCTGGTCATCACAGACCAGAAGCTGCCTTCATGGTTGATGACAATGAACGACAAACGGGAGGCCTAGATTAGTGAGTAAACCGGCTGAAAGAGTTTAAACTCCCCAACGAGCGTGTCCACTGGGGGTGTAATATAATACTTTAAATGTTGTCTCTAAAAAGTGTTAATCATTGATCAATGGCTGACGCTGGTTCATCTGTTTTGCATGCGCGCGTAGGCACTCAAAACTGTATTATTCATGACGCAACTAATTGCGAGTTGTATTATATGTGTGCCGAAATTTACATACCATATCATAAGATAAAAACGTACAACGGATAACGCATATTTGATAGTCACAAACGCATAGGGAGAACCTAATGCCAGGCAATGCACAACAGCAAATAAAAAAGGAGCAGTGTACACGGTGAAACTGTGTTAGCTAACGCAGCCAGCAGAAAGTATGAAAATGCATTTGAATCGCCTAAAGTTTGTCTAATATTCTAAACCCGGAGGAAAAGATTTTAGGCAGAAATCTCAGGACAATTATTCATTTGAGGTTTCCTAAGCATTGTCTTAAATCATAGGAGTGATATAGGGTGTAGGTGTTAACATAAGAGCTAAATTTGAAATAACTTTCAAGGAGGATCAAACAGTATACACTCGTCTATCGCATGAAAAATGTTGGCAAACATCGTCTATGCTTGTTGCTGAAGGAAGTCAAAATGACCTGTAAATTTCAGACGATCGGATCGTCTACCGACATTCGGTCTACGCAAGACTCCGTGTCACAAATACAACGACGGAAGCGGAATCGTACTCCTGTTCTAGAGCAGGTGGCAATTAACGGAAACAACAATTGAGACCATGCATCAGTATGCTAGCCAAATTAGCATATCGGTAGAATGATATCAGCCATGGTTTTGAATTCAGCCATTACGAAGGGGACGTCAAGTTTAGCTTATTGATCAATGATTGAAGCTGGTTCAACAATTATCCATTTTGAATGCACGCGTAGGCAAGATAAACGATGTTTTTTGTGATGTACCCCGCTCGGCGTTGTTTCTTAAGTACGCTACACAATTAAAATTTTTCCTTCTTTAATTATATTCCTATGCATAACGTCTATTTAATATTTCGCTACTCTCTTTGGACCATCTCATATCGGAAAGTGCCATAACGGCGTAAGTGCTCAAGTTGATTTTGGCCAAAAAGCTGAGAGATCATTGGACTTAATATGTCGTTAATTTGCTTAAAAGTCAGCCGTATTAAGGTGGCCAATGTAATAGAATTAGAGAAAATTTTCATATTTAGTAACTGTTTGGAGTCAAAAAATAAGGCAGTGGTGAGGAGCGATAAAATAATGATTCCTATTTTCTTGCACCTACAGGGCATTATATAGTCTAAGAATTCCTGTGGAATAATGCATTTCGTACCATGAGGACCGACGTTAGGTCAGACATACTGGGATGTCCAAAAATCCAAACGACTATACAGATGGTTGCGCGGAGACTACAGATGCGATCGATGAGAGCCAAGATGCCTCTTCTTTGTTGGTGTCCGATATGTATTTCTCATTAGCAGTGGATCCTTCATAATATAGCTAAGTTCTACTTATCACCAACTAGTTTAATTACTGATCGGTGGCGATAATTGTGAAGAATTATATACGTGAAAGCTTTTCTCACGTATTCGATTGCCATGAGCTAGTAAGACATAGAATACCGAAATGTGTTACGACGGATGAATGTACATATTTGAGCCAGCTGCGGAGCCGTTCACCGCACAATTTTCAGGCCAACCGGATCATTACTTGTGGATAACCTGCAAATGGGAAGAATCAGCGCATGTACTAATATTTGTGTAACGGACCTGCATTTAGTAGACAAAAAAGCTTTGGCTATTACAGTTACCGCGACGGTCAACTACTGTCCGCTGCACGGGAAATAACCTGTCGTAAAGGATGAGTCGGGCTGTAAGGCAGTTAGGTTGCAATTCCCAATGGTCGGCTTTTGTCACTCATTGTTCAGTAGCATAAGCTGCTGGGTTTGATCCCTAGTAGGGGACCGATGGATACGCAACCCTGACGAACCTCAATATGGCAAAACCCGTCTATTGATTTTCCGGATTTGTAGCTTACCTATACGGATTGGAATCTACTTGCGATGAACCAACTTGAATCCTACAGTTATGGCTTGGTTAAAAGCCAAATTTTGAGATGGATTATTACTCACGCAATCCGGTTGTGTGGGAAAAACTGGTATTGCAACACGGACGACTAAAAGCAACTGGAACAAGAGGAGCTGAAATCTGACAAGCATGCCAAAAGAAGAAGTACGACGCCAGGCATGAGGCTCATAAGTGGACTGGAATCTTCCTTCACTTAAAAAGAAAGCATTGTACCTGGTTCATCCAAAGTAAACAGGTTGGGTTGCTTCTGCTTAAGCAACGTCTTTCCGTTAACACTGCAATAGTATTCGCATAAGTGAGCGCAAGAACAGTTTGCACAATTCTGGCTACAAATTGAGTAATGGGCTATGTAAATGGTGAATCTGTGTTGTGATCTTTCTGTAGTGCATTTTAATTGCACCTGTCTTAGAACCATAAATTATGTGAGCTCATACTTCACGCAGTGATCTATCGGCTCTAAGCGGCTGTCGCATCACTCAGGTTAGTTGGGTATTCATGTATAAACTTTATCGTTTGTAAATTGTGAATCTACGACATGCTTCCATTTCGTTGGTACGCCTGCTCTATTACGAGATCTTATATGTGATCTTATACGCACGCGGTGATCCATTTGGATTCAAGTATAATCTCGAACAAATTCAATAGATTTAGCAGAGCGGTAGTGCATTCACTAATAATATGTGACAAAGTAGACACATAACACTGAAGTGCAACCAAGACTGATTCATTCAATTATGAACGCGCCCAGTATAGAAGTTCCAGTGACATAGTTACGTAACTTTCTCGCTTTAAACAAAAGGTTAAATATGCAAACAGAAACATTTGTTTCAGATCATCGGTGAGCTAACTGGAAGCAAGCTGTCAGAAAATGCATGTGTTCCATAGAAATGTATTTCGTATATATACACAAAGCACTCTATTTGACGGTTGGTTACGGGTGTGAATTTTGCAAATTCTCTGACTGTTCATCATCAATCGCATCGAATCGTAATATAGAGCACGTATAATTTGTACTTGTATGTCCGGCAAGCATCACGCGCCAGTTTTATGGCGTAGGTTTATTAGAGTTGATTTCATTATTCTCATGCTGAAAAGAATCCCAGTTTTCTTGGTACCAGCGATATATGAATAATAGTTTGTCAACAATTCCCAGGTTTTGCAGAGCTCATCTACGGTATTTATGGAAATTTGCGCAAAGCAATACAGAACAGTTGTTTTCCGTATCTTGACATCCTCACCAGTGGCAGTGTGAGAGATTAGTTAGGCGACCAGTTTACCGTAAATCAATTTGGTCCGTTGTGCAGTGGCACTTCATCAGCTTCACGCTAGTGCAGCGCAAACAGCCAACTGTGAAGATTGCAGTTAGTTGTGTCAGAGGAATTTACTCGGAGAGCTGCGTAGAAGGTGAGCTAGATTTAATAATACTACAAATGGTGAAGGCCAGCACTAGAAGATTTATCTGAAAACACAAGCATTTACGAACGCCCAAGGACATAGTGCAAGTAGAGGCCAAAATCTAAATGTATACTTTGCTGCATCTCCAAAGTGAATTAACCACACCAAGGAGAAGTAAGCATATTACGTCACCAAGCATCGAAGGTAATATGCTGCAAATTTGTCTACCACAAAGAAACACTGAAATTGTCCATACATCCACGAAATGAAACCTGATAAATGCAACAGGTGCATACACTTTTTCAATGTAAGTATTATAGGCAGAGTTCAGAAAGGACTAATGAAATTAATATCGAATGAAAAGAAAAGCCTCGTAAATGTGCCCAATTTTTCGACTACCCTCAAAACCCGGGTTCGCGAAGTTCAGCAGGCTTCCTAGATTTTCAAGCAACTATTAGGCTCCTGTCAACGGATATATCTAGACTCAAGGTTTCGTGTCGTTTTACTGCACAGGAAGGCACGGGGCATTACCTTTTTGAAGGTTTGTTTATAAGCCGGATGAAATCAGCCCCGAGCAATAAGACCAGCGAATTTGGCTGCAAAGTGACATAAACTCGCATTAAACGACAGAAATATCACCGCGCACGGTAACTGATGCTATGATACGTAAACAATAAATAAATCAGCCTTCGTCCTCCTGTCACCGTTTGCATATTTTAAAAGTCTAAATTGATTTACTCAGTTTCTTAAATTAAAGTGAAACAGTTTGAATGTTGTGTGTGGATTCAAAACATGGTTAAAAATAACGGCTAAAATGTAATTTCCAAAAGAGCATCTAGCGCATATTATTCGTTAGCTTAACAAAATGTGAAAATGGATTTGTGATGAATTGTTTTCCTTAAGTTTTTATCACAGCAGCTAAGAGCTAATGAGCGTGCGCTGCCCTGGAAATAAAAGGCGTAGGGAAATGATCATATATCTCCATATTGTTGTAGTTTTTCCTTGTTCGTGCATGCTGATACTTACTTCCAAAACTGAAAGGAATTTTAGTTATTTCAAATACCTCCAACTCAGTTAATTTGTTATATTTAACACAACGTAATAAGCTACTTGATAGACACTTTGCGTTGGAATAAAGGCAGTTTCTAATAAACTTGGTTTTGAATTCTTAGGTGCTCTTGCTTCTTAATTACTTAGAAGGCCGTGTTCCTATTTGGCAAAAGTGTTGTCGATAAAATGTTTGCACATTAAGGGGCACTTGACAAAGAGTATGCGAAATGCCTTACAGTAAAGATCCAGCGTATTTGCTTAGCTGCAAAAAGCAAGTATGCAGCATAATTACAGGCTTAAGTTACTGCTTCTGTCTAAAGTTTAGGATCAAACTAAAACCTGTTATATATCAAATGTTTGTGCAGGAAATTCGTTATCGGTTTGCCCAATAAGATTAGACAACATTTAGTGAATTCAATAACGGCATGATCATTTCAAGTCTATATATTTGGAGCGTCAAATAATTTAGAAACAAACAAGGGAAACATACATGACATATTTCTGAAGGGAAATGTTGGTCTGGGTTAAAATATTATCTTTAAATCCTCGATGCTCTACATAAATGTTCCGCGGAATTAGTTGACATACATTCATAAATTGTTGTGCCTTTGGTCTCCACAATACCAGGAATAGGTCAAAAAAGAATTATAGTTTACAATATGCTTATCACTCTGATCACTTGCATTCATAATGGAAAGTGCATCCCAAGTCTTGCTGTATGTTTTCACTATTTAACAAATGTTAGAAAATTTATTCCAAGGATACCATCAAAATGTCACCACAGAAATGGTTGGTCAGCATTGTGCCCCCAAGCTCACTTTGCACCAGAATGGCTACCTCATATATGGATGGAGTTTACGTAACGCTTATCTGGCAGAAATAGCTGTGGTGTTACTAACAATCACACCGGCCTTATCTAAACTATTTTGAGCATAATTGACAATATATTTATTTAATAATCCGAAAGATAAGCCAAATGTATTTTTGTGGTTTATTCAGCAAACTTTAATTATGTGCCTTATGAAAACTGAAGAGATATTATACTTTCACTTACCTAAATTTTCTATCAAATACAAAACCAAACAATCATGAAACACAGCTATGATTCCCGAATGCATACCAGAATAAATTGATACTGCACAATGCCAGGTCAGTAATCAACAAAGATGTTATAAATACATTCCAATTAACCACAAGCGATCATTTTCACAGAAACATGGCGTAATTCTCTTTTGTTATTTATACTAGGAGTATGTAACTAAAAGCTTGCAGGATATAAGGTTTGTATGCACAAGCTTTTACAGCTTGTCACACAGACCACTCATATCTAGAAAGACTACTGGAGTATATCTCACTCAGTAGCAGTTATATCTACAAAAATACTAGTCGTCTGTAGTTACGGACCACCAAATGAATCTACTTTATTTGAATTCGCATCAGGGTTTCCACATAGGCAGATGGATAGTGCCGGTGATTAAAAAATAGATGACAATCTGCTCATCAAACTTTAAGTCAGACTTGCACATAAACAACAGTTTGCCAGTACAAACCGGTCCGTAAATTAGTAAACTCAATAACATCATTAGAGATATTGAACGCATCGAGCAAGATCTTAAACGATCACCACGGTAGCAAAATAATGCAATCATATTCAGTTTCTTATTTTAAAACGTCGCGAATCACGCAACTTTTAAGAGAACATGGAAATACTTTTAAAAGTTAGTTCGTCTCTCAGTTTGGAAGTATGCTTCCTGTCTGCTCTTATGTACATCCCAGTGGAGCCATATCATAAGCAATTCTACCAAGCTATAGCGTAAATTATTTCACGATATAATTAATCCCACATGTCGCCAGGTATTGTCAAACAATTATACAGCAATAATAACAAACCTTCAGTCGGAAATTACAGAGGGAACTACGATTTTTCAATAATCCTTCCAATGCACATATATCCCACCAGTGTCAAATGTTGTAAGTTAAAGCGACGAAAAATATAAATAAATATTTATCCTTATGAAGCTGTTTCAAATCAAAGAGATTGTCAAAGCTGCAACACCGAACCAGTGAATGATATATTCTGATTATATATTTTAATGCTTACCATTACCTGCTTCATGAACTATCTGTATTCTCGAAGCACTCATAGAATCGTTTGTCACATACATACATATCGAATCCTACTGTGTGCATGAGTGATAATTGCTCACCGTGACTTACCTCTTGAGGAAGTCGGTATCTCGCTCAACGGTGTTCAAACTTTTAGTAAGCCAATTAGGTCATCATCCAAGCTGAGATCCGATGTCCTTACACTAACCACGGTTTACCTAGGGGATCGTGATATACCACTGTTTCTGACTAACAGGTTTACCCCATCGCTGCAGTCTATCACATTTACAGATCAATGGATAAGGTCATTTCTAATCTCGGGCAAATTTATGGTCCAAAACAAACGATTGCTAAAACGGACCACTGCACCGCACTGCACTAATCGCTCTGCAAATTGAAAAAATACTGATCTGGAAGAAGATTATGAGCTTTGCTGATTATTTTGGCCTGAGCAATACTTCTCGTCATGGTTTTGTTAGCTAGCGTTTGTGTACCATATCGCAACTGCATCACCTGTATCACAAAACGGTATCGATCAAGTTGGACTATGCAGCAGTACTCCTGTTTCTGGGAGTACACCAATCAATAGACGCAGTAGCTCACAAGTTGCTGTTGCAATAGTTGTGGAGCTTTGTGATCCTGTACCTATCGCTTGTTTGGCTCTCATCAAAAGTTTGTGATGGACACCAGTTAGTCACCTTTATATACTGCCGCTCTACTTCATACCATAACATCAGTAATAAACTTTAAAGGACAGCGCTCCTTTTTCATCCGTATTGCTCTACGTCTATGACGTCACCACATCCGTAAAACATACTCGGCCAATTTTAGTTGCTGACCATAACAAGCGCGTCCATAAACTTCGACTTGAGGAATTTCGCCAAGGCCACAGCTTATTCATAATGAATTGCCTTCCTTTTTGTCACGCTGCCGCACACAGATAATGATAATCAGGATTAAATATCATTTATTTCGGTTGCTCTGTCACTAAAGAACCAAATACAATAAAGATATACACGTGCACATACAGTTATCTTCGCTTGTTATTCGAACGATTTAGTCGTCTACATTTAATTTTTATGTACCGACTTAAAACCAGAATACAGGTGCCAGATCATCAATGTGCATTATATTCAACATTATCCAAAAAACCATGCTGGATTTGCCTCATTTTAGCTTCTAAACCTTCATGAACCCGGATACAGCAGAACAATGTAGGAGCAGAGTACGAAGTGCCACTGAATTTCGGCGGAAAATTTTTATGTGTAATTTATTCTAAATATGTTTTTTTAAACACGCTGCTTTGAGTTATCGATAAGGTTGTAGTTAATTTTAAACTGATCCATGTTCTTTTCATAGGACAAGACACGACATGATTAAACATTACCACCTGCTAAACAGAATGACCTATTCCGACCAACCTGCATTCGCAATAGAGCACAGCTCAACTCGAGTGCTTAACGAGGATCAATTATATACGGCGCATTCAGAAACTAGATTGAACGTTTTTTATAATTTTATTTATGGTTGACACATCAATCATTTAATAAAGTATGAATCTAAATGTGGTTAGGTATCAATGTGGCAACGGTTAGCCGGAGAAGTTCCAAATAATGTGAGCTAATAATCGTTGTATATACATGGCATGAATTAGCAGACGACATACTTCAAGGGAAGTTTCAAATGGTATAAAAAGCAACTGTGTTTTTAAAACTAGGATATTGCCTCAACAAAGCATTCGAAGGTAAATACGTGAAACGCATGCGCCGTTGTGACATATATGCATACCGTCCATGAAACAGAATGTATACTTGCGTAAAACTATTATGTGCTTAAAAAACAGTTTACCTCATAAGTATAAATATAAATATTGGTAAAATGTGATTATTATATAGTATTTGCTGTTAAACCCAATTTCGATCGATTCCGAAAAATGAAATCCAGCTTTTAGTAATTTACATAACTATCAGTTGCATGATTCCAGTCAAATTTATTATACTCATCATATTTAAAGTGAATACCATGAGCGACTATTGCATATCGGTTAAGAAGCAGGAGATGGTACAGCAGAAAACAATTCGTGAAGATGCACCTGGTCAAAGTTTCTGTTCGCAGTGGTAATTCCAATTATTCTCTGTTATTTAGTTTAGGATAACTTCAAAACAATATCCTAATTTCTAAATGCACTTAATTTATCCATGAGTTCTACATGCATATATATCATTCATAATTTCAGACCAATAAAAATTACTATGCTAGATAAGAAAAACATACTAGGACGGAAACTTCAAATTTAGTGTACGTCGTAATGAGTAAAACGCGTGGAACAACCTGAAGGGAAAGTATATGTCTCACGCGATAATTTTGCAGGTTAAGCCTGAGGTTGGTTGTGGTAGATTTGGGGGGGGCTTGTTGCTTGCAGAGCAATTGTATTAAAAAATAAAAAAAAACATTTCGTTGTGATTTTTAATAAGGGGCGCTTTCTTGCGTTTATATTAATGTTAATGATAGTAACTTTTATCTGTTGTTCCCGTTGTTTTTGGTCGTAGAGATTCAAAATTCATGTTGTTTCGTTATTTTTTATTATGTTCTCTGCGAAATAGGGAAGCTACCAGTGATTCTATGTTTGGGCCACAGTTGGTTGGGTTGTTTACTGGGGTAGATTTTTCGAATATGTGGAGAGTCCTTTCTGCGTGCACCAGTACTATTTTTTCGAGGTTCGGAAATTTTTCCGTCGGTTTCTATCTGTACGTTAGGCTTGTGTAATCGTTGGTCAGCGTAGCTATGCCTGTGTTTTCTGTCCCATTTGGTTTGGAACTGGATATCACGTAAATTTTTATTGTACTATGATATTAAGCTGTAAATAACGATTAGGTGTTTCCTATGTTTTATTCCTATGAATCACTCTAGCTGAACAAATCGGGATGATTTAGGCGTTAACGGATTATTATTGATGCGTGGAGGTTGTTGTGTTTTGTTTGACTCAGTTTTGTACGCCAATACAGTCATGACTGAATTACTTCCGAGGGTTTTTATAAAGGCATAAATGTATCGTAGGGTTGCTAGCGAGGATGCCAGTTGATGTGTTATTGTGGTATTGATACATAAGTTTTTGTGGACAAACACCTGTATGATTTTCTTTTAAAAGAAACAGTAAGATGTTTGATAAAGTTAAGAATTAGGGCTCTTGATTGTATTAAGCAGTGTTTGATATTAATAACATTTATGATCTATGGCCTTCGGTAGGGACTGCTAATTTCGTTGTACCGTTTATTTGTAATCTCAGCTGAGTTTATACTCTCAGGTTTTGCAAGAAATTGCTGCACAGTTATATTCAGAAAATAAGCATTACATGTATAACTGAGGGTAAATCAAAGTAGTTTAGGCATGTCCGCAAAGGCGGTGTCCTTTGTTTGGCTTTGGTTACTTTAGTCTTAAGAATTTGCTTTGTGAAACTATTGTAACTCTGTTTGTCTTTAGTCTGTTCTGTTTCATGTTGATTTGGACCCGCAAAGTTTTGACATTCATGTGAGGTTTCTTATCAAGTAATCGTCGGATAAGTCTATTAGAAATTACCAGGTATTAGGACGTTCAAAATATTTTCTATGGCGGCAGTTCTTTGTCACTCAAATAGTTGCTTGCTGTCTTGTCTACACATATTTAATGTTGGACGTATTGACTACATTTTTAGAGTTTTGATTTGTATAGCGTGCTGATTGGTGGTTTATTGGTGGTGTTGCACTATAAACCGATATGTATTTTGCTGTGAAATTGCAGTAAGGGATGAAAAGATATCGCAATAGTACGCGTTCCACAGTGGATCCAGGAAAAAATTGTAGTTACGCTGTTAGTCTTTGCATTACAAAGTCATTAGTACTATTTATTAGCAGCAAGATAGTTTATTAGTGTTATTATTTTCAATGAACATTCACTTGATGTAAGTGTTTGTTGGTGATCTACATCTTTATGTAGTGGTTGTACTTTTTTGTTGTCCGTGCTTTTAGTCGTAAGTGTAACTTACTAGAATGTAACTGACGATTTAGGTAAAAATTTTTTGTCTTCACATGAGTCTATCGCTTCTGTTTTTTACCTGGCATATCTTTGTTGGTATTGTCCAGCTATTTTTAATTTCAATACGATTTGTAGGTAGTCATTGTGTCCATGTTGAGCTGGGAGTGAGAGGTAATTAAGGCGTTAGGTCAGTTCTTGATATACAGTTTCTCGGCGTGTGCACCTGTTATCATTCTATAAAAAGCATATTG
>OX104067.1:105956518-106004232 GCA_944474145.2 Dicrocoelium dendriticum
TTAGCAAAATATTGGAGGATTTTGGCACATTTCGTCACATGTTCCATGGTAGTGTATGATGGGTTACGGGTATGATGGGTTAAATGTACCCAATTAAGATGTCAAGGTGTTGCCCACTGCACTGATCCCTGATTGAACCTTCATGTTACCAGAAGGTAAGACTACCCATATAGAGACATGGATGTTCTGCAATTGGGGATGATATGTGGAGTGTCAGGCGCACTTGAGTAGTGCCATGTCTCAGTAAGGAGAATTACTTGCGTACCAAATCTAAAGATAAGGGGCTTAATAAATATATATATATATGTATTATGTTTGATTGATCGCGTATTATTTAGAGGAACCTTAACCGACTCATGGCTAGACAAAGCTTCAGTAATGTTACGAAGTTTAATATTGGCACGTTCATCTAAAATTGCTATCACCATTGAATATGCCAAGGTTCATATTTGTCGACGCCGCTTCGTTGGAAGCGAATTGTGTACATCTGTAGAAGTGGCAGGTGATAAAGTCATAGCCGGTGCATTGGAGGTGTAGACGTGATGTGTAGTATTAGGATGATTGTAGGCAGCTGCATGAGGAACGAATGATGGACTGGTGCTACAGGTGGAATCACTGCCTTTCTAGAACCCGCTATGTATCACAGCAAATTAGAAAGAAGATATTCAGGTAAAGGTTACCACTAATATCCGAAGGCTTCAAACACGGATAGCATTCTGGTTAAATGGTGTGGTGTCAATTGCAATCTCCATTTTTAATTGGTGTGGGGCGTGGCATTTAGCCTTATTCCATAAAAGAGATCTAGGTGTTTGTAAAAGGGAGGTAGATGCAGCAATTGATTTTGAATGATCAGAACCCAATGGGTAACAAAAGGGACGATGTTTATTTCTAATATCCATCTAGTTCCGTCCGTCAGTCAATTTATCTCGTAATTGTTCATGGAGAGAACAGTGTCTTAGAAGAAGGATATCAGTTGCAATTTTTCGTGATCGGTGTTTCTAGGAGTAACGGTCCTCGGGATGGTTGCGTACCCTTCTGCTATCGCGGTTTGATTTGTGAGATCGTAGATATCTTTTTATAGATTCAAAGGCGATTTTCATCTTGGGAGCGACAAGTGTAATTTTAAGGGTGTCTTGTATTTTAAGTAATTTTATTTTCTTTGTCGAACAGATGGATAGAGGAGAACAGTACGGCTGAAAATCATGAGTACGATCTAGCAGCATAACGCCGAGCGCTGTCCATCAGAAGCGTAATGTTTTCATTACATATTTACGTTTTGGGCAACGATTATGGTCACAGTAATAGCAAGACAAGAGAGGATATGATTTGATTGGATCCAATGACGAAACAAGCTTCCGCTTAGCGAGTGTCCAGTTTATTGTGCAATTAATTACAAAGGACAACCCAGCACTGTAATTTGGTCAACTGTTTGGATTCTATACTGGAGTAAAGCAGAAACAAGTGAAAACAAGCGACCAACCATCATAAAATCATGAGATAAATGGCCGTCACCAAATCTCAAGTATTTACTTGGAACAGTTCCATAAAAGGTTTGTTTTGGCTACCTTCAAATCCCTCGGCTTTTTGGCAGCCCTATATTGCAGAATAATGTTCATTCCAACTAAGTGCAACGGTAATTGCAAAGATGCTGGTCCTTAATTATTATATACAACATTGCGTCTTTAATTTCATGCAAGCTGTTTGATGTAGCTGGAAAAATGTTTAGGGGACCTGGGACTATTATAACCCATCAGGATTTGAAAGCCTCTATTAAGCCATATCTTAAGCTTGGTTTTCTCAATGAAAACAAACCTAATACATATAACAGATCTTCACACCCAAACTTACGTTGACCTTATAAATTTGGTGTGGCTATTATTTGCACATTCTTCAGCCAAGTAATATATTTCTAACGGCAAAGTGCCAGTGATAGAATATAGCATTTACTACGTAGTTCGACCACCATTCAACAACGGTAGAAATAACTCTGCCTTAATACAATGCTGAAGTTCCTTGAGACAAAATATCTTCTGCAGCGCTTTAATTGTCCCGTGCCTACAACTTGCCGATGGCTTGAGTTACCTGGTCACGATGACATCCGCCCTAGGTGCCTCCGTGACATGGTGCAATGCAAGGACCCATTGGATGTGTGCAACGTAAACTCTAATTATTTGGTATTTGCTGTCTCCAGGGACATTTCCCATGAATATGACCAATTATTAACGTTAGAAAAATATCCAGCTAAAATAAGATTATATACTGCTGACAGGATTCAAGTCGTCAACAAAATTATATAGGGGAATAAAATAGAGTGAGCAACTATTATATAAACAATCGCAATAGCAACGAACCAAGTGTAATCCATTGGGATATCCGGTAGGAGGAAGGCGTATGCTTCAGGTAGCTTCACCAACCATGACACGAAAGTTCTAATCATAAATGAATGCTTATATCTAGGAAGCAGCTATGGATGGATTCTAAAGCATGCAAAATTTTAAACAGGAAAAGGCGGCTTAGTTAACCAAAAGCTTTACCGGATACAACGTGATACAATTTCACTGTAAGGTCTTCATAAACATTGATTTCTTTCATTTTGGAAAAATAAATTTTAATAAGGCTACTTTTTCTTGATCTAGCTATGCTGTTCCGCTATTATCAGGTTAATAGCAGGCATATGTTCGCAGACCCATATTCTAAAGATCATCTCTAGAAACTGAAAACAACGCCAGTCAGTCTAACGCGCTTATAGTTATTTTAAAGGATATAGAACCACCCGTATCGATCACTATTACAAATGCTTCATAAACGTCTATGGCATCCTCTCCTCACGAACAGATTTATTGTGCAACGCAAGAATAGAAGACTGTAGGATATCAGCAAACGGCTTGTTAATAACAGGATGCACATTATCGGAACAAAAAGATTCGCACGGTTTTAAGGGTTTCAGTACAGAGACAAATTTGATATAGCTATGATGATCTCGTGCATATTCAACTTTTATTCGTGATGTGTAGGCAACAATATTGAATACACATATTCCGCACGACGAGCATCCTGGAAACACGCAGCAAGTTTGCTTTTAACGAAATCTGCCGTAACTGGTTGTCCGAATTCTGTGAATGCCTTGCCAACTACTTCTCATTAAGAAGCTTTCGATTCGATGTAGCTGTAATAAAGCTTCTGGATTTTGTTTGCGTTTTGCGTTACCCTAAGAAATTGGGGTATCTGGCCTACAAGTTTTTTTCGAACATGAAGTTTCGGCTTCTTTTTTTACTAAGCCACCTGCGAAAAAATCAGTTTAATATCTTAGAAGTTAACACCAGATCACCAAGAAAAAGTATCCGAATTGCCACCTGCTCTGTCAACTGCTTAATGCCACTTTTGATTAAACATTACCTCCGAAATCGCATTGCCACCTCCTTTTCAGGAACCCATTTAATGCGTGTCTCTATGTCCCTCAATAGAGTTGTGTTAATATGCCATATATTCTTCGTCAGCATGTAAACAAATGGAGAAAGAAAAACAAAATGATAGCTCATGTGTTAGGCGGTTCAAACTTGATGGTGGGCATGAATCATAGTTTGTGATCACACATTGAAGATATAGCGGACTTTTTCACATGTAATTTAGTTGAAAATGTGACATGCAACACCGCTGTACTCCATGTACTTAGTATCCTTCTGAGTAGTTCGCAAAATGTCGTGAATGATCCTAGTCGCTATGTGGTATGTCCAGATCGCCTAGGATCCCAAGAGGGCGCAATGGATGCAAGACGTTATGGTAGATAACTAAGCTCCTTGTCCTTTCTGGCATTGTGGATGAACTGCGATAAACGCAAACTATTCGTCTGACTACAATCTGGACCCTCAGAAAGAAAGATGTAACCTGGATAATTTTGGTACACATGGTAAACATATATTTCAATGGCTCTAATGCCATTTTTTTAGCAAGCTGCAGCTCTATCCCATGTTGGATACTCAGGAAGGTCTTTTGTATACCTAATTAAGTCAGCTAGCAGGGAATCCTTTATTGATGCAGTTAAAGAAACACAGGTCCTTGTGATCACAATACCGTTAGCAGGTCAGCAATTTATTTCCAAATTCCGCCATTTATTACTTACGCTACAATATTTTAAGTATCAAATATTAGGTAGCTTTTATCACACTTGCCCTCCGCTGTCAGCAGATATTCGGACCTAGAATCCGAGGACTCACCAGTATTATGCCACACTTGCAGTAGGTTTGACTTGGATGTAATCCGTTCCGTTCGGAGGCAGAACGGCGAATGGATTCCGCTGCGTGATATTCTAGCATTAATGTCACTTGTTTTAATTGCTTTCGGACCACGGTCATAAATCGCTTTTTCTTCTACTGCAGATATCCTAACTCTATTGATCACAGGTCTCGCATTCCGGTTTACTGATGTGCGTTTTCATACCAAGTAGCTTTGTCAGAAAGCAATAAGTTAAGCCCGATATCTGAACTAATCTCTGGTGCTTGATTCCACGTTTCCATTTTCACTGCCTTGGCAGATTCAGTCTTGATTTCTCGCAAAGTTAAACCTGAATTCCTGTTGAGCCCAAATTTACCAGCGACTCGAATTCCGATTCAAGTGATAGCTGTATTTCCCATGCAATCTACGGAATATTAGGCGGTGTTTCATTTAGGCGCTTCGGAAAAGTGAGATGGCAGCATCTAACAACGTTCGTCTGGGGATGCTGTTTAAAACGTGTTCCATTTCTCCTATTTTATCTTACAGATAATAAAACCAGATGTCTTTGACTCAAGCCGCTAATATTTAAGTAGAGGGATTACAATTAATATTTCTCAAATTGAAGGAGTTTGTTTTGTTACCGGAAGCTAAGGTATTTGGCCACCTGATGTGCTTTTGTTTGGCTAACAGATAGACCCGCTTTGTTTAGAAGTGCTTCAAAATAAAGCTGGTTCTAGTACTCTGCTAAAACCGGCTTTGCAAGACCACTTCGTTTCAGAGCACTTACACACTTCCAACTGCCAATCCGATAGATCCTTACTATGTCAATGTGTACTGATATACGGCAAACACGAAGTATTTCATTAACGTTTTCTATCCATTTTAAATCTGGTTTTACTCGTTTAGATAAACGGTTTTCCTCTCTCAGAGGGAATGCAGCTTTAGGCACATAATGTTCGAAATGTGAATCTTAAACATCAAACTTTGCTACCAATTTTGGAGGAATAGATCCCTGCTCCTGAATCAGCCTACAAATCCATTGAGTCACTGTACATTTTCGTCGAAATGAGGCTGGACCTTACCGTGGTGCGATGGTTTGCGTGCCTCAGAGATCCATTGAGCTATGCTGGGTGGTGCTTTTTTTCCACCTTTAGAGCCACTCATACCAGATTGGTCACTGGTTAGAGGCCAGACAAACTCAGCCTCCTGGTCCTCCACGTTGGGGTTGGAATGTGGGTGGCTCCTCATTTCATAAAACGGGCTCTGTAGTTCAGTGCCAAAACCCGCTGCCTTGCGGTAAGGTTTTTGAACCAAAGGCTTTGGTTGAGAACCCTAATCGTTCTCCTGTCTAGGCCTTGGCAACCTGACAGTATTCTGCCTACGCAATACAATGAACCTTTCCTACAACAATTTCTTGATGCTTTGGCCGTCGCAGAGGACAATAAACGGCGCCTTATCTGCTGCATCGAGCAGGGTGGATAGGGGTTTGGATGCTACTGCTCAGGCCTTCCCGTCTTCTTATACCCCTTCTTGCGCTTCTGCATCCTTATTGTCACGCTCCAACTTTACTTATATCCCCCCATTTTCAATCCCCCAATTCTTGGCCCTCCCCCAGCTTACTTCAATAGTCGCTTGTCTTCTAATTTCAAATCACGCACAATCGCCGGGCCTCGCTCCAATCCAGTCCACAAGTCCATGTTCAACCAAGCGGACAACGTCAGTTCATGCGTTTCCCTTTAGAGTCCTCGTGTCTCGCTAAGATTGGCATGCCTCAACGTGCGCACTTTGCTGCAGATTGGCCAACAGGCAGCACTTGCCCGCACACTAGAGACCCTATCGATCGATATTTGCTGTTTATCAGAAACCCGCCTGCAAGATTCGAGCTCCGTGCTTACCCTGAGATCCCCCACATGCGACACTGGCGGCACATTCTCATTGCGCCTGTCTGGCGATGATGCAGCTTCAAATGCCGGTCAAGCCGACGTCGGCATTGTTTTGATTCCCCGGGCTGAAGCTGCCCTGCTTGTTTGGATCCCAGTAAACAGTAGGATGTGCGCAGTTAGATTAGCTGGCTCGTTCCGTGCTTCGAAGTCGCGCGGGGACAAACGGTGCCTGCTTGTCATTGCGGCCTACGCCCCTACAAACTGTAGCACTGATTCGGTAAAAGAGGATTTCTACCAGCAACTTCACGAGCTCCTTCGTTACAGTAGAAGCACGGATACTGTGGTGCTGGCTGGCGATCTAAACGCCCAAGTCGGAAAATTGTCCCCTGATGAGCTTCATCTGGGCGGCCAACATGGTTTAGGCTCCCGTAATGATAATGGTGAGCGATTGCTGCAGCTGTGTGGAGATGCTCGCCTGTTTCTCGCGAGCACTAATTTTCGACACAGCACCCGCAGAAGTGTGACTTGGCGGCCAGCAGCCTCGGACCAGTCATGGACGCAAATCGATCATATCGCGATCAGTTACCGCTGGAGAGGCTGTGTCCAAAACTGTCGCTCGGTTTGGAGCACGAGTATCGACTCTGACCACGCAATTGTATGCGCGGACCTCCTGGTGCGTTTCGGTGGACGTCCGCCACGTCGATGTGAACGGATTGACACTAGCCAGCTGGCGAAGCCAGATGTTCTGAATGTGTACCAAGATGTGCTAACATCTGGGCTGAGTAAGCGCCCACTAAACACCGTTGAAGATCACTGGTCGCACACTCGCCAAGCGTTGCTATTAGCAGGCATGTCTTCATGTGGCAAAACAAATTGCAAATCCGGACATTGGGTCTCTACACAGTCTCTGGAACTTATGGATGCTCGCCGACGTATTCCGGCTGGAAGCAAATACAATGAATCTCGCAAAAATCTCAGGGCGAAACTACGTGCTAGCCTAAAGAAGGACCGCGAAACCTGGTGGTCTCATCGTGCATCTGAGATGGAAACAGCCGCTGCCATTGGTAATCATCGTAAGTTATACCGTCTGATACGGGCAACAGGCAGCAGGAGACCTGGTGTTAGCGAGACCATACGCGAGGAGAGTGGGCAGATGATCCACAGCCTGTCAAAACGCTTGAAGCGTTGGGCTGAACACTTTGCTATGCAATTTAACCAACCTGAGTTATCAATTTCTTCGGGCATTGAGCGCCCTTCTCCTTGGGCTGTCTCCTTGGATCCGCCCTCAAGCGCAGAAGTCGAACGTAAGATCAGGCTGTTGAAATTGCATAAGGCCGCAGGAGCAGGTACTATTCCTCCAGCCCTCTTCAAGTTCGGTGGACCTGCTCTAATAGGTGATATACACGAGTCGCTAGTAAAACTTTGGGAGCAGGAGACAGTCCCGAGAGATTGGAACCGCTACGTCATTGTCCCAATTTTCAAGGGAGGCTCCCGTTTGGTATGTTGCAATCATAGTGGGATCAGTCTGATTTCGATTGCCTCTAAATTGCTTGCCTCTCCCATTCTCCACAGACTGACTGACACTCGTGAAAGCCAACTTCGTGAAGAGCAAGCCGGATTTCGTCGAGGTCGGGGCTGCATCGACCACATCTTCACATTGCGTCAAGTGTTGGAGCACCGCCATGTTTATTGGCGACCCACCGTTGTCGTGTTTCTTGACATAAAAGGTGCCTTCGACTCAGTCGATCGATGTGCGCTTTGGGACTGTCTGTTGAGGAAAGGTGTGCCTGATAAATATGTAAACAAAATCAAAGCGCTGTACGCACATAGTTCGGGCAGGGTGAGGGTTTATGGCAAACTCTCGCCACCCTTCAGTATCACCAGCGGTGTGAGACAAGGATGCCCGCTGTCACCTTTCCTCTTCAACTTCGCTATTGATGAAGTCATGGAAACAGCGTTCACGGGACACGACCTAGAAGGTGTGGAGCTACTCCCTGGTGAGCGACTTCTTGACTTGGAGTATGCAGACGATATTGCCCTAATCTCTGACGGCTCCCAAACATGCCAAACAGCACTGAACCGATTAGCACTGGCTGTCAGTCGTTTTGGGCTATGCTTTGCTCCATCAAAATACAAAGTACTTCTCCAAGATTGGCAGGGACGCACCCCTGCGCTAACGCTTGGTGGTGATCTGCTAGAAGTCGTTCAGGAATTCAAGTACCTGGGAAGCTATATTAGTACCCTTGGGATTGAAGATGATGTAACGAACCGTATGTCAAAAGCTCGAGGTGCTTTTGCCAATCTCCTTCACCTGTGGCGCAGACGCGACATTACTGTCGCCCTGAAGGGCAGAGTTTACAACGCAGCCGTCCGTTCAACTCTCCTATATGGCTGTGAAACCTGGCCCATCAGGTGGACAGACATGAAGAGACTCGTCACGTTCGATCATCGCTGCCTTCGCAGCTTAGCTCATGTCTGGTGGAACACCGCGTGAGCAATGAGCGTGTTCGACGTCGCGTATTTGGTGCAGGAAGAGCGGGTGAACCGCTCAGCACGATTATATCACGCACCAGACTCCGATGGCTGGGCCACGTCTTGGGCATGCCAGCACACCGGCTCCCACGACGTGCATTGTTTGCGCGTTGTGGGTGCGGTTGGAGGAGGAGGAGGGGAGGCCAAGTGATGACTTGGTCGCGAGAAATGAAAACCCTCACTTCGAAGTTGGCGTCGGTTGGTGCATCCCGACTGCCTGGCTGGGGTCCTAAGGACGGTGAACACGTTTGACTGGACACACTTGCTGATATGGCTAGGAGCCGGCCCCAATGGCGTTTGTGTTGTGAGTTCCTTTGTCCATCCCCCTTCTGTTTAGCATCCCCCTCCAATCACGATCTCAATCGTTAGGCATAATATGACTTTCTTTTACGGCAGCCAGTTGTTAGCTCTCCGGAACGATGTCCATCGGGTACTGGGGACTCAGCGGGCGTGCCAATGTTTGTTTATTTGTTTTTTTCTTTTCTTGCCTTTTGTATTGCGGCACAATAGCTGAGGTGTTTTCCACCTCCAGCTAACGTGTCATGATGACCTTTTCGTCTTCAGAGGCACATTGTCTAACAGCAGCATGCCGAAACTTCAGCACAGGCCCCATTTAGCAAAGGAGAGCAAATGTCGAGCAAACATGCATAAGAAAAAATAAATGCACTTCGATTTGGCATAAATAATATAGTGTAATAGAATTGTTGTCCACTAGCTAACAAAAGTTTTTGATACGACGATTAGCACATATCGCGATGAATTCCCTTAACTAATACTCTACAACAGCAATTCTATCCACAACTTAGTAGATGTATACGGTGAAGCTATTTCTACAAAAGAACCAAAACGATGTACGGACATGGAAATTTGCAATGTATAAGTGATGGAAAAATATACTATGGTTAGGAGCGAAAATATCATATTTACAAATGGGCGCAGAGATAACATAAACTATGCCTTAAAGAAAACCCAGCCAAAAGGGGCCAATGATACAACCACAACTAAAGCAGACAAGAAAAAACAATATCGGTACAAGCTAAATGGGAGAATCAGTTGGACAAAATACATGCAATCTAAATACATTTGAACACCGATGAAAAGCTGTAAATAAAACAGATATGCAACGGGATCCGGGTACATAACGCGGAATCCGTTTGCCCAAGGTTTTGCTTGCTACCTTTATCTTTCTGATTGTGGTTCAACAAATTTTGGAACAGAATTACTTGTTCATAATCTTTTCGTTTGGAATATGCTTTCAAGTCAATTTTGAGGGCGAAACTACTATATGTTACAAATTTAAAACCGCGCGCAACGCGACTGAAGCACTATGAATAAGTGGAATAAAAGTTGCGCGGTCGTCGTGGGCATCCACTGTACTCCGCAAATCAAATTTACTTTGTTGTGGCCGAAATTACCTGCGAGGGTATGAGGCTATGTCTACGCCTTGCGATAAGGCCACGCTAGTAGAATTAGGCACAGAGCATCCACGTTCCGCGGCAGGCACTGCCATTTAATTTAGCATGGCTTACTCTAGAGGCGCCTTGTTGGATTAGATTATGATCTGGCCTCGGTTCTCCTTAGCTCTCAAGTTAAACTTACTGTCCAAATACGTCTTGGCTACTTCTGGGCTTGTAAAGAAAAAGACGATGGGATAGGTTTCCCCTGATTTATTCTTCTTCAGTAGCTTAAAGCTGTAAGTGTCCAGTGGCAAGATACGCCAGCCTAGCAATATGTTTTTTATATACCAAGAGCCACCGGGTCCGGAACGATAAAGGCGACCACATTTGAGGAACGTGAAAGCGCAAACATAAATATTTGGCAAAAGCCAAGATGTGTCTCTGGAGAGTTCCAACACGTTAGGAATAAAGAACTTACAGATATTCGACATTCGGGATAATGGTTTCTTCCTTGGCAAAGTTCCAGCAATGGAGACCAGTTCTTGCATTCAGGCAGTTGATTTTCATTCAAGAGAGTTAATTTTAGAGACATCATCGGACAATGGACAACTATTACTGGTTTTGCACACCCTAGGCCAAGGTGAAGTGCACTTTTGGTGCATATATTTGGCAGTCTTGGCTCTGTACATGGAATATAAAATCATGATAGGCAGCGTGTAGATGCAGTTAAAAGAAACAATAGTAAGGTGAATAATAGGTGTCGAGAGTATAATTTCGATGGACAAGCAGGTCCATAATGAAAATATCAATGGGACATCAGGAAAATGTTACTTTACTTAACATAAGTGAGTAAGCAAAATATTAATTGTGGTACTGATGAAATCCAAGCATTGGGCAAACATTGGACAGAAGGAATGCTGCTCACACGCAAGATAGCGCACACCAAAAATAAACATATATAATCAATCTGGTTACATTGTCATAAGTGCCAAATTTATTTATTTGTACAAATAGCAAATTACCACTGTAATCTTGTGCCTGCAAAGTGACAACTTCGAAACATTATGATTTTTATCTCGAAGATGCTTGTGAGTTTTGCCGCTGGGCAATTACCGTTTTGCTCAGCGCTGTAGAACCATGTACAACTTACATAGACAGCAGCCATAAACAAGGAAATTAATAACTGAAGTTTACTGAACCTCACGGAACGGCGCATGCTGCCTACACCAAACGCCTGATCCGTCACTATACCATCAATCTGAAATTATATGGTATTCGATGCCGTAGCAGTATTCCAAACCTTATCAATAAGACATCCACTGGAAGCGAACGCTGTATTTTTACTGTTCGTGCATTTCATACAACTTACACAAACAAAACACTACTAAAACAGGAACTACCCGTCTCTTCTCTAGTAGCCATTTCTTCGCAACCATAAATACCAATAAAACCGACAGAAACACACACCTTAGCTTTTCACATAATAAACTGAGTGTTTCCCTTCTAATCTCCATGCACTTTCTACCCAACGATATTGTACCCCTGATTATTAAATATGCAAAATGTGCTCAACACCGCTAATACGCCAATATCATTCTTCCTACCTCTGGTCAATGCGAAATTTATTAAGGCTCCTTTTTCTAAATATGATTAAAAATGTGAGCACTCCAAGTACAAACTACGTCATAGAAACTTGGCGCATAACTGATAAGTTGGATTCAGACTTAATCATCGCCAAATTTTAGGAAATATTTTGATATATATATGTATTCGAAGAGAGGTATTTTCACCATCCTGAACTTTAGAACATCCAGGAGTAATTGTGACTATTGTCAATAGCACTTACCATCATATACGTTAGTAAGTTTTCAAATTCCCTAAATAGTTATGTCGCACCATGAATTTGCATTACCTTTTATTTCAATACTGCCGTAAAAGCGAACTATGCGCTGGACAATTCAATTTCCCGAAAATATATTTGTCACAATCTTATTTTCTTTAATACATACAAAGTTGACGTCAGGTGTTAGCAATGGCCACTGCACATACTGGGTTATGCAACCTAATGTTTCTAGTACCGCTGTTGATATAATCGTTGCATTAAAAATGGGTGACGTATGCATCGCTCTACTGAATTGTTTCCTAGATTGTTAACATGAAACCTTATATTTCACGCCCTATATAAATTCAGATGGCTAACGGAGCCTGCTCCTGCCATATTCCATCAAAGTTATTACTTGGATACAATTCCAATATTTTAGCTGATATGCCGACTAGAATCTATATCTCATTTCCAACAAATGTTGCCTCATCATCGTCATACACGTTAGCTAGGGGTGGAATACACCTCAGCTAATGTGCCGCAAAATATAGCAAAAAAGGAGAAACAATGCAACTGATGGAAGCTGGCTGAGCTACCGGTAACGGAAGGGTAACGTTCCGGTAAGCTACCAGCCGGCTGTTGTGCACCAAAAAATGAATATGCAAAATTATTTAACGCTAAATGATGAGATCGTAGTTGAAGGAGGTGGCTAAGTGGGATGTGGTGGGACGAAGAAACTCACAGCACGAACGCCACTGAAGTAGGATCCTAGCCATATCAGCAAGTGTGTCCAACCAAACATGTTCGTCTTCTTTCGGATCCCAACCAGGAAGCCGGGACGCTCCAACCGAGTAGTACGGTAGAGTACATTAGTACAGTTCCGTAAAACATCGTCAGTGCCATAAGCCATATTAATATACAATGTAGGAAAGCCATAGCAAGATAAATCACCCAGAAGTGGCGAAAATTGCTGGTACCTCTGCATAAGACAGGATATATTTATACATTTTGCATGTGCAAGTTTTGACCACTCAGATTCAACATGCACACTTGATAAGATCGAGTTTACGGAAGAGAATGGTATACGAAATGGTAGCGAAACATAAACTGTTCGCCATTTTCGCCGTAAAACCAACAGCAATTAATTTCACACGGCGCTTTGGTGAATATGTTAAATCTTTATACAATGCACCCTTTTTTGGAGGCTTTTACCATATTATCTTCCGCCTTCATGACTTTGAATTTGACCCCATACATGAATGCACTCAGTCCGTTAAAAAAGCAACGTATGCACTGTGGAACATCTTTTTCGCACTCTTCAGTGTCCAATGAGAACCATCAAACTTTAGCTCTTGGATTCGGTGATATCCCTTCTACTGCAATAAATTTGGGAGGGCCAGTTACGATTATATTGTTATCCAATGACAACTACGAAAGAGCTATTTTGTTGCTAGTTAAAAATCTGCATTTAGCACCCCAACAATTTGAAAATATTTGTAATCAAATTATTACAACTTACCGAACGATGCACCGAACTCCCGCCACCGCCATTTCGTTTGAAAGATTATGCAATAAAATTTGATGGAATAATTTAATCCTATGAACTTGTCGAACAAATATATTTACGTTTCCATTTATGGAATTTGCTTCACAACCTTTCAGGCACAATGTCTTAACTACAAGTCAAACACCATGGAATCTGTTTATGTAATGACGCTTTTGTTTCTGGGCTTAAGAAAAGAATTATCGAGTGTACCACACCATGGTTGTTGAAGAATGTTGCCTTATCTGGTATTCGGAAACCGTCTGTGATTCGGCGTTCCTTCCACATTACCTTCAGAATAATGAATCTGTGTGATAACCACTCTTCTTCTAGTCCAAAATCCGCGGAGCAATCCAAAGCAAAATAGTTGTTCATTTTACCCTTCTTTTGCTAAATACATGATATCGGAAACTGTAACAACAATTACCAAATCTTTTCCTTTTCTTATCCTACTTTAATTTCCCATACAATCTAGCTTGAAGCTGTTCAAATTGCACGACGTTTATTTTAAGGTCCTCGCTCTCCTAAAGAATGGTTTCAGAAGTTTGTTATAAAATTATCAGACGACAAATCGAATGTTGTCATGTAGTTTCTCGAGAAACAAATGAGTCCGTTCAGCTTGATAACAAAATTATGTTCATGATACTGACCACCCGTGGACTTAGATTCCGATATACCCCCGACTTCAATTTTATGAAAAAAAACCAAACTCGTAACGTGCATGCTATAAAAAACGTAAAAAGCATAAGCCACAAATGTTACACCATCCACGCGAGCATGAAATTATTTACATCACTCGCTCTTACTATTCTCGAATATTGAGATTTCGTCTATGACATAATTCAAAGTTTAGGAAGGAAATAAATAAAAATTTAGCTTGGTCATATACTAAACTTCTGGAAAATAGAACATCCACTCTAAATAATCGCAAACGTTGCATACAGTTTCGTGTCGAGCATCTTTTTCTGCGACACTTGAAGCAAACATTGATGCTCCTCCACAAGCTTTTTCACCAGCAAAATTATTACTACCTCCAAATATTTGAAATAAAATATTATAAAACTCACAGGCTCAGTAACAAAACAAAGTTGATTACGGATACTCAGGGATAAAACCAATATGAGATCCCACATTTTCTAAATCAGATGGGCTGTAATGTAGAACCGCTAAACTACTGAAATCAGGCAATGTGAGAACCCTAGATAACTGCACACCATACACGACAGATTCCCTTAGTTATACGCGTTGAAATCTATATTCTCACATGATAATCTATATGATTCTTCATTGCAAGATGACCCCAAATTAGATAAAGGGATAAGACGTGACCTCACCAAACACTCATACAATAGTCTAATCAGTTCTATACCTGTTGCTTCGTTTCTAAGTAATGAACAGTTCCTCATACTTTGATAAATATACGTAGATATATGTACCGCATTTGGTCTTATCCTTAAAGAATTGGCTTATAAAACCCACACTATCAGCGTGACGAGTTATTGTCCCGCAATATCTTGCCCTTATTTTGCACACGCTATATTCAACGGCGGCTATCTGATCTGGAGCCAAGTTCTCATAAAGAATGGCAGCAACGCTTACATAAAGAATTACTTTAGATGTCAGCCGAAATCCATAAGGAATCCTTTACTTTCACTGACCGTAGTCCCAGTCTTTGACATAGATGTAGTGTTTGGTAACATTTTTCGTTTAAACTGCGAACGAAATATCATGTAATAAGTTGTTAACATTCCTCTCCACGTACGGTTGCAAAAAATCAAATGAAACAGTGTACTTTATTGAAGGCGGTCATTTGGAATTCCCATCGCTAAAATCGTTCTTTTATACATTTTTTTCTGGGGGTGGCCAAGCGATAGCTCCACTATTCTGCTTTACCCACTTATATGACTTTGCATCCGGAGTAAAAATAGACACATATCCAACACTGGGATCAACATTCAGATAGTGCTGTATTTTTACGCTCCACAACCTAGCTAAAAAGTATACAAAAGTTTTGTCCAAAAGAAAATAGAGACGGTACATTAATCAAACCAGACATACATGTGATTGTCAGAAAGCTGATATGCACTCCGTAGCAGACAGCTTTGTGAACTCGCGACCAAAGTGGAGTCATGCAAGCAAACAACATACATGCCAACATTAATTGCTTGTTTATTTAAGAATTATCTGGGTAGTGCGTCCAAAATTGCGATCAATTTCATAGTTTTTTAGCAAATACTTATATGAGGGTACAATTACTTAAACAGCAACACCACATATACAAATGGAATTATATAAGTGGGACAGTATGGAAAAACTTCGAAATGCTTACGGCCCATCTTGCCAATACGAAGCGCGTGATTCACAAAATCCCGTTTAAAACGATTAGCCCCAAATACAAAAACTATGTATGCGTATATATTATTGCATTGTTGAGGAATGCAAAAACTTAAGTGGAATGCTGGAGTAGAAAATTGCAACTTAAGCAATGCAGCTACGTGTTACGCACTCGTAAGGAAGGTTTCGTATTACAAGGGACTGAAATACATGCAAGCATAAGTAGCAAACCTAATCGTGATCATCAACAGAATTACGTCAGCCATTTGAACTGATGCTTCGCTGCCCTACAACCATGCTGACCTATGAAAGAAAGAAAAAAGGGAGAGAAGTAGGACTTACCTGAAAACCTTAATGTCCTAAACAAACATTCAGGGCAAAGGCGTATACCCTTTATGTAGACGACATACCGTCACTAACAGCTGGCTATCATGCAAAGATAAGGCGGCATCGGCGAGACAGCTTCCTTGGGGCTTTCACTGCCACGCCTCATAATCTGCCATTACCCCGCAGATAACTCAGCAGGAAAAACATTTTAAACAGGCAATCCGCTTAGGAGAAGGCAACAGACGCGCCACTGATGTAAACTACGAGCCATGCCATGTAACGTCTCAAGCAAAGCAAAAGCCGACTCCCGTGGTCTCCAGCCTGGAAGGCTAGACGGACAAACGGTACCCAGTTTTGCCGTCAGTGTCTTCATTTTCCGTTGCAAAGTCAACTTCTGTCCACCGCGAGCCTTGGGCCACCCTAAAGCTGACAGATTAAACAAGGCCCTCCTTGGTAAGCGGTAACCAGACATACGTAGCATGTGCCCGAGCCAAAGCAACTTATTCATTATTATACGTTGTTTTAGGGAGGCAACATGATTATCCCCACCTAGTACTCACCTACGCATACTATCTTTGAGGACACGCTGGTGCCATCCGACTCCAGCAAAGCTTCGCAGCCAAATATGATCAAATAATTAAAGGCGCCTCCGATTTGACACCGAAGGAGCCAAGTCTCACTACCGTAGAGCAGAACTGCCCCCACTGTGGCCTTGTATACCCGGCCTTTCAGACAAAGGGAAACCCACTTCCGTCGCCAAAGATGTCGCAGTTTAAAGAAGGAGCTCCGGCTTTTGCATTGCGTAAGCCGACATCAGTTTCTATGCGCCCATCATCTCTGACGCAGCTACCAAGATAAGTGAGATGAGCAACCACATCGAGTTCCTCGTTATCAAGAGTCAAGGGCGGTCATTCATCAACAGTTTGCAATTTGAATATTGCAAGTTAATACCAAATAATGGGACCGCTCTGGACAGGCTATTGAGGGTGTATTGTACCGTCGCAAAATCGTCGCAAAGCAAGACGATATCGTCTGCATATTCTATATAAACAAACCTTTCATCAGACAGCAATTCCAAGCATTCATCGTGAGATTTTACAGGGGAGCACTCCACGCTAGATTCCACGACGAAAGTGAGCAAATCTAGGAAATCGGACAAACTTGACGAATGCAACTTGTGGTCGGAAAGCTATCTGATATGACACCATAGACTCTAAAGCGGCCTGTAGTGTTGGAGAATAGATCATGATGGATGTTCACCTATTTCGTGGGAACACCTTTCCGCGCAAGTATTTCGAACACAATCGATCGATCCTGAATCAATTGCACTCCTGAAATCGAGGAACACAGCAAACTTCGGTCGGCGTTACGCGTGGCGCTTTTCTAGCACCTGCAGCAAAGTAAATATATGGTCTATACAGCCACGTCCCGGGCGGAAACAAGCCTGATCTTCCCAATCCGAGATTCCCGTTCCGCAATGAGGTGACGAACGATAAGCGAGGCCAATAATTTTGTGACAACCGGCGTTAGGCTAAGACCCCTGTTGTAAAAACAGTCTGTGCGACTGCCCTTATGCATATTGCTCCTATAATCGATTCGCTACAATGAGCCGGAATCTCTCTTCTTTCCTACACATTCGAATTGGGAGGTCATTGCTTTGCAGAGGACCACACATTTATCCCTAAATAGTACAGGTGCGATGGAATAAGAACCAGCGGCACGGAAACTATTGAGGGATGTAATCGCTTTTCGTACATCGGCCTCCGACGGAGGCTCTAAACTAAACGTCTATGGCTCGTCCTGCATCAGTTGAGTAGGAAGAGGTCCGGGAGCAGGAGGAGAGCTGAACTATTCTTGAAAGTGTTCCGCCCAATTTGCCATACGGCGCTCCTTACTGTGTATCCACGCAACCGTGCTTTAGTTTACGCCTAATAGCCCGGCTGGCCACATTGTGTTCCGAACCAGCCAGGAGGTTTCTTCTAGATTAGAGCAGGTTCACCGACCTCTCAAATATTCAGTGATTGGTGCGGTGACGATTGATAGTGACACAAGCAGATGCTTCTGCCTCGTGCATGACGGCCGAGATCCTATTCCACTGAAGCTGAGCGTCATTAAGAAAGACCGCGGTAGTTCAGTATGCAGTGCGTCTTGCTAGGCTTGCCTGACCTAGGAACTAGACAGTTTCTCAGTTTTCAATCGTAGGGGACTCTTGGTGCGCATCCCGGTAAAGCTCATGGAGAAACGACAAGGCACCAAGGCATGGTCAGATTTGACACACGTACTCCAGTATGAGCGACAATCTAGGATAGAAACACGCCATCGGTAAATTATGGCCATGTGAAAAATTTTGGTGAATCGCTTTTCAGCTACTGGATGACGCAAAGTGGCAGTTCGGCGCCCATTTTGTCTAAAAGCAGTGCTACAAAGAAACAATTGGTGCTCCGCAAACAGTTGCAGCAGACGCTCACCGTTGTCAGTCCGTACGGAGTTAAGCCCAATTTACCACAAAGAGGAGCTTCTGAAGAGATCAGATGCCCTGCATTTTGCGTTCCTATCCCACGCAAGTACTATAGTAGTTGAACTAGTAGCACTACGTAATCGCGCGTTCAGTTCGTGATAGATTGTGTCATTTACAGCATCTGAACTACAATCGGTGGGAGCATATGCGGAAATCAAGAAAAAACAGCGTTTTGTACTACTTCGTGCAACAACATAAACTGATGTCGTCAAATGGGCTGCACATAAACGGCTGTTAATCGGAATCTAACAATGCAACGATGGCTCAGCCTTATAGCCTATAATGATATCTACACCAGCTTGACCCGTGAGTGCCGCATCAGCGTCTCCGGATGCTTGTAACCAATAACGAAAGGATAAGCCGGGTGCAGTCAATTTAATAACCCCGTTAGGGTTATTAATCCAAGTTTCGGACACACAACACACATCAACCCCCGGTGTGTCCAAAGTGCGTGCGAGTGCAGCCTGCTGACCTGGTCGTCTTGGAGTGCAAACATTGAATGTCGCCATGGAAAATGTTTAGCGTGACCATAAAAGTGACGTTTACCGATAGTTGTCCGATAGGTGCTGGGGGATGGTGGATGCAGATGGTTCTAGCCAGCGGCATTTCGGTTGCTGTAAATTAAGCAAGGAATTATAGAAGGAAGGTTAGTAATGGGGTGTCGGGATTGGAGTAAGAGAAAAATGGGGAAAAGTAAGAAGGGAGGCGCCAGCAGTAACAGGTTTTTGCTTAACCGTCCTGCTGCATGCAACAGATAAGTCGACCATTGATAATCTGCGCGATGACCGATGCCGGATGAATTTTATTTTGCAGAAAATGTCATGGTTGTATGTGGGCTGAGATACTGCCAGGGCGCCCAGACCTAGACATAAGGGCGATTAGGGTCCTAATCCAAAGCCTTTGGCTCCAAAGCCTGTCCGCATTGCAGCGGGGAGTTGGCAATGATTTAGTTTTACAGAAATTGACGCCATCCCATTTCAAACTCCCAACCTGGAAGACCAGGGGACTGAGTTTGTCTGACCTCTCACCATTGACCAACCTGGTAGCAGTAGCTATCAAGGTGCCCGGAGGCATAATCCAGTATAGCTCAATTGGTCAACGAGGTACGCAAACCTTCGCACCATGTTAAGGTCCAGTCTCGTTGCGACGGCAAAGTAAGTGTACCGCTTTAGCTATTAAGAGCAAATTTGACCTATGTTTGCAAATTGCTTAGTGATGGTCAAACTTTCAGTAATAAGCAGAGTCATTGTTGCAATTTCGGTAATCTTTGCAAGTAGATACTCCCGTCGTTACTTGATTCATAATTCGCAACACAAGAATAAAAGGTGGCTGGCAATGTATCATTATATTTCTTTCTCATTGCAAGCAACTTGCAAATGCATTGGCTAGTGTAAGTTCGTGGCAGGCCAAGTCCAGCTGTTGTCCCTGAAACAAACGTCGTAAACATGAATTTCTACAACGAAAAAATATCACAAATGATTGTAAAATCCATCGCAGCATATGGTAGGATGTTTTTGACCTCTCATGTGGGTTATCGCGAAGTTGTCACATTTTTACTGGAACTTGCGGTGATTGCCCTAATGCCGTTCAGTGTTTGTAGAGAAGTACATATGAGTACTTGCTTACGAATTCAGATTAAATAGTCTATTGACGAGCTCCTTAAAATATCACTTCAACAATTTGGCAGAGGAAATTACAGGCAGAGAATTCAGCCGTAATTTCACATATGTAAAACATTTTTTTATTCTGCAAATCCTGACTTTTCTGAGGATGCATTAGCATAGAAGAAAAATACATCATTTAGATGCGGATGAGTGTCATTCCCATTATTTTAACCTCAGCATCATAAAACCCTGGTTACAACTCCATTTTGCTGATGTAAATAGGTCCCAATTAATTTGGAATATGAACGGTTTGAAGTTCGGTAAGTTTTCCAAATGCCCTTGGGCAGTGTTTTTACATACATTATTATTGACGGCTTGTGAGATGTTTTCTACAACGGTAATGCACATATTTTCGCTGCACTCAGTCAGCAGACAGTAAGAGTTTAATAACATAGTGCAGATTCTCTTAGACACATTGGCTTGGAGAAGTACCGAACTGGGTCGAACTAACATCGTAAAACGCGAGACTGACAAAGAGATATATTTAGGAAAGAAATTTCCCACAATCCTATTTTACTTTATCGGCAGGCAGAGATACAGAAGTGCATAAATGAAGTTATATAATATTTATCTTTCTAACGCCAAGGGCCGCAAAGGAGTTTCTAATAAAATAATGGTGATGAAATTCGAATATATTGACCACAGGCTATTAAATACATTTTCACATGGCGGCCTTTCCTCTCTAAAGAAGAAAATATTTATTTGACCAGACGGAATTAACTTCTTACTTATCTACGTAGAATAAGGCATCAGGGTACTGGTAAGTAAATGCTAAATATTGTTAGGATAAAATCTACTTTTTATAAATTTCGGATTTTGTAACATCCACAAAATACCATTTGTCTTGGCAAACACATCTACCCATCTCAGCTACTGTTGCAGAAGATTTTGTATCAATTGATAACACATGTGTTTCGCAAAATTTATGATGTTATGTTTTATGACAAAACGAAACACGAACATCAGAATAAATTAGTTGGTTTATTAAACTGTCTGTTAAAGGCAGCAACGAAACTTAATTCTTGAAATTGACCCTAACTACCGGACGAAGTAGTATACTTAGGATGTATTTCATCGAAGTCGGGTAAAAGGACAGATCCTAAAATGACGGAACTTGTAAATACTTGGCCAACACCTACCTACAATGAATAGTAGCCCAGTATTCTTGGGTTAGTAGCATCTTACCTCCTATCTATCTGGAACGTTTTGACTATTACTACGCAGTCGAATTCTTTCCTGCTAAATAATTCCACCTTAGAATTTTCCACCGAATGCGAGGAAGCATTTATCCGGCTGCGGGAATCTCTTTGCAGGACACATTTATTCGTGTTACGATACTTATCAAAATCGTTAGATAATTAATTTGGTTGAAGGTGCTAGTTACTACGGTATTAGTGCTGTAATTTTGCTTAAATAGCTATGCCGGTTAGAACTATTAGTATCTTGCAGTAGCGGAACCGGCTGCTTGAGAAAAATGAGTTATTTAACTTGAATAATATAAATTTTGTTATCCGGTTGTTGAAAAAGCAGGTTTGACACGGGCTACTTAAATGGCGATTTGTGGGATGGACCATTCATCACCTAATTGACTGCAACCATTAAGGATCAAGGTAAACAAAGTACGCTCTGAGAAGAGGTTGGCAGGAATTTCATTTCCTATGTCGATACAACACAGGGAGACAACACAAGAATGTAGACGCACTAGATCGGATTCATCCTCGCAAACCCAGGGACTACTGTCTGTGTAACAAATGATGCATTTCCATGGTCAACCTTCAGAGTGCAATTAATAAACGCTGGTTGATAACAACAACACATAATCTTTACATTGCGCTTACTAAGGAAATATGTATAAGTAGCGGCGATGGGCTATCTAGCAAGGAATTCAAAGGAAAAATATACGAGGCACTTTACTTTTGCGCTACGTGAGGCAATCTAGCGACAGAAAATGTTATTCAAAATCGTGGTTTATGCTCGGAACCGGCTAACTACTCATTATTATTGGACCTCAACATAAACCGGATTCTGCAAGTGTTAAATATACCGTCTTGTACTTATTCATCTTAAACATAAATCGATTATTCTTTGCCTAGTAAAAGGCACTCTCTGAGTCACTGCAACGCGCCACGATCATTATGACAAGCGATCGCCTGTCATATCACACTGGTAATAATTGATTTGCGGGATTTCATGACACGCGCAAGCTTATTGTTAAAAAGCAAGAATAGGCGCCTCCCCAACGCCAATGTCTCTAGGACACTGCATTCCACCTTAATAGGTCATATCAGAAAGCTTTAACCTATACCTTTAGCCGCAGCTGAATGCGCAACGTTTTAATCATTTCAAGTTCCAGGTACCCAATTAAACACGAAGGCATGCTTTGGAGAAACATTTCACGATGCATGAGGTCTAAGACTTTATAGATTCCAGGAAGATGACATCAAAGCCGGCACAACTGAAACGGCAGCGGTGGAGTGCATTTAATATATTCATTCCAGCCTGTCTGTTATTGTTTATTAGGGGTATCGGTGATATTTAAATTTGAAATTGAAGACTCCGGATATAAGTGTGTGACAGTAAGGTCATCAAGTTACAATCCCCAATAGTTATGTCACACTTATCTAGCATATTCACCAGTTGTCGCATGCTATTCAGCAATCAAATATTTGCTAGATCTTACTTTGCAGTTATTACAATGCTTCAAAATATGTGCGGAAGCGCAAACACTTTCAAAACACAAAGTCGCAAATTTCACTTGGCAGATACAAAACCATATATTCTACATTTATGATAATATTCGGGATATTGATCAAGTTTTTGTGGGAAATTCGTTGTTTGTCTTATGAACATATGGAACCAAGTGAATGCGCTCCATTAAAAATCAGTTGTGCAAAAGTACCAACCAACGCATTTTAAATGCTTTCCAGCCTGCCGCTTTTTATTCTAATGTATTGTTTCAAATAGTATAATAATATTAGTCAACTAAAAATAACTTATTTTACGTAACCTTTCTATTCGTCTACTTTGTAGAAATTAGCTATTATTTTAAAATTTCTGATCGTTTTACGTTTTATAATAGATGTTTTTAGTAGCTCATGCCGTCCGATATAACAACAAGAAAAATACGTTAATGCCTGTGAATGATTCTACGCAATCGCTTAACATAAGCTCAGCTACAAAGGTCAATTTTCGTAATTCATGTGTGATGAGTGAACAACATCCACCCCTATGTTACGTTATCTTACAAAATAAGAACAAGTTAAATATTAGGGAATGAAAGTTTCTATTGGCGAAACCGAGAGTATATATGGAAATATGTAGCGCAGGGTGGTTTAATAGTGACAGTTTGCTCTAAATATTATTGTTTTGTACTGCAATTAGGCACCCGTGATTTTGAATTCTGAACGATTTTTGACCCCAACGAAGAATATATTCTAGTACAAGGAACATCCGTTGATTCATGAAGCTTAGTGGTGCAAATCTCACTGAGAGAGTGAAACCTTTTGTGATATGGCGTAGTAAAATAAGATTTTGAGGGATTTCCTTGAAAGGGAATCGCGGCGCTGTGTGTACTGGTAATTTGTGGCCGCTGTGGGATTATATTTGTCGACTGAGCAATGCACTTGGAATTTCTGAAATTCACTCACCGGCTGCAGTTCCACATTTTAATGTGCTGCCATATTGGTTCGGATACAGCTGTGAAAGTTGAACATGCTCAGTCGAGTTTATACCATTGATCTTACAGCCAGGTTAAAGGCCACTATTTAACTCACGAAATTGTTAAATTAAGAGGATAATTTAGCTTCTCCTATTGACGTTCTTGTACAATTTGTGGCATAAAATTTGGGGTTGGATGCGAGTATTTTCTGTTAATCGCGAGCCCTTTCTTGAATTACAGTGCTCTATTTGCTTGGGAATTTTGCAATTCGATTTAAATTGTATGCTGTTTCTTTTATCCCATCCTTAATTCCAAATTCTGCTGTAGTGCTCCGCCCTGCAAGGAATACAGGTGTAGTACAAACATCATATTTTATGCGCACGTTACTCGTTAACGCAACAGCTCTTATATGGTTACTTCCGGTTGCCGTCATGGTTAGAGTTAATTTCTGGGGTTGTTCTCTTCTATTCGCCGGCTTAGTAGGCGTAGTTCTGTTCAGTTTATGAGCGGCGACTATATATATTTTACACGGATGATATCTCTATGATACTAATGGCTTTCTGGCGTGGTCTGATTTATTCTACACGGGAAGAAATTTTGCAGAGTAAAATAACGCAATGGGTGGATTTACTTGAATCTTTAGATGTCTTTCTAGCGGTTTTAGATCCTTTCTGTATTTGCGTTTTGGAAGATAGTTCTTACAGTAATCAAGTTTTGAATCCTTAAAACGTTAACAGTTGATTACCATGGAACATCAATGAAAGCAAAAAAGATATCATCTATACATCCTTATATATAAATATATTGAAATAAATGATAAAATTGTCATTGTTTGCTTCCTGATTGTGTGAACACGCATCTCATTACGAAAGCTTTGAAGAATCATGCAAAAATTCAGCAAATTCCTTACCTATTACGACGCACGCTTCGAATGGAACATGAACAAATATGGAAGAGCGTTTTGTGTACACGCATAAGCGTACATCCAATTGTCCGTCGTAAAAAAGAACATTCTTTGTTTTTATTGTTAAACCGACTACAATAAATAAACAAGCAGTTCGTATTGCTTGGAAGCAGACAATTTTCTCAAATACCTACATGCAACAAAGCGATAATCGCTGCGAAAACACTCGATTTTTAAGTTTTATTTAGCTTAAAATAAGCAAGTCGATTTTATAAGCATAAAGACATTGGAAATAGTTCAGGTAAGCAGTTTCAATAAGCGAACTTTACTTATACTATAAGCAAGTTACGTTTTGTTCTGTATACGGTATTGTACATGGCGAGAACCTCTTGCCTATTCACATGTTATATCGACAAAAGATGTATATTATTTATGCATGACACTACAAATTACAAGCATGTTTATACCGCACCATACATGTGTTCCATGTCACAAAACTCAAAATTTACCTAAGCTAAATCATAGTTCTACAGTCAGATAAATGTAGGTAATGTAAATGGTGATATACAGTTTAAAATAAAATTTAAAAAATAGTTGTCCGTTTGGTAAAATATTGCAAAGGAAACAACTAATGTGGCTGCATCCGCCTCAGCACCTAAACAATATGCTGAAAATCTTTTAGACCTTTCGTTTAATGTAAAGAGAAAAACGCTATTTGGAATTTCGCCGTTTTGCAGCAACGTTATTAATATAATTCTTCTAGCATTAAATTCTCGACATTGAGATATCCACATTAATATTACGCTAGTCATATACTACCATCCATATTTATGCCTTGCTATGCTTTAGCACATATAACTGTACATTATTACATATTATTTTAATATCCAATATATTGTTGAAGTTCACAAATTACATATTACAAGAGGGTAAAATAAAACATAACCATCTGAAATTACAGAGCCGCACGTATTTGTGGGTTAATAAAACCAAACGTTAGCTTATATATTTATTCGGCTACAATAAAAAAATGTATTCACATAGAACATGCCCGGCTAGTACTGCAAAATGTTACCACGCATATTATCTTTTGCCTGGAACAATGTAACAGGGGTTGGTAAATACTATAATTGTGTCGTATGAAAATCATTCTCTGCCGTCATGCGTAAACGTTTTATGTTTCGTCGACTGGTTTTTCTGTCGAGTATTATTTATTCTGCTTTTTACAAGGCACATATTGAGGATAACTCTTACGTTTCTAAATTGTTGCTTCATAAATGCTTTACGTTTATCCAATTTCTACCAAATCCCTCACGGCTCATTTACTTAAAGTTAAATAAGTTTACCGTATATGCGTATTAAATAAAAGCCTAGCTATTTATTTTTTGTAAGCCGAATACTAAAATTAGTGAACTTAGGCCTGAATTAATCTTTCATATAGCTATTTGCCATTGGATATGAAATTATATTTTCTTGAAGCACGATGTCGAGTTTTACTTAAATGTATTGCAAAGACGCACTGCCTTGTCGTTTCATGTTGCCTTGATTTTATACACAAATTTATAGAAAATTAGGAATAAAAAACTAAACGCATTGTGCATTAACTGTTTGCATCCAGTAGAAAATAATGTAGCTTATTTTCTGCAATATCTTTGTTATCTTGACTATAAAATTTGCATATGCAATAATGTATATTTTTGAGGCCAGCTGTCGTTCATTTTGGAGAAACAATATAAACGAAATAATTTATAGGGTTATATTTTTGTGCAATTATTGATAATCTGCATTATGTAAGAATTGGTATCTTAGTATACACACCATTAAACTTTACTTGGTTCAGTAGGTTATTAAGCTTATAATCCTTATTCTCTTTGAACCATCATTATTTGTATCATTTGAGGAAACGAGCTTTATAATTCACCGGTAAACATATTGGTAAAAAACGCATTTCGTTCGGAAAAATTAGGTCAAACATTTCAATTAATATCTTGTAGATTCCTGGGTAAATGTTACGAAGTTTCGGCTCATTTAAATTAGATGAACTTTGCTAAGCGCATGATACCCAAGTTCTATGTTTACTCTCCGAAATTAGGTACACTGCTTGGTTATGTTCCCAAGAGATCGAATATATCTGACAAAGATCTTGCTGCTATAAACTCGTTTACAAAATCATTTACAATTACATATTTAGTTCCCTTAAGTACTCCAGATCGGCTAACTATTACTTTTAAGTCACAGCAAATAACTATTTAATAAATAAGCATGCTACATTGATAAATATTAAGATTGTTATTTGACGTTTTTGCCTATCAACATTTAAAACTACTCCTACAAATTATCCTACAGAGAGTTAGCGACACATGCATTACCTTGATATGTGGCTTCTTAATTTGTGTGATACAAACAAGGGATACCTTTAATAGACAATTGAATAGCATAAATCAAACAGCATATATCGACAGCGTATCATCAGTGTACAACTCGAGATTATTTGAATAGACAAACGTAACGGCTTGCCTTTGCTTTATAAGTTATTAATCGAAGTCGTGGTGCGAATTTTTCCCATTCGTTAAATATCTGCCATTGCCAAAACTTAGTGAGTCATAAGTGTTCACTGCAGCGTGATGTAATCTACATTAAGCTTATCATGTGTATGCGACTGGCTTCAAATTAGTAAATTTGATTATACGCCGAAATATATACTCTTGTCGAACTAGCCATGTCGGACAACGCTTTATAGTCTGGTAAAAATTATCGACTTTTTTTCTATAGTTGTGGTTACGTGAAATATTTGCGGCATACAACCTCATTGTGGAGCGCACTTAACAAGTAAATCTAGACAAACTAATGAATTATCTCACTTATTGCAAAGGATCGTAAATTACCCAAATAATAATTACCTGTTAGGAACTGCCAACATTTTAAGTAGTGGGGCGTTCCGAACATGTTTATCCTCATCAAAACGAGGACTACAAGGTAATGGCTTAGGAAGGGCAACAGCTGTCACAACGGATATTAATTACTGTTATGGTCATTTTAAAGATATGGCGTACAATGAGCATAGGAAAAAACAATGAGACAAAAAACGCTGCTTTGCAAGGCACAACCCATCAGGTTTTATAACCCAGCACTAGGGAAACGGAATACAAAGGCCGGCAATTAGTAGCGAGTAAGCATTGCAGTGTCTACACGCATCAATTAATTACTTGAGATTAATTAGCGTAATAAGCACTTGCGTAAACATTTGCAATTCACAGTTTTGGAACGATCATTTAAGCATAGCATTCAACAAAAGTAATGTGTTTAACTCACTGTATTGTTTTGCCAAATGCCTAATTTCCCCGGGGATTTTAAATTTTAGGTTACAGTTACGTACAAATAATAAAGGAAATAATTGTTTTCCATAGCAGTGCACTTGGAAGATACAAATGTACGAGAACAAAATGTCGACGCTAGAGAATATAACGCTCACTGCATGTGAGAACGCAGCATAAACCAAATTTTGCAAATAATTCCATAATAATATATGTATATATATATAATGGAAGTTTACGCAAGTCACCGGGAAATAAGACAAAGCATCTGGACAGTAGATAAACTTGGTTCATAAAAAGCGCGGCGCAAGATGGCTATTGAACCTCTAATTAAAAAATAATATTTTGAATCCGATAGAGTGAAACGTGATGCAGGAAAGAAGGCGAAGGCAATCGGAATAAGCTTTATTTGTTATGAAAGGCAATAAACGAAACTGATTGCAAAAGTAACAGGAGGATTCAAGGGAATATTCTATAGCATTTGAATCAATTGCTGGACTAGGCAATTGAATCAACATGCAAGAAGAGCCAACATAGTAGACTTAATTTTAGACACTGGCATTCTTCAGTGCTCTTCAATATTGATAGCTTACTAAAGGGCTGTAAAAATAATACCGCATTATGCAGCATCGATGATAAAATAGAAAACGAAATAAGGGTGCCTGACAAGTATAATAGTTACATCCATCTCATTACCTGGATTATATTTGTAAATCGACGCAATATTGCTTTGAGACCACATCTTATTAACACACGATCCAACATTAGCCACAAACGAATTTGTAAACAACATAAAAGCTGTTGCAATTTGGTAGCGTCCACCCAGTGAAACAATCCACATAGCCGTCGCAGTCCATGCAAGCCATACCTTGTACGTACCACCAAATGTATGAAACGAAATGCCCAATATCGCCAAAACAATAAATTTAATACTTTCCTGCATGGTCATGATAATCTACCGAAAGAAAGACATAAGGCACTGAACACAGAACACAAGATAATAGAGCAAGTTTCAATTAATTATGTTCAAATATCTCGAAATATGGTGAAAAATGTTATACAAGTTGTCGGCCGTGAGTATCGTTGTCGTTCTCATGTAATATTTCAATTAGCTGACTCACCATATTGCAGGAGTCAAACATTTTATATGTCGTCGTAGGTGTGCAATCGTTCTCTGAATCGAATAGTGGTAACATTTAAATCTGAAGACGTTTTAACTGCGGCGCAGATGTTGCTTCCATCAAGTTTTAAAGTAAACAGTGAAAAATTTGCTACTGAAACATATGAAGCAGACAAATCGCTAAATCTCCTTAAATATACAAGCTTTCCTGGATCTTCAAGCGTTGTAATTCATATCAAAATAATGAAATGCTTACTCTAATTTGAAATGCTTGCTTACGTCTCGTGAAACGTGATATTATACTATGTTGCCTTTATCATTACTGCATGTCCTTCGCTATTCTTTAACAGAAGACAGATGAAGAGCCCACGAGTATTCCGTTGATACTGAATAGTGTTCATCGGGGTATTCTTTCAGATTAACGATATTTTAGTAAGGACCAGATGGATCTCTTACACCTGCCCTCAAGTATATTAGATGATGTATTCCAGTGCTGAAATTCAACGTCTTTAAGTTATCGGTATTCGTTAGATATAACCCACCACATTTAAACAAGTTCATAACAGCGCCAAAAGACAATGGTAGCTACTGATCTGTAATGACAAAATATCGCGCTAGCAATCATGCTGCGGCCACAAAGCAGAGGTACATTGGCCAAAAAGTTTCCTGTGAACATATTAGCAGTATTGCAACTGCTAAAGTAGAAACACAGGGGACATATGTCGACGCAATACTGTGTAACGTCTCAAAGACATATATTCATGTCTCTCTGCCATCCTCCAGAAGAGAATGTACCACCGGTACTTGAATTATTCTACTGCCAGTGCACATCCTATATACGTGATTAAGTTACGGAGACACTTTTGACTTACTGTACAAAAGTTTGTATCATAATATCTTTTTATTGTATATTTTAGATTGATGCTAATTGCAAAATTCACTATTTTTCAAATTCTTCTCAATTTCATCCATTTTCTTCAAAACAATTGAATGGTGATATTTATGTAAACTAAACGTACGCTATTTGTCTTCTATTTTGCACAGCATGTGTATGGTTATTTTTTTCAACCCAGTGCAAAGGGACGATTTTGGCGAGGAAAACTAGAGTATAGAATGAGAACCGAAATGATATTTGCCATGTATTTGACTAATGGTATTATATACCATGATTTGTTTGACTTAACTTATTTACTTACGTTTACGTTTGAAGTCCATTTTACAAAGTGAATTACCTAATGGCTAATAAATAACGGCGTGTTTTACCAAGCTGCTTAGCAACAGGAAAGCATATTTTCCTTATTAGCAGAAGGGTATGTATGTTGTTCCTTAATGCACGATATATAATAAATTTCGTGAATATTTTTTCTAACATAAACTTGCATTGTGACAATTTAGAAAGGATATTTGTTTATTTTCCTGGCATTATTTAGTGTGTTGCTCAAACCCATAGACAAATCCACACTACAGATTATATATACTCACAATTCAGTATATATCCATGATCGCCTGTCATTCGACAACTTCTTAGAGCGCAGTGAAACGTAATTTCGTCTGTACAGACTGACTTCCCATGAGTAGCAAACTCATTAGTGATTTCATTGTTGCTGTCAGCAATAGTTGATTGGCGTGCGATTTATTGATACCGGTGAATGAAGCGCTGCGTAGTAAGTAATATCTAAACACAAAGTTTGCTGCCGGACCTCAAAATAATCCTATTTATGCTGTAAATTCTAGGCATCACATGACCCCGTAATTAAATAAACACATTTTAAAATGAAAGCTATTTTGTTTTATTAGCCTATGCACAATATGCATCAACTTATGCAGGTAAATGTTATGCCTACACATTTTTGCTAGATTTGGGGCAGAAGAATACATTACCGATGTAAACACTAAGCTTCCTAATGAGTTGCCTAGTAGTTGGATGTAAGTTGACGGAGGATATTGTTACGTATCACATCTAACCAAATGGGTCCACATCGATCGTCATGACCGAGTTACTGTCGGAGATACACAATGCTTACTTTATTGTTGTGCACAAGAAATTTAATCCATACAACTAAGCTCTAAACCATTACTCATTCACAATAAATACGAATACCAAACTACATGTTATCGCCGTTGTTAATTGTTGAATTCTGCGGTAAATTATACGCCCGTTGTATGAGTTAGGCTCAAATATTTGTGGCAGTAAACTGTATTTAGCAGCGCAAAACTAAGCAGCGCTATAACACGCATGAAAAATGTCACGGCAGTCTGGTGTCATACCTGTAACTCCATTTTTGTTGTTGTAATGTTAGATTTGGGGATTCGATCCATAATTTTCATCCTAGTTATGTTACCTATAATATCTGATCGTATATGTCGCTGTCTCTAGTTTGTTAACAGATAATTAGTACAAACCTGCTCATGTTAAAGCATGCTTAAGTCATGTGTTTTAACTTGTATGATATCCAAAAAAATCGGAATAACACGGCTTCGGTTGTTGATGAATTTTTGCATCTTTTTTAGTAGTTCAGTTTAAATTGCTTTGTCCATGTTGGAAGAACTCGGTTGGTGATTTACCATATCTAAACAAGGGAGATATATAATTGGCGTAGAAATTTACTAAGCTGAATGTGGAATATTTTTTAATTATGTGCACTACCTGATTTTGGCGAGTTGGTTATGCTACACCACAGAGTATATGCTATAGAAGTAATTTAATGGAAAATATCCCTTGGGTCTGAATACACATGGTGTACAGGTATTGTTACGTATATTTCGATTGAAGTTACTTTGAAGTGTTAGTGTACATAGATTGGAGTAGCTCTTTCGGTTTATGAGATTGTGTGTTAGCATCAGTTTATTTTTCAGTCATCGCAACCAAAGGGGTTCTAGCTAAAGCTGCTTACAGCAGTCCTGAAAACTAATAGTGATTGATTCACTAATCAATAGTTTAAATAATGTCTTTGTAGGTTTTCCAAATATTTTCTTTTACTAATGCACAAGATCCAATAAACAGTGCTGCGGTTTTCTATGAGAGCAATTGCAAGCGTTTTGAAAAGTACTACTCAGGTTTTATATAGTTTTTAAAGTATGCGCTATCCATAGATCTTGTGGCGCTTGCTATTTGATACTCAGCTTCCTCTGATAAATTAAATTTCGAAGAGTAATCTACGACTATGTCACAGTTGTATAGTTGCACAAGAATAAATCCATCGTTCTATTCAAAATACTCTTCAAGTTATTAAACAAACCTGTGACAAAATGCAGTATTCACTAAATGATAAATTTTAAATACGTTTGTTTTACTGTTGCACAAGTAAATGGAGGTCCTCTTTAACATTAGCAATGCGCTAGTTGGCTCCTGCTTGTATAACCTATAAGGTATTTTATGCACTGGCGAACAAAATTGGTTTGCTATTTTTTTATATACACCGTGATAACGTTAATTTAGTTAGGATATAGGACAACCATTACACTCTGATGACACTACTGTTGAGTGGACTTGTTGAGTAGTAATGCTTATGAAGTTTGACTATCTGTCAACTCAATTTATGTATGTAAACATTCAACCCAATTTATGTATCTGATTACATAGGAGTCAATTCTTTATAGCAGCCGCCTGTAGGACCAGTGTTGAATGCTTTCTGCATAGTTGTTGGCAATGGCTAGGGTGATGTTATCCAAATAACGCAACTGAGCACGCTGTACAGTAGCGTTTATCTAGGAACCGATGCTGGAATTTGTTTTGTAGTGCATGCTGATGGATAAATTCCATGCTTTTAAGTTGGAGAGTTATTCGAATTGTCTATCGGGGGAATGGTGTAGCGGGGAGCATGATGGATAGGTCGACACCTAGGGAAGTGCTATACAGGTCCGTATATGATGAGGAAAAATAAACGACGTTTTCTACTGATCCGGATGGTAGCCAAATTGTAATCACAAGGTGAACAACTTTAGTAATTGCAGTAGTAAATCTAGTCCACCGATTTTGAGAACTGATGGGGGGATGCCATGGTAGTCTTGTTTTTGCCATAGCATTGTGAGCTTCACAGTCAAATGACGGTCGAAAAGAAATTATGGACGTTATATTTGCCGTTTGTTTTGAGTTCCGTGATGCGTGTTATATGGTCCATTTCTACGTGCCTCGGAGCAGCGAGAAAAGTACTTAACGCTTCTCAAGATGCACATTGAACGCGCCTAGCAGACGATCCCTATAAAATCGAAACGACCTTAAACTTCCTGTTAAATAATGTTACATACTGACATTATAAGATGGATATTTATGAAGAAAATATCCGAGGTAATAACTTTATATCCGGACGTATTAATCTAAAACCTTGCGCTTTGCACTATCTGCTCTTTTGATGGTTTTCTTAAATAATAATTATATACTAACATACAGTCATGTTTTATTGTTTCACTTAGACGAACCGAGTTAATGGTCTCAACAGATCAACTGATAGTTTATATTTAATGGTGTCAACAGATATGATTTTGGAAATGGAGCCCAGTTAACTTCAAATCACCCAGTGTATTGTAAAAAACTATTGTGCTAGTAATGTTAAATCGTTAATAAATGCAATTATCCTCGACATTTCATCATTTGGAAATACGGTTAAAATGCAGAACATCCGCCTAGTAAGAAGCAATAGCAGTTAATTGATAATATAAGAACAAGCGAGCCAAACACACTGGAGTGTAAAGTATACATATTTATCTCAATTTAAAGTTAACATATGCACTACAATTTAACACCTGATAATCTGAAGTAGTTTGCATGTTAATGTAATGATGAGATTTCTGAAGTTAATTAGGAATCATATTATCCTACAAGAAAATGTGTAATCTCTTATTTGATGACAAGGGTACACTTGTGCACAGAAAGCAAATATAAGTTCCCGCGTAACAACTTTTCCTAATGCACGCTGTGCATTAACATAATTGGCTTGATGTGTGATGTTAGGAACGTTGAGTTAAATTGTCACAAATCGTTAAATATATTGAAGGAACTAGTATTTTAGTCCTATACCGGTCCTTACGTTTTAAAGCATCTAATGGCTTTATATTTTGTTTCACGAAAATCAAGTCTACTTGAGGCACTACGCATAATTCCTTTGTGCTGCTTTTCACGCTCCGCAGCTGCCTTAAACTGTTCTGAACAGTTATGTTCAAACTTTGAGCAAATTCACCCATTATATTAGGTCGTAAATGTTCGTCAGTTTCACACTTGTTATAGCAATCTGTGCGAGTGCAATCACAAGTAGTACGGATGTTATAACATTCTATTATTTTCAGTTAATATGAGGTCCTTCTTTACTTTGCAAGAAATGACTCCGTAATATAAGTGAAAAAACAACCGTGTATTTTTCTGATGTGATGGACAATAATAAGATGCGGTTGCTATTTATAAAAGAATATGAAGCCTAGATGCACACAAAACGCTTGTTGTATCAATCTTGCTTGGTATGTCACATAGCAGACCATATGTATTGGATAAGCACACACTTGGCATAGTATATTACCCTTCATCCAACAGCGCGCGCATCTTGTTTGTTTTGGCAAATATTCTATTTGGTATGCAGAACAAAATTTCCTGACGCTCTCTTCAAACATTTTCCGTTTTAACTTGGGCTTAAAATGATTATTCGTTGCCAGGTAGAAATGAACTTTTAATTTACCCACAACGCATTTGAAGGTAAGCGGGTTAGGTTGCTCTTGTTTACGTGCAGTAATTTTCTGCAAAAATCCATGCATTACTCATTGTAAAATAAGCTGAAAAATCAAATATTTGCCACACAACGATTTGTTGCAACAATTGTGCATTTCTGACTGACAATTTGGTATAACTGATCCACTCCTCCCAACGAGGTTTTATAATCGATAAGTACCATGTTGTTAAATATGTATGCTCTTTTTGTTATTTGATGACTACCTTTTCACCTTCGTCAGCGGACGTGCGCTGAAAGCTTTACTAGCATGAGTCAAGTAGGACTTATCATTTCAAAATAAACGAACTGGTCGTCCCGTCAATCACACCTGTAGTCTTAAGTATCCTAGTTCGTTTTCACTGTACCATTCGGTCGATACAGCAATAGCTTATCCTACTTGTTCGAACCAGAATTGTTGCAATACGGTAATTTGTTCAACGGTTTTAATAAACATTTTCTAAAGCGGTTGAAATTGATGTGCTGATCGGACCCTTCTGAATCATAACATATGATAATATTTGCCATATTTAATCTGATCTACTTGGTAGGGATCCAGATAGGCAACAAAACATATAAACAGACTTTAAGGACAAATCCTGTGCAAAATTAATCACAATATTTGTTATAAAGTAAAATGTTGTCTTTAGGTCAATTAATTTCCACATACCCTTTTGGAATTGAAAAGGAAATCAAAGCGGAGTAAGCACGTAACAAAAATTCCTTGTTTTACTCAGTAATATGATTAACCCATTATATGGAAACCTATATTAAATATGAGAAATGTTTCCATAGATATACCAATAACTGTCCATCCCAACATATATGTCACGGTACCGTTTCTCGCCGGCATGTTTAAAAAGGGCGGATGGTTGCAGCTCATGCTTGCAATAACTATCGCAAATAGTACTTGAGTACGTGTGATAATATGTAGTAATCATCTATTTTAACACAAATTTGGTAACCGGTTTGTGCTTTTCAATAAATAACCATTTAAAGTAGACTCAATTTTTGGATTAATCATCTCTATGGCAATTAACCTTCAAATATAAAGAAACAAATTTTCTTTGATAACATAATTGTACAGTAAAATTTGCTTTCAAATTACTAAGGATGGCTGCGCTATATATGCATAGAAGCAACATAACTGTATACTATACATATTCAACGCATTTATTCACATTTTAAACTGTAGCTTACAAAGGATGCGGGCAGAAAAGTTTATAAGTTCAATTTCATTCGAGCTGGTCTGCAATTATTATGTTCAAAGAAAATACATGTAATCATACCTTTGGCATAAATGCACAATGCGAAATTTGTCTGCAATGTTCAGTGTAGCATTCTGAGCTAAACAGTTCGAAATTATCACAAGCTCTCCCAGTTGGCCTTCGTTGTAATTTGGTCCTCTGATCGCTCGATAAATTCTGGTGTCAGATGTGAAAAATAGGAAATGGAAACCAGTGCTTCGCGCTTAATCGTCAACGGTCAAAAAGGGGCGAGGTCTTAGAATTCACTCTTTAGTTACCATGCAGTTCCAATTAATTACATCCGACGTGCAATTCCAGACAAAATGTAAGCATGTTTATTTTATCCAGCGCAGTGCTAAGTTTCCATTACCGTAGGTACAATTATTTTGATGGAAAAATCAGATAGTATAAGCCACCAAACGCAGTTGTTTTTTCCAACTATATGACTCCGACTCCCGCTAAATCACCCAATAATTATAATCATCTATTGTGTATTGTGCATGGATCAGTATTACAAGAGGTCTCTTGGGAAGTGCCTTATTCTTCTGGGGCTATTAAGCTATATTTATCAAGATAATTTATTAGGGCGCTACATTAATGATTCCATATATGTAGAAAGCACAAAAACAGTTTTGATAGGCCGTGATTGAGAACGTCATTGGCATTTGGCTGCCTTTTGAAAAGGTTTGGTGTCTGCCCGTTTGTATACGTATATACTTTGCTTATGCACCAGCCAGTGCTGATAGAAAAAGGATAGTGATACCTATAGACCACTGACTGCTTCCTGCTGAGCCTTTTAATCGAATGGTTGCGATATCAGTGACAACGTACATAGGCGCGAACAACAACATTTTAACAACTTCTGCAGTGAAAGTAAAGTTGGTTCAAACTAACGGTGGCATAATGTAAAATGAGAGCATATGGATATATTAGATGCTGGAAAGTAGATTAATGTGGCCATTGTGATCAGCTACATACATGCTAGCGGAAATTCCCCTAGGGCTATAAACATTACTAGAGTTGTTATGAGACTCACCATAATTTATCGACAATAAATTGACTGCGGTTCCATGTTCCCTAGAAATGCTTGCCGACGGTGGCTGTGCGTTTTTGCTATAACCGTATTACGGTTAACAACACGGATTCCAAATTCGATCCGTTAGGCAGCAGATATATTGTAATTCCGCAGAAGTAATCAACTTTGATGTATTTTTTAATTACCACGCTTTTAATTGGATAATGAATGATTTGGTACCAATGTTTCAGTAGTGCTGATTTCAGAAAATTTGGATTTCTTACAATCAATTTAAGGAGGGCCACCATAGTCGATCAATACAAATTAGTTTATCGAATACCGCATATTACTCTGTGAATTGCAAATAACAACTAAATCTAGTGAAACAGCCACAGTTTCACACTAATTTACACTACGTTTGCATGATGGGCTGCGTGTATCAGCATTATGAGCTCTGTCCAGGGTAATCACAAATGTAGTCCACTGGTCGTGAAAGTCTGGGAAATTTTCTACTACAGTGTCCGATGTAGGTAAATTTGGGTACCTAGTAACACACGGCAGTCAAAGCCCGATGGTTCAACCTAGCAAATGCAGGTTTGAGATATCATCCCTGTACTTCATATATTTAGTAGACACATTGGGATGGAAGTTAAAACCGACATCACATTTCTTGTGTCTCAAGGAATCGTTGTTTAACTTTATATTTATTTGCGCTATGTAAACTTCGTCGCTAAGACAACTTGATCGTTACTGAACATTTCGTGTTAGCTTCCAAGCATGTCGTAATGGCAGCAACATCAAGGTTGTTTAAGGCGTTTAAGATGATAGGAATCGTTACAATAGGTGGTGCATACAGATCAAAGGCAGGGCTAATTTTGAGTTGATTGGAAAAATGATGGATATACTTTGATTCCAATAGCGAAATTCTGAGACAAGTGTTTTGTTCAATTGATCCAGTTACCTTTAAGTTTTCATAATTAAAATATACACCCGATAATTAGAATAACCAGGATTGCCTGGAAAATCATAACCCATTGAACATAATTGTGGGGCTCCTGATTTCTATTCAACTTAATTTAAGATATTTTGTAGGGAAAACAAAGGCCTAGCCTTAAATTAAATATATTTAGATTAAAAAGCACTTGTTCAATTGCAGGTGATAGGTTGCCAATAATCCATTTTCCTTTAAGGGATACATAAAATTTAATTCAATTATATGGTAATAAATCTGTGTAGTTAAGGAAGTCAGCTATTACTTACCATCGAAATAAATGTATTCATTCTTGCTTACTATCCTTGAACATTATCAAGTTTCTCACGAGTATAAGCGAAAAGTCCACAAAAGTATTTTGTTAGATTTTTTGCTAAATATCCTTTTTAGGTATTCGTAAAATGTATATAGTACGTTTGGAAACAAATATGAACCCAGCACATACAGACGCCATAAAAACATAATTCGCTACTGAAATCAAAAGCTATGCGCATAATAAAAATATCCATAACCTGTCAATACATCCGATATACTGATTCCAGTTTATAAATACATAGTGAAACTGGTAGGAAACCAGAAAAAATATTTCTGAGAACGTGCAGTTAATGCTTACTTTTTGTGCGGATACATAGGCAACAATGTAATCGTCTACTAGAATATATATATATATCTAAAGACAAAAGCGTGACAAAATGAATGGAACATTTTGGACCAAATTTATCTTCACGATGAGACGAGAGATATCCACATGTTTAAGGCCAAGAATATAACGATGTTTACCTTGTAATGCAGAATCAAGCTGTAGTTTGCAATTAGTCACATCTTTTCCTAAATAGCTTAAAAACGTAAATTGCATAGACTAACGTTTCGTGGCTAAATTTCGCTAACAGCATGTTCGGTTGGGTGACGTTACATGAAATTCAGGTTCCGCAAGTGGCGCAAAATGCCATGATGCGTTTTTAAGTTTATCAAATGGCTTCTCAGCATAGTTGGTGATTAGTGTTACAGTGAGCGACGTAGTTGATATATGTACTTTACCAATTGATAAACCTGTATGGGATCTACGCAAGCGCTGTTATATATAGCTAATAATCCAAGGTTTGTTAAATTTGCAGAACCGCTGGGGGATAATATAACGTACGCCATTTTTTAAGATAATTGTGTGTAAAAGGAAAATGCTCCCCATAGAGATTGCGAATTTTCTTAGCAGTTACAATTCGGTTTGGTGCAAATGCAAATAGAAACGTAGTATACAAATGTATGAATGAGCATGTTAAGTATCAAATTCCTACGCAATATCGGTGCGCTTAAACTAATCTCGGAACCCAAGGAGCAGTCATAAGTCTTTCAACGTTTAAGCAGTTGTATGTGGGGCACCTTCCCTAAACTTTTACAGGCTTACCGCTTGTAGACACAATAGGTTCATACTGCACCTAACCATGATGACGTGCGTAAGTTTATACTTTACTGCTAATGAATAAAATCTATATCACTTAGAAGGTAATCGTGATATGCAATTTTTTATTGCCCGTCGTATGTTATCATCGTCAGTGTAGATATTCGATAGCAAGCACTAATTCATATAAGGACGTTTTTATTAATCATTAAAAGTCAATGTCGCTAAACAGATTATGTTAACTGCCTATTAGAACCTAAATTATTTTGGTGAAAAATCAAAAAATACTCACTGTTAAATCTTTTATTGGTGATGGTAGTTGCAGATCAATAAACGAAGCGATGTTTTCCTTAACAGGTATATGTCCGGTAAATAATTACGCGGAGATTCGAAGGCGAGTAGCCTTAGGTATTGCAAAATAAGAGTTGACCATCCATGCACCCTGATCGTCTGGGTCCAACCAACTGACTCTTTTCATTTGGGGGTTGATGAATTATGGCAGTTGAAGTCATAAGCTTCGTTGCTCCGTTGTAAATATTTTTATTTTTCAGTTAAACGTATTTAAGATTGTCGGCGACCGCACCCATCATATGGATTACATGAAAAGGAATCACACGGATTTTATGACCTAAATCGCTGCAGCTTAAAATCTTGTATGTAAATATGTACTTTATCCAAAAGTAAGAAAAACGTTTATCATCCAGTGCAATCATAATCGACGGTTAGTGTATTCACTGTACCAGTAAAATGACAAAGACAGCAATTAAATTATCAGGATTGCTGGCCTGTAGGTTAAATGTGCTAACCCCGGTTAGGTAAATTGCATGAAATGTCATGGAAAATTTGCGCTGTGAAGCTGGATATTTGGATATTTTTTATTCAAGTGACTGTGTATTTCAACCAGATACATGCGAAATCGATCGGCAGAAGCCCAGTGTAAAAATCTAAAATTTATGACTAGACGCGTGCTTTCATAATGTGTATGGTAAGCGAATAACTGGTTGATAATATATGACGTCAACCTTGCATAGCAAACCTAGATTAATGTTACAGGTATATGGCCGCTTACATCCACCAGACATTCTAACATTTATATACATAATATGACTTTTGCACTAAAATTCGCATAGGATACATAAAAGAATGTCTTTGTGAAAACAAATAACCTAAACATCACCATCAGACATTCGAACTGATGCTTTGAAACTGTAGAAACATAAATGTTCACTGAACGACGAATAATTGAAATTGAGAGAAGAAGGACAAATATATAGGTTTTATTTCTTAAGCAAACATTTATTGTTAAAACGACTACAACTTGCCAAAAACACGCGATCACAAAGAAGAAGCATTCGTGTAATTATAAGTCAACATCATAAAGACAATTTCCAGCAGCTTTTCTTGCCTCACTTCGTACTCAGCCATTATCATGCAAACAACGCAGATCTAAACGAACTTTAAACAGTCAGTTTTACAAGGAGATTGCAGAAGATGAAAACCAGATGCCTACTGCACTTAACGATTCTAAAGTATTCAGCCAAGCAAAAATAGTGCTATTTGGACTCCATCCTGGATGGAGAACCAAAGCGACAACACGATGTTTGGTCGTGATTTTATTTATTCCAAATCTAAGTACATCTTAGTTAAACTTGAGCCTTGAATTAACAAAAGTATGGAAGCAAAAGCAATGTTAAATTGATGATAAGAAGCAGGAGTTTAGTTAGAATTTCGATAAGCTTTTCATACTAGTAGCACACAACTACCTAAACCGACCTAGACCGGAAAAGCACCAGACGCGTTTCGCCATATTTGGGCTCTTCAGGTTTAAGTATTCTTTGGTAATCAAAGTAGATTCAAACCACACATAAACAATAAAAGTGCTTCACATACTACGAAAGCCGAAATGCGCATTAGAGTTCACAACCTATTTTTCGTATATAATCTGTTTCCATTGCTTTTAAATTCCGTGGTTACAGGGCGAAAGTAAAGGTTGTGCAATTACACCGACGTAAAATTTCGTCCTTTAGGTCTGATGGTATTTGGCGCCAAAATAAAATGTGTAGCTTGAAATAAAAGCAATGACTACAAATTGGGTACCAAGCTGCCTTAAATGTTATGCTCCTGGACTTTGGTTTGAGGCTATGCAAAACTTGGCTTTCAATCAGCCCTATTGACGCGTTTGATGCAGACCAGCATGCGAACTATATGTTAAAGTATGTTCCCTTCATAGATATCTGCGGGGCAATTGTTAAATGTAATGTAGGATGGTTAAATTCCGCATTAATACGAGCTGTTGGTGGTGGTAAACCTTGGAAATTTGTACGCTAATTTTGCACGAAATATATACTTAGGCCACTAAGGTCATTCATTAGTCCAACCTTCTAAACCTTATATTAATCGTCGTTCTACAAGATGCTGTTTTAGAACGGTAGCAAAGCATCAGTTTAAGTGGCATGCGTATTGCTGTTTTGCCAACCATGATTCGAAAATATCTTCATATGTTGTTTAAGCACAAATCATAGCCTTTACTTGATTAACCCAACAGGGTACCAAAGTTGCCTTTTTAATTGCAAAGAAGTTTACTAATTGTGCAGGATTATTGACGCGTTACTTTATATTAAATTACTAAAGTTTTCTTATAAACGATATAGCTATGTATAGTGGTTCGAAAAAATAAATATTTATATCCATAACAGATGTTCCTATTATGTGAAAACTTGCACGAATTTTGTTTCATTGGGAATACACTGTCATTGCTTCTATTATATAGATAACCTACCCCAGGTCCTTTTGCCACTCTTAATGAGGAATCCGTTTGGCTGCACTTGGCCGCTTGTCTACTGCGCTCAAGTTGATTCCTTCAAGGCAATAATGTTTTGATGGAAAAGGAAATATTCTGCCCTGATAATTTAATTTGCATGAAGTTATCTGTGCAAAATGCAGTCTCAACCAATGGATTGTTTCGCTCATTTCATGATGTTAACTTCGACTTGAGTTCAAAATAAAATATTCAGTTCGCAATGTTGCTATGTAAGTTATGCCCTTCTTCGTGCTAGTAACAAAACCGTCGCTACCAGGAAATATCTACGGATTAGATGCAGCAAGTATCATAATTTGCCCATTGATAATTCTTTGTTTGTTTAAGTGGTTCTGTTAATTTTCGCGTATAATTACAATCGCGGAGTACTTGTTTGTACTGGATGGATATATTATACTTCTTATCTGACCAATTTCAGTTAAACAAAATAATAAATCAACTTTGTGATTCATACCTACTGCACAAATCCGAAATAAAACACAATTATATTTTATAACATATATATAACATAAATATATTAGCATAATTGCTGGGTTCTACACAATATTTACATAAGTTATGCCTTATCTTGCAGGTCGATTGATGGGGCTAAATGGCCCTTAATTCCTGCTGCTTATGGTGGTTAACATAACATCAAGTAATCAGCATAACCGCTGTTTATTTGCTGAGAAGTTAAAAGGTTTGATCGATACAATTTCTACCGGATTGTTTGGTTATATTTATAAAGGTGTTGATTAGAAAGCAAATTTGATAAGAAACTTACGATACTCTATGTAGCCAATCGGCTATAAAGCTGATAAATATATTAATATAAATGTGACAATTCAAAAAGTTAAAAATATCTTCGTTTAGCAGAAAAATTTGAAAGGCAATAAATAATTTTCCATTTCATGCCAGTGAAGAAACTTTCCACAGCATTGGAGGAAGATTATGACTGTTTGAAAACTTTGATGGAAGATTTCATTTTGGGAGATTTGGCCATCGGAGATATAGCATACTCTATGGTACTAACAATAGACAAATACTAATAATCGAATTTAAACTAACTATATAAATTACCTAAACTATGTGCCGGGAATGGATTTGACTCGGCTGTCTAGATTTACATGGATAAGCATAACAATTTTGGAGAATACCAGCATCAAGGGAGGAAAGGTAAGCAAACTATGAATCATTGCTTTTTAGCGTAACTAAAATGTTACTTAAGCTCTGAAGTCAATAATACAGGGTCCATGATATTAATGGGATTATTGTGATACGCATGAAATGTGGTTCTAGCATTATATTACGTTACCTGAAAAGAGCATGCAAACAGTTGTTGCAGAGAAATATTGCATAGCTACACCTGGTGCATAATAGGTACAACTCAGTGCCAATTCTCAATTTGTTTAATATGTATTGCAAAGTCTTTTTGCGGTTAAAATCAGCCCCTAATTAATGTCGAGATATTGTGCTTTCCTCGCCTAAATAAAGTCCAGATGACGATGAGTTGTCAGGTATAGCAGCAGTAGCCGTTCGATACGCATGCGTTAAATAAGTACGCACATTGCAAGGAAGTAACAACACAGTTTTAAAACATTCCAGACGGCGTCTCTCATAACCTGCTTACAGTCGGACTACTTGCGCATGGTGTGGGTGCTATGCTGTAATCGGCACAGCAATAAAATATAACTTGGTGGATCTTGAGCTGTGCGATATCACTTATAGTAACTAATTCACAATGGCAGTTGCAGTCTCCAGTATCTCAGGGGTCTCAACCACCGTCGGGCAAAAGTCGAGTTGCGAGTTCTAGCCATACCAATGTCCGATGGAATGCTCACTGCTGACCATCCCGCAAAGATGAAACGTACGTACAGTGCTTTTCCGCATATGTAACGGTTGACGAAATGAGTCTATGGTTACCAATTTCTAACTATACCATTCAATACCATAACTTTTCCTCTGTAATCACGTTTTGCTTGTGTGCGTTATCGCGCACTGGCAAACGTAGGCACTATAGGCGAGTCACAATAAAGCCAGTTGCACACAGTGCAATAACCAATGTGCGCTTTTTAAAAATCTGCAAAGCCGGGATCAAACGGTGGATGCAGGTAATGGTCACATGGTCACGTGGCTAAATCTAGAGACGTCTTGTGGAATGTCACTATGATCTGGCCTAGATCCGCAAAGGATCTCAAGTTAAACCTGCTGTCCAAAATAGCTTTGGCTAATTCTCGGTTTGTAGTGGTAGATATGATTAGACAGGTTCACCCAGATGCTATCTTCCTTAGTCGTTTAAAGGTGTAAGTGTTCAATGGCTACTTACGCAAGCCTAGCAATATATTCTTCACTCTGTCAAGAGCACCCTATCCGGAACGTTGAAGCGCACCATATTTGAGGAAGTTGACCGCGCATCCATAATCCTTTGTGAAATGTTGCGATGTGTTACCGGTGGGTTTCAACACAGTAGGAGCGTACAATTGCAGATATTCGACAACAGGGATAGTGATATCTGGCTTACCAAATTTCCACCCATAGAGAACAGTTCGTTCATTAACGCAGTTGCTTCGTATTCGAATGTGTTTATTTTGTTGACCGCATCGGGGCATGGACAAAAAAACTTGTTTTGCACACCTTTTACCAATGTTGAGTGCCTATTTGATTCCCAACATTCTGGCAGTCGTTCCGCAGGACACAGCATATAGAAAATGATAAGCGAAATGATGAACTGATAAGCTGGACTTTATCCCAGGTATGACCACAACACATTATATCTCATTATGTATATAAGACCAGATGCCGAACAGTGTCTGCTTCCATCTTATTCCATCCACGTAATTACTTGTATACTCATCTTAACTTTGATCAGATTGAAAGATTGCAGATCTTTCCTATGCACCAATTTCGCTTATCAGTAGTACAGCTCTGTACAAATATTATATTCGCTAAATGCCATCTAACAACATAAAGTGAAAGTGTAAATGAAGGCCAACTCACCTAGTGGTGGTTAAAAGTGCTGCCAAGTTCTCGCATAACAGAAGACTTGCCGAAACGTTTGCAAGTGCATTTATGAACTACGATGATCAAGCATACACAGGTTATGCGAATAAATTAAACGATGAAAAAGCTATATGAATGGTAACGAAAAAATGAAACTGAATATTATTCTTCGTCATAGAAACATTAATAACTGTAATTTCAAGGGACGTTTTGGTAAATATGTTTATCATTTTAACGTTTGATTGCCGCTTAGTAAATTCTTTTCCGTCTTCACGATTTTTGCATTCCAATCTATAGCTGAATGCCGTTAGTCCGTTAGAATAAAAGGTTTAAGCGCTCTCAACATTATTCTCAGCAATTCATCCGCAGCTAATTATATCCGTCAATCATACTCTCCAGTTAGGGTTTGATCGAAACTCTTCTATTTTTATTGAAATTGGTGGTCCAGACTTAAGATTACTTTGTTTAACATAATCTCATTATCGCTACAAATCAAATATATTTTGTTCATTGAAAAACCGCACTTATCGTCCATTCCATGAATGTGGTGGCACTCAAATTATTAAAAATTACGGAAACATTCACCTTACTACCTCCATCGTTATTCTGCTATATTTATTAGTCAAGAAAACCTTGATGCAGTAGATTAATTACTTGAATTAGTTTAACGCATATGGTTATGTTTTGCTGATAGGCGTTACTTCACGACAAGCCAGTTGCAACACCTTAACTACACCTCCGAATCCGTAAACACTGCATATGATACGAAGCTTTTCTTTTTTGGACATAGAAAGGTTATTTGATCGTGCACCACACTAATGGTTGTTGAAGGAGTTTAAATCCGAAATTCGCAAAACTTTTCATGCAAAGACTCTATTACTGCGTCATCTAAAACAAAAAATGATGATGCTCTTAATTTGTTTCAACTGGAAAGGTATACTTACCTACGTAACCTAGACATAAAACACAATAACTATTGCAGGCTGCGTAACAAAATTATTCTGCTAGGGTTAAACAAGGAGAGAAATTATATGCGATCCCGATTTTCCTCAACCGATACGCTTTCCTGTTTCACAGCTAAAATAAAGAAATCAGGAAGTGTGAGAACCCTACATATTTACACACAACAGTCAACAGTTTCTTTTATCTAGAAGTGTTATCATTTGCATTCTCATCTGAAAAGTCATCTGTTGAAACATTGCAGGATGGACCCAAACTAGCTAATGGGCTGACACTTGCCCACAACAAGCACTTGTAATAACCTGATGAATTCTGTGCATATTGGTCTTTTTCTAATTAAGAAAATATTTATCACACTGACAAACATACGTATAAATGCACGACAGTTATTGTAGAGCTCAAGGAATCGTCACTTGTAACCCACTGTGTCATCAGGAGGAGTTACTGTTCCGCGTTTCCTTGCCTTACATTTGCAGACGCTTTAATCAAAGTCGGTGACCTGCTCCAGAGCGAAAGCAAAGGAATCTCAAACTCAGGATTTTGCCTGCACTGACTTTAGTCCTAGTCTTTGACTTAAATTTAGTGGTTGTTAAATTGTTCGCTACATCTGCGAAGGAAATATCATGAAATGCGTAGTACGTAATACATAGGCCATGTAAGCTTACAAAACAAGTCAAAGCAAACCATGTACTTTAATTAATGAGCGCATATGCAATTTATATCTCGAAAATCTATCTGCTTGTAAGTCTAACTGGTAGTGACAACGTGATAGTAAGACGTGTCTGCGTTAACGGAATAAACATCTTCTTACTCCTGCATATAGTAATTTGCATCCCTAGAATTATAATTGACACATCTCCAAAACTTGGCTCGATTTTCAAATTGTGTTGTGTTTTTTTCTATTCTCGACCTAGATCACCAGGATACAAAAACGGTTTCGCCCAAGTAAAATGAACGCGTTACTTCAATCAGCCAGACTTAGTTGTGACTGTTAAAACGCTGGTATGTACTCAGTAACATATTCTTGTTAAGCTCCGGGTCAAGGTAGCGGCATCTAAGCGAGCAAAATATACCAGATTTAGTCGTTTTTTTATCTGAAATTCCTTATAGTTCTGGGACGAAAAACGCGGACAAGAGAACGGTTTTATTGGTTAACGGCAAATACACTATAAATGGAGTAACCACATATCGTCTATCACCATAGATACAAATTGGTTTCGAAAGGAGCGTCAGTATGGGAGGCTATCGAAATGATTACGACCCGTCGTGCAGAAATGACGCACTGTTGCTCTTAAACCTAGTACACTCGAATCAGGAGTGCCGTTTGAAAGCGGTTACCCAAAATATACACGAAATATACATGTGCGTATTAAATAATGCGTTTTTA
>OX104067.1:106004729-106106618 GCA_944474145.2 Dicrocoelium dendriticum
TTCCGGTAAGATAATGCGGATATGTAAATTAAGCGGTGACGTTACATTGTTGCGCCTTACTTTGTCTCATTTTTGTTAAACAGACATGTTGCTATGTATGCGAAGAAGGCTGGCCCGGTAGAAATCTACTACTTCCTGAAACACATTCGTAGAACCACTTGCTGGAACAGGTATAACCTGAAACTACCAGACTAATACTACTGGAGGATATTCGGCGAACCAGGATTATTTGGATTCATTGCTGAGTATCCAAATTTTATATCCTATTTGCAAATGTGCGTCACAAAGTTCTCCAAGGTGCTGAGCTATTCACCTTGTTTAATTTCATAAATGATCGAACACCAGCGAACACGATGCCAAAATTCACAAAATCTTGTTGGTTATAATCATCATCTGCGTTTTATTTAACAAGAAATATAAGTGTTATGCAACTGATTTGTATGCAAATGGTGAAACAATATTCGCCTGAGAGTATTATAAATATAATCTCAGGTCAACCAACATAACTTCCTCCAAAAATCAACCGAGCAACTATCGTATTATCCCCACTCAAATAGTGCATTATCTCTCCAGCCTTATGTTCCGGAAATAAAAAAATAAAGCTAAAAATTCACTGATTGTGTCCTTATTATTTTAAAAACGCGGATGAAGATATACTGTGTATGGAGCCATGAAAATATATAAGACGTAATACTCCACAAATCAAATACTTTCCCATGCTGATCAAAAATAACCAATGTCAATATAGACTTAAGGCCACCCTTCTCGGAAAGGTATTGTGTCAATAAAATAAAATAAAATAAAAGGCTGATACTTCATATTGCTCCTGGTCGCAGCTTTGCGAATTAGCAGGCAAGGTATAAGTATGACCTTAAATATTTATATAGCCTGAAAGTTGGGATCCTCCAAATAAGTTAACGTAAGACATTGTTCCGCCTCCATAGTAACGCTGCTGATAATTATTGCAATATGTCAATAAGTTCGTTGAATAGGGGAGCACAAAGCTAGTACCATTTATCAGTACTAAAATGAAGGGCGAGAAATTGAACGATTGTCGGGAACTAGCTGACGCATATTACCTAACTTTGCCACTATTGTATAATTATGCATAAAATCTAAGAAAACCAAGCATACTTATAATTCATACGGATTCTTGGTATATAGGTTGAAAATAAATATGTCGGTGATTAATCAAACACTAAGCTGAGGCTGAAGCCTACGAACATGCGTTCATCAGCTTATAACAGACAATTTAAAAAGCCTGGATCCAGCCGCAAGCCCAATGGATGATTTTCCTGCTGCAATCTGCAAATGCTTTTTGCCTATACATTAACGGAATACCTTATAATTCAAGTCGAATTGTTTCCATAATATGTGGGTTTTGCTGCCTGAACACCTGCGCAGACTGTGGGGCAAATTCCTTACATCGTTTTATTCACCAACTATTAATTTATAAAAATAAGTGAAATGTTTACTGAACTGATAGAAAACGTGCCAACATTTCAAAATACAAATATGGAATCTTGCAGGTAGCATTAGGGAATCTTTGAGTACATTTGGTGGAAACTAAAGTCAATATTCCTACCAGTTAGAATTGGTGTTGACCAAAATATCTTTAACACAAGTACAGAGCATGCCGCCGAATTGGCCACGCACTTCGCTTTCGTGTTAGCAAAATATCAACTCTAGGTATCGAGATAACCAGGCTAAACTCTGATTGAACTCAACCTTTTGGATTAGGGTTTAGAAGAATTACAAAGCTAGTAGCCAAAAATGAAGCCGCTAAAGCCCACTGGGCATGACGGACTCCACCAAATGATTCAATAGTAAATTACGGCCGCCTTCGCGCTACTCTAATTGAATAACTAAACATGTCACTGTCCGAAGTTTGGATATCAAAATCTAGGTGAAGTCTCCTCCAATAGGCAGTGTTACGAAAAATGTAAGCGTTTGCTGGCTACTGCTGAGCTTATGAAGGATGGTTTGCTACATACATTATAAACTAAGGAACGCACGTTAGCCAAAATAACATGGGATGCCCTGTTTACTATGCAACGCCAATTGCTTGAAAAATGGATTGATTTTTTGCAAGCAGTGAAACCCAGGACCCTGGCGGCCTGAGCTACAACTGTTTACGCAAAACATTCGACAAAATATAACATTAGGTGTTTTAGCAAGTTGGGATTATGCGGGGTTGTCGGTTCACCGTTCTTCTAGATCCGAGAAATACTTGTTGTATAAAATTAAAGGATAAACGTCAATAGATAACTGATCGAATTGATAGTTCGTTCAGGGGCCTACCGGAAGACAGAGTGGCGGCTACATTTTTCCTGATTTATAGCAACCACCTATCTCAGGTCCTGTGGTACTTATTTGGTCTATTTGCCAACTGCTTGAATGTGTGTTGAGTGCTAGACATATCCTGCGGTTGCGGATGAATTCAACAAAATTGAAATCACGTTTTCATATTGTCTGCTTATATCTGCCTTACGGGCGACCCGTCCCAGTCAGTTTTATAAAATTGGTAATATATGGTGTTGCTGACACTATGCTCTTGATGGTAACAGCTACGTACCAAACCACTGGTAATGTACCTAGTAAAACACAGATTTTGCGGTTGGACTTTGTAGAAAACATGAACAGACAAAAAGTGAACGGTTAGCACTTGCTCTGACGCTCAAACGCACGTTCTACAAGTGGAATAAAAATCTGCCACCCTTCTAATTTCGTTCATCAAATGACACTTGCACGTTTATTAGCTAAGCACCTATATCAAGGCTCAGAAGATATAACCACAATATAAAAGCCTTACAAAAATAATCCATCATATCAATCTCGCAAAAGCAATTTACAAATTAGCTATCACATACATCATGCATCCATCTTAATTATGTTAATGACAAGCATAGGAAGAAGTATATCCAATTATTTATGATTAACTTAAAAGCAGAAAACTGCGTACGTCATTAAACAAGCACTTTCCAAATGAATCCGAAGAAGGTTTCAAAGTAATTAATTAAACATATCCAACAAAATGTGTGCTCTAAAAATATATATTATATGTATATGTATATTTACGTACAGTGAGCGAGGTTTGTTGATAAATTTTAATCCCCAGTGATCAGCAACTTTTGTATAAACTGTCCTATATGTAATCCAACCTTTATAGTATATGGCGCAATTACTTGCATCCACTTAGAGTACGAAAAATGCTGTGTTTATTAAAAATTAATAAAGGCACATGGTTGATTCAAACAAAACAATGTAATTAAATTAGCAGAGTAAATATCAAAAGTGACATTTTTATAATAGAAATGTATCTAGCTATGTCATCTAGATGAACAAACCATATAATCCGGTTCATTTAAATTGTAAAATTGCAAGTAAACAATAGTCATTCCGCTTGAAATGTTTATGTTCACATTTTGTCGCAATGCATGTTCTGGTAGGCATATTGACGAAGGATAGCCGCCACCAGTCAGATATTGCTATGGTGGCAACATCAACGTTTTCCGAATTTCTTCGTTTATTTAAATAAAATCGTAGAAAGTTATATATATGATGGTTTCATATATTATACTGAATTTCTATACGTTAGATACTTCTGTTTCCACTTTTTGCTTTCGGCGATTATGCTATCGTCATTTTCCCCCGCAATTGTTCGCAATCTTGTATTTTGATTATTTACAGTGCTTAAACATCGCCACGTGGTATTGTTCCAAATAATCGAACATCGTTCAAATAGCCACACCTGAGATTTGAGTTAAATACCGCATTTCAATTGTTGGACTATCGGTTGTTCAGTTCCGTCGTCTTCGATAAATCCAGCGCGATTAGTGCAGATTTCGGAGAAAAGTTAAAGACAAAGTAACGCTGACGTTTAGGCTTAATTATTCCGTTACATTCATCTTTTTTGTTTGGCTCAAGAACGCAGCAAGAAAATCTGTGAGGTTTCAGCATAGTCTTCCTTCGCAACCTGCGCAAACTCACCGGTACATATTAAACGCATTTGGAGAGATCTAGTCTCCGTCACATAAGGTTTTACCTTTGTTAGTACTTACGAACATTGAAGTCTTAGTTGGCGAAAGACTATTCTGAAGAGCATTACAAAGAACAAAGAACGTACTTATGTAGGAGTGTTAGACATTTAAAATTTTTACATCAAAACTAGCAATACAACAATTGGTTGTAATTTTATAGCACATTTAAGAAAGAACGCCCCACGATTCGCAGCCAGACATCAAGATATTTGTCTCTTACAATATCCATTGCGGTCTTGTCGGCAGATGCAACAATTGGTATAAATGAAAAGCAAAGTTGCACTGAGGGCCAGCGCTGCGTGCTGCTCGATATCCAAGTCCGTGCAAAGCTGGAAGTATCATTGATTGCAGACAATACATTGCATGCCGCTGGGACCCAAATTTACTGTTTGATTGCAGTTTGAGCTACCACAAAGTTCGATAGCCTAAGCATCCAAGATACCTGGAAAAATAGCATCCGTGCATCGGAAGACCGACGTAGTGGAAAACGGTGGAATTATGGCATGTATACAATAACACCACGAAATTGATTAAATGCAAAAAAATTGGTACAACAGGAATGAAATCTGTTAACAACAGGAAAACTAAGCAGTAAGCGCCAAAGATGCATTGACCAAAACCGCTTTAATTAATCCAATAGAAGAAGAAATTTGGCAATACTCCAATTTCGTATAAAGTGTTTATTCAAGCATTATTTTCCAAAATATTGTAGCTCAAACGAACGATCATTATGGAACTCCAAATTCCGAGTTACTGCCTATTACGCGCTGAGATAACAAGGGAACATGATTATATACCTGGTGATCCAGGGGCACTATGCTGCATATGATAAATTAAATTTTGCAAACATAGCAGAAATTATCAGGCGCTGTGACACCCATTGATATTTGATAGCTTTTGGTATGCTGCTACGAGAAAATGATAAATTTGCTCAACGGACATTTATTCATAACGAAATATTAGTCAAAATTGAAGGAAATCACATAGTTAATCCCATCAGATTTCACCGATACTTCGCCGATATACTTGCAAAAATCTAGAGAGAATGGTTTTTAGAATACTGAAAGAATCGTACCTAGCTTCTCTCTAAAATAATACGTTGATTTAAGGGATGCATTTGTGTATGAAGGTAGTGCAATTAGGTTGGAAAATTAAACGTTTAGCCATCTGATTAAGCAAGCTGTCCACGTCATATGCGTGATTAGCCTTAGACTGCAATGCATGGGTACGTGTTTATGGGCGCCTCGACGTATTAACTACATTTAAATGTAATGCAATGTGGGACCATATACAACGCCTCTTATTTTCTGGGCACTTACTGGTGGGTAGGCGTGACCAAACGGCACGCGCATTCAGACGTAAGTTTAAAACTCAGATTGACTACACGGTAACACTACAGAATTTGGGATCGGTGCGCTGTTAGATGCAACCCGCAGCATAGCAAAATACATGACTGCCCCACACATTCATGATTATATGGCTCGAAAAATTGACTTCAAGCAAGATATACTATGTGACATGCATGAACTACAAGATTCTGACGTCGTCAAATACCTGCATTAAAATGGGACGAAAATATGCTACGTGGTTCATGGGTACTACCTAATCCAAGCTCACCCCACATGCTAGAATAAAAATGCGCAAAACGAAATCCTCGAGTATTATTATACAACAAAGATACAGATATTGACGGATATGCCCTATTTATATGACGGACAGCACAATACTGCGGTAAAGCTGCAAATAAACAAATGGGAAATGGTAACACCGTAGACGATAACCTTTGGGTTGTTACATATTCGTTTGCACGAGAAGTGGATGCAATCAGGAAAGGGTAGGAATCTAAAGGGAAGGGTTTGGACAAATAAATGCATGACCCAAACGCCGTTTTGACCGGCTCTTCGCCATTTCAGCAAGTGCGTCCAACGAATTATTCTTCGTACACTGAAACCCCAGCTAGGCATTTGGGATGCTCCAACCGACACAACTTTTGAAGTGCGGTTTCCATTACTCTCGACTAATTCATGGCTTAGCCATCCCCTCCACATCTTACAACCGCACACCCTGCTATCAAACAATACATGTCATAGGAGTCGATGTGCTTTAATGGGCAACAAGTAGACCAGTCATCATAACCTAGTGAGTAATATAATGCTGCAGAGCGGTTCATCCGCTCTACCTGCACAAATACTCGACTCCGAACACACTCATTCCTCAAACAGTGCTCCTGTCAGAGGTGAGCCAATCGAATATTGCATGTAACCAGCCTCTTTATGTCCGTCGACCTGATGAACCAGGTTTTACAACCATATAGGTGGTTTTATCTGACAACGGCGTTATAAACACTGAAATTTTGGGCGAGAGTATTCTTGTGTCTGTGCCACAAGTGACGGAGTTTGTCAACAGCACGTCAAGCTTTTGCTATTCTGTTCATAACAATAGCATCTATCACATGGGTGACAAATCTGGAATATACGTAAGCGTCAGCGAAGCGGTACATAGATTAACGAATTCCAGCTGTTTTGCAGTAAACCTGAAAAATGGACAACAAGTTAATTTTACAGCTGTAAAGGTTCACAAATTGCCTTATACGCACTGGCTTCAACGTTAACTGCGTCCTTCAAGTTATGCAAAAATAGCACGTTTGTGAAAATAATGCCGTAATTCGAAGTACACACGTATTACCCATCGAAGCTGAGAATAAAATCATTTAAAAGACACAAACGTGGAGAACGGGTGGACGAAAAATTAGCATGTTTCACAAAACTAATATATGCAAAACGTATATAGTGCAACTATATCAAGAGGAGTGCATTAGCTTTGCATGTTTTTGGTAAATGGGCCCATTATTGCTTCTTTCCAGAAACTAATAGTTGTAAACAGGGTTACACTTGTAACTTTCCGCACTGCATGTCAAGCTCCGTAGTTATTGGCGGAGAACGCATGCGGCTTGTCACAGGTAAGTCAAACTCGTCGGTTGTTTCAATCATCTTGACAGTCTACTCTTCTTCAAATTCAACGGAGTTGTGTTACAAGCATAAATCGCACATGGCTGAATATATTTGCCATCGAATGTGCAAGGAAGCTAGAGACAAGAACCCAGAATGCACTGCGGAAGCAGACAACGAAGCGTCCCTAACCAGTAAACTTTTGTGCACAGAAAGTTCGAAAAAGCTCATAATCAATTGAGCATGTCATCACCGAATATATCAGCTGCAGCATCGTACACGCTGGAATTGTGTCATGAAGCATTGCAACACGGATAAGCTTTCTTAATATGTGCATTCCAAAATTCCAAGGTTAGCATTCGCTCAAAAAGGAATGTGCGACCTCATAAGGCTAACCGTCAATTATGCGGTTGCAGTGCTCTTCTCTTTAGGAGCGCCAGTGTAAACCGGTATAAGAATGTTGGAAGGAACAGCGAAAAAGCAATTTAAAATTATCCTTCATTAATTAACAACAGTATTAATCCTTTGGTGTGGTCCAAACAGTCGGACGGGCGGCATGGATGAGCCCGTTGAAGTCCTACTTCAATTGGTTTAATTCCGAATTCTGTTGTCTTCAATCGTTTTCAAGACAGAAGACAGCACCATCGTGAGATAACATAGGAAGACAAGGAACAGGCTTGCTCATAATACGGAACCCTGAGATACACCGCTCTTTAGTACATTCGGTTCGGATATGGTGCTGCCAACCCTCACATGCAGGTAACATGGAAAATAGTAGCTATCCTTTCCAGGAAAGGAGTGCAGATTCCATAATTCGGAAGCATATGCACTGGAATTTGATGGTACTGAAAAAAATATGCATTTGTGAAATCAGATAGGCAGCAACTACTTTCACGTCTATTGCTTTCCCACACATGCTAAATATGGGTGCTCTATTGGGTGCCTTACAATATTAAGTTTGTAACGTGACCTGTAAATAAGCGATCGATATTTCCTTACGTGAATGCTGTTTGTATGTACTGGCATGCTGCGTCTTTGGATTCCCGCAGTCTCATGAGTAGTGGTAACACGTAACTATTATTACCTACCAGGAGCATGGCCACTATAATTGTAAGACCATGATATTGGATGATGGTGTGGCCACTTCACTCTAAGGGCTGCCAGGATAAGCAATCTTTCAAGGTTGCGAAAGAAACTTGGATAAACTTGTGCAGTAACCTAGGCGGCAGACACTTAGGCTACTGGAGCCATGACGGTCAATACGTAACAGACTGTCCAGCGTACTCCGGTTCGAAGAGGCTAGCGAAATTTTCGCCTGACTTCCAGCAAAATTTTACCAGCCGGGAGAATGGCCGATCCCATATGTAAATCACATAAGTAACAAGTTCGAAAGATGTGATAGCCTCCTTATGTAACCCTGCATCGACGATACAAGTATGCTGGGAACTGAGTTATTAAGATGATTTTTGAGATGCCAACGAACCCAACTCCAAGCGAGTGGTTGATAATAACACCGAAAAAGATAACAACTGACCATTTATTTTCGGATGGCTGCACAGAATTAAAACAATGTTCTACATATACATAACTACCTAAGCTCTAGTCAGCAATATCATTGAACTTCGTCTGTCAGGCAAAAACATCTGGCGCATCACCATCATAACCGATACTTGGTTGGAAGAATACATTGTCATTCCGGGAACGTCAACGATCTGACACATCAGTCCCAATAGGCAGTCTGATTTCATCCTATACTACGGCACCGACCTAAACGAAAACTATTGGATGATCCGGAGACGCGGGTAAGCGATGGTCTATGGTGCGATTGGGTTTCAGAAAAAAAGACAAGTGCTTCCTGACAGTTGTTTTCCATTTATGTCATTCAATCTAAAGATGGATCCCAGCCTATTAACAGCATTAAAGTAATGCTTACTAGAAGAATAAAGCCACATGCTTGTCCCAGGTGATTTCAACGTGCACGACATGGAATCCTCGACTTCCCCCGGTGAAAGATGCAGGACCTTATGACAAGTGTTGCACTCTACAATCACATCACTCATATTCAACATGCCATTTACAGATACCCCAGTAGTGTTAACATGTCATGTCACTAAACTTTTCAACTAAGTGCTTTGTGATGAATATGCAGAGGAACACACTGAACAAACACGTACCCTCATATGCCACATCATAGTGTTCTATTTAATTAGGACGACTGATTGCAGATTTGTGATAGGTGGATTCCTTGCAGGCATCTGCATTTATTTTGTTCAAGGTCTTAGCAATCGGATCGCATCTGTTTCGTAAATTATGGTGGTTCGCCCCACTCATCCCACGTTTCTCATCAGAAGTAGTATACGCAAACAATTATCCCTAAGAAAGTTACCCTGGCAAACTTACAGAGCTCGTTCTAGTTTCGAAGTCTGGTGGGATTACATGATCTAGCGCAACATTGTAATATGCCTACCTGTGGGGTCCATTTAGCTCACGAACAAAATTGGTCTTGACTATTCGCTAAAAGCAAGACGCTGTCATATATATATGTAAACAAATAGGAAAGCCGAGTGCGGCATTTCACCACTCAATACGATAGTCGTATTGCCATTTAGTGTTAAACAGGCAACCAAGTCTATACGGTGCAGTATGCCACGGCTTTTCAACAATACATCCGCCACTGTTACATAACTGCATATATTATTGCAACTTTAACAAGGATTAAACCAGTTTTACTGCCCCATCTCTGTTGAAGAAATGACTCTCAATACGCACTTACATTTCTCCCAGAATCAAGGACTTTCACGTAAGGTCATCAAATGTACCGGCAACAACGCTAATTGAGCCATTATCACTTTTCATATAATGTGCTGGGAGGAGCAGACGATGTCCTCCATATCAAATCAAGGTAAGACCATGAAAATGTTTAAAATCGGAAACCGGAACCCACAGAATATCACTCAATGGTCCTCCTTCATCTACCATCAAAGATAAATGTGGTATCCGTCACTGAGGCTTTATTCTACCATCATGAACGCTGCAATACCATAGTTATTTGAGAAGCATGGTTTCCGCCAGCGCCGTACATGCACAACAAAATTACTGACTGCATGCGATAGCCAGATGTAAGCGGGTGACATAGTTAGTGGGATCTATGTAATTTAAATTTTCCAACGTCTGCGACCGATCGGAATAACGCATTTAATTTAAGAGCTCGGAAGCTATGGAGTTGGAGATTTACCCGTTCTGTGAACCAGGAATTTCTTGCAGAATCGGCGACCGTAATTTAGAGTTCTAGGTGCGCTCGGTCCGAATAATATCGAATGTGTAGTTCCTGATGAATAAGTTCTGGGGCCGCGTCTATTGCTCATGAGTGTTATGGAGTGCACACGCTTTAATAAATCGATTTCCTTTTTAATCTCTGACATTGTTAAGATGTGGCGTGTGTGATGTGACCTACCAAGAAGCTCACGATGTATTTTTACGGTACCTGGCAGGGAGAATGCATGGCCGCTCGTAAAATCTATCTATTAAAATTCGCCTAAATGTGAAGTTGTCCATAAACGTCACCAGCCGAACATCAAATATACGCTTAGGGACCATGACTTGCAGTCCCCTCCGACGAGCGCGTAACTGAGTTTTAATTTAGGCTGACTAACTCTGTCCAAAACAACATAATAAGGCGTCAAAGACTTGAAACCTAAACGTTGACATTCCGCGGAAAGCAATCGTGCGGTAGCATCTATCCGTCTGTTTGCATTTGCCTAACATATACGTTTAGTCACTGGTGAAATGTGCATCCAAAACAGATAGACCATCGAAAGGAAGCGTTCGCAGCGTTCGAGAATACACAGGAGATAGCCACAATACACATAAAAACGGTTGTTCACCCTTCCATATCAACTTACGATAAGGAAAATAAATAATGTACCATGTATATTATCAGCGTTTAACTAAAGAGCTTATAATGATCTGACAGATTTTGTGGAACCATAACCTTTTCTAAAGAAATGAAATGCAACTCAGCCACAATACGAATTTAAGGGGCATTTGTAAACGTTGGTCGTGTAATAACGTCTGCAGAATGCATATGCAACTTTTACTTACTTCGTGTGTGCAAATCTTGGAACGTCCTCCCAAATTAAGATGTTTCCTTCCCCACTATGCTTATATTTAAATAGCTCCTTGGCGCTTCCCTAACTCACTTATGTTACAAAGCCTAACTGCGTCAACAGAAGATAGTATACGACAAAGATTAAACTACCTGCACTAGCGTTTATGCATGCATTATTATGAACAAGTTATTGAGTCCACTAAAATCAATTTTGTTTTATACATTTGTTTTCTCTGCATCATATTGTGGTTCTCATTATGACCATACTACAGGACCTGTTACACATCCGCTTTTACACATTTAATATATCATTGTTCCGTTGCTTCACGGTGGCGCAAATTCGCATGTTCTCCTCGTATGCTAGAATACAATCTTACAAATCTACCTAGCCAGGCACGCACTCACAATACACATTCTTATTGATTCTCCAAAAAGACATTTAATGACTTCCGTCCATGCACTTGTTGCTTACACCGTGTTCCGTTCAGTTGTTTTTCTTACTTACTATCTGAAATGTTTACTAGGACTTATCACTCACTGCCAAGCAAAATAGACAAAGCATCGTGTGTATTAGGGAATTTAGAGCGCTACTACAATGTATAATTTGTATCGTTGAAACCACCGAATTTGTCAACAATGTTGTTCCAAATGGGCGCCTGCATCACTGAGAGATATTTCATTCCCACGGGTGCTCAGGAGCAGTGTACGATAGGATAGAAATGGAAGCTTTCATCATGCATGAGCTAGTGAATCTAGCTATGAACGTCTATTTTGCTTCCCCTTATTATAATTTCGGAATACTTTAATGTTGTATGCGAAACACGTATTGTTATTGCCACTGTTCACCTTTCGCGTACATAATAAGATTAATTCGTCGCATATTTGCAACTCACTTTAGTGCTGGCTTTAGAAATACATGTAATCCGTTGCTTTGTATTATGTGCTATTAATCAACATATTTTATTAATCTCAAGTGAAAATGGATACGTGTGAGTATATAGCATCCAATTGTTTAAAAGATTTTCTTTTTGATGCGCCACTTTTCAGCACCCTAATCCAACAACAAATATTGGCTATATCTAGATTAGCATCGTAAAACTACAAACTTACGTAGTCAGCTGAACCTGCAAACCACTTAGTACAATTTATTTATGAGAGCTATAATAGTAATTTATTAGGATGCTAGAGAAATTGGCGAAACTGAACGAACCGCAAATAATTTTACCTCTCTGGAAACGCAAGGGTACATTACATTTCAATTAGAAATTCCGTCTTCAGTTCCTCCATTATTAAGACATGCAAATGTTTAAATATATCAACCGTTGTCTACAATGTATAAGCAAGTAAACAATGCAAACATTTATAATAAAGATTTTTAAAGACGTAAATTTTTGGGTTTATGTTATAAGTGCGATAGCATTATATCTGTGGTCTCATTGTCCCGAATATCCTGTCTATCCATATTATACTACAAGGAATACCTGCGCAAATTGATATGGTGAATAATAGCTGACCTTGATGCGCCTATGAAATCCAAAGTTTTACTATTTTGTCAATCACGCATCATCGCTGAATTCGTTATGACAATTATAGCATAGATTATCACTATTTTTTGATTGCATATCATGTTGTTTAATCTCATTGGATTGAGTCATCATTCCGTTATAGAACAAACATCATTCCACAATAAGATTATGCTCCGTATGATGGATTCACCTAACTTTGCAGCCGTTGTAAAGTCCAAAAGGAACTTTTATGTATCCCCTACCTGGATTGCTTACATGGGGGCACGGTATCTCTTTTCCCTGATTATCTTGCACATTTACACAGCTTTCCTGTGTTTTACAAGCGGTTAACACATCGCATAGCTATTGCCTGCACTAGAGCACTGGCACATCCATGACGTTTCAAGGTCATTCATATTATTATGTTATTGTAACACTGACCATACAATCGATCTGCCCCACGCTGTACAGTTTCTGCCCACTTGCAGTACGACTGCAAAATCTATTCGTAAGTCATGTTCTGTATTTAATATCCCTTATGGAACCACGGTGTTATTCATCTGCCCAGGCCGAGCGTTAAGTCTAAGTTTATCTCTTCGTAAATTCTAGCTAGTTTTCTTACAACGTACTTAGTTTAGTCATATTAACTTTGTTACAGCCGTCATGTTAACATTGGCCCCTTTAGCGTGAACTGATCCCAGTTGACCAACTGGCATACAATTCTCGCATAGCCGAATGCCGACACAAATGTAAATAAGGCATCTCCCGCCTTCATTACGAAGGTTATGTGTTGACATTATTAGATCACCTATAGAAACGATCGATGCACTAAGAGCTAGTAACAAATAGAGTATCATAATTTACGCGCTTGGCTTACGTTAGGACTTAGCATGTTTAGCAACGATTCAATAAAGAGAAGCAGGTCTACACATTCCAAACTGACGCAGATTAAATGTCAGTGCGACAAAACGTATTGCTCTAAATGTATTCCGACTAGAATAACATGTGTTTGTTTGAGCGACTTCAATCTGCTTGTGTATAGTTTTCTTCTAAAGAGCAAAGCGTACGACACCGCGAACCGGACTACATACGTATCTTCATAGGAGTATGATCAATCTACTCGTTATGTGGAAAGTCGTCCTGAAACCGAAAATATAATACTGACAGGGATTATATCGTGTACAACTGCTAGTATGGCGACTGCATCAGAATCAGCTACTGCAGCCATTTAACCTTGATTCATATACCTAAGCTTTTTTTTGAAACACCATAGCCAAACCAATAGTTTATACACTAACTATAGCGAATTAACTCAAATCTGAGAAATCGAGTACAAGGTGGGTAGTCATTGTATTCTAACCTACCTTCCTTTAAGCTAAGGCGGGTTACTTTTATTTGTTTAATGGTAATGTGTTGTATATAATTTCTAGCACATATATCGTATTGATAATAAGTCAACTAAGCAGATTCCAGTAAAGCCATGCACATACCAACGAAAAAGCAATAGTTTACTAAAAGTTTCCGAAACACTTTTGATTAGTAGCAACTCCCATTTGAAGACGGCGACATTTTTGCTGCATTTGTGAAGCGTTCTCAGCTAATGAGGTGAGTGGTAAACTGAAGTGAAAGATACATTTAAAGGACGTAGTCCACTGTCGCTGGTAATTTATTGCACTCCAATTATACGGTAGAAATGGTGCACATAGATTAGAACAAACTAATCGCTATGTTTCGATAAGGAACATCATGTAAGGCATTTTGTGTCAGGTCACAATTTGATATGCAAACGCAATTAGGTTAAGATATTTTAGCCAACCCATCTGTCCGCCTTTCTGAAGCGGATCGCAGTGTGTTTCCTTAACCATCAAAGAAGAAGCACGAAATCTGCAACATAGTGCAATTTCATGACAAATGCTCTTTGCAACAGTAAAGTCACCCCGTGGGTTAGGCCAGGGATTAGCGCAAAGAAACCATTATCAGCACGTACTAATAAGGAAGGCCTACAATTTGCACAATAAACTAAGTGTACAATTGCGCTTCTGGCATTAATAGATGTCAAATTCATGTGGGCAATAGCACGAACACTTCTAAGCAAATTAGCCGGACTTCGACTGCTTGAATATTTATGCATTACGTCATGATGAATGATACATCGATGATCGACTTGTTTATGACGTTGAGGTCCTAATACATGAAAGTATAATTATCTCCAAATAGCGCGCACTAACCGAGACAGTAAATTTATTTACAACGGCTTTGAACTACATGTCGACAATGTGAATAAGTCATGGGTTAATGCCTCATACTTGTTAGGATTTTGCCTACATCTGAGACAGTGCTCCATATATTTAGTTGCCAATTCCTTCCAACCATCTTCTAGCCCGCCCTGTGAAGAACTTGTTGACACGATCGACCGACTAGGATCTACTAAAAGAAGACGTTGACGTACACAACATAGAATCCCCAGTCAGATGCCTTGAAACAATTAAGACGCGTCTGATGGATTGGTTCGTTTGTAAAAAGCATAGGGATAGTCAACATAGACTGGCCATTCCGTGCAGCTGCCTTTCTCTTTTGTTAAATCATTTCTTTCTGGCCATTTCCTATTAACGAAATTCACGCTCGTTGCCTGTAAATAATACCCCACCTATGCACTATGCAAATAATGACTTGAGGACTTTGGCCCATTTAATTAATACAATACTGTGTGTGATCATGTAATGACAGCGCTGATGCAGAAACGCAGTGTATGTTGTCATGCTTATATAAATTCTAAACAAAAACACAGACATATATGCTATTGCATACTTCATTGAAATTAGAATCTGGCATCATTTTTTCAGCTAGTGATTTTGAAGCAAATGTCAAACTTTGTCAAAGTTTATTATCTTACCCGCTATAAAAGAAGTAACCTATTTCAAGTGAAATGTTGCAACATCAAAATGGTGTCAAATGCAAGGCACAATATGCAGTTACGTGAATTCGATCATATTTGCAGTTAACTTCCTTAAAGATTAACCTGTGCTTACTGTCATCAAATAATGTGTGTTAAGCTTCTTAAAAGAATATATAAGCGTAATTATTTGTATTCGGGAATTGTGTTATCGAGAAGCCTTATATAGTTAGGCTAAGTACGGCGACATTAGCGACGTTACGCAGAACCGACGTTTTTTCTCAGCGATCAAGTTTGCGATATAAGTAATCAAAGTTTCCAAAAGTGCATAGTGGCTGACAATTGTCTATAATTATTTGATTGTTGTAAGGTTGAATGTTTCTGCCAAATCTATTTATAACTTTTAAATTGTTTACTTTAACATGAAGGATATTTTATATATTCGCTGACATGTAGTTGATTATCTTAATTGGGCACACCAATTCAAAAAGCATTGGGTACAATTTTGTCAAATATGAAAAACCACAAAGTTTTTAGTGTTTCGGATCGTGGATTTTAGAATGTCGCTTATTTGTGTAACGCAAATAAAGCCTAAAGCGAGTAATTAATTGAAATTCAATAAAGTCTAATTTGTTGTAGCAATATGCGCTTGCTTTATTTAAAAAGAAGGTTGAATTTGATTTTTATTTTAGCATAATAGTTGGGAAAAACTGCTTTTTAACCGGTTTCGTTACGTGTTAATTTGTCTTTTTCCCAGATAGGAAAACAACAGCTTTTTTAACCAATCAGTTGGCAGCAGTTAGACTCTGTCCCATCAAGCGTTCCCCTACGCAAACATTTTTAATTATATTTTAATATCTACACTCCAAAAGCCTGTAAGATGAAACAATACATTTTTTGCGAGCTATTCAATTCGAAGCTGGGCTGTGCTGCGCAAAACATAATGCTATATTTTATTGTTTTATTGATACTACATATTTATTAAGAAATAATTATGTCGATGAAGATTTAATCTTCAAAATAACAAGAGAATAAGCATATAATGACCAAAAATCTCATTCTTATTATATACTACGTACATTCGCAAGAGCGTTAGAGCATTTATACACTGGTGTAAAAAAATGTAAACTTCCATGTTTGGATCTTTTGCCATTTGGTGGTTTGTAAGGTAGCATGTTTAGCGATCATGAGTAACATGGTTCGAATCCATTATACCTTAACATAAAATAGGTGTGCAGTTTTTTTCCAATTTCAATGTGTTGGAGTTTTTCCATTCGTATATTACTTCATAATAGTCAAAAGGTAACATTACATTCGTATCGTAAAACAACATCTGCCTCACCACAAATCTGTAAAAAGTTAGTTGGAATATTTTATACTTTTAAGTTGTCGCGCATTAATCGAAGCAATGATTAGGCCCTAAGCTGAAAAAATAGCACACATCTTAGCGTTAAAAATGACATCATGTTTGAAGCTCTTGCTGAACAGTGAAGGTTTTTCATTCAAGACTTGGATAAATCCATTAGACGCTTCCTTGACTTCCCCACACATAAATTTTAAGAACATAATTTTTGGGATTTAAGTTACTGTAGCCAACTAAATGCATCCCGGAACGTAGCCCAATGGTCACGAGCTTGTCTTACGGTGCGAGTTTGAGCCTGCGTAGAGAGAGAGCGAAGCGCCCTGTATCCTTAGCCCACGTGCAACTGTTTATGGCTGCGCGGCAGTGAAGCTTCTGTACTGGGTACTGCTGGGGCCGTTTTATTGCATGTCTGGAAATCTGCGACCCCAAAATCTTGTGAGAAACGTTTCGCCATTTTTAAAGAATCGGTCCAGGAATTTGACTGTTATCTACCATCAGCAAATGATGTGCTACGCCTCCACCGCTGCAGGTCTCCACTTACAATATGGTATCTCATCTAGCACGCGTTTATGTATTTGGATGTGGCTAGGTTTTAACTTCTTTACAGTAAAATGTTTTACATTTTTGTCATATGCTACATCTTTAAACAAACTTAGAAGATTAATCATTTCCTTCAAAGTCAAATCTGTAAAGACATACCTCTGTGCATGTATGTTATATTAGTTATAACGACAAATACTGAACATTTCGAAGCACGGTAGGGATCTCTGTCAAACAAGGCATTATTCGGCTGTGATAAATTAGCAAAATTACCAAACATACGAATAACATATAAGGATGACATTCCAAAAAGTTCAAACGTTGTGTTAAGCGCAGGGGCACCGGAATTATCCCCTTTCCAAGGGCAGACAAAATAACTGTTTTTTATACAATTCAATATAAAGAATGTACACATGTGAACCTATGCCAAACAGCCAAAGTGTTAAGCACAAAATGTCACAGCATAGGAGACGGATGAGGGAGGCTGAACGCAATTTTCTCCAGGTTATTCCGTAAGTGCGGATTGCACGGACCCGCGATCGCGTACATATCTACGGCCGGGAAAACACGCGCATACACGCACGCATGCAAAAAGTGATAATTATGCAACCTCAAACGTAAAGCTCACTAATTTGGAAATCCGAAGTTCACACATTTAAGCCTCGAAGCACACAATTTTACCGGAACGAACCAGCCATTCGGGAACCATTGCTTGTGATACCGACAGATCAGCCTTGAAATTGTACAATGCTTAGCGAACCCGGGTAATCTAAAAGTCAAATCCGGAAGGGCTACGATGCTATTTATAAATGGTTGGACAACAATTAGTAACAAACTGCAAAAATTACCCAGACCAATTGGTATAAAATAATTCGGATCCCAAATGCAACGTGTAGTCAAGCGAGGTCAAATAAAGTAATAGTCATCGGACAAGCAAATCCAAGCGAAGCGGTGTATATGTCATAAAGAATGTTTTAAAGCCAAGTGACCAATCATCAGTCGATCAGCCTTTTAATATTGCAATCTGCAACGCAAGTGGGTAGGTAAATCGGTCTAGCCTATACACGCAGACAGTGACATGTTAGGAACCAGGATACGATGGAAGGAATGAGCAACAATCGATAAAAAATGTGAACGAGGGAAAGTGTGAATGTCTGAATGAGTGTTCGGGGAAGCGAAACAATGGAATTAAGGAAGTAGGACTGTGACTTTTCCGACAGAGATTGGTAAGCTCATAAACGGTCAACTTATGGAGAGTAAATCATTTTCATTATTTTACTAACTGCCATAGCCCAACTGTTTTAAATACTGTGACCTGGTTCTATACCTTTTTCACATTGACCGTTCAAACTACGGAAAGTGGTCAACATGGTGAGGCGTACAACAAACAGAATTAGTCAAACTTTGGGGTTTCACAGTTTTTACACTGCAGATGTTTACATGATTTGGAGGCTGAACAGAAAGGCAGTAATAACTTCCATTAAACGCTACACGTTAAAATGTATAAAGAGCTTATGTTTCAATAATCTTTGCTTGCAATTTACCCGCAGTAACCTTTGACTTAATACTTGACAACGCTTAGCCCTTATTATTTTAAAGTTGTTAAGTATTTCCCACTGCAAAAGGGAGTTGCAAAATGCGTTGTTGGATAGGGGAAGACAGTCCATTGATTAGTAAAAGTACGGCGAATTTTACCGATAAAATCTAGAAAAAAGGAAACACATATGTAAAAATACCACGTCCTCCAACTTCATATAGATGTCGCCATCTGAGTTTTCTTTAGATAAATGGGTAAAACCAAACGAATTTATTCAACAAGCTTCAGGAAATACAGAGTAAGTAGGTAAACGACCGGATTATTGTTCTTTCCAAAATCCTGATATATCTGGCAAATGTGTGGTTTTCATAAACAGGTTATCTTATATTTACAACGGGTAAGTTGCATTAGAAGAACAAAACGTTTGTATTGCTGTACGTCTAATTTATTTCTGTGAGGTTACGGGAATTTCACAGAAAATATTGAATTTGCTATACAATGATATAAATAACTTTAATTATTCTGCACATATTAATTAGAAGGTTGTCAATCTATGTATTTAACGTGTACAGTATGCACCATCAAATAGGAACTCTGTACGTTAAAGCAATCACCTAAAAATAGCTGCACAGATGCAATGAAAACGCAGGTTCTTTTGCGGATGAAAAGCACATAAGCAATTGTAAAACGAAGCGATCCATTATCTTTAACTTGTTAAAAGTGCTACACCTAGCAGCTAAAATGCTGGCCAAATATTTTTTCATTGTTGATATCTTTTTGGATATGTAACAAAGAAACATTTTTCTGCAAAAAGCAAATATCGTTAAATTCATTCAATTTTGGTATTCGGAACTTACATTCATATAAGCACAATTATGTGACATTAAATGTGTTTAAACGTATAGAAGGTCGCTTCTAAAGACATTTCAGATTTACCTAAACAGTGGCATTTGGTATGCACTAAAAACAATTAGCTAAGTAGGAACAGTAAAATTAAAACCTAATTTTGAAAATACATTTAAATCGTTAAAATACCGCAGAAAAATAATTTTTACATATACATAAAGTTAAGAATTCCCTTTTAAAAGATAAACATATATTTGCTTTCAAATTATATCGATGGAATTATGTTGAAATTTTATTAAGTCTTGCATAAATAATGGCCTTATTTTTGACAGTCAGATTTTAATGAAGGGGAACGCTGTTTAGATGTTACAGTCACTGCAGTGTGATGTTGACATTTAATTATTCTTAATAGAGAATCAAAAAGATAAAATAAAAGAAACGCATCAACAGGAATATACCATACTACAAAACAAGGAATTTTACTCAGCCTGCAAGATTTCAACGTAGACGTATTGAGTGTGTCCGGTCTATTTTAATTAACTTGCAATTTCTTTATTTCCATGAAGTTTGTATGCTTCTTTGTGTAGGGTTTTCATGATGCAAGGCCAAAAGTCTGTACCCAAATAGGAAATCAGTCAGTACATTGTAGCTACAAAAGAATTTATCCGAAATATGCAGGGATGATGGCTATCGGACCTACACATGGAAAAAATCCTAACGCGTTTTACTCCACAAATGGCAAATTATCATTTGAGCGTATTCATTCCTTAATTTTCCCTGGTTTCCTGTCTTAATTATGTTGAAATTGTTTAGTGGTTAGAATAAATAGTTGTATGCATATGGATTAATATACAAATACGTATTTATATATATATATACATCAAACTACTTTTGACAACTTCTAATTTACTAGCATTTATTGACCTCAGCCATTAAATAATAATGCCCGCTTGTTAACATGTATTTACATTGTTACGTTAGCTTCGGTGCTAACCTGAGGCGCTTAAGCTGATGTATTCTTATCACCCCCATCTTACGTGCTAGATTGATTGGTTGATTTACGTTCCTTACCCGTTATGCACGTTGACTTCACTATGTTAATACTGTTAGTCAAAGAGGTTTCCAATCTCTAAAACCAAAATCGCATTCGTTGCACTGTAACTTTCTTGCAAACTGTTTGTACCTGCGATGTAACCGCACAATGTGTTTTGAATGTCTGATCCACAGAGGCAAACCAACTAAGAGTAACCCTAAAATCCCTTTCAGTACCAGTGGATATTAGTCAGATCAAATCAAATAAACTACAGTGGATATTTGTTACGTATGGTTCTGATGGATACTATAAATACGTATTCTGCGTGGCCCTAAACGAATTACAAAAGTTAGTTTAACCTATATAGAACGTGCGTTTGTAGGAAGCGGAAATTTCTTCTTTAATATTAAGCAGATATAATTAGCTCAATTACAGAAATTCCAACAGCAATTTAAAAGAAAATATGAGGAAAACTTATTTGAAGACCATTGCTCAAAACATACGGCCAAAGATAGATTAAACTCATAATAAATTTTTGAAAGTAATACAAATTTAACAGCGGCCGCTGGTTGACGGCGTAATCAAGTTGCACTGAACGGGGTAGATGTTAACTTAAACACATACATGTAAGGCAGATGAGATTATATTACAATGATCGAAATACTTTGAGGTATTTGTAAGATATACGGGGGAAACAAAGGCGCAGAAATTGGTTAACCGCTAGACAATGTATACACACGCGGAGTAACATAGAGTGTTTAAACATTCGGATTTTTAAGGACACGTATCAGTTTATGAGCGATCGCCGTAAAATGCCGAAGTAAGATCAATCATTAAAATGAAAATTAGGTCGAAGCGAGAAACTAGCTTTCAAAGGAATTTTCCCATCAATTCAAGATTTCTTAACACTCATTTAGCTGCAATCATGCTGCAGTCCATGGCAGCTGGTTAGCGGCGTCCCTTCGTCACTGAAAATTCAAACTGAGATTACCAAGCAGACTGCATAAGCGGCTGTTGACTGTGACCCAGTCAATCTACGCTGCTTCAGGAAGCGCGCCTAACGCAAACTGTACGAAGAGAAGTAAGTGTCAACATCGGCCACATCGCCAGTTAAGCGCAATGTAAATGTGTTTTTAGATTTTATGATGGTGAGGAATATCATAGTATTGTGCTGGAGTGCCCTACACGTGCTTCCTTCAGGCAGCAAAGCTCGATAGAGAGGGTTACCTAACTGCAAGCAAGAACAGTTTTTAATCCAACCTGCATAAACTTATGATGGTTGCTAGCATAAATATCAAGATAGGAGAAATAAAAGCGCTATGCCAAGACTGGCTTGCATGCGAATTTTCCTGGATATCTTACGGTTTCGGTCTAAAACATATATTTAATGCATTTCAAGAGGCTGTTAATAAACGGGCTACCCAGAACAAAGTTTTGAATAATGAAATGAAAATGGTAATTGGCGGCTTGATATTGTGGAGGTTAGCGTCCCAAATCAAATGTCTTGGAGAAAACAGTCTAGAATGGGAGAACCCTGAGAATTCGGTTGTAGTACCGTCATCTCACGTGTCGTATATGTATAGAGCCTTTATGTTGCCATAGCCGGGGAGGGGTTTTAATGAGAAGCCCTTATTTAGCGCTTTTATTCATGAGGGCCTGTTTTGCTGTGCAGCGCGACGAAATATGGAAACCGCTCGCTTTTGGAGCATATGACCAAGAGGCCGATTCATAAAACATTCGATCGGTCTATTGCTGAAGAGGAGCCCCTCAGTCCCACCAAATTAGTAGCTAGCCATATGATTACATTGCTCCAGCAACAAGAAACCATGGGCAGTAACTTTATTTCAGAAGGGCTTCCGTCAAATCCCATTGTTTCAAGTGGATAATTGCGGCTTTTTATAGAGAAAGCGCTGTCTGCACAAAATACCCAAAACGTCTGAGAGCACGGCCGCAGAACACTTCGCTGTAACAGCTAGATCCTTTAACACCCAAATGACAAAATTGGAACTTCGTTTGGCTATCTAGCCGCATCACCATGGAGTTTCCACGGCGAAACTTGTAGCATGGCTAATTGCAGTCTATATTTTACCGCAAAGTGGTTCATAATTTATGCGAACCATTTCCTAAATTGCTATATCTAAATTAATGATAATATATAGCACGAACACGATCAGTCAACGGCTATCGCATCCGTATGCATTGTGAAAATTAAAATATAATCGCACAACCAAGCAAATATTTGCCATATTTCGATGGGACCTTAGTATATTTTAAAGTTAAACACGATGCACAATTATGCAGGCTGGAAACGGTTGGCCACGATGAATTAACGTAAATGGTACACAGAAAAGCACGTGATTCGCTTCAGTCTGATTTTTCAGTTCAACCTGGCAGTTGCGTGACCCACGTTCAGTTGAAAAGGGTCAGCGAAACGTCAGTTGTTTAGTCAGTGTGCCATCACTCCAGATCGTGTTAAAGTATTTCAAACAAAACGAAAATTGATTGAAAATTTGCTACAAATTTTAAATTAATTTGCGGTCAGCCACATGTCAGTAAAGTGAACGCGGTGATGTTTGCTCTGTTTCATGGAAAGTGTCAACTTTTCTTTAACGCAAAAAAAATTTTTACACAAAGTTTCATGGATGCTGAGAAAGTAAACTACGCAAAATATGTAAAAGGATACATGTTTCTGATTCTCTGCATTCCTTGTCTACTTGTCCATTAACATTAATGATCTTGCAAAATGAAACTTGGAATACTTTTCATGGTGATTAACGTAATTTTGGCAATTTATTCCCGGTGGTATTGGGTTTTCATTACATTTACTAGGCGTGAATAACATCGACCATCCTAAGAACTTTGTGGAATACCATATCGTTAAGTAAAACGATCCGCTTGCCATTTAACACACAGAAACAAACGTTATAACCTGGATGGGGGATTATATTTTTTCGCCTGCAATCAAACAGTGACTTTATGTTACGCGTACTTGCTACCTAGAGAGCAGCACGTGTGCGTCCGATAGCCACACAAATATCAGAGCGGCAGTCCAGATCACTACATGTTAACTGATCAAACCAATCGAATCCCGATTTAGTTGACATGAGCGAGATTTGCTTACTGATTTTATTAGGTGTGTTAAACTTCATGTATATGATAGAATCTTTACTCCATTTAATCACCCATTCATATTCGCTTAGTTTGTGCGTTTATAGACCACTAAAATATGAGTGCGTATTTCAAAAACATGCTATCTTTCTAAAAGTCGCATTTTTATGCATCATAAACTATAGAGACTAAATGCTTGACAAATGTATGTCCAATATAGAGTGCCCTTTATTATAGTTACAATTGTATGTACAAAGTATCGTAAGTGGACGCTGGACGCTTGATTTTGCATGCTTGCTTTAGGCGAACAAACTAATGTGAAAGCGATTGTGAACCTCCGCAGAGATAAGGAGATCTACCAACTGTGTATCAAACACTGTTGGTGTGTCTTGGAAATTCAGTTGGTTGTTAGTTATTATTAAGTTGTGATTATGATACTGGATGATATTCTGTTGAAAGTGTCTGAATCTTACTTTAGTCTCTCTAATTGCCTATACATAATATCTCTTTTACATAAGTTCGCTAAAAGCACAAACTCGAAATGAGTAGATTTAGTAGACCAACGTCTTACTCGCTCATGTAGACAACATTTAAAAGTAGCTCCAATAGTGGACCCACACCATCTACATCAACATAGCAGTAGCATGCATCGTTGAATTTGTATTGGATGCTATAAGTGCATCGGAGCAACAGCTACCTTAGGTAAATTGTTAGCATATCGATGCAACTGATGAGCTAGTCAACATAGGTGCTAAAAAAATTGGCTGTTCGTATCCGTGAAACATTCGTAAACATCAAAATAACGTCCAGATAAGGCATTCCATAGCATAGGGTGGACATGCTTTCGTGTAATTTCATTGAATTGAACCGTGTCCATAAGCCTATGATGAACCACCTTTCTTCTGATAAATCAAGCCTATCTGCCTTCCACCTCGCAATGCTGTAATAACCTGAGTTCTTAATATTTACTGTCGCTTGTCTGGGAGCGCGATACTCAGCGTGTGTCTCCGTAAGTATTGTCACACAAATTGAAGCAACAATGGTTTAGTATATTGCAACACCTAAGTCATGTTGAGATTCGTAATGGGTACACAAGATTTGCATAACTGATACGTAAAATCTCAATTTGATGTAAGCTGCAACAAGTAATATATCAATAACATAACTACATTTTCAAGGCAAATGTCCATGTCCCTCAATTCAATAAACGGTTGGATCATGCTCGCAGTTGTTTTGAAAGGCCCCAAGAATAGCTCATCGAAAATGGAGTTATCACGGGTACAATATATGTGCTTGGCAAGTTCTGCAGGATGACTGAAATAAAAATTAAAATAATCGGTTTAATCAAATCGTCAGTTTTAATGTCTACGGATTTAAATGCACTGCTGCTTAACAATTGTTCAACAAGGAAATAAAATCTGAACGTATAAAATTGTCTTAGGAGAGGTTTCATTTATATACTGGGTGAGAAATCACTACTAAGGTGATGATAACGCTTGATTGTGTACCGCTTCATTTGCCGGATGTTACGCCTTAATCCAAATGAAGCAGGTCAAAGCAAATCACATGAACATCGTTGCACATTTCCTACAGCCACGTTGCGGAAACATCTGCAATGCACATCACTTGGCTTGCCTTAATTTGTCCTCCGATTTAATTGGCTATAACAAATAATGCAAGTGTGAATAATTTGATCATTTATTCTTGAAAAGCGTGTAGTTGGGACATGATTGATGGGAGTCGGGAAAACCTTCTAACTTCGGAAAGCAGGAGGAGGATATCGTTTTGTCGCTAATCAAATCGACTTAATGTGTGACTATTTTGAGCTAGTGGACTCCCAGTTTGGTATTTTAGGTAAACTGCAACTGGTCACTACATGCATGGTTTGAGTTTGGCAGTATTAAATACATAATGATGAGATCTGAGATCTGAGTTTTCGGTTCTGCCAATTTCTCTCAGTTACTAGAAGTTCACTGACAAGTGGCTCACAGGTTTTTTAGCTTATAGGTCCCATATTCAGATGATGAGGATTGATGATATGCCGATTGTCTGCAGATTTCCTGTGGTGATAGCCTGTTGTGGAATTTTTAAAATAGCTGTTTTCATTGTGCTTAGGAGCACCCCGTATATATACTAATTTTTGTTTTGCTACCAGTGTTCGTTACAACAAGGCTATTCCGCAGTTTTAGACGTCCACAGCTCTTTTCGAGGAGTTTTTAGCTTGGTAGCAGAACGTATTTGCAGCAAGTTGGTGAACGACAAAGATTGAATAAAAGCAGTCTTTTGCACAACGGAACTTCAATGTTTTTCCGTGACGAGTTACGCAGTAATGGTCGGCTAACCTGACACTAACTGGAGTCAGAAGCGCTACTTTTACGACAGTTGCTATTTGATTTCAACCTTAAATATAATTTATTTCTTGTCAGAGTGTCACCGAATTGGACTAGGTGGGGAAGGTCCTGCGTTTCCGTAGGTGGCGGAACCAATAGGCCACCGACTGCTTGCAGAAATAAGAATTATTACACTCCATCGTGGTACTGTTTAATCTTATTTCAGTACCGTGGATATGTAACCATTCTTAAGGGATAAAGAAAAAGCCCTTAATTGTGATTTTAGCATCAGGAGGATGGTGCAGCACTTCACCGTCACACGATCGTCTATGCGTCGGACATAGAAAGAACGGAAAATCCATAGGTATCGTGCAGTATGGCTTCAAATACTGGAGACATGGAATTGTAAGAACGGTATGTTACTCTCCTGATGGTATCTGTATACATGGACTTGTACACAAAAATAGCTAATTATGGGGCACTTTTTCGTCTGCATAGCGCCGATAAGCGGCATGTTTGTAATCTTGATAACCCAATACCGTGGATAGCTTAGCGTGTGCAACATGGTGCAGAGCTTATGGCGTAAAACAATGGTTTAGTAGGGGTAAACAAATCGTTGGTTACCAAATCGCTTGGGATGGAAATTATTGCGAAAATTGAATTGCATGTTAAAGTAGAAAAAGTTTTGATGAACTCAGCATATACTTATGTTGTTCGCGTATTAAACGTGCAAATCCATAAATGCATTGGTTTCTGGTTCGGCAAGAAACCGATTGATTGTGTTCGGTAGCCCCTGGCTAACAAGTCATAAAATGAAATGTAAATGAGACAATCATCGTCAACTCGTGTTTCATCTTTCACCAGATTGTGAGCAGAGACGACATAATTAGGGAGGAAGTTCCAATGCCGGCACACATGGATGGAAAAGAAATTTCTACGGCATTCAAACCAGCTATCCGGAATTGTCAGTTTCAGAAAATGACCTTTCAGGTTAGTGATGTGGTGCAATTGTAGCAGCGGACGGCAAATATGTTTTGGGTTCTTCAGAATTTTATAAACCATTGTGATATTCCCCCGCAAAAGCAGATAGCGACTGCTGTACATTCTTAGACACTTCAGGCAAAGCTGGTAGGGCAGATAAAAGAGTACCCTGATGTTCTTGGTTGCACTTCGATGAGGTGCTCGACAGCGAAAATATCCTGTTTCTGCAACGGCTGTCACGTCTGATTAGCGTATTCTACGTGCAATCGCAAATGGTCATTCTTCATTTTGGTAACATTGAGCGTTCAAACCTACCAAAGGCTCTGCAAAGAAGGCCGCAGTTTTGATTGTTGTTTCTCTTCGCCTTCTCTGCCTTTTTTGAACACCCGATATATTCCTGTACCAACACACCCAGGTCACACTCCTGAGAGACTGTCCAGGTTCTCCAGGGTCTCCGAGCTTGTAAATGTTCCCCAGCTGGTGGCACAGATGTATCACCGTGCAATTACGTGAGTTAAAGTAAAACATGTTTCTCTTTGACCATTAATAAATGCAAAATAGGTCATGGTGGTGCAGATTGTAATATGGCTTGTTACGTACCGCCCGCCCTCCTGCGAAAAACAGGAAATTTGAGGAGATACGTCATGCCAAGTCTTTGATAAACACAAGCAATTAGCGTGAGCCCAGCACTGAGCAATTTGGGACACCATATTCCACTGAAAATGGGTTATAGTGTTAACCCATAAAACCAACTTGAAGCTTCATTTGATGAAGGAAACTAGTAATACAAGCAAGTACGTGATCTCCGATTCTGTAGCGCTGTAGCCGTTGAAGTAGAATGCAGCGATCAAGGCGGTCGACAGCTTTGCAGAAGTCAAGATAGATGACGACTACTCCGACACCACCATCAGTAACTACCTTCCAAGTACCTCGCGCAATCAGTAGGTTGGTGGTTCAGAACTGGTGTTGACGGAAGCCACGCTGTTGCGGTACTAAGACGTTGCGTTTTTCAGGCTAGTCCATTAAAGCCTCAGCGACGACTGCTTCCATCATCTTCGCAAGCACAGGAAAGATAGTCTCTGGGCGATAATCTGCAGGAACTGAACAGCTACCGCCTGTAAAAATTGAGGTGATAATGCCATGCTTCCACATAGTGGGGACTCGTTGTTCATCAAAGCAATTTTGGAAGAAATGTGATAGTGTTTCATCAAGCTTGTTGGCCACAACCTTCAGTGACTTCGGGCGGATGTTGTCTGCTCCCGAATAATTGCGCTCACGCATTGATAGTAGCTTCCTTAGCACAGTTGTTGGATTGAAAGTTATATGTTTAAACAGTAGAGTCGGTAATGTGCATGATGTTATGGAATAGGTAGAGGCTGCGATTACAAAAAATTGGGCTTATTGTAACCGCAGGGCGTAAGCTGCTCTTTCGGCGCTTTGTACTCTATCACCAGTCGTAATAGGTGGAGGGATCCCATGCTTATTTTACGAAGCTTATTGACAGGCTTACGTAGCCGATTGCTTTTGTTATGCATTTTTTGGCTAGGCACTGTTGTAACGTTACATTCTCCTCACGGACAATCGAAGTGCAAAAGTTCTGCTGGGTCAGGACATTGCCCCAAATCTCTTAGTGGCGGTTGATCTTGTGGGAAAGCCATGCTGCATCCATTATCGCCGGGCAATTCGAGTCCTGCTCCTTAACATCGAAGGTACATATGCGGGACGAAGGGGCTTGGTCTCTGATGGTCTGTTGACGATGTCGCTGGGTCTGTTAACGAACTCTGTCCAAACGTTGTCATGGAAAACGTTGTTAGAGAAATCCCAAGCAGCTGCAACTGGGCGATCTTTCAGTACGCAGTGTCGTGTAATTGTATGAGTTAGTTCAGAGTGTTCAGATGGATACTCTGCATAACGCACATATTTGAACGTTATTAATACACGCTCACTGAGACCTAATGGACTATTCATCAATAACTTGTCAACCATGAGCTTTTCCTTCGTCGACGGTTTGTTTTCTGTCCTGAATCTGGTTGGTGTAATGACATGATTGTACAGAGGAATATTAGCAAGCGATTCATGCAAGTCTGCTTTGAACTGCCCACGGAGTGTTGCGAAAACCTGCAGATCATGTAGATTGAATTCCTCTGAGGTCAGAATGTGGCTGTACCTATTATGTGTTACGCTGTTTAGGCCACTTATAAAGCGGGAATCCATTTCTGGACTGGATGTTGGGTGCGTTAAACGACAGCTACGAGACTTGCGATATGTATTATTTTACCTTAGCAATACCTTGCAGACAATCGAATTTCGACAGACCTACTGACTTAGAGGAACAATACAAAGAGCACTTGCAATGCCGACAGAGGAAGGACGGAAGCAGCGAACGTGTAAAATGGAGAATGAATGGCTATAACGTGCGATGCAACTTGCAGCCAGACTAAAGGATGCAAGATTACGTACACGTTCACTTTTGCAGCTTTACGTGTGCTTGGTTATCAGCAGAACGAAAGTCCTGGACGAGAAGCAGTAGATCAAAATAAAACGCACTGCGTGCTCAGTAATCGCGCGACTACAACCGCCTTGAATTTCAGGTTTTAGTAGGAATGTCATCAACGGCACTATGTCAGAAGTGTGACTGTTTTTAAAGTTATGGAATTAAACGGAGAAAAGCAAAGTTGTTTTGATACGTCGGAAAAATGGAATTGCCTCAAATGGAATAACCGCCATAACAGTACAATTTTTTGCCTGAGATACCACGGAATGAATACATGTTATCTCTAACCTCAAGAAATATAACTCATGCATCCAAATGACGTTGTTCGACGCAGTTCGTGGCAGTTCCATTCATACCCAATTTCAAAATGAAAAGAAAAATATAACAAAAAGCCGTTTCGTTATTCCGTTTCCATAAATTCCTACAATTAACATTATCTGTGATGGCAATGGTGAACTGAATGCTCTCTGAGGAAATTCTACCGGCAGAATAATCCGCTTTTACCTAATTTTATGACCTACTGTATTAAATAAATAATGTAGTGCTTTTCTTCAAACCGGTAGTATATATGATGTCATTCCAAATATAAAATTTTCTTACTCATGATAACAATCCGCCTGACCTATTATATGTGTCAAGTTTTAATCTCCCAAATACAGACGGAGTGGCAATTTTTTTACATTTTCTATATTGATGAAACGAGTAGTTTACAAGTATTGCAGTGGTTCATATATGCTATCATGCCGTGCAAAATCCCAACCATTTTACGATAATGCTGAAGTATATCAATTAAATGTTAAGAAGATAATTAAGTCGGTGGCGAACAAACAACTAAGAAGTGCAGCGCAATGGACACTTATTCGTAATGAGATACGATTTGGAACATAAAGGCAACCATTTATTGAAATGACTACACTTGTTTCACAAGTATTTCGTCTATGTTTTAAAATAATCAAAACATAATGTTTGTTAGTATTTTGTTTTGAGTTGTAGCATACGTTCATTTAACTTACGCATTTTGCTTGACTTGAATGTAGTTAACGTTGAAAGATAAGAGCGTTGAAATTTCACATATCAGCTGTCCGCGTCATATGCATGAGTACGTTTAAGATGCAGTGGTGTATGTTCATCAGTATGGACAACCCGACCTATTCATTTCATTCACATTCAAGGCCAAGTGGGACGATAATACTGCATGTGCAATCTCCGATGGGTAGACATGCGAACCCAGTACGCATTTCTAGGTAGAATCTTAAATCACAGTTGGACTTCATGATACAACATGAAGCATTTGTGTCTGCACGATGTGGATAAATTACTGTGGATGTATTACTGAATATTGGATACTCAAATTTACCCATTGGTATGGCCTTAGTAAGTATTTCATTGCATTGTAATTTCTACAAATTCTTAACGTCACAAGAAGATTCGTTTGAAAAAGCCTTTTATAATTTTTACACCAGATATCAGTATCACGATTGGCTGAGTGAAAGAGCAAGAGAGGCCAAGAAGAACGACATCGATGATCTTAACAAAAATAATCAGTCTAAAATTCCAAGACGGACAGCTGCGTATATCCCCGTCAACGCTGTGTTTGAAGCATATGAAGCGGTTAATAATCAAACAAATTTTTGAATTTACTCGATCCGTACTGAACGCTGCCGCCGCACTTTGTGGAATTGAATATCGGCATATGGATAATCCTGTTGCAAATTATCAAATAGTCTAAGGTTTGCAACGGCACACAACTTGTATTACACGAATTTCTAAGCAACAGCGTAAGAGCAACAATCTCGAGCAAGCCTTTAAACGAGAAAATAGCTACATTATTTGCAATCCGATGATAACTTCTGATACGCCATTCAAGGTTAACAGCATGCCATTCCCAATTCGTTTAACGCTTACAAGCATAATCAAAATCGCTCAGGACTATGTTATACAATTTGCAGTTTAGGTTTAAGCGCAGACTGCTTCATGCGAGGTCAAAATTGACCACATTCAAATCTAAAAAGAAAATAGGAAAACAACAATTTTGTTTACCTAAATATTAGTGTAAAACTACAAGTAGTGGGAAGGTGGGATTTTATCTTAGTTCCGTTAGAATTAACCACACTGATGCAAAGCAATGCGTGGCCGGTTTTAACTGCTGATTCATATATATATATATATATACGTATATATATATATATATGGTTGGGGCATCCTATTTCGGATTTGCCTTTCACTGTGGCCAGCCACATGACGCCTGTCCCTACAGTGAGACCATGGGTGGCTTGCGCTGCACCACACACAGCTCCAATCACACACCCATATCCAGTGTTAAACCGAAGGAATAAGACCGGGAGTTATGTGGATTGGAGCCAGGCTTCATCAATGGAGCCGGCCCACACTCTTTCACAGGCAAACACAAACACGCTCTATTTGAGGAATCAGGCGCAAAGAAGACGGTGGCTGGACCGTAGTCCGCTCCACAATGCGAGCATGGAACCACTTGTTGATCCTCACACGGCCAAAATTTCAGTGCACCCCGTCCTTTTCAGCAACGGGCAACTGTCTCCTGGAGCCAGTATTGACTACGTAGTTGGTAAGAGACAGGTGGGCACTTTGTCAAAATGCACATCAAGCACACCACACCTTGGATATCACGCAACATATATATATGTATATTGTATACATATATAAACATTCTGGCCAAGGGTGCCCTAATGCTTGTAATATCGAGATATTGACAGATCGCAGACCCGACGCTCCACATTTTGTACTGGGGACTCATTTCTTGGACGCCTGCTCGTGGCAGACCCTAGGTGGGTCTTGAGTTATCATATCTAGCTAGGAGCCAAGGCACACCATTCCGCCTAAGAAGTTTAACTGATCCATTGCGCACCGACCGCCGACTTTCGTTGAAACAGTTTTGTTAAGAATTTGGCTAATGACCCGAGTCGTTCTCCTGCTATGTATGAATACGTTGGCAACATTCTAGTTCAAAAATGCGACCATGAATCACACAATAATAATAATACCATGCTGCATCGGCCGACGCGTGCTGCATGCTGCGGGATAAAATAAACAAAACACACAAAGCTGACGAATCTCGTCTTTCCACTTCTCGTAAAACTAACCTCCCTCCTTTATTATAAATAACCCCTCGTGCCTCCAAAGCGGGTGTTTTCAACCACCGCAATTGCAACACTTCGCGAAAGCACTCATTATCGTGTTACGGTAATACCTCACACTACTCTACCGGAATACTTTAGGCCGTTTATACGACGCAATGCAGTGGTCGCGATAGAATTCGCACGCAACGGGATCCATATTCTCGAACTCAGTTAGACTTAGCTCGGTGACAGTTGCAAGCTCCATGACGCTGGTGCTGCTTAAACTTGAAAATTGGTCGGACTTGCACGCTCCGACCGCCTAAATATGCAAAAGATGAGAAATTGGAATCGCATCAGCACATAGCTCTTAACACTTGAAAGAGGTGAAGTTACACTATTTATTAGCACTTACTTCTCAACACCAGTTATCCTGATGGCACAAAAGATAGAGTTCACAATCAGCTGTTGTTGCTGCTATCGCTTGTGCTGAGGAGCCATCGACTGATCTTACTGAGGGATTACAAAACGCAGGTTGGTGGTGATGCTTCGGTGTTAACAGACGATTTTGGTACCTATGTCTTCGGCACAGCCAATAAGAACGGGGACCTTCTGGTCTCACTGAGCGCCACTCACGGCCTGAGGCGCACTAACATTTTGTTTATCTCGGTGCGAGTGATATGACGGCTTGGACACGACCACGGAGTGGTCAGGTTCACCTGCCCTGCGACAGACGCCAGCGTGACATGCGAAAAGTGTGCACGACAATTGAATTGCGTTGGAATGATTGTGGCAGGGATCACAGGTAGTTGCGGACCGAATTACAAACAGATTTTCCTAAACCTTTATATTGCTCACCTGCAGTGAACCGTCGAGAATCTAGTGTTGGTTCCATAGATGCCGTGGAGATGATGGCGTCAGAGAAGCCGACAGCTACGCGACTTTGCAATGTTAAAGCGATAGCCGAAGTGAACGACCTGTAGCATCAGATTAGTGCATATTTGACAGCTGCTGTCGTGGGAACAATAGGAAAAATGCTTCAGTTACCAGAATGTTTTGATGGCAGCAGGACAACCAATAGCCCATTGGTGTTAGAGGATAACCTAGACTTCAACGCACAGGTAGCGGACGCTAGCAACTGCTTGGGGGAATAATTTAGCAAACAATTAAGGCGATTAACACCGGAGCTCTCCAATATACGTGGATAAGGCGAAGCAGTTGCCTTTAGAAGAAATTCGTTGACTCATAAAATGCGGTGCAAAGACCTACACTACAGCTGATGAGAAAGCTACTATTTGCTAAATGTAAACAGACTGCAGACATAACTCAGATCCAGCGAGCACAAATCATTGGGCCATCCTTTCAGATATGGATGTGGATACAATGCAATAGTTTTAACAGCAGGAATGAAGATGTGACATGCCAATACACCGACAACGCATTTGCTCAATTTCCCAACGGAAAATATGTTGACGTTGATGAAAAATATCTTGGTGTTTTAAAACATAGTGGACCCGAGTTGGTAAATGCACCGAAGCAATCAGTTCGACACGTGTGTATTAGGGAGAAATGTCAGCCGAGCTGTAGGACGCCAATCTACTACCAATGTACAAGGGTCAAATAAGCAAACAATTTTGCACGAGTTATCGTGGAATCAACTTGCTGCCATTTGTGGGAAGCTAGTGGCGCCAATAATGCGCAAGCGCCTGATCACTCAGGTGTTTGAATCACCCTTCGCGGACGATGAATACGGATATGGTTCTGGCTGCAGATTCATAGATATTATGTTTACGGTTAGCCAGTTGCAACCGAAATACGGTGGGCAACCTACATTGAAGTAATCAAGGCATTTGGCACAGTTAAACATAAGGCACATTGGCTGGTTTTGGGTAATGTTTGTTGTTGTTGGCAACTTTATTTGAATATCTGCACGGATATGAACAGATCTTAACTGAATTTACTGTCTTAGCAGAGGGAAATAAGTATATGTCTTATCTCCTGCTCGGTTGATTATTTACCTACATGCAATGAAACATCGTATTTTTGATACTACTAGTGAGTTCTGTGTCCTAGTTGAAAATGTATGAATGGTAGACTTATGAATATCCGTCCTTTCTACGCTAGAGCCTTAGTGTGTGAAACAACCGTCTAACGCTTGCTGTTTATGGCGAATTTGTGTAGTTGGCAAACAGTGCGCGTGAGCTGCAGTGCGTGAATCAGCTCGAGCTTCAACGGCGCATAATTCGGGTTTACCATAAACACAGGAAAAATGTATATATTTATCAGACTTCACTAGCAATTGATGGGGTTGTCCTGCTTCAAATACAGAGTGACGATGAGATGTTGGAAACAGCATCGGAATAGTGATGCCTTTTGCCCTTGCTAACAAAAGACATCCAGAGGACGAGCGAGCCGCGCATCCGCAACTTGAATACAACTGCTGTCTTTGGGAACTTGGATATTGGTTTCAGAGAAAAACAATAGCTCACCAGTAGAAGGAAGCCAAATTTTCTACAAGTCGTTGCTGCTGTCCGTTCTTCTATACGGCAGCGGAAAATGCCCAATTTATCAGAAGATCGCCAGCTGTTTAAAGCGATTTTATTAGCAGTGTCTGCGACGAATCCTGCGCATCAGTTTGTGCGAAATATATGTAGGCATGAATCTCTGCAACGCAAGGAAATGTATGCAGTTGACTACATGCTTCTGCAGTGGCACCTAACGGGGCCGGGACATGGAAGATAAAGAAAATCAAGGAGGATACAGTTTTTTACGACCAACTTAATGCAGGGAATTAGCATGCGGACTAGCCGAAGTAGAGTTGCCAGAATATGATCAAGTTGGGTTCATCAGTAATATACATTGATTTTAAGTGCTGGAAGTCAAGCGTCGTTTCTTTTTGCGAATAGCTAGAGTTTATCAACGAAAAGAACTGCTACGATCAGTGAAGAAGCGTCGGATACCTTAGCGGCTGGCGCTGATTGTTGCTACCTCATCAATGTCAAGCTCATGTTGCAAAACAAGCGGACGTATGTGACTAGGCCAACATTGTCTCTCAATCCACAAGTGTCCGCGTACGGCCAGCATCCAATTGACGATGAGCCAAATGATGGTCTAAGCATAATCTACATAACGAGTACTAATGGTTACTTGTCAGTATTCCTCAGACTGTCTAACCGCCGCCTGATACGCTAGTGTACCGCGTCGTCGCTGCACTTGATCTGTATGTGCAATCGTGTGTTGGGCCTATTGCATTTCATGGATTGATTTCTCTCCCCGGTGGGTCTGCTCTTGACGGGAATTTTGGCAAGGTGTCTACCCGTCTGACTGTAGGTATTGTTGCTGTTAATTCTATGACAATTAAACGATACCGTTTCCTCAGCGGAAACTAATAAGGCACGAGGGTAAAAAATTTTAACAGTACTGACTAAACAGAATATTTGGATTTTCCGTTTTCTGTAAAGCATACATACACGGAATTATGCAAATTTTAAGGTGCTATATTGGTGACGCAAATAAAATCAGTTGGGTTTCAATAGCGGGTATTTAACGGAGAAGTAAATTGTGTGTTGATTTGTCGCTGTGAAAATTTATCAATCCAAATAATTACGTCTACAATATAGAATACTTTCGAACTGCCGTTACCGAAAAGCGTATCATCGTTCATATGTATGAAACCATATATGGAGGATCGAATATAAAGCTTTGGGTAGACGTAAAGTTAAATGATTATTACTCATCCCGTGTGATGGGGATTTGTTTAGCATTTTTGTAAGTCGTGCCAAATTAAAATAAAATGCAATTGAACAGTCGTTACATAATGATTATGAGTTGATAATTTTATTTCAAAAGAGCAGTTAATGCTAAATATTAGTACTGATAAATATGCATGTCATTGTCTGCTATAAAACGTGTGTCCTAGAGTGGTAGTTTCGAGTAATGATGTTTAAGTCCCCAGTTGGAAACATTGCTGTTTGCACCGTATTTGGTGAAGAGTCATTTAATATCAGATTAAAAAGCGGAACGAGATATACGTATATGTATTTGCTGCAGCAACGATAGCGTGCAATAATGAAACGTAAAAATAGTATTATTCTAAACAATTTGATTCCTTGAAAACTGCGACTGTAATATCTTAGCAAAAAATGCCGTACAAAAGGTCAGATTTCTTTTATATTATTTACTCATTTTATTATGATTACTTCTAAAAACACATGGATTTCTGAACTGTTAACTTGAAATAACGAAGGTATTGTCTATTCGCAAAATGCAGGTACGCCGTTTACAATATATTACTTATTCCAGATTTAGTATTTATTCAGTTGCGTTTTAGCCGACGCTGGTGATATTTTGTATCTATGGTCAAATTGAACATTTTGCTGTAATCAACATTACTTCAAATACTCCTATTCAACTACTTCAGTCAACTGAAATATTCTTATCATGTGTCAATGACAACGGAAGTTAGACTGAATTGCACCACAAGATATTTGATTATATATTACCTTTTCCAAGGTTTTACAGAAGGCACATACGTTTTCGCTAATCGTAATCTAACTTCTGAGCAAATGAAACGTAGAATCAACTAGCAAAACGATAGCAAGTAGAAATAGAATTTCTAAAGTATAACCAGCCTTCCGACATCTCATACCTTCTCTTTAGCTATGCTCTCAGTCCTTGTATCTTGTTGGATGGCTGAGCGCTCGACTGTGATGGTTCCGATGGACGCGGTTGCTTACCCCTCTTTTAAAAGTAGAACCGACCTTAACATCCTCAGAAAGTTCGACGCTTGTTGCGGTCATCACTTTAGAGAAACCAGTTCGTTCAGTCATAATGCTCTCTGGTGTAAAGTAGATCTAGCGATAGGACACACAAAATGATTGACACCATTATGTTCAAGAGGCCACAGGCGTGTATAGTTTTCAGAATATATACCTTAGATTTGGCTAAGTTTGAAGTCTAACATTTTGCCCTAGTTTTCAGGAATATAAAAATGAGTATTTGCTTTTATCGAGAGAAATTATAACTTGCATTTCGCAGATAAATGATGTTCTATTCAAGATGGAGCAAAAGCTAAATTGGACATGCTGTAGCAGGTTCAGTTATAACAAATAATTCTAAGCACCATTTTGCTTGAGACGAGTTTCGATGGTATATCCGATCTGGCTACTAATCCTAAAACCGTTTGACCACACATTAGGTATTGAAGTTTCTTTTAGTATATTTTACCAATAGTATGGTATATGATTCAATGATAATAAAAAGCCATAACTTATCTTCAATTTGTTTTATAAATAATGTTCAAAATTGCCCAGCCGAAGAAATATTCTGAAAAATTAGCGTTTGATCATATAATTCACTTGGCTCAATGCGAAAACATTTTTTTTCCAAAAGATGCCCTACCGATAGCTAAAGGTAAAATTATGTGTAACCATATTTCTGTGTAAATTTAACAACTTATTCCCAATCGTGTGTAGTGGGAATCAAATTTCTTTACTCCAGGCAGCTTCACGGAATAAAAATTGGAATATAAATTTTGTGGTCACATATTATAATATTTCGGATTACCTATGCTTAATTAGCCCGTATCAGGTGAGTAGTTTGAGGTTACAATTAGTATAGCATTTTGCGAACGCCTGATTTAATATTTTTGATAGGTGTATGTTTATGGCTGTATACGTTCGTAAAGAGTGAGAAAAAAAGGAGAATTCTCTGTTTCCTATGCTACATTAACCAATCTGGAACGGGATGCTGGAGAGCTAAATTTAATTCAGTAAGTTTTATGCCACCGTATTTGTCGCCTTATGTTTTTAAGAGTGGAAGATCGAATGCCAAGAAAAAATTAACAGTATGTCCTTAACAAAACTGCTTCGATATAAACGGAGAAACGTGGACTACATTAAGGTAGAACATTTTCGTTAGTTTTGACTCTTTTATGTAATGTAACCTTGGGGAGGGCCTAAGAAAATATTGCACAAAATTGACAAAAGTTTCCAGCAAAAATGTTAACATAACAATTGTTGAAATGCGCGAATATTATTTAGTCCCATTTGTTAGATGATTATGCTGACAAAAGTTTGTAACCAGCTTGTATCTACGGCGGATACGGTTGTTTGTGGACGCTTTCATGAAATTTTGAAAAACAACTAGTTGAATAAGGCCACAGACAATCTGTGTATTGATTTCGATTTTTCAGTAAATAACGTTGTATTGCGAAAGATATGGCTCGACCTGTGATCATTTAGTGTACTGCGTCTTCCAAAGGACTCACACAATCAGCAGTAACAAGATAAACGATGATTTAGTCTTTTATAAGTCTGTAATTACGGCGCATCCCTTGCGTTAATGGGCAAATGGGGGCACATCATGAAATTGTTAATGTTCATTTTTGTTGTGCGACAGCTATCCTACTAAATGTGACAATCATTTCATCATTGGGTTAGTCTTCTACAATCTATCCTATACGACTGCTATTAAGCACGCATAATTGTCTAACAGCTAAATGGGGAACAGAAGTCCGCAAAATATTAATAAGCACGGCGGACGAAACAACATCCAACGACATCCAAACCGTTTTTCAGAGCTTTATTTAGACAAATATAATTTGGTATATTTTTTTCCTAGAATTCCCAATAGATTCATACGAATTAATGTTAGCGGTTGTTTGCATTGATTCACTATAATTGATTACCGTCATGGATGCGAACTTGATAATAGTCTAGCAACAGCCTGGAATAATGTACAGTTTAAAATATTATGCTGCCTAGAATAGTTTCTCTTGCATGTATTTGCGTTAGTAGCATTCCAAAAAGAGAAGCCTGCCGAATGCAAATATAACATAGGTTTTCGGCTAATTCCTTACATAGGTAAACTACTTTTAAATAATCACAATTCTTCTATTTAGTGGCACCCAACACCCAGTTTATTTTCCATGGTTATAAGTTAGCCAATTTTGCGAACATTAATATACACTTGGTGAAGTGCCGCGCCTTTTGTTTCAGTCCCTGGTTGGGCAGTATATTTTGCGAATTAATTTTGGATTTAATTACTTAGCTCCTTGGGATATATAATTGTTTCATATGAAAGAAATGTTATTGGTACAAATGGATTTACTAGCATTGTCAGTATAAAACTTTCGAAGGTATTTTCTGCAAGATTTTTTCGAATTGTACTATGTTACTTAAACACGAGTTGCAACCTTTCACTTCACGAATAGGATCTTTCATAATTACGAAAAGCTTTAGTTATTATGCAGCACTGTGAGATATCTAGATTGCTTAGTTTCAGCGATAACCACCAAATCATATTTAGGTCAAGAATTTTAGTCAACGGTTTGCTTATATTATGTAAATCAAAATAAGTTTTCAAAAAAATAAATTACATTTTCTGTTCAGGAAGATTAGCAAAATACCCATACTTCAGCACATTCCTAATAGCTAAAAGGCTTCATGAAATTTCGGATATACTGGAAGTATATCAAAACATATAAATAATTGTTCCAAATGCAGCATATCACTATGGACACACGCAGTACTAACTTGAATTTTTTAGGGTATAAAACATTACATGATAGGTCAGTAACCATAAATAATTGCAAAAAACAAGCAAAACTATTAGTAAGTCTTTAGTAGATGACCTAAGGGAAATGGTAAAGGAAGTTTATAGAAATGCACTGTTGCTCTCACCAGTAAGTTAAAAAAAGGGCTGTGTTGCATTTTATGGTATAAAATAATCCGCACAAACATACTGAGCCCAAACAAGCAGGCAATTTTATCTCTCATCACCATGCCAGTGACTGTCTAGTATATTCTCGTTTATCGTAAATAAATTGATATAATGTCTCAGGTAAAACAACGATAAGTTTCTACTTGCTTTCTCATGTTTTCTAGTACGATCTATAGCTGAAATTAAGTGTAAGTAAAAATGCTGCTGCATTTAAAATACTTATGATTGTCACGCCGAAATCCAGCAGAAAACGTTTACATAATTGTTATCCATCAATGGTGAATTCATCCGTCATTAAGACTATGCTAATTAATAATTCTGGATATTAATATGCTGTCGTGGAATATTACTTGGTATTTTGACTGCGACCATTTGGGAATAAAAAGTAGCTCAAACAAATGGGTAGAACACAGTTTTGCAACTGCGCTTGGTAAACCAGGTAAATACCGTTCACAATGCTTTTCTGAATGGACTTGGTGAGATGCAAAATAATAACCATATAATTTAACTTTATACATGGGGACAAGTGTGCGTAAATCAGAGGTATCGGCGGGGTTTTAATGTTGCTAAACTTATAAAAGGTTTGACCGCTCTTACTGAATCTAGTTTGTGCAATTTGATGTTTGAATTTCTTTGGAATATAGACTGTCTCTGCTTAAAATGGGATTTTCAAAATCAAAATGTAAACCAAATTGAAAAGTAAGTACACGTGCGATTTATTTTTTTAATCACAATATATATACTTTAATAATATTTTGCTTTGGCGTAAATGCTTGCAGAATAAAACAAGCAGTTGAATCTTATAAAACTGCATCCAATGGTTAGTATATTTCAATCAACAAAGCATTGATTTATCACAAGCGGATTTGAAGTGATATTACGAAATTATTATTATTTTGACTCAATTCATCTATACAAACTATTTTTTAACTTAAAGTAAATTCAGGATTGTTGCTATCATATTTCCTTTTCCGTTCGCCCTCTTTATCTTAGCGAATCACGTGTTTTATGTTATTCAAGTAAACTGTCCACCGTAAACTGCTTCGTTCACCTGATATTTTTATGACAAACAATTTTCATGCATAAGTTATTATGCGGTGCTCGTAGCAAGTGCAGACTTTCGTGCATATAGCTGACATAGAAAAATATATTTATAAGTAGCTTTTGCGAAGACGGCCAACCGCTAAATCCCACACACCCCTTGAAGGACCAAGGTTTCGCGCTATGATTTGAAGTGCTTAGACAACACGAACAGGCGATTTCCTAAGGGACTGCGCATGCTTTGGGCGCTCCAACGTAGTGTCGGCACATGGTCTGAACAGGTGGACACTCGCCTCATCTCTTCCATCATTAGACAAATGTTAGGTAACGGTTCGCTCGTCTAATTTCCGTCTAATTTCTCGCATAAGTAGCAATATAAACATCGGTATTTATGTAATTATAACATGGTTGCAGTTTAACTTAATTTCGACAAATTCAGAAAATGAAATCCAGCTTTTAGTAATTTACATAACTATCAGTTGCATGATTCCAGTTAAATATATTTACTCATCATATTTAAAATGAATACCATGAGCAACTATTGCATATCGGTTAAGAAGCAGAAGCTGGTACAGAAGAAATCAATTCGTGAAAATCACCTGGTCAGAGTTTCTGTTCGCAGTGGTAATTCCAATTATTCTCTATTATTTAGTTTAGGATAACTTCAAAACAATATACTAATTTCTAAATGCACTTACTTTATCCATGAGTTCTACATGCATATATATCATTCATAATTTCAGACCAATAAACATTACTATGCTAGATAGGAAAACACTACTAGGACTGAAACTTAAAATTTAGTGTACGTAGTAATGAGAATAACGTGTGGAACAACTTGAAGGGAAAGCACATTTCTCACGCGATCATTAGCAATCAGAGATAGAGGCTGCAATCACATGTTTTAATTTAATACGGGGACGCTGCGTTTAATAATAAAATACGTTATCCCTTTGTCGAAACAAAATTCAGTGTTAGATTTATACATCTAGAAAAGAAGCTACCAGGCTCATGTGCACCGTGTGTTTACTGGGTAACGAAATGTGAATTCCTTTCTGTGGCATAACTATTTTCAGAAATCCGTCGTTTCACTGCATGTAGCTAATCGGTCAGCGTACATGGTTTCCTCATGTTGAACGAATCAGAGCTATTATTAATTAAGCTTAAATGACGCTAAGTATTAGCCATAAATCTCAGCTAAGAACCGGAATTAGTCGTAGATAATGATGCAGTTGTTTGAACATTTTGTAGCAAAATGTCATGTATTTACTACTAGGAGAGTTTTAAACCAATTTATCGAATGGGTTTACGAGATGCCATTATGGAGGTGTGATACAACTTTTGTGACAAACACCTGTATGCTTTTTTAAAATAAACATACATTTTTGATAAAAGGATTAGGCAACATGTTTGCTATTAAACATTATGACAGGCTTCGAATGGCTGCAATTGCAACAGTTATAAACCAGCATGTTTAACTCTCATTTTGCAAGAAAATTTGCAGTAATTCAAAAACATTACATGTAAACTCGGGTTAACGAAGTAGCATGCCGAAGCTTCCTTTGCTGAAAGCCAAGAATATGCTTAAACTGTTTAACGGTTGCTATCTTCATTCATAGGACCGGCAAATTTACATCATAAGAGTACTTACCAATACGCGTATAAGCTCTATTAGAAATCCACCAGGAATTTAGGATGTTTTAATTGTTTTCTATGGGGTTGTTATTTTGCTCAAATTAAGCTGCTGCTTCACGTCACATATATTTAAGCTGACGTCATGGCACATTTCATTATGAACTGCTTTATGGTTATTGGTGGTGTGCAAAACCGAAAGTATTTGCTGAAATGCAGTAGGGGAAAAATATATCGCAATATACGCGTCCAATGATCGAGGCAAATTATTACGTTTAGCTTTCATGCAAAGTCATCTAAATTTATAGCACCAAATATATAAGTTATATTTTCAATTGAACATTCACAGAAGATTGATGACTCAAGTTATTTCAGTTGTACTGCTTTTGGGTATTTAACTACAAACAGACTAGAAAACTTTTTGCCACATTACTACGCTCTTTTATCAACGGATTCGAGCAATTAATTTAAATACGATTTGTAGGTACATGGCATTTAGCAGTGAGATAATTAAGTGATAGTTCTAAACATTTTGCTACCGATCATCTAACAAATCATGAGTAATTATTTAGGGTTACAACGCAGGCGGGAATATTGAGCTGTGTCACACGATTGGCAATACATTAACGCTTGTAACGAAGTAGAGCAACGCAGGCAACGCAAACGCTTATTTTGATTTATAGGTAAATGTTTAGTTTTGGCGACAATTTCATCCCTATAAATGTCGGTTATGTCATTTTCGTTTGACTGCGATATAATGACCTAGTTTATTGTTAAATTATTATCTCAAATTATTAATTTGCCCTATGAAACCAGAGCAGAAAATCATCCAAATTCTAGAAAGTATTTACATCAACGTCCTTACTTAATTATCCTTTTTAGATTTTCAGTTCCTTATACATAGTATATAAGCGCGAATGAAATGATAATGTTGCAAATGCTTCTCCTGGACTTTTTCACATAAGATCAAGTTGGTTTGATCTAGGTGACCTGAATATGTTTTTGTTTAATTGCTTTTGATTAACAGGTTAAAACTATTTAACTTATCTACGGGGATAATTAAGAAGCACCGAAGCGAATTTCAGATAACATTATATAACGTTATTGATTATAGTAACTGTGAGCAATCTAATATTTGGCCGTTCTTTAATGTGCAAATTAGACAATAGCCCTCAGTGGTACAACACATTTTTTTGTCAGCTGACAGCGAAACACGAAGTCTATGACACCTGTTTGGTTGATCTCATATGTAGGTCATATGTTTGGAATTATTTAAACATTATAGATAGTGACAACTTCTAATGTTTAATACGTTATATTCAAAAATGGATATTTGCGTAAAAACAACACATTTAATTCAGTCAGAATAACTAAGGTGGAAAGGGAGCACACTTAGCTTACAAGGGACTATAAACGAGTTGGATATACCAGAATTTTAAATACCCAATTATAATTAATTATTATCCCAAATTACTCAATTAATTACTTGCAGGTGCCAACAACTGCAAACGTGTTAACTCCGGTATATCAACTTTAGTAACGTAATCAATGACTTTAATATTCGCGTTTGCAGGTTACCACGAAAACCGTTGTATACGGAAATGCAATAGGTTTCATGAAGTGTACGTCAGCGTAGCTTAACACTGTAAGCCAAAGTTATTTGCTGAATTCAGTCCAAAGTAATCTAGACGTTTTCAATCATCTCGTTTGTTTGAAATTTGTCCCCAGTTTGAGGTACTGTAATTAAATGACACGCAAACGTTAGGACACCTATTAATGTCCGAAGTGATTTTGACAGTTCTGAATAATTTCACCAAACATTTCTATAATTACGCACCAGCAGCGTCGAAAAACATGTCCATTATCAGTTACAATTTACCTATATGATTGCGCCTATAAACAAGGATTTATCTGGAATAAAATTAAGCCCACCTTAACGTTATCTTTGTAATCTAGCACAACACACATTTGAGGAATTTAATGATAAGGGTAAATTATTTTACTCAATATTAATAAAATACCTAGAGAAATAAAGGGAACTATACGCAGATTGCTCACAATCTGTCAGTCGCACATTCACAAACACCCTGACTACGTGGGTAGCACGGATTATCTCTCTCGGTGAGTATTATGCGGTAAATCTATATTTGCCCTGCCAAGCTGCTCGGGAATTTTAGACTAAATATCGTGGAAAGCAATTTTTAGCTAAAACACCAAAATAAATTTGACTTTTGTCGACAGGTCTGTATTTCAGTATATATTTTAGCGATAAAGGTATTACTGTTAAAAGCGCCACTGGTTCTTAATGCCAATTGTTCCGGTTGTTCATATATTAATCTCGTTTTGCGCAAAATGTTTGCCATATTTTTGTGGTCATTTATAATATTGCATGCTTGTTATGCATCGGCTCTCTTTTTAACTGTCCACTTCGCAATGCAGCTAGGCTGTTGTTTCTGTAGCATAGCACACTTTACGGCAGTTCAGGCTGCAATTCACCTTTAAAAGACTGCTACAAATAAAGAGGATAATCCGTTATTTCACAGCTTCGTTTGTTCAACAAATTGCTCTTTTATAACCGCCTACAACGTTAGCAGCTTACTTTACATTATAGATATATGACGCGTTTTGAAAACAATGCTCTATACCGCTGCGTTACGTATTACATATGGATTCAGTGTAGATAATCATTTAGACGTCGTAAATGAGGAGTTTGTGTCGTCCGATATCCCGTCCGCTTCAACGAACCTAGTACAGGTGAACTGTAAAAGGTTCATTCCAATCAAGGTGAATGCCTACTTGTTCGCTTATTTTGGGTCAGTGTACCTAATCAAAAGCATTTCCAGCAATGCATTATTGCCAACATCATTTCAAATGGCAGGTTGCGAATTTATCCTAAAAAGAAACACACCTGGAATGATATATTATTAAAAAATGGCTATGTAATTGACTACTTGCTATTCATTTCCTATCCAATGTTATCTGCGAATGAAGTAACCAGCATATAAATGTTAAGTAGGTGCTATTATATCACAGCAACCTTGTGAATTTTGAAGCCAAACCGACTTCCCCCATAGCTTAGTGGCTTAAGCTGCTGGATAGTTAGCATCTGCCTTTAAATGCTGTAGGTTCAATTCCCAAAGAACTATGAGCGAATACCCAACACTGACGATTAAAAGTTTGCTGAAACACATCTGGGGCTTTTGCGGAACGGTCTGTGACATATAGCGTGTTTACATTTACAGGAAAAAATATATAAGTTGTAAATAGAAATCCTCCTATCCGTTAGAAAGATAACAATAAGCCTCACTTATATAAAAACAATGCCAACTACTAAGTTAGCAATATCTGTGACAGTGGAACATAAGTCTTGTAATATCACAGTAAGATTAAAAATGGTATAGCCTAGCCGATATCTCACAATTCATATTTCCTGAGCTGCTGCCTAGTTAACATCTGCTTATAACTGTCATGGATTCGATCCCCATAATTGATTGAAGAAACCCGCACCACCGGCGAAAAGCCTGTGGTGATTTTCCGGACTAGTCTTTGTCAAGTAGCTCGTGAGCAGCTGGGACGTGAACATACATTTACAAATAAATATCCCCTATTAGTTACAGATATAACATTTAACCACCCTAGCTGCAAGTGCTATGGACGGAGAGTTTAGTGAGAATTATTCATGATTTTTGTATGTAGGCCAATCTCAACTCTTCTAATTGTTACTTGCGTATTGGCAAATTTACCTTGCATACTCTATATTCTAACCGACGTCACCCATTGCTAACGGTTAATCTGGTTTCGAGTTGCCATTTGTGTCTAGCAGTCTAAGGTATTTTCCTAAGTATGGGACCGTATACATGTTAGCGCAAAGTGCGCCTGGTGCTTTCACGTATTAGACTGGGCCATGTATCTCGTGAGCAGATAAGACGATACAATTTACTTACAATTATGAGTCCTCGCAATCGTTATTAATATAAATGTAAAGTCTCCTGGTTTTAAAATGCTGGACATAGCGTCTAGAGAGATGAAGTCATAGCACTCCACGTTTAGTCTATCTAATATTCTGAAGTGGTAACCGGCTTGACACAGATAGCGTTTTCGTGTTATATCCTATTTATCTTTTACCTAGTTTAGCTAATTGCTTGTCCCACAAGGCTCAGTGGCTTAAGCTGCTGGCTATTTGGAATATGTCTCCAGAGGTCATGGATTCGCTACGCAGTAGGGTATTGGATAAAGGCGAATCAATGCCCAGCACGTTTTGAGCGTAACGCGTCTGGTGCTTCTCTGGACTAGACTATGTTTTTTAGAATATAAGCAGCTAGGACGGGAACAGTACCATAAAATCTAAAATACCCAAATTTTACTATGTAGTCTCGCTTTTTTAAATGCCATGGACGTAGCGACTAATGAGAGGAGCCCTCGACAATGAAACGCTATGGAATATCATCAGCAAAGTTATGAACATTGTGGTAGAGATAGTGGCGATATACCCATGTTATTTTTGACATTATGTATCCTATAGTTAGCTCAGTGGCTTAAATTGCTGACATTTTAAGACCTGCATCTATCGGTCATGTGTTGGGTCCCTAGTTGTGGACCGAGCGAGCGCACACCAATGATGAGCTCCAATAAGAAGAAATATGTTGTGTCACATGGAAATGTGACCACTGATCCTAGCAATTGGAATCCGATCAGCGTGCCTTACTGAACTATCGCTAGAGCAGAAACAGGTTCAGTATAGAATATAATACTTCATTGCTCGAAAAAAGGTTCTTCATTTTTATTTGAATTTGTATTATTTTGGATGCAAGCATGCGTTAATCCTGCGGGGTTTGAAAATTTCAGCGAGGAATTTATGCTTTTCGTGGTGACGTTCGTGAGGTCGTGTACGTAGTTTGATAATATTTGGTCACCCCCAAATTTAGGTCTTCAAAGTGGAGTTATAACGAACAAGATTAAAACGCGGGCCACTTGTGTGCTTAACAGTCATTTACAGTCAGCCTCATCAACGGGAAAAAACATTTTTTCTCTGAGTGCATGCTTCAGATTCTGCAAAAGTTTTAGATACATTGTCAGTTATACAAGATTGCGCAATACACGGATTACACCGAGAATTGAGTAAGTAACATAAATTTTATTTACGTTGTCGGTTTCCCAAGCAGTTCCATAATATGGTTTGTATGATTACAATATCTTATAACACTATTTAGCAAATATGTTATTCCTTTCAGTGACCAACTTTGCTTATGCATTCCTAATTTTAGCAATTACAACAAGCATACATCGAAAGTGTAAAAGCAGTTAGATCACAGCTGCTTACTAATATATTTTAGAAGGTATTCAATAAAGTTACTTCACAAGTACATGACGTAATTTTATAACCTATTTTAACAAACCACGTTATGAATAGGGAACAATGTATATATTTCCGTACGCAGAGCCAATAGCGACCCTCCATACATTTGCGGATATCTCATGTTTTTGCAAAGAATGTTACTTATGCGAAGACAGTTCCGTTTAGCTCAGGATTAAACTGATATACTGCAAGCAATTCGCGTTATACAAACACTGATATTGTTAGGTGCTGAGGGATTGAGATGATGCGTAACATATACCAGCGCAAATATAGCGAAGCACACCTACCAACAACATGGTAACACCTATCTCAATTAGCGTAAACTGATGGAAACAAACCATGAAAACATAACGAAAGACAAACCTTGCGTCGTTAAACGAAACATTGGAAAACGCTCGCGGTCGTAACGCAGGCCTATTCGCAATGCCTGGGAAAACTAGTGGCGATAATTTGGCTTATCACTTGAGATATACATCTTCCGCGTTTTATCTCCGCGTTTCATGCCTAACCTATAGCACCGTAATGGTACTTCGTCTTTAGGCTATCACTCCCGTAATCGAAGTTCCTTTGTTCTCTGCTGATTCTGTTTTCTAGTCAGCACATAACGATAGCGGCACCTAGGAGAACATTTGTAACAGTTGCATACCAGAAGTTACAGGTTTCTTTTGAAGTTTGATCCTTTCCAGCCCCATTAGTTAGCTCCTTACTCAGGTGCGAGTGATTCTTAGGCGAGGGCTCAAGTCACCGCTGACCAGTGTGCATTTCTTCTACGCTGACACATCCGTTTGTTCTGGTTGTACAAATGGGAAGCACATGCATCATGACCCACAGGTTTGGAGACACAAGTATCTGTGCAACACGACCGTCCCCACATGACAACATTTTTATAATTGGCTTGATGGGCCCCCCTGGACGACACGTTCCGCTACTTGTTCCTAGTTCGACGTTCGAAGGAACGATTGCGCGCTTCAAATTTATAGGATACCTTAAGGTTGTGTACAGTTGCACCAGGCTCTGAATGCAAGAAATTACAATTCATTAGAACACATGTAGATCAGACAACAAGAATGAAATGTAAAGCGGAAAGCTGGTCAGATTTTTCCGCAGAAGCACAACGAAACCTATTTTACTCATACAAGGAAATGGTGACGACATCCAGGCGCATTTGGCTCCTTCATCGACACATTCCTGACACCTGAAGCTAATGATTTGAATACAATAATGCGCTATCAAAATATTAGGGCTGGCCGCCTTTTCCACTAAACAACACATTCTGCTCAATGGTTCAATGGTGTATGATTAGATAAAAGCATAAATGTAAAGACCCCTAGGATGGATATGCAAAAAATAATTAAAAAGAAAAAAATGTTCCATTGTGGAAAGTGAAGTATCAGTGGTTACATCGTTGCAATAGAACAATGTCGTGTATATTTATCACTTAGCTGAAAGTCTAAGAATCATACGGATGCCGTCATGTATGGTGCGTTCACCACATTTTTTTAATGCATTCTATGAGAACAGAATATAAATTAGTAAATGTACTTTCTGCAATTCAGACGGGAGTGCTGCGTCATTAGCGTTTAGGTTTTTGCCTCGGTTTTGTTAGTAAGGGGCTAGAATCAACAGTGATGTACATGGATGCTCGTTTTTAGTTAGTATCCGGTATGTGAGAGTAAGGTCTCCGCGATACAGTCTGTACCTAATGAGAGCCCACCGAATAAACGAAGATACAGTCAGTAACGTATACCGGATAGTCAAAGCGTTGCCTTTGTGGCTCAACTTTGGGGCGGCTCAAATAGGCGCATGCCTCTAGTTTACCTTAGACACCAGGCCTGAATAGCATATTCAACGTGACGGCAAATGTACGATTTAATCAGCAATGGTATTAGCCGTCGCTCAAAAGTGCTGAGAGATCGCCTCAAAAGTCTTATGTTCATGTTCGCCACATTTGCTGCTTTCGAACATTGGAGCGAATTCCCTAGACACCCTTGCACCAGTATACCTAAGTCGCGTCCACTAGTCATGTGTTGCATGACGTGTTGACAAAAAATGAATGCGTTGACAAAGCTGCTACGCACCGTCAGCATTTTGCATTTTCAGGGTTAAGTGAGAGATGGTTCCTTTCTGCACATTCGTTAATGCGGGTCAGATATACATGAATGTAGACACGGTAGGATGCTGAGCGATTTGCTGTCCTTATATCAGCACTGTCTGCAAATATTTGCACCAGATATAGAATGTCTGCTGGAGCGTAATTAATGCAGACTAAAAAAGTAGCGGGCAGAAGACGCATTCTTGTGGTACACCACTGAAGACGCAATGGATTTCAGAATATGTGTCGGCTACTCTTAGCTAGTTTACTCTATCCTTTAAGTAGTCTTCTAACCAGGTGAGCAGGAAAGCGTTGATACCTTATGGGGCAAGCGTTTGGAGGAGAAAAAGTGATTGACCCTGTCGAATGCTTTAGAATAATCGAGGTTTATCACATCTATGGGCACTCCTTCATCAACCGCCGAGTAAGCAGGAAAATGAATGAGGCAGGATCGTCTCCCTCGGAAATCATGTTTGGCATTATAAATTATTTGTCGAATATAAAATTATCGCGTCAGTCTGGCTGCAATTTTCGATTGCATAACTTTTGATAAAACGGGAAGGAGAGTACTGGCTGTAGTTAGCGGGATCCGATTGATTGCCACATTTGTAGCGATAGTTTCATTTTCCACTCTGATGGGAGCGTATTTAAGTTAAGCAGACCCTGGAAAATGTTGCAAGTGGTGATGTTATGGTGGGAGCAAGAATTTTAATACTTTTGTGCAGATCATGTCGTTTCCAGGGGCACTGTATTTTCGGTGAGAATATAATCTTATTGCAACAGTGGCTGGAATAATGGTGAGGTTGGATAAGCCAAGGACGTTGGTTGGTATTGATAGGACGAAGCTTTCATGGTATTTGTAGCTACCGAGCCAAACTGCAAGAGTAGAGCGTTCGTGGCATCCACAGCGGTAGTTGTTCGGCCACTGGCCCTCCTGAGTGGTGGTGTTCCGGGCTTAACCTTTATTTTGTCATTTGCCAATCTGTATAGTAGTTTGGTGTTACTCATAAATGTCAGCAACATGTTCTCCTGCCTTTCGTAGTTATCGAATTTAGTGAGTGACGTGCAGTAGATTTTGATAACTTTGTAATTCTGCCATGTGATATCACATTGGCTTAGCAAATTTTGCATCCAGATTTCATCTCATCTGTTTACCAAATTATGTGTTCGGCTCCGGATCCACGTATTGGTCCAGGGCGAGGCTTGTATTGGTACAACTTTCAATTATTATTGTATGGCACCATTACTTTTGTCTTAAGTTCATTCCCCGCGTCATTCTGTGAGCTTTACTTCCGTAAGTCCCAGTCAACAGTTGCTGATAAGCTGTGCAGCTTAACATAATCCGTAATTGTTCGTCGTGTCTATCTTTCTTAAAAAACAACGCTGGATTAACACACATAACCTAACGTTAGGCCTGAATGGTCGCTAAGGCCAAGTGGAGGATCGTATGCTAATGACTCAGCCAGCAACACTTCTTCCGTCAGGATTACGTCCATCAGTTGTGGCTTGTTTGTATCGCGAAATCTGGTTAGTTGATGCACATGGTTATACAAAACTGTCATATCCAAAAATTCGAGAAGCTTCATTTTGTTTGAGGGCCAAATATAGGGCATATATGATTGAAGGAACATTGTAGTCACCGATTATAATATAGTGAAAGTATTCCTGGTAAACAACATCGCGGAGGGCATTCAAGTTAATGTTATCACTGCTTGCTTATGCGTTCGGAGGTCTATAGTTAACCGCTAAGAATCAAGCATCATTCGTCTTCTGTGAACCAACATATCGACCTGCAAGTAAGAGTCGGCAAATAGTGTGTCGGGAATAAGAAGGGAATTTTCGGTAAGAGCCTCAAATTTCAAAAAAACCTTGATAGTGGAGAGCAATATCACCACGGCGAGATGGACGCTCATTTCGTACCACAGACATCTCACCGGGTTCAATCTCTGGATCAAGTATATCTTTTATGGGTCACGTTTTTATAAGTACCATGAGCTCCCATGTTGTTGTTTCATGTAGAATACGCGGCTTTGATAACTTAGAATGCAACCCCTGAGTGTTGATGTAGCAGCATTGTATTTGTTGATGCATCAGGAGCTCGGTTCTCTTCATCGCATTTTGACGTGACGAACTATGGTTGGAATTCCGCTTCTGACTTTCTTCCCATTGCCTGTCAGGAAAAATGCGGGCATTGACAGGAGAGTTTACTAGCATGGGACTTGCTAAGATGACAAGATCCAGTTCGCGCGTTTCGCCCAAAGTTACTCGCAGTAACCGAAGTTTCCCTGCGTGAAGAGAGGATGGATTTGTGAAAGTCATGTAATAGTAGTCTGGAGATCTTGCAGTCCGAGTTCGCATGTATTTCAAACCAGCCTCGGCTTGTCTACCTTTTCGCAATTTGCTAGTGGGTACTGGGAAGTTTTAACATATTACTATCATCGCCTTTTTGTTGTCTAATAATTGTTCGTTCTGCATTTCCTTGTGAGCGTAGGTTTGTCGAGTGGGGTGTCTGGTTTGTTATCCGTGGAATATAAGCCAAATCTAAAGCAATATTTTTTTTACGTTCAACGCCGTTAGTTGCAGTATATGTAAGGGTCAGTATTGCTGCCAAGCTACTGAGAGAAGTGCGCGTGCAAATTATTCGTAACTCTGCATGCTTTGGTGCATTAAGTGAAAATTGTGAAACCGTTTAAGCGGCCTGTTTTTTTACTGCAGTTTTTCACTAAAGTTGTATGTTTTACGCTGGAATGGTTAGCATCGTTGCCAGAAAGCTTTTGCCTGTTAACTGTTCGAGGATTTTGGCTACGTAATGCAATAATCTGCAACTGGAGTTCTGAGCTTTTTCCTGCCAATACCGCGATCAGTTCCTTTTGGTCTGCCGACGTAACAGCCAATGCTTCACACATTATCTTAAGCTTCGAAAAATATTAATTATCGGACTATCTGAACATAATTCACCATCCACCAGCTATCTGTCGATACGCTGCTAGCTCCGTTAAGATTAATGTTCACATTTGTTGTGTTGTATAAATTGGCACAAAACGAACACGTGATTTTCGAGTGGATTTGAGTTCCTCGCTTGTCTGGGCTACGGTTGAGCTTAGGTCTGTGGCTCATTTGATTCCCATTTGAAAACGTCTCCGTCCAATGGATCAGTGGTCGGTATTCACTTTTAGTTTGCATTAATCACGCAATTTAGGCTGCATTTTAACTGCTCCGGTCCGCTGGTTTGTTGGTGTTGTGTCACTGGGCGCATGAGTAGCCGAATTCACACAGACTTTGTGCAGTGAAATGCACGTAAAAATATGGTGGTATCTTGAGCTGACATTAATGCTTGTACCTGCGGTATACCTTGGTGCACAATCCTAAGATTTATACTGTCTGATAGCCTGAAAGGATATGTGTCGAATGATATCCTAAAGGTATTGATGAAACTCAATAAGCAAAGTTACTCAAGTTGACCTTAATGCACAGACTTCCAAATATATTTTTTGTGTTTTACCAGTGTGTCTTTGATCATAATTCAAAAATATGGACACCGTTGGATAGAGCTCAGCGATCCGAATCGATTGAGCGTACGTCCGTAGACGTGGCACAACAATGTAAACGAATACGCCACATTTACCACCATGCACATGCTTGCACGATTAGCATGCACACGCCAACAGTGCTCAATTCCTAAAGCTAACAGCATAACCGCATATGCCATTACAATGGCAGCACCTGATATATAATGGCTCCTTTGTATATTCTTTCCGTTTCACGGGGATCCAAGCACATCAAACATATCAAAGGAACACAGCCTGCTTTAGCACTCGGCACAATGGATGCCCCTAACGACCTGTAGAAAAACACGCCAAAGCAAAACACCCTTGTAATAGCCGGATTAGTGCTGAAATTATTAAAATTTTGGGGGAGTACATCAAGTCCATGGAGCTGGTAGACACGTCCGTATCTGGTTTTCTTGACGAACGATTGTTTACATTCTGGTATCTGCCTTACTTGAACTACTAACCGGAGTCTATGGACTCAAATTAGGCCATATTATGTGTACGCTTTCACATGCGGTAACCAGGCATTCAAGTGCCTCACCCACAGTCAACAAATCAGCAACATCGCTTCGAAGTCCGCTGTACATTAATGGGTTAGCTGTCATCATGCATCAACGGTCCAACAACATAGAATTCCTGAGATTGTATTGCTTCCATTCATCCAATTACCATCAGTCAATCATATCAGTTCGTTTAACAAACGACGTGCCTTATTTATTTTTAATGATTTAACATTTGTCACAATTACCAATCAGTTGAGCTGGGGAATATAACACCACTATGCACGCAAATGTTTATTCACTTTAAATTGGTGCGACAGCTTTATGTAGTTGAAATCAAAATAATATTTTCTTGTTGGTTGCGGTCGCCTGGCCTCCGAAAAAATATGTGTAAAACTGTCGGACTGTGAAATAGTTATGTGCAACTATTGTACCTACAACATATCTAAATATACTGAGTAACATAAAACCCCATACTTACATACTTCGGTAACATTCTCATAACTTGCATAAGATCACCAGTACAGATATACTTCGTAAAAAGCCCAATTGACCTGTCACTTTATTTGTCTGTGTGGTCTGATTCCGTATGGGGAAATCAGACAAAACATCGGTAGATAGCCCTAAACGGTTGCAAACTAAGCATGAATTGGGAAGAATGTACATTCTTAACCCTCAAGGGCGTTGCGAGTAACTCCATCTACATCCTCTCTGGCTGCAGAAACTGACAGATAAAGGGAATGCTGCAAAATCTTATTCATGGAAATACGCTTGCACACGATGGACCCTTGATATTGCTGCACAATTACATGCGAGACCTAGGTATCAAAGATTTAACCTTAGTATACCACGATTAAATACATTTTGTTGGTCTAACCTTCGTCCCACTACATTACCTTCGATGTAGATAGGCTTGAAATTTACCATCAGTTCGTTTGTGACTGTGCAATTAGTTCGCATTAATTTTGGAAGCTACCTCTACCTGGACAATATTGTGTGGCTTTTAAATTAGGAAATATCATTTGTAAACCTATTTAATGGATGTCCAGATACCGTTTAATCGGTGTGGTGTCACCATTTCACACAATTGTATTATAGGAAAAATTCATCACATCTAGGAATTTCTTCCTATAACATTCAACTCTCCCTACTACTCTTCTGTAATCAGTACACATACCAAACTTCTTATAATGCTACGAGTTCATTGGCGGCTTAAGTTTGGTAAGCTCGTCGCTGGGTAAGGGAGATACACTGTCCCCTGCACGGCAGTAATTTGTAAGTCAGTGGATAGTGAGCGGCGCTATATCACATCTAGTAACTTATTCACGATGGTCGTTGCCGTCCCCCGTAGCTCAGGTCTCTCAACCACGGACTGGCAGCAGTCGAGTTGCGGGTTCGAGCCCAAACAGGGCCCGATGGAATGCGCACTAATGACGATTCCCGAAAGGTTGAAACACGCGTACATGCTTTTCCGGGCGTACGCCAGCTGTATGAGTGAGCCCAGCTGTGATGAATTTCTTCATATAACGTTCAACTCTCCCTACTACTCTTCCACAAGTTTATTAGCCGGCTGTTTGTACAACATATGCAAACAGGGAATGTACCTACTGACACCGCATACGACAAACATATGGGGCGAATATATTGCCATAAATGCAGACATAAATGGAAAGATAAAGTGATATTTTCATGTAAGATCATGACAACACTTGTGCGCCTATGTTTTGGGCTAAATGCTGCCACAGCTTATATTAGGGAAGAAACATGCTCACAATTATATTATTAATAATATATTATACTGCCGTATATTCCTTTGACTAGATGGAATACAAATCTGGAACCTACATGTATCACGGGTACTCTGCACCTTGGATCAAGCACAAATTTGCACTCTATACGTTTCGGATGCTCGGAAAGCGTTTACAATTTGGCACAGGGACACCCGCTACCGGCCGGGTCAGAATAGGAACCAATCCTATCACTTTCCGACAAAAGATATGTGAAATTGTGCTGTCGCAGCACGTGGATGTAACTCATCTTAGGTAGAGCAACCGCAGCCAAGAGTGTCCTTGGTGAACACCTGCTCTGAAACTCTTATGTATGTTTGCCTTATTTTAACAGAAATGTTTCAGCATAGTCTGAAGCATACATGTCTCTCACGTACATATAATTCTACCCCTATACAAACACACATGGAGACCCAACGTTTAATCTCCCATGACCATGTGCATGTCACGGTTAGCGCATGCATATAATCACTGACTGAAAGAATGAATTGATGCAGGAGTTAATATGAATGTGCGACACGTTAATTTGATGTTTGTAACACGCTAACATATTAGCCCTACTTATGTTGTTGCCATTAATTGGTATATAAATCGATAAGTGCAGCCGGCATAGCTATCTTCAGAGCTGTAAGTGAATTTTTGTTAAACATAACAAGTGCACTGATCGACGATATGGTCTACACTATTCAACTAAGCTGTAGTCTTTTGTTTACATTCAAGCCTAACACCGCCTTCTTGTATAGTATATTCAGTGAGAGGTTTGCACTTTTCAAGGTGAGATTCTTGTGGCGTTTACTTTTATATATCAACTCAATTAATACCGGTTTCTTCAGAAGTGTAATCAGTACATCCAGTTCTGCTGTGTCGAGTAAGCGCATCATGGACTGCGGTGGATAACTATTAGGTAGTGGCAGCTGAGACGATAAATCACTGGGATTGCTGTATATGGTGCATGCTGTATAGTGCATGAGCCCCAATACATAAATTCCTGAATAAGCACCGTTTTTGTTGCTTCTGCAAATGACCCATAACATATTATAACTGACCCCCTTCAGGTATGACGAACCTACTGATTGAACCAACTGGTTGTCTTGTAAGCAGCTAGTCTAAAGTTCTTCTTCGATTTCTTGCTCGGTTTTTGAAATCACAATAAGAATCTGGTATACACTATACAACCCTTTGAATAAATCTCTTCGTCGAAATCCACAAATTATATTCTACCGAGAAAATAGCATTTATTATATGTGACTGATTATAAGATGTTATCTAATTCCTATTCAAACTTGCATTTACATACGTCAGTCAGCTAGGAAACCACTGCGTATTGCACAGCCGCACAATCGATCCGTCAAAATACCTTTCCTTTAAATTAAAACTAGAAAACATCCGTTCAAATTAGACCTACGATTTTCGGCATATCATTGCTCAGTTTTATTCGAATTTGGTTCATTTGCATATTTGGTGTTTGTGTTCGACAGACTGGTTCACAGGAAGTTTTGTGTTAAAGCATTGCACGTTAACTAAACGAAACTGCGCTTGTAGGTAAAACATTTACTTTCACGTATAGTTGCTGAAATGATTAATTATAACTCAAAGATACTATTTAATTTTTTAAAGTATATAGCTTTTGTATCCAGGTTGGATCAAAACTGTGCAGTCTGATGAAAAGCTTGTCATTTTGTGCTTAATTTGCCGAATCCGTTAACGTAAACGCATTATAAATTGCATATGCACTGTGAGTTTTAATGCTTGTCATGATTATATCGATAGTTCAATGGGAATTCGTGTAGTCCCTATGTTGACTTAATTATGCAGCAAAACTCTTTATGTGTAAGCATTTGCAGCATTTGGTTCAACAAATGTTCCTAAATGTTTTGGAACTTCAAATAGAATATCTTGTGATTTTAACCGAACAGTTAATAAGCAAAAGCTTTATTTTGATACAGAATGTAGAGTCACTAGCAATATATGACATTCGTCCAAAGGAATATATATCCAATCATACCATAATACGGCTTTTAATTAAATGAATATCTTCAGATGCTTTATTGTCAATATTCACTTGTACACTGAGATTTGAACAGCAAAGAATCCGTAAAACGACAACATTTAAAACGCACGCTACTTGTGTCTTTATCAAGCATCATATTTTATGCTGAATCAACGGTAAATAACACAAGAGTTCCCTGATGACAATCTTTATTGAATGCAGGTGCGTTAGATATTTCAACAGTAATCAGAAAAATGTAACGACCCAGATTGCACCAAATATTCCGCAAATGACCTATCATTCCCGTGCTAATCATTATCATATCCAGTTTTTTTTTATGGTTAAGAAAACCACTATAGTAATGATAAATAAATATAAGCTTTTTTCGTTGCTGCTACCATCTTTCCATATTTCTTCCCAATGTGCTACAATAACCCAATATAAATTGCATCTTCATGCATTTAGGCCACTGCTGTTGAGGAATATCAACATGATATCAAATGATGTTCTTTATACGTGCATAACATAGAATACATTCATCAACAAATGTAACGACCTGTGAAGTTGATAGGCAACCGTTCATGTAAAGCATTGTCGGAGCCAACTAATGCCCACCTTACCGTGCGTATATTTTGTGATTTTGCAGAAGCATTTAATTTTATATTACAACATCCATTTAGGTCAGAAGTAAACCGAAATGTGAAGGCTATCCAACAATGTCATGCTCATAGTTGTAAATTATCTGGTAGGCGCGCTGTTTGGTACAGCATCACAGAATTATTCCACATAACATGAAATGTAATAGCATTCTCGTAGGACAATTATAAACAACATATTAGTGCTCGTCGCAATACACTAAGTGATATGACGGCGCTTATTGTAGGAACATTTTGGAAAAATTAACATAAATTAAGTTGTTACGTGGGTTACCCACCTGTGTAAAGATACTTTTTAAATAGCTTGTCAAACATTCTCAGCTAATTACCGGCGGAACAAATCATGCACAGTTGCAATAAGATTTTATTACTAAACGCCCATTATCACTTCGGAAACCTATAAAATTTTAGAGGAAAATCAATCCAATTATAAATACTGCTTATATGGATATTTAAATTATTTAAGAGAGGGTCAAGACTATGTCCATCACGGTCCTGACCATGCCCATAAATAACACAGTAACGTTACGTTCTGGGAGATTTTCAGCAGTTATCAATAGTTTGCTAGACGCCAAAACTATCATTGGCAAATCTCAACCAGTAAATTTCACAGAACGTATAAAAATATGCTCAAAATTGTTTGGATGAACTTGGCTGCGTGCATCATGTCTAAGTGAGAATTCGTACTTCAGTTTTTAACAACTGTAGACTAAACCCACTCAATCGCTATACTATACAGGTTTTTTTTTTAAATTCTAAAATATCTATACTAGTTTGCGGGTCGCATATATATGCGCACATAATAATATCCCTGCTAACATTTGGGATTTTGCATTCGATAAATATTAGAAATCATATGCAAAAGCTTGGAAGTTTAACTTGGAAATTAATCCGTCAGTTTGACCTCAGTTCACAGTTTATTATTTCACTGTGAATATAATTAGACAAGTTGGTGAAATGCCTTAAATCTTCAGCTGTAATTCTTTTTGACATAAGAAAACTTATAAAAGAAAAATAAATAACCAAATTTGGTTCCGTTAAACCTTTTATATTTTCAGCCACATCGGTTGTTCTCTAGTATATGCCCCCAAAACGCTACAACGATGAACATGTGTTAAGTTACAATTTTGACAACAACATGGTGACAATAAATAATCAGGAATACCACTTTTATGGTAATACATATTTGTGATACCACATTTGCCATATCACGGCTGAAGCTTAATAAACTATACTTAAGCTATGCATAAAGTGCCTGAATTTGCACTCTAGGATTGTGCAACTCTGTATATTCAATATGGACAAAGCTCAATGAAAGCTTTTGATTTGAAGGCAATAAATTTGATATGTCGCTTCGGCTTGCATCCAATAGAAAATGCCCATAAGAAATAATCTAGACTTTCATGTAATCAAAGTGCACGTCTGTTTTTATGATACAGCCAGTCATTTGTGTCCTGCATCTGGCAACAAAAAGCCATAAATATTTCAATTGAGGAGACCACATCAGATGTTCAACATGCAGTAGAGATAATCGTTAATTGCCTCCCAAACACCGATGGCAAGCCAACCAAAGAAACGGATAAAAATTAATAAATTTCTGGTTATGTACTGCGTTGTGTTTTCTCCTTGGAAAAATTGAACACTTTGTTATACATGAATAATTGTTTTTAACATGTGTACCCACTGGATATTTCGAACGCCAAAACACATAACTAATCGGCGATAAAATGTAATTCAATATCTTACTTGAATTTAAATCTTAGCAACATATACGACTTATTAGTATTTTGGTATTCTTTAACATGTCATGGATTACTACTTATTTTGGAAAACTGGTCATAATAGACATTTCCATAAAACATGTCACCATTTTATAATATCCACATTTTCGGGATTTGATTTACAAGGGCGCAAAAGTATGCATAAAATACATATCTTATTTACTACATTCTTAAAAAAATTATTATTGCTGTGTGGGAAAACCCACTTCATTATCGAGGTAAATATCCTCACAGCTTTTACGAATTCCAGCTTAATCTACTGACGATTGAATACTGTGAGGGCACGCAGGGAAGTGAAGCCTACCGCATTGCCATTCCTATTCTTTCATCTCTACGCTTGCGTCGGTTCAGTAAACTATATTGTTTGTCCTGCAATAACATAGGTTTGGTATTATAATATTACTTGAGAACGAAAACGACAGTCACAGTGGACAAACATTAAACATTTTTCTAATTCGTTTAAAAAAATTTACAAAAGTCATTTTCGTTTTCCCATAACATACTTTTTAATAATCAGAAAGATCTGCGGCAGCCGCTTTTTAATTACAAAATAGCATAATCATATTTGTGTACCCCAGAACCCTAGTGCACGTTTCCATAACATATGTTATTGTTCCTATACGTTCCGTACATAGGTAAGACACATCCTTTTTTTGTTACCGGTTGAACATAAATGTATGCTTGTATGACAGAGTATTGCACTAATATGCAGCTTTATTTTAAAAACATAACTTACAGACAGACTTCATTGTCTATATAAATGAAATGTGAATTATTATAAAGTACAACGAATCACCGAAACATCAATTTATATATGCGATACAATTATGTTGATCATGCACGTACTTGAAAGTTGTTGTCGGTATCAATTATTATACTAAAGCTATAAATGGAAAGTATGCTATTACCGTAATTATGTACTCCACGGTATTATTTCTTTTTCTTAATTATGTGTGATACGTCACCCAGCAAACGGAGGCTTTGAAAACTTAGCAATAACTTATAACTAAAGCATAAAATTGGAACATATTATCCTGGAAGCGGTAGATGAATAAATGGCGAAATACGGTGTCAATTGAGCCAAATTTAATGCGCTTTTATTTCAAGCTTGAACTGTGGTGCCAAGACGGCCATTAATGTCGAAGTACGTGCCTGTCATCCAACAGTATAAAAAACAAAGACGATACCATAGATTAGCTGCCGACGATTCAACATCAAGAAACAGTTCCTTCCAAAAGTGTTGGTTAAAATATATACATCTCCGAAATCAACGTTTTGCAATGCTAGCGAATAATATATTCTATACAAAGGACTTTAAACGTGTAATGTATATTCCAATGGACATAATTGCTTAGTATTTGAAAAGCATAATCATAAAAATGATCGTGGACTACATGGATGGGATTCCATCCTTGACTAGTTTTTCATATGTTCATTTCGCTGAAATACACAATTCTGCGAAAATAATCAGTGCCTTATTTCATAATCTTGCAATATGTAATTTACATATTCTCAGAAGACAGGTATTATTAACTTGATGATATATGATAAATATGCGTACCCTACAACGGGATGATTACGCGTAGGCAAACTTAAGGTGGTTTGGCGGAGGCGACAAGACGTCAACTCAATTTTTCTCAAGTCAGAGCATATGGCTATTTGCGCGTAGTTATACTTTCCATTTTTAACATGTTGCATTTTTAATAATTAAAATTTGCGTATTTATTTGTATAAAATAATACAAGGAATTATATTAAAATATTTAGCTTTTAATAATTCTGATAACTCAGATTAAACCAATCTGCAGTCAAAGACTGCAATACTTACAGCGTATATTTTGTACGTCGTCTACAGTTAAAAGCTATCGTAATAAAAAGTCGCTATAATCTGTGTCATACACATCTCGGTTTATTAGGAAGATTATACATGTGCTACAAACGTCTTTAAATTCGGACAATGATGAAATCATTGTTTTGCAAAGCACAATGAGGACAGCAAGGTTATGCACGCTAACGTCCTAGCGTTTCCGTGTATGCTTGCTACATTCTCTAGATTGATGTAACCGCCGAACTCAGGAAGGGAAATTTACAGAGATGTTAACTTTGATATATCGAAAATAATTGTGCTTTACTATTCGTCAGCTTTGAGAATCCCATTGAACAGTAAAGTGTTTAGCTACGACATATTTGATCTAGAGGTATATTGGAAACCCGTTTCTTAGGAGCAGCGAGATGGCGAACTAGATTAATTATATAACCGGTGTCATATATAGAATGCTACAGTAGTTTTCCTTTACAGTTTAATGCATTAGCTGCGTCTAGCACTTAAAAGCATATATGCCTCTTTTGTTACACAGTATTGTTATCTACATTTGTTCATAAGCAATAATAGACAACATGCATGCAATCTGAGTGCAGAGGAAATTATGCTTATATAAGCAGTGACTTTTATGCCAACGGGAGAAGTCTCGGCTTTAAATGATCAACTTCCCTACATTACCGTTAATTGAAGTATGAGGTTCATATAATGCAGGTATGTTATACAATGTTGGGAGCATGATTTAGTGCCTGGCTCCTAAGCCTCTTTAAAGAGAACAGCTCGCCTATTCTTCTTGACTATCGTTGGTGCACAGCTTTTATACACGAGTAAGACAGTCATGCCTGATTTAGACTGATGCAGCCTAACAGATTTCGTCCGCGACTGCGTGCTTATGTTGTCCCCTTAGTTCAGTGAAACAAATCTTTTCCACAAATTGTTTCACATGCAGTTAATATACTTTGCGTTCTGGCCTAATTTTCGAATCACAGTGCAATATGTGAAGGCTGAAAGAAGATCTGAACCGGGACATTAATTATACACTTCCTCGGAACTGACAGGCAAAAAAGCAGGAAAGCGATTCTGCTACGATTTCAGAGACTGTGTACAAAATCCAACCTTGCTTGCACAACCCTAAGTTCAAACATAACCATGAAAAAATAATATAACCTATCGAGATTATGAGGATTTCCATCACAAAACAAGGTGCGTGCTACAAGATTCGTAGATAGCTTAATGGCAGTATTCTTACTTAATTAAATATAAAGGGTTAATGCTATTGCGCGTTAAGTTTCAGTTAAACATCTTACTGTTTTGATTTTCTGTAGCGTAGCTGGCCGTGCTTAATTTCGCCTTAAAATCTTCCGTAAATCACGCCATTTTCAATAGTGCACCTTCAACATTAAACAATGCTTCCTCCATGTAATTCAGCGACTAATTATTCTGTTGCCGATTACGTTGGATAGTTAAACGCAGTGGGATTAATTGCTAGTGTCTACTAAGAATAATATTATGTCGAGCTAGATACGCTGACATTAACGACGAACAAATATCAATGTCAAAACACAAGTGAGATCAAAATTTCGACAGGATTTTTCGAAATAAGTTATAAGGGTTATTTTTTTGGCTGAGGTCATATACGTAGTGCACTGGATATTGTGCATACAGTGATGATCCGATTGTAAAGTGCACCACATGCATTAATATTGCTGCTACATAAATGACACATTGGTCGTTGTACAAACTGTCGAGCAAGCGAAATATATTTTGTTAGCGCTGTGTAACTGATACCACAAAATAGAGTTTACAGATTATAAGAAACTTACCAGGCCTTAGATTTGCGATTTAAGAAAGGTAATTAGCACCCTACATTATGTTTGACATTTTTTGTCCGGGAAATAACAGACAAGCTCCGGATTGTACCATATTATTTATGGTCAACAAGCAAAGCTTAGATAAAGGCGTACGATTTGAGCTGCAAAGCGACCCCTCTACAGTACACGGAAATTAATGTGCCAAAAGTTTCATAAAAAATCACTTAAATCAGAACACGAAAACCGGAAACGAACGACTTTCCGACTTCTTAAGAAAAATTATTCATGACGATGCCATTCAAGGATACTGGAATTGCCCTAGTTTCAGATATGGCCTCGGTTGATTGAGTACACGGGTGTTAGCTTGTTGACCATTGGTTTAGTACCTAGTTAAGATGTTGTTTAATAGATAGACACGTGTGCTTCAGTATAGGCAGTATGTGCTGTTGAAATCAGTGAAAATGCATTGTAAGCATGCATTGATTATCAAATGTCATCGTCCAAATCGCTTCAGTCTCTTATAGGCAAAATCATACGTCACTGATTGCAAAATTTCACGTTTGCTTGCCTGCCTGTTATATTAGTCAATCTCAGGTTTGACTATCGCGGATCCTGCTATAAAGTTTGCACAACCAGCTGCATGAAATTCGGTAAATGACAGAAAAGCGTTTAGCTGGTTTCCGTATTTACCTGGATTACCTTAGTGAACTTCGTGCACAGCCACTATTTATTGGCCCTGCAGTGCTGCCTTCGGCGATGATGTAACATTTAGCAATACGGCATTTTTTATAGGAAGGTGATGTGTTACGTTGTCGATTGATATGCTTGACGAAGCTCTGTGGTTTCAGTCAAGTCAATGGATGTAATAGAGACCTGTTATTTTGCATTCATAATTTATTTCCAATAAATTCGTTAATATTTATATTTTATTAAGGGACATTTAGACTCCATACCATCATACGTCTCTTTGAACGGGCCTGTGGTTTATCAAGACCCGCAGTGAATTGACGGTGCGTATTTCCGCATGATATCCCATATTTTAAAATATTCCGTTGCGGTCACAGTGTCCCTGATCTAAATGAGTACCCGAAATCTGTGCTGCTAGCCATGTGATCTAAGAGGTCACGTTATTTCTCCTCCGCATCATCTCATTCGGAATTTAAGGAAAATACTTAGGCAGGTGGGGTATATGATAGGCAGGTTTTTTGGAGCACAGTTTACATGTCTTCGATCTCATTCTTCACGCGATTACAACAAACCACACAGCAGTAACGAAAAATATTTTATTATTATATAAAACATGTTCTCTTCAGTTTGTTACCCTAAGATGGATTACAATAAGCGGTATTTTCTAAAGATGTTTTCACCTAAAATAAGCTCCAGGCAATCCTTTTTGCTTAAAGATATTGCAATACTTATATATCAGAGCATTTGTTAATTACAAATCTTTAACTATAATGCTAACAAGTCCAAGCAACACTAATAATTTATATGCTCCCCCATAAATACTGCGCATATAGTCATATGTCTAACACGTACTGAATTAACCGTAACAGCTTTTTCATTACTTATTTTGCAAGATTTTATGTCAGGCATCATGCTTTTGATATCCTTTTTCATTCCATCGAAATATAATCGCATTTTTTCGGAACTATCGCAGAAAATGAACATTTTGAAGAGACTTCACGCAACTCTATCACGTATGTATATTTGAGCGGTTTGAACAACCACCGCTGGTAAACCACCTAGATTCTCTCGTGTTCTACGTCTCAAGAGTCTTGGTGTACTTGGTTGTTTAAAAAAACGATAAATTCATAAACCCTGAATATAGTACGTATCACCACGGTTTTGCCTTTGCATCAGAAACGACCCACAAATAGGACAATTTAGTTGATTTAATCATACAAAAGATATACTCGTCCTCACAGACATAATTTTAAATAGAGAGCCTTCATTTTTCAGTAAGAGTTGTTTGAGCACAGTGGTTTAATATACCAATTAATTTGAGGAATACATAAGTCGTGATGTTTACTTTGGGTATGGTCAACGTACCGATATACCTTTCCGATATCATGCTTGGTTGCCACGACAACACGATACTATTAACCTTCAAGTTTAAATTAGTCACCAGGCCACTACATCCTTGCTACGACGCAAGCTGCAGTAATAACTGGAAAGCCGACCGTCGAATAATTCGGTTACGAGATTTAGACGCAACGTTTCTTGCCAGCAATTCAGCAAAGCAGTGGAGCAGGCTATGCTTAGTTTCATCAAACCTTAACCAATTGGCTGCGCAAGAAAAAGAATACTTGAAGTAAAAATGCCGTAGACATCCGTTCGATTAGTCAGAATTCCAGAAAACTTTCCTAGTGATTAAAAGGATAGAATATTTTATAGTGTGTTCACAGATATACAGAATAAGCTCTCATAACAAGCATCGTGAGAGAGCACATGATGTTCAACCAACGCTAGGAATAATATGCAGAACAAAAGCTGGTGGAATGATTTCGCCAAAGAATAAAGAAACGCGTTTCCTCGATCAACGAAATGGTGGACGACATCCAGAAAATTTAGTTACTCTTCTTCACCTTCTTGAGCATTGACTCTAAGCACTTGAATGCACTATAGCTCCATCTCAAATGCTATTACAATGCAACATCCACCAAACATCTTCAATTCATTTATGCTCAAAGTTGAAAGCCGAACACTCCCCGCCATCCGCGGTGAAACTGGTAGTTCCTGATTTGTCACTGTTACTTTTGTATATGCTTGCTGTTGAACTGAGTTATGTGAAATATAACCATGAAACACATTCTTTAATTACAGTCCAAAGCAATATCCGTGATTATATATGAAATCATTGAAATGGTGAGGGGGTTCATCAAATTACATGAGCTGATAGATAAGTCATAACGTGATTTACTTGACTAACTATCGTTCACATTCCGGTAGCTGCATTACCTGAAATACATACTGAATAACATTGTCTCAGTTGTGCCATATTAATTATACAATTGCACCTATATAAATGATTCAAGCGAGTGCCTAAACTGGTTACCGAATCAGCAAGAATTCTTTGAAATCCGCAATACATTAATTGCTTAGCCTACATCATATAGTAACGGTCCCGCTACAACAGACAACTTGAGCTTATATTGCTAGTTCTTTCGATTAATTATCATCAGGGGATTATATCAGCTCGGTAAACAAACACGGTGTACTATAATTACTTTTAGTGATATAAAATTTGGTTACAATTACCAAGCTATCGAGCTGCAAAGTGTAATATCGCAAACTAAATGATACGTGTATTCACCAAAGACTTGGCGCGAAAGGTAGACGTGGAATTTGTAAACAAAGTTACATTATCTTATATGTTGATCTCAATTGCCACCCTAAATTAAATATGCATAAAGGACTATCTATGAACTCAGAAATACCTAGTACCTATAACTTATCTTAACAGATTGAGTAACATATAACAAATGCACTAAAACTTTCGATACAATGCTCATAACATGCATACCATCACCGCTAGAGTTGAACTGTGTTAATTTATTAATGGACCTAATCTGGAGTATGGCAGGTTGATCTGATTCAATCTGATAACATCGGTAGGTTGCTCTAAACGGTTGTCAACTATGAATGTATTGGGAAGTATGTATATTCTTAACTTTTGGAAGCGTTGTCAGCGATTCCGTCTACATCCGCTTTGGCTGCAAATACTGAAAGATAACGAGACTGCCGCAGAATCGGATTCATGGCAATACGCGTTGCACCCGATAGACACTCATCAATGAAGAACAATGACACACAAGACTTGGTAAACAAATATTTGGACTTGATTATACCTCGAGACAAGACTACTATATGGTCAAACTTTCGTCTCACCATATTACTAACGATGTGGAATCGGTGGCCATTCACACTTAGGTTGTGTATGACTTACTAGTGGCTTAATAAAACCCTTTTTCACACATTTAGATTTTGATTATCCTGCTGCGAGGAAACTTATTGTAAACAAATTAAAAATAAAAAAATTTACAGCTTATCAAACCTACAGATATAATCACTATATTTTTCATTTTTAATCCGCAGGCATCTATTTATCACGGCTGTGGTGCACGATATTAACTAACTTGGATTATAAATTATATATTTAACAAAAATACAATTCGATTCCAGATTTGTTTAAACAGAAGCATACATTAGGGTGAAATCCAACATTTTCACTCTAGTGCACGTAAAATCTAACCCCAATATATCCACTACGCAGGTCTATCGGCATATAAACTTTCGTTGTTGCCTTATTATGTGATTGGTAATACATTATTTATCATAATATGTATCCAGCAATTTGTTAACTAACAAGTATTTTACATATCCTATATACAAAATAAAATACACATTTCAAATTTAAAGTGCCAACCACAAATGCTTTCACTGCATTTAGATAATTGGCTAGACAACAAAAGTCATTTTATTGAGTGAACATCGAAAAAATATTTCTTATCTAGAGGTTACTGAATTATGTTTCCGATCCATGGGTGGAATTTAAGAGACACTTAATTTTTGTGTATTTTATCAAAACTAACTTCAGCATGTGGCTTTTATTTATTTAATATGCGTGCTTATGTGTACCGCGTTCCATTTAAGGATTTCACGCAAGTTAATTTTACACACACACTTATCGATGTCTCGTGTATTGTGATGGGGATGTATGATTTAATTAACCGCTACAAATTTCATGTTTGCAAGAATAAAACAATTGCTGTCATGCCCAGTAAATGCAATGAAATGCATTACTGGAAATATGTATCGCGTTATTTCTATTGGTTTAAACAATATCTGCACAATTTATGTGATCCATATAGAAATTAGGAGTAAAATAAAAACCCAATATTTCCTAATATTTGAACAAAAGAAAGCAATTCGCATTTAACTTATTTCGTCTGCTAGGTAGTAGTTTGGTATAAGTTGTTCGTTTGTTGTTTTCCTAGAACTGCTACCAGGGCTAGTTGACTTAAAATATTATCAAGAATGTAATTGTACTGTACACGGAGGCAATTTACGACGAGTAATTACACTACAAATTTCACTGATATAGCTGGGACCTGTGAAACGAACAATTAGAGGCATTCGAAGGCAGTGAGTGCGTGTTATCATTCCTGATGCGTATTAGCTATTAAATTAGGGGGTTCGATATTTTTGAGACTAGCTGCTACAATGCAGGGGCAATTCATTGCAAGGTTTTCTGATTAAACACTACATTAAGGAAGGAAATTAAATAACCTAAATCAAAAATTATGAAGTAAGTTTGCTTCTTATTTGCTAAAGCATGCATTATTTTGACCTGTGTAATGCGTCATATACAATAATATATACAATCGGAGGTTGATGTGTCTCCTATATACCCTGATGTCCCTAATTACTATGATGGACGACTCATAAGCATCCCATGAAGATTTATTGTGCATGCTCTCAGTGTCGTGATATAATGGAAATCCAAATGTCGTTATTCTAGAAGTGAAATTGAAGAACTGAAACAGTTATTGCACAGTTGCGAATGTTCAACAAATGGCTCTTTATCAACTGGTTACAAAATTAAAAGCTAGTTTGTAATTTCCTTACCATTGAGCGTTTTTGAACATTTTATCCATGCCGATGTGCCTACATATTACACAAATAATTCGCGTAGAAAATCATTTAGAACAGCCCTGCCGACGTCCCGTAAACTGCTAGTTATTTAGCACCTGCTTTAGCTGTCCTTGGTTCGATAAACAAATAACTTTGAGGAATTGCCCAACACTGACTAGCCCCCGTTTTATGAAACGCATCTGGTGAGTTTCCGAGTCAGCCTGTGCCATATATCTTGCCAGTATTTATAACAACAAAGACAATATGAAAAAATAAATCTTCCTATCCTTAAGTAATATACAAATTAGCCGCACTTATATGGAGTGGAAGTTCAGGCCATCGGATTCCCGACATTGTCAGTTACTAAGAAGATGATATGAGTGGCAGTAGAATATAGGTTTTGCAATATCACAGTAAGATTGAAAATGGTCTAGCCTAGCCAATATCTCGTAAGGCTTAGTTTCTTAAGCTTCTGCCTCGTTAGCATCTCCTTATAACTGTCATGTGTTCCATCCCCAAAATGCTTTAAGGTAACACGCACCACCGGTGAAAAGCCTATGGTGATTTTTGGACTAGTCTCTGTCATTTAGCATGTAAGAAGCCGGGAAGAAAACATTACATTAACAACTAAATATCCCATATATATTACTAATATAACATTTAACGACCATAGTGCAAATGCTATAAACGGAGATTTTATTGAGAGCAACTCCTGATTTTTGAATGTTGGTCAAGCTTAACTATTCTTGTTGTTACCTGCTTAGAGGCGAGTTTTATATTTGCAACATCCCATTTACTTTTCAATTATTTTTTCCCTGCCGGCGACACTTCTTGCTAACGGATAATATGATTTCTAGTTGCCAGCTGCATTTAGCAGCCTTAAGATTTATCCTCATTTTTGGACCGAATATATCTTCTGCACGGACGAGCAAATTTAGCATGATGTGCATGATGTGATGAGTGATATCCCGGAATTGGCTAGGCAATGAAACTTGTGAGCTGCTAATACAAAAACATTTGACAGAAAATTATGAAAAGTTATTTATATTAATGTAACGTCTCCTAGTTTCAAAGTTTTTGGACGTAAAGTATAGAGCGATCAATTCATGGCATTACACCGTTAGCCAATCTCATCTTCTAAGGTGGTAACCTGTTTTGCATTAGTAGATAAGTTGTGCTATATACTAGTAAGTTTTTACATAGTTTAGCTGATGCCATGCTCCACAAGACTCAGTAGTTTATGCTGCTGACTGCCATATATCTCTAGCGCTCATTGATTCACTCACTAGTAAGGGACAGAAAATTGCCCACCAATGAAGAAAAACTCCCGGGCGAAATGAAAATTATGCTTATTCGGTCTAGGCTGTGCTTAATAAATTGCGAGTAGCTAAGACGCAAACAGACAATGATAATTAAATTATGCAACCTCTTTTGGAAATCTACTACTTAGCCCCGTTATTTTGCTACTATGAACGCAGCGTTTAATGATTAAAGCCACTGATATTGAAAAGCTATCGAACGTCATCCGGTAAGGTATAAAGTTGCTTGGCAGTGGCAGTGGCGATATACCACCTTTATTTTGACAACACATTTCATTTGCTTCGCCCGCATTATCACCGTGGCTATAGCTTTCGGGATTTAGGACCTGCGTCTAGCTGTCATGGGCTCGTTCTATACTAGGGGACCGAGAACACGCGCACTAATGCCAAGTTCGAACAAAAAGTAAGTATCATGTGTCACTTGTAAAATTTAACACTGCTCCGGGCAATTGCAATTCTATCAGTGTGCCCAACTTAACTTTCGGTGGAGCAGAAACGAGCTCTTTAAATATGTAATACTTGCACTGATCGACACTCGTTTCTTCATATTTAACTTACTTTGTGATATTGCGGATGTACTTAAGTGTTACTCCACTGCATGACTTGATGACTTCAGCGATCATTTATTTTGTTTTGCCTTGGGATTCATGAGGCGCGTAGTTTTATAGGGCTATTAAATGAAAACCGGTTTCTTTAGAACGGTTATAAATAGATTTCCTTTCTCTGGGTCGCATAAACACATTATTTGCTAAGATGAATTAGAACTATATTGAAGCACCTGAGTCAATTTTTAACTCACTTTGCAATGAATCTGTGGTGCATAGCACATTACTTCGTATACATCAGTTACTTTATTATTACCGTCTGTGCTGAAGCTGCAAAATACCCATACAATTCGAGTACTGACCCACTCAGGTCGCATTTTGTTAGATGAAATTTTTTGCAAAAGAATCGGTTGTAGAATAAACAGTTTGTCAATATTAGGTTGTCGCCAAAGTTGGGTCTCCAAATAATGAATTATGACGAACTGTTTTAAAATGCGCGCTAAATGAGTAAAATACAGCCATCCTATAGTCTATTGAATCAACGGTTAATCGAAATCGTTCACCCGGGGTAAAAGCTTTAGAGTCTGCACGTGTTTTAGCAACATTATCAGTAATCAGAAATTTCTTAGCACACGAATTGCACCGAGAAATGAGCAATTAACATAACATTATGTTGCAATGTCGGTTTCTCAACCATTTTCTTGAAGAACTTTTATGCCACTACAATATCTGTTAATCCTAGTTAGCAAATTTGACATCCGTTTTGTTATAGCCTTTACATATGTCTTCATAATGTTTAGGAGTTACACACAATCATATATTGCAAGTGAAATTCAATTATTTCATTGTTGCTGACGAGTGTGCATTAACATTATTTTCAATAAGATTAATTTTTAATTACATGCCGTAGTCATTTTATGAAATAATTTGATGAACTACCATGTTACTAGGGAAATGTACGTACATATATGTCCGCGAAGCGAATTATTACCCACCATATTTTTGCGGATATTACACGTTGTTGCAAAGACGGTTACTATTACAATGACAATATCCGTTTAGCTAAAAACTTAACTGAACTACTGCAAGCCATTCAAACATGAAAACATTGATTTCGATCCTTATTAGGGAACGGACGTTACGCGCAGCAATGACGAGCACCATTATAGCGAAACGCACCTGCTAACGTCCTGCGAACATGCATATCAATTAGCCCAAACGTAAGGAAAAAAACCATGAAAACCTAATGAAAGCAAACCTTCCGTCTTTAACGGAAACCACCGAGAACGCTCACTATCGCAACATCGAATTATGGGTAATCCCTAGGGAAAGCAAAAGCGACAATTTGGCTGAATAAATGACGAGGAAATTATGATGTCCGTGTTTCGTGTCTAACATAGACCGCCGTATTGGCACTTCCTCTGCAGGCTTCCACTTCCGTAATCGAAGTTGCTTTGCTGTCTGCTAAATCGCTGTGCTACTAAGCACATAATTATAGCGACGCGTACGAGAAGATTTGCAACAGTTGTAGGCCATAAGTTTCCGGTTACTTTTGTATTTTGACGCACCTTAGCTCCATTAGTTAGTTTCGTATTTAAGTGCAAGTGAATATTAGACGATGGAGCAAATCACCGCTTACCAGTGTGCAGTTCGTCTCCGCCGGCAAAACTGTTTGGGCTGGTTGTGCATGTGTGAAGCCCCATAGATAATGACTCACCTGCATTGGAGAAATAAGTATCTGTGTACCACGGCCTACCTCAACTGACAAAGTTTTCAGGGATGAATATACGAGCCCCTGTCCAACACGTCCGGCGACTCTTTCTTAGTTCGGCGCCCGAAGGATTTTAACACTTTGGTCCACGCAGCACAAACGCGTCAGAGGTTGTCCACCGTAAGGCCTATTTCGCTGTCTCATATTCAGGCTCAGCCGACTTGCTAACTCGTCGCATGTTTAAAGTATTTATGTACTCAAACGCAAAGCACAGATGTGCGTTGTGCGACGGTCCAAAGTGTCCGGTTTACCAGACATCAAAACGATGTATGTTCCAGTCAATTACTGGGTATACTGAGCTTTGAAACGGCATATATATCTATTGTATTTTTTAGAATGAAAAACACAAATGTAATTGTGTGCGAATAATGTTTTAGTTACATATTGCAAAGCTGAGTGGTAGGTGCGCTGCACAAAGTAGAGCGGTTTATTCGGTTGAGCTGCACTAACAAATACCTGTAGCATGCGGGTGTAGCAAATTAGAAAAACCACGCAAGATGTGCTCGCAGGTTATCAGCTCCTTGGCGGATACACCTTAAACCATATTTAGGGGGCCTACCTAATGACTGAAAAATAACACAGGATAGCTATGCTTAGACAGGACTTCACAGAAGGTCTATGGAGTATACTTGTCCATTACGGTTGAACGTCATCAGTCCATCAGAAGCAGATGCATTGCTTCGGAGCGAAGCGACCTGCCCATAGTCTACTGAATTATAATGAACGGTCATTAAGCCGGACATACGGTCAAAAGCGGTAAGCAAACTCGATTATGCATAGTCGGTCACCAATATATTATAATTTCATTAAATAGGACTCAAGTCCGTCAGAACCAATACCTTCAAGGCACCGGACAGTTTATTGACGAGATATCAATTTATGTGGAACGGACAAAGCAGCCTGGTACAAAGTTTGCGGTGTGAGCTTTTCGGACTGATGGCGTACTGATTTATATGAAACAAATGGCCCACTGGCTCGGAACGAAGTTCGCGGTCATGTGTGTGGACGATATTGCATTTTTAAGGCAGCAATACGTCTAGGAACATATCCCTGATTGAAAACACCTTATCCAGACGCATACAATAAAGCGATGGGTTTAACTGTACAAGTTGCATTCAGTGGGCAGCAAATTCTCCAAATGAGTTCGTCAGATGCGCATGTCGATATCGATAAAAACACCCAACAACTTTGGTAGTTCATAGGTGTCCAGCAATAAGCAAACTGCAACTCGAAAGCAGAAGTGGTTGTTTGTTCAATCTGCTTTTTGCGTCACTGATAAACGCGCCGTATGATAGGCTACGTTCCTACAAACACCGCGTACAGCGCAATGCTTTTTATTGTGCCACTGCAGTTTACCAATTTTGACGTTTCGGCCATGCATCCAACCCGTACACCGACTCCACTAAAAGAAATCATCTGTTCAAGCTTAACGCCAGTAACGGTTACGTAAACGTAGTGAGTACGGCATACTTGGAGGATGTGTCTCAACGTCAGAACATGGCTTCCGTTTCAGTTCAGCCGCCTGGTATATCGGGATTTTACGTAGCCCAGATTACTTAACAAGGATAGCCTCCTTGTGGGTTTTATTGTTTCCATGAAACCTTCTGCTTAGCCGTTGGATTGCGGATACCGCGGATGCGACCGGGAGTGCTTGATTCCATTAAACCGGCACAAACACCAATATCGTCGGTGATAAATTGCGAACAGTTATCAGAAACCAAGTTGTTTAGTAATCCGAACTGCGCAAATAATTGTTGTACTTTTTGCACCGTGGCCGCTGTCGCTGTTTTGATCATCAGGCATACGTAATCGCATCAAGCACAATTCAAATAATATTGGCTTTGTACGAGAGCAGGGAAATCAAGGCAAAAACTCACACTTTGCTTAGAGGCTGGAATCTACGGTTGGATAAAATTGCTTGGAATTTCTGTTGCTTATGCAAATTTGATACATGCGGCGTTCAGTTAAAAGCACGTGGTGTCGTATTTATTTATTAATGCTATAAAATTTGGCCAAAAGTAACGAGCCGTTAACTTTTAAAATGTAATTCCACTCATTCAAGAATATATAATTGCTAGAAGTTGTGTGACAGGTGGATCATGAATAATTAAAAAACTAAAATCGTCTTATATGTGGAGGTCATTTGACACCCGAACTAATCAGTGTACAACCGCCTACCAGTGAAATCGCGATCAGCTTTTCTTATGCCAATTATTTATATAAACAGATTGAATAAAATAATTAGCCACATCTACTATTCCCCTAACAGCTGAACTGTGTTAACTCACTAATCAACATATCCTTGATCATTGCACGATACGCTGATTCGAAATGAGGAAACCGGGCAAAAAACCGTTAGTTAGCCCTCAACCGTTGCCAACACAGCATATATTGGGTTGAATGTATATTCTTAACTCTCGAGTGCGTTGCCAGCCAATCCATATACAACCGTTTGGACTTAAAGAAAAAAACATAACGAGGTTGCTGCAGAATCTCATTCATCGCAATACGTGTGCATTCGATGGACCCTTGATATTAAAGCAAAATTACACTGAGACCTGGGTAACAAAACTTCAACCTGCTTTTACCTCGAGAATAGTCAAATATGACGTCTAAATTTGTCTTAACATATTACATTCGGTGTGGAATCGGTTGCGATTCATAATATGGCCCATTGTAACTTTGCCATTATTTCCCTTTAATTTTGTTGGCTACCTCTACATGGACACTAATATATCGCTGTTTCTTGAGAAATATCAGTTGTACATCAATTCAAATATTGTCCAGATAATTTTGATCTGTGTGATATCACAAATTCACGAAATTGTATAAAAGTGCACAACTTATTTAAACTGTAATTGTGCTTCCTACCATATGGGGCGATTAGCTTGCCAGAGATGCAAACATATATTTTAAACGACAACGTGGTATAGCTCATGCCAGCGCGTGACTTTGCTTGTGCTTGCAAGTTAAGTGCCCAATATTTTGTGTGAGAAGAGGCATGCCTATTTTTAATATATATTCTATTCGTTTATTCTTTCGACTAGATATCATATTAACATAGATCCTTAGTGTGCTGCTGGTACTGTGCACTTTGGACCAAACACAAATATTGTTTTTGATACTTTTAGGCAGCTGAGAGAGATTTGGCGACATAGATCCGGGACACCGGTTACCTGCCTCGTCAGAATTGGAAACGGTATTATCACTTACCCAAAAAGACGAGTTAAAATGTACTGACGAGGAACATGCACATACGGATGCAATTTAAACAAAAACAGCGGAAGCGGCGGCAAGACCAACATTGTCTTATCAAATTGTTCAAAACAGTGACCACAAATCTAAGAGCTGCGAACCGTCGGAGTATACCACACTGTCCTTGGATTACAAAGCTTCTAAAGAAACATTTTCTTAACGTTCTAGGATGCTTCCCTTTTCTGATCAAGTTGATAAACATGTCTCTGTTAAAAAACGATCCATGACGCAAACCGACTAATTTTTTGTACTTAGCAATTATAAAATACGATGCAAATTAAAGCGGTAAAGTCGAGATTATCAAAACCTACGTAGTGACATACTTCTGTCGTAACATATATTTAAAAACCGCGGTCATGCATACATCTTTTTTCTGATACCACAAGCAACATATGTTTATTAATAGTGAATGCAAAATTCTCGCAACCAACGAACACCATATGTAAGCCAATGTTGTGTTAAATAACAAGACAACATATATATCGGATTTGCTAACAGGAGATTATAGTGAGTCCACAAATGCGTGATTTCGTTCAGCGCAACATTGTGATGCTTATTTTATTCATACGATTTACGGCAAATAAATGGCAACTCTCCAATAATTTTGCCTGCATTGCAGAACTGCAATAGGATGTTGGTAAATAAAATATAAGCGAGGTATTATCAGCATTCGTGGTACCGTTTTTCATGAACCTGCTTCCAATTACGGTACTCACTCGAAAGCATCTACACGCACATTCATGCAAGTTCCCACCAATTTGTTAACGAACCTGGGTTGTTGAGAAGCCCGCTGGCCATTGCCCATTATATTCATCATTTGGGCTGTTGTTTGTTTTTGGTTAGATACTTACACAAGCCAGACAGCCGTTTCGTCATTCATAATTTATTCGGTTTCATAATAACTTAGATCACCTCTTGACGTAATACGCCATTAAGTTTTAACTTAACAATCCAGATTGCACTGTATTTTAATGTATGTAGAAATTATATATACCCCAGTGTTTATTTTGGCGTGGGTATACCTGTTGCTCAATAACTTCAAAACATCACCTCAGGAGATCGACCGACTTGTAGTAAACAGGATAACAGGATAATATTACGAAATACTTAGAGAAGAATATACAATTTTAACGAAGTATCAAGCAGATTAGTAACTTCAATTGCTGCTTGCTGCATATGTTAGTGTACCTTACTAGGATTAACTTGTACCGCACCTTAATGTTGCGCTAATTTAGGGGTATTGAGTAACCCCTTTTTATTTAGGATAATTTAAGGAATCTGGCAGTTTGAGATATATTCCGTCATTGTACCCCGAACAATGTTTATTGTTCTAAAATAAACTGGATTGTGTCGCAGGTGGCGCAGCCATAGATATTACAGTTTAATGTGGTGAAAAAATCTTCAAAATTTAGAGTGATGCTTCGGCCAATTAGGATTTCCGATAATGAGCGCTGTTTGCTTTTAAAGTTTTTATCTCCATCAAAGTTAATTGCCTATGGATAATTGTGCAGTGCACCATCGTTGGTTTGAAGTTTATGCAAACATATCTAGTTCCTCTCTGGTAGAACAAAGGATTTAGTTATAGGCTTTCAATTTGCTGACGTATGCTATCTGATTTACACATTCCTAAATCTTTTGCGATATGGAATATATATCCCAAGGTTCCTAAATAAAAAGAAGATTGGGCTGCTTGCATTTGCTGGAGTGATGAACCGAGCCGATATGCAGCATCCAAACTAAAGCACTTTCGATTTCGCAGCAGATAATTACATGGGCCGACATTTACTCTAAGAGTCCAGTACAAAGAATATGCAATATGTTCATAATACCAGAATCAAGGCCATCAGGTGGAAATAAGTATACAAGTTTAATTTCCTCCGCATATAAGTATGCTCGACCATGTTTCAAGGAACCATATATGTTATTGTTATGCCTTATTAAGAGGACTGGTCCAATGACGTTGAATTGGACAACACAGAATGTATCTTTTATCGAGAAGCAGAGTTGCGGGTTCTTTTTAACGTAATGTATCAAACTTAATAAGTAATCGCATGTGTCTGCTCACCAAATACCTTATGCATTGCATGTAGGATGACAATAACAGTCATTCCACTGTCAGCAACCGATGTTTTGCGGTCGAATACTGTTATTTAACAGATAAAAATGGTCGTTTCCTGAGAAAGCAGTGTTTTACGTGAATTCTCATAGCTACTATTTTTATAATTGAACAAGTGAACCATTCGCTTCCGTGTCCTTAAGGCTGCCGCTGTATATACAACACGGCGATAATTGCTTATTGCAGCTAGGGAGCCACTTTTGTATTTTGGAACCGCTGTCGGGAGTTTCCACTGTGGAGAAAAATATCTATTGTAGTGGATAGGTTTAATAGGTTTCACATCGGCAGAGAAATACTCTTTCTTTCATACTTAGTGGCAGCTTTAGCAATAGCATCGGGTCCTAGCTAACATGACTGCTTTTAGTGAGTACACTCATTTGAGAGTCATATATGCTCACGGGAAAGCTCGATAGCTCATCAACTGTCTTCCTTTCTCCAAAAAGTTGATACGTGCCGAAATATGTTGAAATGAGGCCGAAAAGTAGCAATCCAATGCCTCACATGTCTTGATAACATCATCAGTTGTTAAGTTATTTTACAATGTCTACTTTGGATTTGATAAGTTTGCTTTAGGTTTATCTTGTTGAGAAGTTTTATCAAACGTTGTATATGTTGCGGATTGTTATGACTTAATTTTCTTCGGTGATTTCCCCCTGAACTGACTGGAGTTTTATTTTCAGTGGAGCCTCATGAATACTGAGTAAGTTATTAGTTATTGTTTTTGTTAAATTGGACTTAGTTTCTTCAACTTTTGTTAATTTTGAAGCATGGCTTGGGATTACAACTTTTTTGGGTTATTTCACTTTGGGTTCGCTACTAGTTATTTACAGTTTCGAATATTTTTCATACATTCGTTCCAGGTTGACTTATGTTTCTGAGTCTAAAATAATGTTTTACAAATCAAAGTACTGAGGAGGTTAACAAATATGATCCAGTCAATTAAATGGATGCAACGGGTGGGCTTGTCTCTCAATCGTATTTTGTTTACTGTTTTAAAATTCCGGTAACATAGCACAGTACTGTGGTCGGAATTTATTAGTAGGCTGTAATTATCGACGAGCACTGGCGGAAGGCAGAAAGCAAATATCAAATATTAGGCGTTAAAACGTCTTTTAGTTTGATCAACTTCTTATGTCAAACCATTACTCTGAATGTAATAAAATCGATCCTATATGGCGTGGTTCAGGCAATTTGCGGTAAGTGGTAAACTCGACATTTAACCTTATTTATATAGGAAATATTTGAGGAGTCGTTAATGGCCTCAACTTGTCCTTCAGTATCGTGATTGGTAGCGCTAGTGGATCAATAGACGCAACCCAGTAGGACGTCACTGGAAGGATTTGCTAAACACAACAAATTTTATAGATCATAAGGGTCAGAATAACAACAGCCATCATTGTGATGTCATTCCGTAAGTAGATAGCGCATCATCCTCCTCGCTTGCTCAGAAGATGTCTTGGAACATCTTATACACAAAAACTTTAAGCTGAGCGACATTTATGTTTGAATTGTACCAAGTTTCATTGATGAAAAAGGGAGTTGTAAGACGGTCGAAATTTGTTAGATACAATACAGATGGTAGCAAACAAATGTATAAACAGCGGAATCTATTGAATATAGGAAAAACGAGCAGCAGGAAGTTTAAGATAGATGCTTGCTAGTATTTATATAGGTTGCGTGTCACAATGAAGCATTTGTCATATGGAGATCTCTAGTTTGTATTGACTCAACAAGGAAAGTGTGCGAGTACACACCAGTTGAATAGTGGGGCCTACTTGTGGAAATCCGGTGGTTGGGGGGTAATATCGGGCCATATGACATACAACAATATAATTTGGAGAGATTTCCATGAAAGGGAATTGCTGCGTGGCATAGACTAATTTCCCCAGTAATAAGTATATGGATTGAGTAATACATATATGCTATCACTTACTGATTTCGCCACCATGTGGAGGATCAATGTGATAACGTAGCGTCTAAGGTTTGCATTCATTTAAATATCAGGACTTAAACGAGATGCTGTAACACAAGTTTCCCTAGGCTCCCAGACACGCGAATCCATCAGGGGCTACTCATAAAAGCAAGTCTGTAAGATTAAAGTGTATCACGAACAGAAAACGTTTAAGATGATCCGATTACTGCTCCTAGTTCCGGATCTGTCACAAGTTAGCAACTATTATTTTCACTGCCAGGTATGCCATTAGTACGGGCTTTGGCTCTCTCATCGTATAGTCAGCCTGAGGTGAAAGATCGTGTGCGCACGGGTGGAAATATCCTTTCTTATGAAATGCATTCTCCTGCGTAGATACCCCCGCTTGGTTCCCACAATGCTGTGTAGAAATAAACTAAAACTATCTGTGGCTAACCTCAAAGGTGTGGCATCCGCTCACTTGGAGACGGCCTAGTCCAAACTTCTGAGGTTACTGGAAACTCACGTACGCATACTACATGCGGTAGAGGATCTATCCTTGTTTTGTCGTGTTGTGTTCGCTAACTTTTGCAAATCCACTCTCAACCGTACAAGGCGAAATCGGAATACTCGGTTGGAGAACTCGCTTACGAACAGTCAGGATGAGGAGACAATCGTTTGTGATCCTAGTAAGTACGTGGTGAATTTATCAGACGTACAGCTAGACGCATTGCAGTAAAAAACTTTGTCATATGGGCTTGATTACCAAATCCCTCCTAGAAGATTGAACGGGTTGTTTATAGAAGCTCAGTTTGAGAATATTTTTGATCAATTTATGTAGCTTCAGCCATCCAGTCCTGAGAGCGTTGTTTGGTTTAGAAACAAATTGACCGACATTGCCCAAGAATTTAGGAATGCGCCGGTGACTGAAAAATGCGCACTGACAGGCCTACACCTTTAGGCGCTACGTAAACTGCGTAATAAGAACGTAGTTGTGATGAAACCGGATAAGGGCTCTGGAGTTGTGGTCATGAATAAGGTCTAATACGCTCAGAAAATGAGCAACATACTCAACGACACGAGCAAATTCGAACGACGTAATAAGATACAGAAGGTAGCCGACGTTGAAACTGGCATCGCTACCCATCTTGAAATGCTTCTCCTTCATCGCGTGATTGATAGTGACACCTATAATTGTTTGTAGCCATGTGGCATCACTATTCCGAAGTTATATGGGTCACCGAAGACACACAAAGTGGAGCACCACTTAGGCCGATTCTATCAATGGTAAATGCGCCGCAGCATAAATTGGCTCGCTGGTTAGTGAAGATTATTTCGCCTCTGCGACAACTGCCTAATCCATATAGTCTTAAAGATTCGTTTCATCATACCGATGATTTAGATGACACCAACCACTCCGATAAGGCTATGCGTTCCTTGGATGTTGAATCTCTATTTACCAACGTGCCACTACAGCAAAATGTTAATTACATATATGAGCTAGTTGAGCAATCTAACTATTCGTTACCAATTCCAGTCGAATTTCTAAAGGAATCCTTACTTCTGTGTACACAAATGTTGGCATCCACTTTCGGAACATCCCATATCGTCAAATCGATGGTGTGTCAATGGGTAGCCCACTAGGCCCTGTATTTGCCGATTTCTTCATGCTGATGATAGAAAGGTTCATCTCCTCAGAAATAGGTCAGTTATCATATTATAGGCGTTATGTGGATGACATATTGGCGTTCAGTTCATCGGAGCAGCAGATTGTCCAGTTTGTGCAGCAACCCAACAGCGCACATACCGACTTGCGGGTCACCTGCGAAGTGGAACAAAACAAATGTCTGCCATTATTAGACATCTTCATCAGTCGCAGGGATGACGGGCTCATTAAAAGTTCTATCAACAGGAAAGCAACCTGGTCCGGCCAATACCTGCACTTTACCAGCTTCACAACGGTGCGGTACAATCGGACACTTGTGAAATCTCTAGTTACTCGTGCTAGTGGAATTGGCTCGGCCGATTTTCTAGCCGACGAGCTAAAGTTAATTACAACACTCATTGCAAATGGTTATCCACGTAGATTTATAGAGAAGCACAGCTAACAGCGAGACCCAAAAGGCTTGTTGCATACGGCAGCCAAGAAATACATATACATCGAGTTGCCTTTCAAAGGTGACTTTACTGTATTGTAACCCACCAAACGTCCAATCTATGCTACGCAGAGAAGTAACTGTGCTGCGCAGATTGTGGTCATCAATATAAGCTGTAACTTGCCGGTGACTCCAACGAAGGAAGCTCAACCGATAGGGGCCAACTCACACTGCATATACAAATTCGTATGCGACTGCGGAAACAGTTACATAGACAGAACCAAACTGTCTTTGACTTCGCGAATAAAGGAACATGTGTTCAACGTGAAATTGACCAGCATCCCTGTCACACTGAAGTTCCGTGATTGCGCAAGCCGCCAGCTTCATCAATAGGTAAACACCTACTGTCTACGCGTCACCGGATAGAGCTTGGATCAGCGTTCACACTTGTATTAAGTCACCCTATTCACCTCTTCCTCCATTTCGCCGAGGCCGTTGCCATAAGGTGGATGAAGCCCGCCCTGTGTGTTCAAAAGCAATTATTTATCAGCTTAAGACTTCCGTGGACATAGCGGTGGAACTTGCGTCATTCATTTTGCACCCATGCTTATTCGGTCACACAAATATTTAAGTATACAGTTGCATACCGGTAAATGTTAATGGTACTGAGGAGAATATACGAAATGCATGCATCTACCAGTTTTCGTCTTCTTACGGTGCTTTTCAAATATTTGGTTATAGGTAGCATTACGTCCTCATCATAGCCAACATGTGATGTTGTCAGTTTGCTTTCATTAGTTTCTGCATGAATCAGCCGTGGTACTGTTCATTCCAATCATTTATGCGATTTGACCAGTGAGATTTAATGCAAAAATAATCCTTACACACTGCTTATATAAAATGAAATTAATGTTCTAAAGATTTGATCACCATTTGCATTCATAATCAGTGTCCGATACATTGGATGTCATTTTTATTTTATTATATGAAACCTTGGCTTGGTACCGTCATCCATCTCCTTGAACTGGCGTTTGTTTATCACGAACCGCTGTGCTTTGACGGTGGTACTTTGTGCAATCTGTCGCGACTTCAATGCTTTCCGTTGCAATCACAGTGTACATGAATTGAAGGAGAATGCGAAAGATGCGCCGCTAGAATTATGAGTGTAAGAAATCACTTTATTTCTTATTCACTTTAGTTCAACCGGAATGAAAGAAAATCAGCAGACAGTTATTGTATATGATCAGAAAGTTTTATGAAAACACAGTTTCGAAGTCTCCGGTTTCACACTTTAGGTGATTGCAAAGACTCACACAGAAGTGTCGCAAATATTGTTTCCATTATTACGAAACGTTATGATTAATGATGGTTAATGCCAACTGGATTAAAATACACAGTACTTGCTATACGTATTTGCACACGTAAACCAGTTACAAGCGCTCATTGTTATGATGATATATTGGACCGTAATTTAGTTACACATTCTTAAAAAAATATTACTAAAGTATCCACAGGGCACGAATACATTCGATTGTACCCTCAGAAATACTACAAATATAAGTGATGTACTGTATTAACCGTAAGATTTAGTACCCTTAATTAGTTGCCCTTTTATCACAAACTTCGTGTTTTTGAAGGCATGTTTGCACGCTCGAGGAATAACCGTTTATTTAATTATTAGTAAATTTCTCTTTAAAAGAATATTTGTGGGATGATTCACGCAACTTTATCACATGCGTACAGCATATTTGCTTGGAATCCACCGCTGGCAAATTTCCCTGATTCTTTCTGGTTCTTGCTATTAGGTGCCCGTCCATATCGCCTAAACTTTGGGTTTGGCATCTATAAAGTACCACTAATATGGATAAGTATAGTGGAGTAAAAATACCAAGAATATAATGGTCCTTCCATACATGAATGACAATACACATAGTGTTCGATTATTCATTCAGATTTGGTTGGATGCATTGGGTAAATATACGAAGTCGGTTAACGAACAGCGGGCGGCCCAAGTACAGATCCCTTTTTTAAATAACGTACTTGGTATGCGGGGTATCATGATAACTATAACCAATATGGCTAAAATGGCCATCAAACAAGTACCTCCTTTCTAACACACCAGCCGCAGTATTAACTGGAAACCCCACCGACCGTTAATCCAGTCTGCGATTGTGATGTATTTTTTGTTTCCATCACGCATGCGTGGCCTCGGAGCACTTATAACATTCTTTTAGAGAGCCATAACATTTGTAGATGCAATATAAAAAGGAATCTTTGACGTACAAAATGAGGTAGACGACCGTTTAATTATTCAGAAATGCAGCAAACCGTTAGAGCGTTTAAAAAGGATAGGATAATTAATATGATGTACAGATGCACCGACTAAGCTCTGAAATCAATCACTTAAGGTTGATTGGGTGAATACATGAAGATCAAACAAAACTATAAATGCAATGTAAAGCAAACAGCTGGTCGGATATTTCCACCGAAAAAAGCAAAGAAAAGAGTTTCTTCTAAACACCGAAATGGTGGACGAACTACAGTCGCATATGTCTCCATCTTCATCAAATACATGACAATTGCAACTAAGGCTATTATTCGAATCAAGCTCAAATTAAAAAAATATTTTATCCGCAATGTCCGCCAAACAAAACATTATATCCTGGAAACTGACGGTATCCCGCCATTATGCACGAAGCTGGGACGGCTTGATATATCACGGTTCCTTTCGTATATGTTTGTCGATTCACTGGAATCCAAGTTTATCAATCACATCAGCGGAACACATCAGTATTTAACACACGAAATAACGGATGCAGAAAACTGCAGCTGGATAATAACAGGCTATCTCTACTTGGACACAATTATGCGCTGTTTATTAGGAAAGGTCATTTGTACAGCTATTCAATGAATATCCAGATAATGTATAATCGGTGTGATATCAAAAAATTACGAAATAGTGTATGCCCTCAGAGTGTACAACTTATTCCATTGCGAATTAATATTATGCGGCTAAAACCTTGAACTAAATGTAGACATATTTGAAAAAAAGTGGTATGGCACCCTCCAGAGAGTGACGTCAATTTTGCGTGTATAATCTATGTCAAATATTGCCACATATGTTAACTGATAACAAAAGTGATCACGCATATTATTAACAATATTATTAACATTATAACCTTGCCGTATTTTTATTCCACTAGATGGATTACTAACCTGGGTTCTAAATTTGTCTTTGGTTCTGTGCACCTTAGAGCTAGCAGAAATTGTGCACTCTATACCTTTCGGCTACTAGGACAGAGTTGGATATTTGACACACGTACACCGGTTACCAGAGGGGTCAGCGTACTGACTGACTCTTTCGGACAAAATATATGTTATAGTTGTGCTGACAAATAACATGCAAACAAATCATCTAAGGTTGATCAACTACACTCAGGATTACATTTGGTTAGTCCGAGTACTGACATTCTCATCTATGTTTGCCTTCCGTTGACAGCAATGCATCGCCAAACTCAGAAGTGAAATTTTCTCAATTATACGCAAATAGCTAGCCTTATGCATACATTCATGTAATCTGAATATTTAATCTCCTATGACCAAGAGAGTGTCACCGATATTGCGAATATGCAATTGCTCAAGGAGAGAATGCATTGATATCCGGATTAACTTGATTGCGCAAAACATATTAGCACTGTGCTTGAAAATGGAAAATGTATCGAATTCGATTAGTACAGATAACTTGGCTGTCTCCAGAGCTGTCAGTGAATATATTACAATATAGGAAGTGCGCTGACTGATAATATGTTCTAGACTGTTCGATTAAGACTTGATATCTAGTATAAAATCATGCATAACACCGTTGCATTGTAGGATTTATTCAGTAAGGGGTTTGAGCGTTTCGCGGTGAAATACTTGTAGTGTTTTTCTTTGAATAGTAACACAGATAATATTGCTTTCTTTACAAGTGTCAGAAATAATTCTGGCTACTCTTTGTAGCTTAATCACTTCATGGACTACTGTGGATAAAACTATTTGGTTGCAGCATCTAAGAAATATTGCACTTTCGACTTATAGTGATTCTCTGGTGCATGAGGCATGAAAAAAATACATAAATTGATAACATAGTAACGTTTGTGTGGTATCTGCTATTTAACCTTAAATTGTAAGTACTGACCCATTCAGGTCGAATATTTTAACGGAAAATTAAATGGAACCAACTCAATGTTGTGAAAGTAGTTAGTATAAAGATGGGTGCAATTCTCACAGTAAGGTTCTAGTGCGCACATTGTACGCCTTAAATCTTATTGTAATATCTTCGTTTAAACACAAAAATACTATTATATCAACAACAATGCGTTAATATACCTGACTGATTCTAAGAGGTGTACCTTCTATTGAAAATTGCAATTGCAAATGTTCTTCCGAAAAGGAACCAGTGCGCTGCTCAGAACTGCACAACAGATTTGTTAATATAACATTTCGTCAAATAAAAGCACATGTTTGCTCAAATTTGCACTTCGACTTTTAGCGCATAATTGCATATCTGCTGTCAAATTCGCTTTATGTGCTAAACTATTCTGGGTGTTCGACCGACGGGTTCAAATGAACATTTGCGCGAAGGCATTGATGTTTAACAAAACAAACTTGTGCTTGTGGATCCAATTTATATATCGCATTCGCCTCCTGAATTACTTATTTGGATACCCAATAAAAAATTTAAATTTGATTTTGATAACAGGTTATTTGTGAAACGCAAAACCTTATATTTTACTTCCATTTTGCGTTGCTCAAATCATGGCATTTTTCTGGTACACGCATAAGCAATGTCAAACTCACCGTGGATTTTATATTTTTACTGAAAACCGAGATATCACCAGGTATTCGCCTTGTCCATATTTCAAATTTTTCACGCAGCAAAATTTTGCATTTTTAAACATTTGCAGCATTTTGTACGATATATATTATATATCTCGTGATTCTAACTGAACTGGTGGTAATCAAGTTTGGCGGAATTTTTTAACTGAGAGCTGCTAAAACCGGTTTGTTTGTATCGATCGCTGAAACGGAACCCGTGGCCATTTTGTACCATTATGATTCTTATGCACTTTATATTGGTCGTATTATTCCTAAAATTCTAGTCTCTTTCCTTAGTGGTTGGCAGATAATTGTTTGATTTGTCTCGAACACTAACAGAAATGGTGAAATTTGTCCCCTATTTTCTTATCCTTGTCCACATAAAATAGTTTTTACAAGCCCTAAATCCGAGTGACCAATCAGTATAAATGCTCGTTACCTCAGTTAAAACAAGAAATCAAAGAGGAGACAGTAAGCCACTGAAACGATTATAAAACATCCTGCTTATAACCAGTCTTTCAGAACGTAAACAATGGAAGGCTCATCATATAATATGAATATGAAGCCAAAATCGCGCGTAAGAGTAAAAAGCATGCAAATGATAGTTCTCATAAGGTTTCTCTGATTTAGCATAGGGCAGTAAATGCAGAATCTTCCTCTAAAGCAATTCAAACGATTGCTTCAATTGTGCGCTCCCTAACTTTTGAGCCACTTGTTATTGAATTTCAAGTAACTGAGAGAAATTGGCTCAACCAAAATCCTCTCAATCTACCCCAACATGTAATTCATCTTAACTGGGAAGTAGGTTGTATGCAATATCCAGCGCACTAATCTCACAGTGGGTCAACATTCTCCCAATATTTCGCCCTTCCAAACATTTTGGGGGGACCAGTTTGGTTTTACCCTCTACACCCCTCAAGTGACACTAATTCCGCATATAATATGTCCCATGTATCATCCATCCCCACTCCACTATTTCCGAATACCACATCGTTTGGTTCCTGTAACTGGATTCTTGTAGTAAACTCAACGGATAACAAGACACTGCATTTAATGTAATTACTTCCATTTCAATGTTAAATAAAATGCAATTCCTGCGTAATATTATTCACCTTTCTTCTCCTGATATATTACTTATAACAGAAACATGGTGTTCAGCGTAGGTGCCTGACACATTGGTCAGGATACTGGGTTATAACATGTTTCGTAATGACCGCCTTAATGGTAGAGGTGGGGGTTGCATAATCTACGTCAAAGTCAAATAACTGGAACTTCCTCTGAACGAACCACTCCTAGGAAAAATTTCCAATTCAGTGTGGATTGACATTCCTATTAATCCAACAAATATCTTTGTAGGTTGCATTTACAGACCGTCATCGTCTGCACTCAGCTTAAACGATGACTCGTGGGACACATAATCTTTTCTTGCTGACCTCATGCACTACTAAAATAATCGCTGGGGATTTTAATATGCCCGAATGTTATGGTCCGTTAACAATAAACCACAAAAACACAATAGTGTTTGCTTAATAGTGGTCCACTGTGATGGGTACAGCACGTCAAAATACCTACACGGCTTGTTAACACACTTGATCTAATATTTAATATCGGATGTTCACATGTGTTCACATACACCACTGATGAGTTGCCGGGTAATGGTCATACGATCGTTGGTTGTTTTTTCCAGCTTCTTTCCAAACCGATATAAACAATGATCAGATACCGCCCATTCGCTTCTTTGAATTGGCCAATTTTCTCGGATTGCATAAGGTTTTCATATTGGCATCCCTTGTTCTTAGCACAGAAAGCACACATTTCTTATAATGATTCCTAGTACCGTATTCAGCGTTGTGTAAAGTTGTGGCTCCAGAACGTAGTAAGCATTTAGAAAGGACTGCTGCAGCAGCATGCATCTCAAAAAATAGCCACTAATCTTCATAAAATAAAGACCATTTATAAAAAAAGACGAATACACTCTGTTTGTGCCCCACACCACATTGCTTACAGTGTTATACCAAGGTCACCACAAAATGCTATGCTCTGACAAGGTAATGGCATTGAAGGGCCCCAATGTGGTAGGTGCCATCTCAAGAAAAATCAAGTTGTATAAACTCTATTGTAAACGCTGATGAAACTAACCAAACGGACCGTGCAATCATATGTTCGATCTACACTGACTTATTATGTATACTTATGGAACTAATGCGGAAGGAGATCCTCAGCTCAAGCTGATACGCAGATGCAATAATACACTCTAAACTATTGAATTTACAGATAGTAACCTATGTCGCCAACTCAGATTAGTCCGGCCATCATGATCACCAGACCCTTAAAAATCGCGCTAATTTTAGTCAAGCAAGGAAGCCCAGATATCCCCTGTATTTGCTTAACGTATGTATACATTATATTTTCAATACGGATTATGCTATAACCTGGAATTGATCAACTGTAATACCATGACACAAAAGCGGATCTATACAAGAGTTAAACATTACCGCTCAATCCACCACACATCTATTTTCTCCAGAATCATGGAGAGGTTAGTTGAAAAACGCGTAATATAATATTTGAGTTCTATGAGCCTTTTTAGTAAACATCAGCACGGTTTTCTTGAAAGGTAGACAGTGCACTACCTGTCAGTTAGATTACCTTGATTATGTTATTATAGCAAGAGTCGCCGGAAGTGCCATCATCACAATATTTTTTTAACATTCAGAAGGCTTTTGAATGTGTCCCGCACAGGTTAATGTTGCTGAAACTTATGTTCTATGGTTTCACAACCACGCTTCAAGCTTGGTTTCTTCCCACCTCGATGGTAGAAAACAAGTAGTAAAATTCCGTAGCTGTACATCTGAAGCCACTAAACTATCTAGTGAAGTGACCCAAATTAGTGTTAGGCCCGATTTTATTCTTACTGTATTTCAACTATATGCCTGATGAAAGGTCGGACGGGAAGCCATTCCTGTTCCTTAATGATGTTAAAACTGTCTATCGTTCCGCCCGTAGAGCAACGTGGTCCTTATTTAAACTGTATTCAGTCTGACATTTCTCCACTGGAAAACTGGAGTAACTCATGGAAGTTGCATTTTCCACTGACAAGATTAACCAATTGTTCCACGACTGTTGCCCTTCTCTGGAATTCGTAAATAAAAACTATACTCATATACCTGTGTGAAGCGCAGTCCAAGACCTCTGTCTAAGATATTCTGTATCATTTATTGTTTTAGAACGTTTGGTGTTATTGCAGGCTTCTGTTAGAAAAGCGATCGTATACATAAGTGGAACTCTTATTTTGAGGGATTCAAGGCTTCAAGCCTTTAAAATATGTTAGGCCGAAGCTTGAGTACTGTTCGATATTTTATAATAATCTGAGAAAAGTGGAAATCGTCGCACTAGAAAATATTCAACGATCATTCACAAAGTTTCTTGAACATGCATAATATTATGACCTACCGTGAGCGTTACGAGGCGCTAAGTCTGGAGCCGCTATGGCTACGCAGAATAAGCTTGAGATGAACATTCTATATTGCTTATATTCCGGTTAAGCTCCACTGTTTAGCCAGAACTCGAGGTTCAAACTCATAATCACTATGAACTAAGAAACAGCGGGCGCACACTGCGAATACAAAGTTATCGCACATAGCTCGGCTAAAACTTTCTCCGTTCAATATGCGATAATATGGAATAAACTTTCATTGATTATTAGAAACTGCACTATCTATCCGCAGTTCAGATGCATGATTAATATTCACCTGACGGTTGCAAAATTCTAGTCAACACTAAGCCAAAAGGTGGCTCTAGATGATTTGGATGAGAACGATCCTGGATACATATGAAATTCATCACATCCTCTATTCATTTCAATATTATAATATAACATACATTCTTGGTTAAGTAAGTATAAACGATATTATTCTATCACGCTGTCTAACCAATTCTGATTACAACTTTGACGCTCTGGTTCGTAGCTGCATTACGCTTTCCATACTGATATATCTGTGCCATCGACGTCTCTCGCCAAGATATTCTATCAACTTGTAATTGGCCTTTTGGTAAGCGTTTGTGGTTATTATTATGTTTTTAATTACTCATACTTTATATTCTTCTTTGTTTCATTTTCGGTCATGACTGGTCTGATCTCATGTTGTGAAGAACTAGAGCTACCGAAATAAAAATTACACCCATGCAAATCATATTGCTACTGAATCGCTGTATTAACACAAAAAGTTGCCACACTTGCTTGAACCGCATAACGGAATGGGCTGAGGTTTCATTACCCATAATATCTGCATAGACGGCCCTAAAATAACATTTAACACCCAGTTCTGATGGACTATTTACTACTGTGCCACACCGGCGCAGAGCCAATTGGAGCATGGAAGTGCGAGTGAATCGCATCGTGCAAATACAATGCATGGATGTTAGTCCCCTCTGCACAGTTCCATTTATGACTCTATTACTTTACTTGAATATTTCTTGAAACCTAATTTACTAGTTTTCCCAGTTATTTAATCTCTCTATTTTTTCAACATGCTAATCATGTTAAAAACCGATATGGGAACAATTGAATGGAACGTGTAAAATTAACTATATTATACGATCAAGTTGTACTTCTCGATAAGAACACTAAAGTGTTCTGTGCCTCAAAATGTCGAGGAATTAAACGTTTAATTATTTTTATATATTGTTTATGTTTTGGTGAGATGTTGTGTCCTTGGCAATAGGAAATACGTCCGACGGAACAATACCTAACCTTTCATCAATGTCGCGTTTTATTTCACAAAAACCAAAATGGTTTATTGCAAATATCCCTTGTACATTTGGAGTAGTTCATCAAAGGGACAATATGAGGACAACTTTTAAAACGAGCTTATTGTGTCTTTAACAGTTAACTAGAGTCCGAGGAATCCAGGGGTATTTTGACAAGTTATCTCTAAGTACAAAGCATTAGATAATAAACTTATTTGTATAAGTTAATATTAAGCAGAAAAAGTTAAAAGCACATATTAATCGAAGAATGGAGCAAGAATAAGTTTGACATGTCTGTTTCCCAACCAGTTTTTAATTATAGTTCGTGCAATCCCATTATTAGCAATCCCTAAATATCAAAATTTGCATTCCTTTCCGACTTAATCGTTTCATATTTTTTCGTAATGTGTTGGAGTAAGGTGCAATATATTTGTATGCAGAGGCAGTGTGGTCATTTTTGTTGGCCAATATCAGAAGTATATTAAATAACGATACTTCGTACCTTTCTGACGTAGAACAAATATATAAATATGTAATGCCGTAGGAATTTAATATGTAACATTATATAAATTTTAGCTAAGCGGACCAAAGTGGGGCACACCCAATGTTTGTGGATATTTCATGTTCTTGCAGACGCAGACAGTTATACAATAACAATATCAATTCAGCTCGGAATTAAATGACTTACTGCAAATCATACAAATAAGGCAAACTCAAAATGTATATAATCTGGTGGGCGCGCATTGGTTGGCAAACAGTCAAAGATTTTTCTACATAACTTATCATGAAATTACATATCCACGACGCGATCATTATGTTACGAATACTAGAAACGGCATGAGAATTCTCTACCGCGCTGGTAATATCAGAATGCATGAAATAATATCTCAAATATAGTGGTTTTGTGGGGTGTCCACGTAGGTAATAGATACTTGTTAAATAGCTTGTCACAAATACCTAGCTACGTACAGGCAGAGTAAAATATGGAACAGTTTGATTAGGCTTCCGTAAGTTAACGCCAAATAGATCATCTTATTTCGATAATATTAGAGAAAACATCCCATATGTTATAAATACATCCTACATGAATATTTGAAAGATTAATGCTAGGTTCTCCACTGGGTGTATCGCGGTCCAGACCATGCCCTCGACTAGCTCATTTGTATGATGTACGGGGATTTTCAACCGTTTATCCTTGGTCCACATAACACCCATAGCTAACATTGACACATCTCAAGGTGACAAAATCATAGAACGTATCACAAGTATGGTCAATATCGTTAACTGAATTTAGCTGTGTGCAGCGTATCTAAGTGGGAAATCATAACTCAGTTTTTCATGAATTTCTTCTAATCCAAATCAACTGCAAAACTAGGAAATGTTGTTTTAAATGCGTAGATTAGCAATAGTAGTATGTGGGTCGCCTATGCATGCTTACATTATATTATCTTTTCTACACATGGGGAATTACTCATTCCTCAGTCATTAGGGATAATATGCGGCAGCCTTGAATGTTAACTTGAATTTAATCCTCTAGTTTTGCTTCATTTTATATGTTATGGTTGCATTCGGAATAAAATTAAACCAGTGTAGGCAAACACCTAACTTTTTAAACGTAATTATTACTAGACAAATCAAAAAAATTCAAAAGTAAAAAAGCAAAATTGGCTATATTACACATGTTCTGATGGGATCCACCTTAGATGCTGGCAAATGTAAGCACTAAAATCAATAACTACATAAAACTTTATGTAGTAACTTATTTGGCATTTTAATAGTGACAATAAATCATCAGAAATACGACATACCCGGTTGGACGTAGTTGTGCTAAAATATACATAATATGGTTGCACGTGAAATGAACGATGCTTAAGCTAAATAAATGTCTGAATTTGCACAATAGTACTGTCAACCAGCTATATTATATTGGGACAAAGCACAAATGCCTGTAAAAATAATTTATTTTCAATTGCAACTTTCAATAATCAAGGAGCAATATGTTTTATTATTCAACGATATAATTTGGTCGAGTATCTAGCATGACCAATTCATAAAAGGTTCACATTTGTAGACCGCAAGATTTGCAAAGCAGTTAAGATAATCGCAATTTGTCAAACAAAATCCAATGGTAAGCTCACAAAGCAACGAGTTTGGGTTAATACATGAATGGTTAATAGCTGCTTTGTAGATGCGACAATTAATAATCGCAATCTTTTAATTTTTTTGTCATCGCTGGGAATGCGCTTTGGCTAGTTCAGCCGATTCCCACAACAATGTGCATTTCCGCTTACCGCTCTTTGCCAAAGACCTCATCATGTTCATGCGTACATTTTGCTTTTTGTTGTGGAATGTTAGCCTGTTGACTCCATTGCAAAGTCCCAGTTATCCTAATATGGGGATTATTCGGCTAGGAAGACCAGCATTTTGCGATAATAAATGCGCATAAGTCAACATATTTAGTTGTGAAGTAAGATTTCTTGGTCAATTTTTTGAGGCGTCGCGGGTAGCACACGAAGCGGAACACCAATTGCGCCTAATCAGTGTGTTCCTGATGAGTTTAGCATTTGACAGCACGTCCATCATAAGTTCCTCGTAGGTAAAATCAGGGTCCAAATTAGCCGGATTTCCCTTGTCTTTAACCGTGTTTTATAATAAATATGCTTGTTCCACGATGAATCAAATCTCACCCCTCACAGTACCGGCACGATTTGCTCACTGATATTCGCTGGGGTTAATAGGGCAGGTGGTTTGTGTTCCAATAACACGAGAACATGGCTCTAGTTTCCAGCCATTAGTACTAAATAGTGGCAAGCGTCATCGAAATATCCGTAGTTTAGAAAACCAGCGGTAATTTTAATCAGGACTGTATTTTACCTTGTCGTTCCTGAAACTGAGGCATGCGATCATCATGTAAGAACAACTCAAGGAAAGGGGCAGTAATTTTTAATCGTAAAACACTCCCCTTACATGAGGAGCTAGCATAATCGGTGTCAAAAATACGTACTCCACTGAACTAAAACGGATGTTGCCCGAGGGATCTGAAACCGGGCCTACCATCAAAACAAATGTTAGCAAGGTTGCTAAAATACAGTGCATCTTTCGTTGCAAGCTACTCGTTTAAGCTTCGGCTAATGTAGCGAGCAGTATGCACTTTATATATGAGATGTAAACAAAAGAAGCAAATTCTTTCGGAAATAACCTAGTACATAATGTCATCAGTGCGTCGAATAAATCTATGCACAACGTTGATTAACTGAGTGAGTGGACGTTATAGGGTTTACTTGGTAGGTTTTGCTTTAAGACATGCATCGGTTTAATAAATCTTCCTACCAATTGCTAATAATCATGGGATCAATGCAGTAGCCCCTTGCTAATCACTGGTTGTCGAAACCCCACATATGGAATGTGAAATCATAATACATTGCTGAAACCGGATAAATTTTCAACTTCCCACACTGGCGTATAAAGTCTCCTCAGGAAACCTGACTAAATTTAGGCTTACCTTGTAGCGTAAGTTTGGGGTCTAATTTTCATTAGCAAGGCCTGGTTATGCTAAAATATGTACCGGTACTGTGACAGATAGTAGAAACGTCGCTGCATCGTTGTTTGTGTTCTAGCAGGGACCTGCATTGTGCACTAGTATTTGAACGGGAAAAATATGGTACTGACACAACCAGGTGCAATGTATAAATGAGAAACAACTATGCATGCCTCCTAGCGGTTTTTACATCCCAAACCTTCACTTTGGAAATGGATTTTAGCTTGAAACTTGCATTGAACATTGAAACGCGCACTAGGTATAGCACGATTTTCAACGCTAGTGGCTTTACTTTACACGACCTGTAGGTTTCAGTATCTTTCAATGAACAGGACCAAACATACGCGCATGAAAATATAGCTAATATTTCTTCGTAACATCAGATTATCTCCCACTAAGTTCTGGACAGAAACCATGCATATTGGACATTATGTTCAAAAAAGCTATTGATGGAGAGGAAGTTAGCTCTCACCAACCATGTCGTACTAACGTTTAACACTAGTTGTTATCCGAAGTGGCCATCTGAAATCTCGGAAATAACTGATAAAAGTGCCCTGTCCTGAAAGCAATTATCGAGGCATCCGCTTTTGTTTTAGATCAATAATCCCCTAAAAGACTTGTGGACAGAGTTCTTTGTAACGCTAGTTAAAGTAGTAAACAAATCATCATTTTCCAAACCCCTTCGTTCCTCGAAAGAACCATAAATTTTTCAAGCAGGACCAACAAATCCATGGAACGGCTAAAGGCAAAATTAGACTCAGCGAGTTGGTGCAACTTCTTGAGCCATAGTAACGATTGAAGCCGCCTAGGTCTTGAGGATAAAGTGACTAGTCAACAGTGCCTAGCCGAACGATTTCTGGCAAACAACACATTGATGTATAGCCATGTTAACAGACTTGTTAAAGTAAAGCACAACATACCTCCAGTTGTCGCAGCAGGCGGTGCGGCGCAAATCGCTGTATTGGCAGCTAACGTATAACGGACAATTTACGCCCCAATTTTCGAGATCACAGTAATTAACCGTCAAGCACCTAAACAACTACAATGATTTTATACCTGCTTTCCAAGCTTGGAATTTTGCTAAATACCTTGCTTACATCCATATACGATCATAGCTCCTCGGAAGCCGACCTAAGTGCCCAAATGCACTGATGGTCGTTACCAATTATCTACCGGAACCACTGCCACATTTATTTTCAAATATGCCTCGATGAACATCCAGTCCCCACTTTGCGGACGCATGACATGATTACTTTAAATTTTAAAGGCGGTAGCCGTTCAGTGTTTGCAAACTATCGCCAGGTGACTCTCTGCCTTGCATTTGTGTAGGTGATGAAAGCGGTCTTCGCTGAGGTTTTAATGGTCTACGTTAAATAAACAGCGTTTCGGCACCCGAGAGATATGGCTTCCGTCAACACCGGACATTCATCATCAACCTGTTGATTTTACGAGATATTTGGACTGAAGATCCATTTAACGGGTTCAGAGTCGTAGTTTTCTTTTCTGAGATTTCCAGTGCTTTCGACCGCATCCTGTTTCACAGGCTACATTCCTAAATAATCTGGCATTTTCGTTCGTGGTTGGATTGTCGATATTCTTCACCAACTGATGCTTCAAATTTTCGTATGTAATAATTATCCAACCCGATTGACGTGCAGTGTCGTGCTTCACATTGTTCGGTGCTGCGACAGCGTTTATTCTCACAGTCCGTCAACGAGTTAGCAAGCGTTATCTGTTCCAAATTCATTATTTTCACTGACGCCTTCAAGATATGGCAAGAAATTGTTAAAAATGAAGATGACGAACTACACTGAGATGAACAGAATGGCATTTATGATTGGTCAACGAGGAACTGACAACATTTTAACAAAGTTAAATGCATGTGATCCACCTGCGTCACCAGAGGGTTAGCGTGTCAAGCCTTGGAGAACAAAACCTGCAGCAAATTACTCAGGTGAGTAATCTCCGAAGTTCTCGGATGGACAAAACAAGCAGATAATGCTTTGAGTACCGGTAGTAAGAATTTAACAGATTGTTCAGTTGGTTTGACATCTGAAATTTCTCACAAATGCTTAGCGCCTACTTACGACCACACGTGGAACACTTCAGCCAATGTTCGCAGCCGTTGCTAAACTTGCATATCGTTTCTCTTGCGATTCATCAACGAACGGATAATAACAAGGATATGTGCATTTTCATCTGCTATATCGGTTTAGATTTTATTTCCTGGGTATGTAGGGTAATCAAGCTTGGCGTTTACAGTGGAACCTCATTAAGGGTTATGAAATCCTTTAATAACCAAACAACATGTTATGTCTGCTGCTGGAACTAGAATTCAACACCGACATAAGAGGGCTATCTTTGCAGCTAGCTATACAGTACAGTCGTTTAGAAAAATGTAAAAATATACTTTCCCTTTGGGTTTGTTAACCGTGGTGCGCTCTTTCAGTTTATGCCATAAATTGCCTCTATCTATCTATTACTATAAGTAAATTGGCTATTCTTTTTTTCATTAAGCATTTATTTTATGGCTTGTATTTGCTAGGGGATTTCATGTGGTAAACGAAATACTTTACTCCAGAGTTCTAAACATTGAGTTTACGGATGAATTCATTTATCTGGCGAATATCTCAGCTTTGCCACTAAAGCCTACAATTAATCCAAACAAAACTTACCTTGAAAATTCATTTTTACTTTTCTGCCTTATTTTCATCCCACCTGATAATTTACGCATATAATTTTTATCATAATACATCATTGCTTTGGTTTAATTTCTGACTTGGTTATTGTAGGGCGGTATAAATTTACCTAGCAGCAATTATCGCACATCCTGCAAAGAGCTAGTGAACAACTTTGCTGATATTTTTTTTACTCACTCTATGGTGACTTGGATTTAAACGCATTCAGACGTATACATGCTGGAAATTTGATGCGTGTTTTTCGATTACGTTCCTAGCACTCTGTAAATTGTTTGACTAAGTTTCTTAAATACATTCATCACCGATGGGTCACATACATTCTAAATGGGTGTTATCTATAATCAAGAAGTTTAATTGTGTTATACATTGTAGAGGGAGGTTACATCACTAACATTCTAAATCATGACGCTTTACTGGCTTCCGGTCGGATTATTCGAACAGTTCTCAGAGTACAAGCAGCTCCATCTCTACGGAAGTGCGCGAGAAGCAGACAGACGAGACAAGAAAATGGCGATGACCAAGAAAAGGGGTAACTGGAAGAGCCTTAACAAGTGAAGGGCGATGATCAAGAAAAGGGGCAATTGTAAAAGCCACGACAATTGAAGGGCGATGACTAGGAAAAGGGGCAACTGGAACAAGAGGATGTCGATTATGGCTTGGCTAAAGACGACGCTTATTTGCAGGCTTCAACTGCGTTGCTGACGACAGAAATTACGTCAACACTCGAGGAGTGCCAAGCAACGACCGAGACCATTTCGGACAAGTTGAATAGCACAGAGTCTACAAGCAGCTTGAGCTCACGATACATTTTGCCGCCCAGGATGTGACAGCCTCCTTATACCACCGGTTGCATTTCGTCAGTAAGTTAGTTGACTTGAGTTTGGGTACCAACAGTGAATATTTGAAAGTGTCATGAGGAAATGCTCAAGGTTCGATGGACTTCCAGTGATAAATGGTTCACTATTAACAGAAGAGGAAACATGATGCAGCGTATTTATCCCTGATTTTGAGGATGAGGAGTAATTTGGGGATGGATGGTAATAGGAGGTGTCAATATCGTAAGCCATCCTCGTACACCAATTTTAATGATTTTTCGCGCAGGGTTTTGGAATGACACTGTGGTCAGGTCAGGTCATTTCGAGTCAGGTGCAACGGATGATAGATACTTGTACCTGACAACCCTCTTGTTTCTTGTACCAGTAAGTCAAATCAACTTCCGCACTTCGAATTTGGATTGCCTCTTCTGATTTGAAAGATGCTTAAGCATCTCAGCGTACTATGCGAGTTTCGCTTTGTAGAGCGGCTGTCATATCATGGTGAGCTTTTTTTTATTCCTGATTGGTACGTTTGTGCACTATATCTGTTTAGTTATAGTGAATTGTAGGAAACATTTGTAGGTCGCGTATACTTTGATATTGCCATCTAAATTTTCCATGCTCGTAGACGGAAGAAGACGTGGGATGATACTAAGGAAATCGCGTAATGCCAGTGGGTATGCACATTATGGTAGAAAGCAATATTTTAATTTTAGCGTTGTCCTGAATCACACACGTGAGTAGGTTTTGATGCGTAATTTAGACTTTGGTTTGCTAGCGTTGGCATCTTATGGTAATCATGGCAAATACGAACACTGTTATGCACAATATTGAATCGTTTCTACCCATCGAAATGCGGCTGTATTTTACCGTGGTAGGAATATTTTGGTGCTTCAGAGATCCATTGAGCTAAAATGGGTGATGCTTTGTTACATATTCAGCGCCACTCATACCAGATGTGTCAAAGGGTAAAGGCCAGGCAAACTCAGCCTCTTGATCCTCCAGGTTGGGGGTTTGTTTTATTGTGGCTCTATATTATATAAAAAAGGTTCCTTGTAGCCGAGAGCCAAACGCGCTGCCTTTGGGTCAGGTTTTAACCATGGGTTTTGGTTGAGAAACCTTGGTCTAGGTCTGGAAAAACTAGCGGTATACTGCCCACGCAACATCATGAATCATCAATCAATCAATTACTTGATGCTCTGGCCACCGCAGAGGATAATCAACAATGCCCTATCTGCTGCGTCTATCAGCGTGGATAGAGGTTTGGAATCTAATGCTCCAGGCTACCCATCTTCTTATTTCACCACATACGCGTTTTCACATTTACCGTCCCCTTACACCTTCAGGTTTCTCACCATGATTTTAACCCCCTAATGCTTGATCCACCCCACCTTGCGTAGATAGGCTTTTACCTTCCAGTTTCTTCGCATTTTTCTACGCTGCGCTTCATTCCTGCACTCTTGACAATGCCATATCCAGGCAAGCAGGCAAGCCCAGTTTATTGAATTCCATTTTTAGCCCTCGATCATCCTTCATTTTGACATGCCTCAATGTACGCACATTGCTACCGATCTGACAACGGGCAGCATGTGCCAGAATATTAGAGATCCTACGATCGGTATTTGCTGCTTTTCGGAGATCTGCCTGCAAGACTAGAGCTCAGTGCTCAATTCGCGATCCCTTTCAGGTGACACCTGCAACACATACGCATTGCGCCTATGCGGCGTTTATGCCGCTTCGAGCACCGGCCAAGTGGGTTTTAATATTGTCCTGAGTCCCAGGACAGACGTTGCGCTACTTAATTGGATCCCAAACAGTAGCTCTTTGGCTGGCTCGTTCAAAGCCTCAAAGCCGCTTTAGACTAACAGGTGTCTATTCGTCATCGCTGCCTATGCACCCACAAATTGTACCGATTACACGGTGAAAACAACTTCTAACGCAAACTGAACGAACTCCATCGCCAAAGAAATAGTTATGACACTGCTGTTCTTGCTGTAAAATTAAACAATGATGAATTGCATCTGGGTG
>OX104067.1:106106718-106512819 GCA_944474145.2 Dicrocoelium dendriticum
CACACAGACTGTGAGTTGTTTCAAATCGAACCTTGATTTATAAATCTGCCTCTCAATAAATTATTTTGGTTTAATCTGTAAGTAATTTTGCACCAACGCCTTTTCCACAGGTGCATGCAGATACGGGCAAGAATAACCCCGGAATACTCAAGAAAACTTTCGCTCATTATCCTGCCCAAAAGCAAGTGGTTTGTTTTTTGTATGGCAAATTATATTCTCCGGTAATGCTTTAAGTGTTTGGACAAGATCTTTATTAGATAATGAATAAATACTTCCCAAAATGAACCTATCTACCTGCGCTAGCCAATGTCAATAAAGGTCGCAGTGGAGTCATCTAAAGGTTCCATAGATAGTTATTGGTGGCCCAGTCAAATTAAACACTGTCATGTTAGTCAGACGTCTCAAGGAAACAGTTGGTACAGATAAAGTATAAATGAGTTGTATAGATCGCCTCACTTATGCGTATTGTGGTTTCCAGTATCCATGTGTAAAACAGAGCATCTGACCGAGCATGCATTTGGTATCGGATGAGAGGCGCGTAAATGTACAACGAAGTTGCGACCACCCAAAATTCACCCCCTGAAAAATGCCGGCTTCTACGTTGGTCAGCCTCCTCACGCAGTACGGATTGTCCGCGTGACAGTCCATGTTTTCTATATAATTTGCAAAGCTACCTACCATGCCGCCGACACTATGTGATGTAGTGTCCGAGTTCCAGTTCACCTAGGTTTTACTTTGTTCCATTCATGCACTCAATTTCCACTACACTTAGCCTTGCTGACATGCAACTGTCTTTTTGATTTGAGCGATGTTTTAATTCACACTACTTGTTCATTTACGTCTAACAGAACATGCCGCAGCATGTTTTAATTTGTTGTCTCCTAACTATTGCCAGTGGATCTTTGGGATTCTTATTATAAGCTTTGCGTGTTTCAATTTTGTTTACTTGTTTCTTTCTGAAGCGTTAACGCACGGGTCGCTTGTGGATTTTAGCGCGAATTGTTGACAAAGTTATTTATTGTGAAATGGTTAGAGTAATGCCTATTTTTATACGAATTTTATGTAAAAATACACCGTTATCAGGTCCGGACTGGATTTTGTGGCATCCGCTATTGAAACACCCAAGGCTTAAACTACTAAAAGCGGTATGGCGATACGCAGAATGCTAGTGATCCTCAAACTGTTAGCGCATCTTTTGGCTGGAAGTTTTTCTGTCCCAGCATACTGCATGATTTCTAGGTAGAGCAGTATATGTGCTTGTATTTGCTCCCTTACGGAAGATAAAATCATTCACATTTTTTAGATTCCCAGATTGGCTAAGTCCACAAAAGGGCAGGCATGTATTAAAACACATGAAATGTTCCGCAAAAGGTCAGCGATATTTGTGAGAACGCTTTAACCTGGGAATTTAAGGGACAATTCTCAACAGTAAGATACATCTCGCATGATGAGACACATTGTTGAAGGAGCGAGTTTTAAAGGACGGTATGCTGTTCGGGCATACTTAAAGGTAGTGAAAAGATATATAACTAATTTATACACTGAACCGGGACTACAAACGGATCAAAAGCGAAACACGGTACCTATGACCTATCTCAATATCTTATCCATGTAAACCGGGAAATTACGACTATTTTACGATGGCAAGTTTCTTAACCCAAGAACGAGGCTCCTGACGTTCTTGGTTGCCCTCCTTTGAGGAGTCTCGATAGCAACGATTTCATTTCTCTGCCACGGCTGCCAAACCTGAATAGCATATTCAGCATCGTATATGGTGAAGAATAAGTTGGGTATTTATGCGTGCATAGTCGACATGCTATGTCTGCAACAGGCATAGTTTACACACCTTATCCATAAATTTGGTTGATATTAGTTGATCGCGCCCCTGCTTCTTTTATTTAAATCCCATTTTATTTAGTCTGCACAGATCTAGTCTTTGGTTTTGTAAAACAAATTGCAAAAGTTATGCGTATATGAAGCATATACATTGATTCTGTTTTACGTTCCTGCATGACAGGCGGATAATATTATAGACCCAAGTATAGTAAGCAGAAAGATTTTCGAACCTAATCATGAATCTTTTATGTAACTTCATGAATGTGCATGCTAATGATGCAGCAGTGTAGCAGATATCATAATAAGGTTCGAGATGCCACTAAACACTAAATGACTGGACTAAGTGGACTTAATGCTTTTTGAACTGTGACAGTGCATATGGAATTGTATGTGAAGCGGATTGCATCGAAATGTAAACGAACAAATAAAAAATAATATACGGATTACTTTTGTATCCATAAATTTCAAGTTATCGTAAGGTTTCAGATAAAATTAGCATTATAATCAATTAGTTATTATATCCCTCCTGAGACCAATATTAGTTTTTAATATATTGTTGCCCAGCCTGGTTTAGTTAAACCGATGACTTTTCCAAAATACACGGCGACATATTAATGTAAATTTAGATAGAATAATGCATACACAACACGATATGTTTCAAATAAAATGTTATTCGTCCATCCAGTTTAGTGTACTACATTTGAGACAGAAACTGCAGGTATTTTGTGCGTAAAATTCAATTAATTTGGCAATTGCCTATCCATACTAATAGCAGGGTCGCTTGAGTGAATAATCTCTGCGCATTTCGTGATCAATACGCCATTTCCATTTCGAATATAGGTACGAAGATGCAGTTCTTAAATATTATGTGGAAAACATGATTATTTCTGGTTAATAGCAAGGTCGCATACGGAAGTGGCATACAGGTAACTGCTGAGCTCACAGTTCAAAGGCAGTTATAAGCTATTTTATATCTAGTTTTCTAAATCCAACACATTGGTGTCAAAGATATCTGCAAAACGTTTAGGAAGACAATGGTTCGAGCAAATTAAATGATTACACCACGACACGCCAACGAGCAGATCCATTACTTGAAAACACGCTTGAGCAAAAAACCACAAAAAACGGACCATAGTCACATATAGATATTGATCTAGGAATTAATCGAACTAAAAGATAATCATCAAATTACTCAACGTGCATGACAAGGTTTCTATGCCTATATTGATTGCAAAAATCGATCAACTTAAACGTGCTTAAAGGTTTACATTCAGTTATAATACCAACATTCACAAACTGGTGAGAAGACAAAACTGAAAATAGAGATGTTGAACATATCAGGAAACGACAAGATACTTTACCGTTTAGAGCGGGCCCTTTGGTTGATTACTAACAAGTAAATTTCACACGTTTAAAACGGAGGACATCAATTACTTAAGGATATACCAAAATCACTAAGTGGTTAAGCGTCTTAGACAAAGAGTTGGATCAATTACTGCAAAACAAGACACAGCCAAAACTTTCTTTGTTAGAGTTATCAGTTGGGTAAAAGTTAACTAACTGGGTTTGACCAACAAATGTTTATAACTTGTACTTACCGTGGAAAACATGTCAAGCATGACACAGTTGAACATGTCACAGTAAATGGAATCGGCATCATTAATCCGAAATATCGCTGCGCTAATATTGGGCAATGCTGATATTGTCATACCTTGAATATAATTTAAATCCACAGGGAACACACCATTTAGCGCCGAAAAGCGAACATTGTTTTGCGTGATTTTTCGCCGTGTTCGCTCTTATCGCACGATCGTTTATATATTAGAAATATCGAAGACTTTAATACCCGAATTTCTTCAAACATTTGACGTCGCCTGCATTCTCCCGAAAACAATAATAGGTAATTTGTCGTACGCATTCATCTGCTAGGGAATTTAACGGTGAAATATATATCCTTAATTATACTGAAGATTTCCACAGCTTTAAATTCGATACCCTGAGATATTTAACCTGGATCAGAAAGAGACTAAATGCACATTCAAACTGTAATACATAAAATGCTGCATCTACTTTAATGTTATCAAATATAAAGGAATTACATATTAGTAGTGACTATTGCATTTATTATGATCAACCATACACTCCTGTCATAAAACGCCGTCTTCTTCTCCAGGGTTTCGGAAATGAGCTTTGCCTTTCAAGCTGAAATTTCCCCACGTTCGGCATTTTTTCAATGATTTTCAACAAATTGATCCTTAAGCTTCTAGCAAAATATAACCCTCTAAAAAATTATCTTTTCGTAGAAACTTAGAATCACCACTTTTGTTTGTTGAATACGAATGGACTGATCCCGTGAAATGATGGATTACACTTTCCAAACTAGAACAAATGTAACTGAGCAAAGTATATTGCACTAACATGTTGCCAATTAGCAAAATTGTCATATTTGAATTAACCGCATGGAGGATCATGCATCGGCTTCATGGCCCGTAATGAATGTGTAAAACGGCTGAATAAAAACATTTGTGAAACAACTAATGCCTAAAATTCTATTGCGCCACACCGACACAACACTAATTTTAGCATGGAAGAGAGAGTAAAACCAATATAAAAATAACCTGCATGGAAGAAGGTCGCCTGTAATCGGTCCATGGAATAACCGTATTATTTTCCGTAATATTAGGCTAAATATGCATTTGTTCCTGTGCTTAGTTTCTCAATGTGAATAGTCTAATAACAACAAAACGTTATTAAGCTCAAAAATATATTAAATATCAGTTATTCAAACCATTTATTTCTTTTATGCCATCTAGTTTTACAAATTAATTATATAACCCTGGTGGTTTATGCCTCGCAGTCGAGAATTTATACGTCTATTTATTTATTTTTAGTAAACCTGTTAACAGGCTATTCCAATGGTTTTTGAGAAGTTATTTGTTTCACTATTCGGATTGAACTTTGAGTACAATTTATATATGCTTGTATTATTTATGCAGACTTTAAATTCACATTGCTCGAAAGTGCCTCGTAATTTATGCGTATTCTAACTACCTTCTCAGGGAGTAGGAACTGTGGTCTTTTTCAAATTACAGGATTATTGTTTCGAGTATTGGCACTTGTGTATGCACTCCCATGTATGAGATACTTCCCGTGTGACTACTCCCAACAACATTGCTTTTCATTGGTTGTCTGAAGGAAATGAAACAAACCGTTTAGTTAAAGATTAGGTCGTTTATAAGTTTACATTTTGTCACTGTTATTTTACAAGAGGGAATTGTTGCATGATAGCATATAGAAATTAGCAAACGCAACTGTTTGCATTTTGGTTGAAAATTATATCTTTAATTCCTTGGAAAGTGTATGCTTGTCCAACTACGAGTAAGTTTCGCATTAACTATCTATTCTTCGTGAGTAGACAGATTTAATTAAGGTAGGTGTGAGCATCTAATTCGGACTAAAAGCAGACATATTGAACTTTGGCAGTGATGCGCCTTAGATTGTTCAAGCACCCGGAAAAAAAACAAATTTTTTGACGTTAATCACTAGAAGCTATCTCATTTTCCAGTTATGTTGAAAGCAAACCGACAACAGTAGGTTGAATTCTACGTGCAACACATGAGGAACATCATCCAGTTCCATGCAGATTGCTGTCCTAATAAAAGATATATTTCGACATCCTACTGAGGGTTTCCTTTCCCTTGGACTACAATAAAGTCAGCATCTTAAACTTATGGGTTATTTTCTAAAATGATTAGGCCGTTTCAAGGTTTATAAATGTAAAATGCGGCTTTTAATATATTGCTCATGAACAACACACCAATAATAATTCATAAATCCTTGCAGTGTCACTTGCATAATTTGACATCGCAAACTGAGATTCTTGCAAACCGAGTGACTATCATTTCTGTCACAAATTAGCTAGGCGCGCAATGGTCAGTACCGAGTTACGAAAAACGGAAATATTGTAATATATATATAAGAAGATTTACACCTGGTACTTAGAAAAAATCAGAGAGTTTGATTAACAAATATAGCTGAGGTGACTTATTATTATTTGTTTGCCGTCTAAAAGCAATGGTCTATCGAATGATATGAATAAAATTTCTGCCCTCACAATGTCTGCAGTACATAAGCAAAAGTTCACCTTAGCAAACATTTCAAGTATTCCTAATGGTTTGAGTATGCACTTAATTATTAGACTGACATAACTCCATTATATTCGTAGATTTGCAATACGGGATTACATCTTTTATTACATAACGTATGCTAAATGTGATTTCTTGTATTTTCTGCAAGTAAAATCAAACACCAATTGTAATTATTTATGACCGATAAAAAAGACCTATGCGCAAGTTAATTTTGTGTAGAGCAGAAATCATTTTGAGTGCTGGAATTTGTAGTGAATAAAAGCTTGGAGAATTATGGTCGAAAAAGTTTATTAACAAAGATGAACAGGCTTATGGCAATTTACAGCTAGTAAACATTAGCTATTATATTTAACTGGATTTGGTGGTACATAGTTCCCTTATTTCGAGAAAAGGATACGAACATCAAGTTGTTTTGAAACAAGGCAACTATGTGTACATGGAAATGTTTTTCAGAATAAACCGTCTATAATGCATGTTGTTCCAATAGTTTATGCTCTTACCATTGGTGCTCCCCGTAATCACCATTCGTTTTTTCGTATAATTGAAATAAACAGTTTAAGTAAACGCTGTTGCCATCCATAACAAAAGCTGTGGTGTAATTTATTAATTATCTTTTTTTTCTGCACCTCACTATATTACATAGATTTGGTTCAGCAACAACGGATATCCTAAGGAAAATATTCATATAGCTGTAATATAAGGCGTATTTAGGCTTAACGGTTGTAAGCAACAACTCTGGAATCTTTATTGAATTCTCGTTAAATTGTGCCTCAGCTTTTCAAGCACATTTTTAGCTTTGCGAAACGTCAGGTTGCAGCGTAATTAGTTGTGGTAACCACCCAAAAACACTGCATAACGCAGGTTTTTACCACATTTGCTATATGCAGGTGTACTTAGCTTCCTAAACCCTTGAACATTGTTATATTAAGGGAAACCTCTCAACGTTTCAATAGCCGGTCACGACGCGCAAACCTAATTTTATTTCAATATCGAGTATGGGCCAAAATGAGTTAGGATAAATGGGGACGAAAGAAATAGTCGCTTGGATTCAGTTAGGTTACTTTGTTGAAAGCTTTTCAGAAACCGGATATTACTTCTCCTCACATTCTCTGTGTTTGTGAATAACTGGTAACTCAATAGTTCCTATTATATAGAGAAGGGTAACAATTGCGTTTGACAGCTTTTGTTAACAAATTTGGCTCACTTAAGTGTTGTTTTACATTAGCTCTCCATCGTTATAAACGATGATGTCTTCAAGTGCAGTTATTGGCTTTTCAAGCTTCTTCTTTAAACAATTTGTTTTGAACATCGTCGTTCTTGAAAGTAAGTATAAGCGATAAATGAATTTACATTACATTTATACCGACCTGCATTAATGGTGCGAACATTTTGTAATATCGTTATTTTAGGCTTATATGATTGCATATATTTTTCCTCATTAATTGTAAACTTGAAAAATTAGAACAAAATATATGCATTTGTTATTATTGCACTTACTTTGTAAGATTATATATTCATGAACACACTTTTTAGAACACGTATTTGCAAAGGAAATATTATGACCGAATCATAGCTGATTTTATGCGAGAATGGCATATGATCAATCGGTTGTTAACACATCAAGCTATTTCCTGATTAAATGCAGCTACAATACTAGTGGTTTCAATGCTGTTTTTAATGCATATAAGCAAACGAAAATATGTCCTTAATTAAATGAATTAAATTTGCCTTATTCACCATATGTCTATCAGCTTAACCGAATCTAATTTTATACCACAACATTTTGCTGGCTGCGAAAACAAAATGAGATGTAGCGTATAGATGGTTGTGTGATTAGGTAAATTTGTAGAAAGTAGTAATCACATTAAAACTGGTTTTATAATCTGTTTTGGCAGGGAATTCAAACCCGGATATACGGATTACCGGTCCGCTACTATATCATAGTACCTTTGTTGGTAGTGCAGCGGACCGGTAATCCGTATTTCCGGTGTTCGGTTCCCTGTCAAGGCGGATTATTTTACAGTATAATTGTAACTTCATCTTCCGCAAAAATTAAATGCACTAACTGAAGCAATGATGTCAAACTACTACAGCAAGTGGATGCAGCTAAAATACATATCTTTTGTTTAATATAATGACGGGTGAGACCGATGCCGTATAATATATATATTGGGATGCTTCGCTTGCATGGCATCTTGACAACTTTTCATGGTCTGTTCTGCAAGTTAAAGTCATATCATCCCAAAGAGCTACTTGTATCTATATAATTCAAGTGCTGGTTTTCGCAAAATATATCGTGAATACATTGCATGCATATATGACATGGAATGAAAGATTATTTTTCCTTGAGTGGCAATTTAAAGGGGCAAGTATATGCGCATATTTTCAGGAACCCGTTACCTAGCAGCGCTTAGGACTGAACATTCGGTCAGTTAAAATAAAAATGTAAGTGTACAATGAAACAAAACATTTGTAAAACAATTCTTGATTGTAAAAGAGCACCCAATGTTGAACATAGTGTTTAAACGAAAGTGTGATTTGCTGTAGTACGGTACGCGTCATCTACATGCAAATTCATAAAAGCTACTTAGGTACTAATCGTTTGTCTTTTAGTTTATGTTACGGAAACTTAATAATATAGGAATACAAATTTAATAATCAACACCGTTGAAATTAAATTTTAGGACCGTTGCGATGAATTGAAATATATATCCCACTGGCAATGTTGCTAAACATTTAACTTTTACACTACATTCAATTAGACTTATATTTACGCGACTTTATTTTACTCTTAAAGCCACAAACTTGCTTTGCTCAGACAATTAATCACCTTCGGCCTATTATTTTACCAGATTTGACGTTATCCTACCTATCTTTGCTAAATCAATGGCAAACTACTAATGTGAACACAAATATTCATTCTTTCGACCACCATTCCTTTCCGTATTCTAACAATTTTACCTTTGTGGTTATTTTGCTAAATTTAATAGCATCATATCTAAATGATTCTATTTATGAATCTCCATTCGCAAGCGTATGTGTTGATCAACCAAAAAAGCTAAATTATACTCAATTTAGAGATAACATAAGCGAAATATCTAGCCAGAGTATAATTTATGAAAGATGATAATTCAGTAAATTTTACGATAATCTGTGATATGTGTTACTGTGTAAGTGAGGATTCAATGACAAAAATAAATTTAGATGACGTTTCATGAGTCAGTAGTTGTACTTAGGGAAGTATTGCGTAACAATAAATATATGTAAGAATCACGAATACTGATTTAAACATTTACTACTTGAATGTCTATTAAAATCTAAATTAAGCAATGTATGAACTTCTGTTTAAATCTTAGGTTAATCAACTGAATATAGCCCTTTTTAAAGGTGATATATTTATATATGGTATATATATATATTAGCATAATTCTTAGTGGCAATATAAATTTTGTTCTAAGAGTCCTCTTTCGGACACTGCTTATTATAACGGAGTCGGCCTTCTACTAGTAAGTAGGAGACCATAAATCAATTGGAGCCAGACACCTTTCTTGATTGCTATGTAAAGCTTCACGTATAAACACAAATCTCATATTTACCAAGGTCTATTAACTGAGCTCAGCAACCAAAAGATAAGTGGTCATACTTTTTGTTGAAATGAAACAGCTGTAAAAATTTTGTGTCAGAGTACGTTGATAAATTATCGAGGAAAATAATAACAAGCTTTTTATTTACTTGTGCATAGGTACTGTGTACATTTGAATGTAAATTTTCTTTTAGATCAAATACATTTCTGCATAAACACAATAGAACGTTGCCAAGGTGATTGCGGTTGAAATTGGGATTCTGATAATTGGTTTAGTAAGAGAATTTATGTTTGCTTACAACCGTTCAAAAGGTAAGTATAGTGTTATTAAAAGAGTGTGATTTGAGGCAATTGCACTTTAAAATCAGCGGTCAAATATTGTTAGGAAAACTAACACATAAACATTAATTGCTTGCACAGTGCATAAGTACAGTATGCATTAGGCGATTATATATTTGCAATTTATTGGTAAACTTTGACATAAAATTTAACATATCTGATTATTAGTTAATAGAGCGCTGATGCCTCTATTTTCAGCACCATTTGAATCGTAATATATTGGAGAGGATTAAAAGCTTATGGAATGTCTGCGGTTACGTGATTTATTCACAAAATTGTGCACTTTAATTGCAGAAAGCATTGAAATGAGATGGGCTACGTTTCAGCTCTAGATGCACGCCATTATATTTAATAGCAAATTTCATATGCGATTAAATATTAAGGGGAATTTCATGTAAAATGCCTTAAGGTTAACACGTATTTATTTCATTGGAAATCCATGCATATACTTCGAGATCAATTATAAATATTCGCCTAGACATGTATATATATTCATTATGCACTGTGTTTATAATTGTATCTATGTGTGCCGAACAAATTACTTGTACGCGTAACAAATATCATCGGAAAATTAGCAGGTTGTGAGGTTTCGTATTTAAATTACATCATATGATTCGATAAGCTTATTCATTTTGCCTTGGGCTGTTATCGAGCGCAAATTGCAATACTTAGTTTCACAGTTTTACTCAATATATAATGTTCGGGTGAAGAGCGAGCGATTAAACGCTCTACTATCTATCACTGTTTATTAGGAAATAAAATATTATTAATTTTATATAGGAAATAGAATATCCGTAGCAACCACCCAAATTGTTTTGATTATGACTGCTTAGTTATTAAATGGTAATGCTGCAACATTCATTTTGCTATTACTTTTACAACCTTCATTATTTAATGATATAATTAATAAACTTTTTAAGTTGCTTATTTTTAGGACGACGCGGTTGCCTAATTATATTAATACCAGTAATACCAAACAAGTCCTGATGCAATTATGTGGGAATTACATAAGCTTAAGTAGTATGACGACTTATCCTTAACTAATGCTGTTGAATTAGCACCATATCACTTTTAATCCATACGTATACTCATATAGTTCCAATTCGCAGGAGTTTCATGGATAAATATAAGCATGCGTCGTGTATTATTCAATAAGCAGAATTAGTATCACGAGCTACATATTCTGATACATAAATTTGAGAAGTATAGGCAAACTTAATCAACTGGGTTGAGAAATGAGTCAATTCATATTCACGCGATTTGCTGCATTCCAATACCCATTATAAAAAGAGTTTAAATAGCTAACATAAACATTATTATGCTCAGTTCAATTATGTGAGGGCATTTCGTCCTATTTTATCATGATTATCAATTCCTCGCTGTAAGTGTCCACACCGCGTTATTTTATAAAATTCCCCTAAGATGGAACATTGTTCAGGGGTATATAATAGCCTAAACTGCCGCAGCTTCATTGCTTTGGATAAAGCACATAAAGCTTTAACCGAAGGTTAAATTGCTGCATCTCGATAACGGGATAATTCTGAAGGATATGATAATCTCAATGTTTATCCCCTCTAACTTAACACATGAGCATAAACCGTAGATATCCTAACATAATGCACAAACATGTACACTTCATTATAATCAACTTACCATGGATGAAAGGAGCACAAAAATGACTATTTAAAGCAGCACCATAATACGAGCAACATATAGGAAAATGTTTTTTTCAATTTAAATGTAAACGGAAAATTCTTCATTACTAACGTGAACATGAAATGCTCAAAGGTACTAAATAGTTAATGAATGAAAATAAATTTAAGCATACCTTTTGTATATGCGTATGTATAATGTTTACGTTGGTATATTGACTACGCCATTAAGTTACCAATTTTCAGCATGAAATGCGTATTCTTATATAACTGGAATATTAATAACTACAATAATGTGGGAGTGAAGCAGAAACTGTGATTTAGCTTAAAGGTGCATACTTTTTTAACGAATGATAGACACTAGCCATTCTCTCATTATGTAATGCGTTTTAGACTAACTGCCCATTAATTAATGCAAATAGCTCAGGCACTATGGTAAGGACAACAAAATAATTCGCTCTTAGGAATTGTGTGCATGGTTTTACATACTTCGCTTTCGTACGAGACATTTCTCAAACATTATTACGCCGGGTTGTAAAGTATAGTATTAAAGATAGGCGGGTTACCATATTTAACATGATCTTAACCACAGGCTAGTAATGTGGAGTGTTGATAAGAGCCCCAACATGGAAAGGTGAAACGCGCAGTACTGACTATTCCGAAGGGATGAAATAGCCTTGCCGTGCTTACTGTGTGTAAATTCAATATGCAGTTGCTCTAAATGTGACACTGTTAACCTTGTAGCATAAAGCCCCTCCCCTAATACATGATATAATTGGATGTGCAGATTAAACATTTTCTAATATCAGAAATTAATCAGCAGCCTAATTGTGGTGAGATTGCTGGTTGGTGTATGGGCTACCTAATTCCCTACATGGTAACACATGCGTCAGCGGAAACCAAACGACGCTATTTCAGATCTAGTAACTCGTACGCAATATCAGTTACCATCCACTGTAGCACAGAGTTATCAAACTCGGACTGACAACAATCGGGTAGCTAGTTTGAGCCGTACCAACGTTTGATAGAATGTACATCTTTGACGATTCCCAAACATACAGTGCATTCGCAGGGTCTGGTAACTGTTTGAAAGTTGCTAGAATTGAAACATTTCAACCGCTACATTTTACTTTTGCGTTATTTTCTGTAATTAAAGCTCTGTGGAAAAGTGTACCGTTTGTTTAATAAAGTTTCCGGAAACATAATAGTGTCGATGTAGGCAATTTGACCAACGCTTACGTATTCCGAAAAATCCTAATGAAAATGAATTAGGCTTTTCAGGTTTCCAATGTTTCTGCGCTCTAAATGTTAGATGTATTAATAATAAACATTTAGGGCGAAGTGCACAGTTTTAAATCCATCATGTGATTGTCCCACTAAATAATACACTATGCTGGGAAGCACTATTATATCATTTCGCTTAATTTGGTAGGGCTCTTTACCATAGCCACAATTTAATTTTAGCTAATATCACTAGCTTCGTTTAACTTGAACGGTGGCCCTCTTTTAGGAGAACAACGGCGAACATCGAACAATGACATATCTTGAGTAGGTTTTATTTTTTTCAATATGCACTATTTGTTGCGGGTCCTTCTTCCATCGGAAACAAGAGTATGATTAAATTGAAACATCTCCATTTAAATGGATTAGTGATATCAACATATTACCATAAATTATGGGATCAAATTATGCCATTTTCTTGCATACCCAAAAATTAATACTAAAAATGAGAAGGCTACAGCCGGACGTATCCAAATTGTTGGATGAATCAGAGTATTGATTGTGTCTAGCTGGTTGCTTTATCGCTTATGTCACACCCTGCTATGTTTCTATGCAGTTGCTAAGTATCATTTAGATTGCGATGCAAATTTTGATGGAAAAATACTGTGAAAAACCCACCGAAATATTGGAAATACAAACCAATAAATTTAGAAAAATCGTTCATTAATTTGCTTGCAGTTATAATGCATAAGATTGTAAGAATATTGCAAAACTCTTGAAACATGCTTGTATATTATGCTCAATTAACCGAGAAAGATTTCCTCACTATTGTTCTTTACGTAAGTTTGAATAATAACTTCAAACTAGGTTTCTTCCGAAAAATACTAAAAGCCGTACACTAAAACTCCTCATTAATTTCCGTGTAACAAAGCGATACAAGGAAATGATTCTTAAATATATTTGATGCTATGAGAAAATCCGAACTTGCATAGAAAATCCTTTAATTTGGTAGTCATGGTATTGGGGTCATCAAAAAGAAGTACCAATATAAGTGTGATAAAGTGGCTACATACCTTGCTAGTTAATAGATGCCGTACTTTGTGCACATTTATAAAGCCAAATATGTGTATCGTAAGACCGGTTTTTCAAAGAAGTCTCTGCCCTTCGCCTAGTTCTGCTAGATGGATTAAGCATTTTACTATAGTATGTTGGCTAATTGTATAAGTGACTCTCCTAAATCGATCCTTTGAAATCTTTTGTAATCGGTGTTGTACAAAATAACCATATTAATGTGATTGGGCTTGCTCAAAGAAAAAAATATCTGGTACTTTTTCTTTTTCAGTGAGCAGCATGTATTCTTCAGGTGTGAAAGCCTTGAGGGCGTCTAGTCGCATCCATTAAGGCAAATGCTTTTTTCAAATTAGGATACAGTTAATCTTTTCACTTATTAACTGCTTTCGACAAATTAAATTTATGCGGACTACTAGAACCAAGTTATAAGCATATGTATACAAATATTTAATGGCCCACGAAATGCGAGACTGCAGTTTATATCTAACCTGATTGCAAATATCTGACATGGTTTTACCATTTTCAACAAACCTCAGTAATCCCTTTATATCCGATGCATCATGTGACGGAATTGAATTGCCAATTGTAAATTTTACAGACACATACAATTTTCGAGAAAATCTCTTTTTATTTCCGTGGGATAGATAGACTACGCAAATATTTTAACATAATATGTGGTCTTAATGTACACTACCTATAAATACGTATTCCCTAATCAGGACGGCACTGAAGAAGACGGAGAGCAAATAGGAACCACTTGTCGAACAGCATTGGTGATAAGTTTGATGAACGGTTTCATAAATTGAATTTAATTTCGCTGATCTTGCCTCATTAAGTTTACAGCAATAAAATACTAGCCAGATAATGCATAACGAATATAATTTATGACAGGTTTGTCAGAAAGGGCATTGTCTGAGTTCGGACGTTAAATACCGTCGCAAGGAGACTGCACCTCAACATTATGCGACGGTTTGCGTACCTTATTGACTCATTGAGCTACAATGGGTGATGCCTCCGAGCACCTTGAGATCTAGTCCTACAAGCTTGGTCATTGGTAAGTGGTCAGACAAAATTATCCTCCTCGTCCTCCAGGTTGGGCATTTTAATTGGGATGGCGTCTATTTATGTAAACCTGATTAATTACTAACTCCCTGTTCCCTTGAACAGGCGTTTAACCCAAAGACTTCAGATGAGGGCCCTAATCATCATCCTGTATAAGCTTGGGCGCTTAGACCATATCGCAGCCCACCTGCATCCATGGCATTTTCCTCAAACCTAAACATCACCCTGCATCAGCCTTTGTGCAGATTATTAAGGGTTGCATTATCTTCTGCAAACAAAAGGGTGAATAAGCGAAAACATGCTGCTGCTGGCCACACTATTCTTTATTTTCCTCATGTTTCACTTAATCCCATCCCGACCCAAATTACCAAACTTCCTTCTATAATTCCAATCATAAATGATATTAACCGATGTGCCACGTGTGTAGAAGCATCTGCAGTAACCACCCCACCGTAACAATCGGACGCATATCGGCAAATTTCTCCTATAAGGCCACGCTATACCTTTTACATGGCGGCATTCAACGATCACACTCTAAGACAAATCGGCCAACAGGGTGCACTCGTACGCACCCTGGACCCACTGGGTATTGATGTGTGTTGTTGGTCCTAAACTAGGATCAATTACCCTAACGTGGCTATTAAATTAACTGAACCCGGTTTATCCTCTCGTTTATAGTTGCACGCACCCGGAGACGCCGATGCAGCAGTCACGGATCAAGCTGGTGAATGTATCTTCCTAAGCTCCAAGATTGAGTCATTTTTGTTTTATTGAGTCCCGTTGAACAGCCGTTTAGTTGCAGCACGTTTGACGATATCAGATAAGATTGTTTCAGGAAGTAGTATAAAACGCCGTTGGTTTGTGATCTCCTGTTTGGCTCACACCGACTACAGTTCTAATGCTGTCAAGGACGCTTCCTACCACGAACTAAACGCGGTATTACCCAGTGCTACTAGTTCATATATTATAATAAACGTAGGGGATAGGAACGCATACGTAGAGCGTCTGAGCGCTTCAGAAGCTCAGCTGGGTGGTACTTGTGTATTATCTGCGAGCAAACTGACAACGGGAACATCTGCTGCTAATGTGTGCGCAGCACAAGTTGTGTCTTCTTAGCACTGCTTTTAGACACAGTGGGTGACGAAGTGCCACTTGGCGACATTTGGTAGCTGGCTAGCGGCAGACCCAAATTGGCCATATAACCATAAGTTACAGATGGCGTGGTTCCATCATGGTTCACCGCTCGTACTACAGTACTTAAATCCACTCTGATCCCTCGTTTGTATGCTGTCGATTCTCCATGAAATTTACCGGATGGTGCAGCAAGTCTATCCTCTAATTGGCTACTAAGTTATTGTCTCAGCCCTCGGTCAGGTAATCCTACCAAGAAACACTGCTTACCAAAATTTTGCTGTTTTGTCCTAATGCCACTTAATTATAGTAGAATGGGATTTTGGACGCCAAGCGCTACGCAGGAGCAGCAGCATTTGTCAATGTTCACCTATCCAGTGTTAATCACAACCATGTACCATCCTGCACATCAACAAACGATGACCACGTTAAGAGAGATAGTATTGCAATCCGTGAAAATCGTCATTCAACATTTTTGGAGATGGCGATGACACTGACATCCGTGTAAATCAGTGCTATATAATTCCTGCTCGTATGGGGAATGCTGTGCGTACAGTGTCTAAATTGTGGGAAAACGGTCTTGGATTTTACATTGTCAAAGCGCAAGCACACGAATTGCTTTTTATTTGCAGCTATCAGGCGAAAGAACACAATCACTTATCACATTGGATTCTCCGAACGCAGACCCAGAAGGTTATTTTTTTCTTTTCAAAATAAACCAAGTTATACCTCCATCATTTTTAAGCCAGTAATGAGATTTAAGACAACACGAATAGCTACCTGATTGCTATCCTAAGAATGGAAGCTCCGTTAGGAACGTTATCCTTACGGCACAGGGGCGTTGTTTAAGTGTAAATTTGCGCAATTCCTTGTGAACTATACCATATTTATATAAGAGAAAACGTTTAACTCCTTTAAATAACCCCTGTTATATGCGATAATTTCTTGCAATGCAAATCGTAAATGTCGGTAAAATTCTGCATATTTCTTTATGGTTAGTTCTGAGTTGTTGACCATAATTGCGCTAATTTTCTCTGCTTATTAATCTACATTTGATTTCCTTCAATTAAATGCTCAATTTTCCCTCCAATTTTTGTCAAAACGTGTGTTGATGTCAATTGTATACCATTGCTATATTTACTCTGCGATTGCAACATTCGTGCAAATGTCAATTTTATTTCATGCGTAGTGTGTTCGCCTAAAAAATCTATTGTTAGAGCTAGTGGCTATTTTCGTGTAGTTTTCGTCCTATGTTGCGCAATAGCCGTGGCGTTAATCCTTAGTCCTCATGTAGGGCTAGTCTATTTGCGGGTGAATTTAATACCTTATCACCTGGATCGGTGGTATTCGAGAGAGCCTACGTAGATTTGAGCAAAATGCTCTTTTGGAAAACAGTATTTGTTGGGCCATAATAAAACAAGTGGTACGCGTATTTCTACACATTTTGCAGTCCAGCTAATGCGTGATGTGTTGGTTCAGTGATTAGTAGATTACATTTAATAGGAAGCTCCAGTCAAGCTTAGTTGATCATATAATAAATGCTGGTAAAGCTGGATACAATAGGTGCTCGGCCGCGGAAATTTTGTACTAAGTAAAGTTGTCGTAAACTTTCGATGGACATCAGTTTAGTACCAAAATCACTGTTTCTGATTTCAAATAGATAATAAGTATCAGTTTAATATTTTCCCCATCATTAACGTCAGATAGTAATATTGTTGAAATATGAATCACCGCACTTCTGAGTGACAAACCATTCAGGAATGTAGTTCAGCTACCATCAACATGCTAATCCACTCGTTACTTCATTTCAACAGAAAACCGTGAATTATTAAAATGTACCAGGCATTTGTAATCTCACTCAAGCAGTGAAGAACATATTTCGTGCTGGTGACTTCCTGTCCCTATGGTAGGTCCTTCACAGACTGCTGACACAGGTGAATTGACGGACAGTCATACTGACAATGGTTTTAATTAAAAACTGATTTCGTTCCAAGATAGTTTAGACTAAGCATGATATATTACTATTTTAATAACTGAAATATTCTACCTGTTTAATTATTCGCGTTAACAGCCACCGTCCTTAGGACTGGTTTTAAGTTATCACTTGAAACTGTACATCTAACCTAAGTCAACACTCGTTGAAATTATTAAAAATTTCTCCAGTTAGATGACGCATCCATGTATGTATTGGTTTTCGTCTTTTCCGATTTTCTGAGAGACACAATATTTAGACAACATATGGGAAAAAACACGTGCAAATACAGCAGCATTTGCTGCATTAATTTAGGAGTCCAAGCACACAAATGGATTAATTAGGTGGTCCAATTATTCTTATTATTTTTCGATGACATCAAACAAGTATCCACTGTATTCGTGAACATCATCCAACTAGACAATATATTTGCTTCTAGAAACTCGTTAACTTTCCCTATCTCGTAGTCGTTTTTGCATGGTCTAGAATTTGCTATGACGACTGCGAAAGGAAGGTTACATCCACAGACATATCCTGTATTAGTGCTTTTCTATGGAATTTCAAACTCAAATGAATAAAGTAGTGAAATTATTCTGTCAGTCTGTTGTTTGTTATAGATACATAAAATATAAAGAGTACAAGAAACTTTCGAAATCTGAGCAATGGTATTTTACATGAACTTTAGGCTAATGAATTCTGAAGAAATTCCTAATCACAACTTTAATATATCATTTGATGGTTCCATGTTACTTAAATTGTAACCTACCGTGCAACAAAAAAGAAAAGTTATCTCAACGGATGTAATATTAAATTTGAGACATATCGGTGCTCTATCCAGTTTGCATAGCCTGTCTTATATTATTAATGCCAGCCTTTCTAAACTTCTTAGTTGACGATATGTTAATGCTCATATATTTCGTAGCAGATAAGCTTAGAAAGCGTATTATCTGTTATGGTCATTGTGGCAACATTTGTAAATAGAACGAAAGATCAAATCCAATCTACTAATGTACATTTTGCTGTAATTTGCGCACTGACTGCAATGCAAGCAACCTAAATCTTACAGTCATTAACCCACACAGTATATAATATGCTTGAAAATATGATGAAATTAATATTATATGTGTGAATCCGTAAATTTTCGATACTGCAAACGCTGGTAAAGATAATATTGCTAAACGTTAGTGACGCTTCATCAGAAATGTATGAAACGATTGTCGTACATAATTAGGATTGAATTAATAGAGAATTATGATATATTCTGGATAATGGTTTCGAATCAGCTTTGCTAAATAATAAATATCTTATGATGGCTTACCTCAAAATTTGCTGAAATCAATATACAAGAAGCAAAACGAAATCAAAAAAACGAAGCGTTTAAAAAATGCGCAATATAAACACGGGAACCGTGCCCTAAATATATATATATATATGCATATAATAATTCGAATGTTTTTGAGTAGTATAAAGTTTGTATATATAAATATAATTTTGAATGAATGTGAGAAGTGTACATTATATATATATATATATATATATATAAATATGATGTAGAATAAACTATCAAGTGCGAGCTTAACATGGTGTGTTCCTGGGTTGTAGGTAAGAATGTATTTGACTAATAAAAATTAATTTAAATGATTGAGACGCCTGCTTAACGATAAAGTCTACATGCTCAGAACTAACGCTAGCCTGTGTGTTGAAATACCGATGAAGGATTGTTTCGTACTTAAATTGCTTGGCATCGGAGTGCAATAATGGATTGGAATTATCCATGAATAGCCACACACCAAGTTTATTCAAATAAAATCCATGATACAGGAATCTAACTGTATTATATTCATATGTAGAGCCTTTCAGATTTAGCCACTTGTCTGAAAGATATTTTAAGAATTATCCGGTATTGTCTTATATTCATTCTCAGTACTACGATAAATTAGAATGCAACCTAGCAAAGCGCACGTAGTGGATGTTCATTTTACCAAGTTGTCAATAATTATTTGTAATAGTGCGATGCAATATGGTTATCAAATTCAGCGATTTTGCATTATTACAGACATATGTGCGTATTGATACTTGCTATCTGTCTGTTGGATTCAAACAAGTATGCTTGAGATAAAGCTTGCTATAATTAATATGCTTAATCTATCTGGTTGCGTGACAGAGTTGCGTGCATGTAATATATCGACGGATAATGCTGATGTTCTGATATTGCTGCATGGATGAAAGTCAATTTTTGTCGCCTCATATAGATACCGTACCAACGGTTTTTGTAATAGATCTATTGGCTTGGCAAATATGACTTGTGCATTGGCGATAATACTTGGTATTATTTGGGCGATCCATCCTTAACTCATGTTATAGGGATACTACACATTAAGACCATTGCGGATGAAACTACAGCCCCACTTTCCGTCTGACACTGAAAAAAAATTTAGATAACGTTTTCTTCTAAACAACGTTACAACATACACAAATGAAACATACTCAACATTGAAGGAACCACTAAAATATGATTCCATATTTGACGAGTTTTCAGAGTTCCTTCAAATATTTTATGTAATTTCTACCAAGCAGTTATGAGCCACCATTGTTCACAATAATGTATTAATAGGTAATAGCAATTATCACTTCCTTAATAAATTGACCGATTCAAATTCGAAGAAGGTAAACTGGACGGTGTCGGGACAAGAGACAGTTCATACTTTGCGTAATCTTGGCTATTTTACCCGAGATATTAGTATCGATTTCTTGGCATTGAATCTGCAGTTATACGGTAAATGAGGATATTTCGCAAAAATATGATATGCTATAATGTGAATACATTAAGAATTTGACTAATAAGAACTTCCTACTGATGAGGATGATTATTGATTAGGATGGTTGATAAGTTGCGTGGATTGAATGTAATATTGAGCGGCATCCATGCGTATTATCAACTACCTGGAATTACTTTTGGCAAGTATGTTTTTGGTGTCTAATATTCTTTCTTTCGCCGCACTTTCAACACCAGGACAGATAAAGTGAGCTCATTGGTAATACGTTGCTCACCAAAGAAAAGGTCATGTGTTAATAATTGCAAACATAGTCGTCAACCATCGGTAGATCAATGGTATGGCAACGGACCGGAAATTCGTTGAAACATGGTTCGATTCTCCGTCGATGCATATTATTGTGTGTAAATTTTAATAATGACTTCCACTTTCTACGAACATAAAAAAGCGTTTGGTTCTCAGTGAAATAAGAAATTTGGTCGCTTAAATTACTTTTGCACTGCAGCCATGTTTAAGTAAATTAATTGTTAACTAATGTTTACTATTCCAACGAAGAGCTCCTAATGGAAGTCGCTCTCAACTTTCGATAGTTAACGGTATCTGGAAATAGGGTCGCGAATGTCAACTCTAAGATATTGCACAGAACTCGCCTACTTGAATTTCGTAGACTTTATATTATTATTATATTGGTACTCCGGTAGGGGCATATTTTGCGGGTAACATAATGCGTAATATCTGCTTGTTTTCCTTACCGAGGTTTGGCTAATCTAGTCATGAAGAAGATATATTGCTGTAATAAAATATATTATCCATAAACCGCAAAAAGGTGGCAAGAAAGTGTTTTTATTAAAAAGTAGCGCAGCGAAATCTGTCTGCCACAACGCTCTACATTGTTTTCTCGGAATGTCAACTGATATTGGATCAGTTATAGTAAACTGAGTATTTTTAATCCTAAACCGTTTAAAAGAATAACAGGATGACCTACTTTAACTAGCCCCAAAGCCGCATTTTTGGAAAACATATCCGTTCGATATAGTTTACTTATTCTGACTGATTCCAGCCATATAATTTTTGACCAATCTTAAAACGTGTACCTGCGGCAGTACAGGGAGCCTGCGAATGCAACAATTACTCGTAAAAGAATGACGATAACTATACAAAATACAACCTGCTGACAACGCTGAAATGTCTATTCCGGCCAAAACCGATACGGATTATCGGTCAAGTAGCCAAGACGAAGATATTATTTTGTGTAATCCATAGACATCACAGGCTCTTAATCAATGCGAGGTGGGAAACGGATTGGGTTTTGAGCCCAAAAATTCACAGTCTTCTTGTTGCTATTGCCCAACATTTGTATTGCTAATTGTTTCTATGTTAACCGCAGACAACTCTTTAGAGTATTTAGATATATAAACTGTATATATCATAAATATCCTCGGTGATACTTCTTGGTCAAAGCGAATCGCTCCATTCTTATATAAATAACCAACAAATTTCCCTTCTCTTATTATAAAATAGGAATGAATTAACGCATTTTGACAGATTTCAACCGAGAAACAATTTTAGTATATAATTATCGCGCTTGTTACCCACGATTTTCATTTCTATGTTTCTTTCACAACTAAGCTTATATCAATAAATTTAAAGCGACCGAATTCTTGCTCGGTAGATTTAAAAATGCAAGCGCTTTATTTATTGATGGGTTGCAAATTGTGTTTATGTAATTCACATTCATTTGAAGTGCAGTTTCTGATCAATATTAGTGAAACTGTATAGGAATTTAATTTTCGCCTTTCCTATGGGGAATATATATGTTTACATAAAGGCTTAAATTTTAGCTCACCTTTAATTATTGAGCTCGGTTAGCAGGATAGCCTATTGTATATCTATAAAGGAAGATTTATCATTCATATATACCGATTTACTTGCCTATTTTTGACGACGTGTTACATGGAATTAATTGGCGTGAACTTATGCGATTATAATTTGCGTGTCGTTTTATTTCCAAATACTCTATTTCACTGAGCTTATTGATGGGTTCAATTTGTTTATTATGGCAGAATTTCGACAGTTTTGGCAAAAGTACGGACATTTCAATTTTGTTAAACCGTAATGCTATTCAACACACTAGGTCAAAATAACACTTGGTAATAAATGGTCGATGCCTAAAGACTTAAGCCGCTACGTGTAGGTATAAAATATATGTACGGATGTCAAGGCTTTTGCTTAAATATCTAGGTTCCACAATTACGCATTTCGGTTTCGCAAATGTTAAAGCATACTAAGCACATTTTAATTTTTAGTAAACTTCGTTAATAAATAGTAGACGTTTTTCTCAAAATCCTCAGAATGTTTGGCGGAATAAAAAGTACGTTACCATCAAGTGGTGCATGCAAATGCTGCACCATATACATGTGGATTGGGAGGCATACGTTGCAGCAGGTCAATGTATACTTGATTTTTCTTTCTAAATTTTATACTTGCGTAATTCGAATATCACTTTCATTGATAAAATAAGTATATGACGCAAAAGTTTAATGTTTTCCGCCTGTTGTAAATAATGTATGCAAATAAAATGTTGATCTAAACGTGGAGAACTGACCAACGTTTAATAAGGAGTAGGTCGTTAAGACCCATAAGTAGATTTGCGTATCGGTCAATTTGTAGAGTAATAGTTTTGCGCACAAGTCATATTTCATTATTCCCAATTAACGGCGAACTTGTGGATTTTCTGTGCTTCGCCAATTGGGATTACGTATTATTCCAGAATTTACTACTCCAACACTGGTATGCCGTTGGACCAGAATATCCGAGTAGCAGCCATTGTAGAACTAGTAAAGTAGCTGAGTCCGTGCGCCCCAGAACTAGCGGACCTTTACGAGCTAACCAATTACCATTTTCTACAGGTTTGATAACTTACGGTGCCAGCACATCTGTTTTGACCACAGAACGATTGGAATGATTCGGTTGGGCAACATTAATGTTAGTTCAGCCATAAAATATTCTCAACTTATATAAATACCAACATGTTGGATTTGATAACTATGCGGAACTGTGAAAACTATTTTGAGAGTTACTACACGGTTTGCTCTGGTTGACCGCAGATATCAGCTCATTCAAATAGAGGACACATCTAGATCCAAGCCTTTGAAGCAGTTCACTGAGGTGAAATAGGGTCAGATTTAGACTTAGCACTGTTCCAATATATATATCGAAATAACTGGGTTGCCAGTCAGTTAGATAGCCATTACATGTACCACCAAATTTAAAGAAAGAAAAATGTCTTTGTTTGCTGTAGCAATAAACCATCAACACAGCGAATCCAAGACCACTGGAACTCTCAACCATGACACTCATTTTCAAACGCTTTACTGAAATCTATGTAGAATGCGTTGACACTTCATTGCGTATAACCATGAAACTCTCTTCACATGTCAGTTGTTTGAGCCTGAGCGGCCTATGCGAAACCGCGATTCACGGGCATCTATAGTATTATTGATTAGAACCGCTATAAAAATCATTACCCATCGATGTAAACAGCAAACGTATATTAAGAACAAACCATGGAAACGGCATCTAGTCTAGCATTACGAAATACTGAAAAAGGACTAATCAAACCGCGACCCATCAAACTAATTAGTAACGAAAGTTGTGATGCACGGAGAGAGGTTTTTGCAATGCAAAAGTCATATGTGGAATATTGCCAAACTGAGTGCATCAATATCGACTGACATCCAGACTGGTCAATAACAAACCTACTTAGGAATGGAAGGATTTTGGTGAGTATTTTTGTTCGTCGCAATCGGTCGACAATTCAGATATGTCGACCAGCTATCGGGAAAAGCACCAGCCGGCCGTTTCGCCCGGATAGGGCTCATCAGTGGTTCGCATCCTTCGGTCCTTTGCGGAGGATGTAATCCATGACTGCTAGTGGCTCTTGCCAACTAGCCTGCAGCTTTTGCAACTGCGCCATGGAGAATGGTATCCTACTATCATGAATTGCTAGCTAAATGCAATACAGCCCGACGCAACCTTCCATTCATAAGTAATACCGATTCGCCTGTAAGGATTCCACAAAATGCTATGTCGATTCATAGCTGCCGTAACCTGGATATCCTGACGCCGGAAGGCCTATTGCTGTCATCTGCATGGCAGGTGCCTGCATGGCAGTGGAGCATGTGTCGGGCTATATAGCATTTAGCTAACAATTCATGATAGTCAGATATCGTCCTCCATGGCGCAGTTGCATAAGCTGCGGGCTAGTTGGCAAGAGTCACTAGCAGTCATGGGTTCGGTCCTCCGTAGAGGACCGAAGGATGCGCACCACTGATGAGCACCAATAGGGCGAAACGGCCGTCTGGTGCTTTTCCGGATAGCTGGTCGACATTTCTGAATTGTTGTCCGATTGCGACGAACAAAAATACTTACCAAAATCCTTCCATTCCCAAGTAGGTTTGTTATTGACCAGTCTGAATATCAGTCGATATTTAGGCACTCAGTTTGGCAATATTCCACATATGACTTTTGCATTGCAAAAACCTACTTTTTTGCAAAATCTCTATTCTATGATAATCATGGAATATAACCGAATTAGCTTGCATGTTAGTATTTACGTACTGCCAGTCCGACAAGTAATTAACAACATTTTAGCTATTATTTGCGCAGTTGGTCATTATCCATCTTATATCTGATATAATTTATTAAATTAAGCCTCTGTTGTTTATTTACCTCTTACATTCACTTGTTTAACGACAATCTATGCTGGATTGCTAAAACGTCTATAGTTATACTAAGTTTTATTTTACAGCCCACCATAACCAATAATATAATGTCTAGAGCATACGCCTTAAAGATATTCTGCAACTGAACCTTTTAATCTGGATTTGAGAATGAAAGTTACCGCTAGTTTCTGCTCAGAAGGAAAAGCGACACTTAGTTTTTCATGGCTTCGCATTTGTTTCTAGACAATTACACCCAATCGTTAAGAATTTTCATTCATATTTTTATCGTAGAAATGTGTATGGAATAAAATGAAACACTTAGTTTTTCATTTTAATGATAGAAACCTAGCGCACACACTTTTATTTCACAGGGATTTATCAAATATGCACTTCACTTTTATGCTCGTAATATATATATTGTAGTAGAGAAAACGCAATACAATTTTTTCAATTACTTCTAAGGACACGTTGTTAAAGCAATTCTTTAAGTTATCTAAGTTACAAGTAAAAAGTAATGTTATATTGCTGACCGCATTTCCTTGATGGATGCAGCATTTAATAAAACACAGCTAAATGCAACAGTTATACAGAATCATTAAACCTATGTTGGATATCTGTAATTTGCTTAACACTAGTTTGCGTTATTATTAGCATCACTCTTTATTTACGGAAAAATACTAATCTTGTGTTTTCCTTAATTGAATCAATACAACAATCATGTATATTATTTTTTAAAGTTGCAAATACATCTCATTCAATGTGAGCATCTTATCTAGTACCTACACCTGGTGTGATTACTTTAAGCCACAATGTAACTATTTCTCATCATAAAATATAAATTGTAATATATTGGCATTTCGTGGTTTTGAAAAATTCAAATGTTTAGGTATTTGCCTGTAATTGAAATAATTAAGGTATCACAATCACACATAATTTCCCTTTATTATGCAGAGACAAAACATTTTCGAAATTGTTTATGCTTTACGGTGTTCAATTTGACCGTTTTCACGCGAGGAGATCAAGATATTTTTGGAGCTAAAATCAAAGTGTCAGCTCTGTTAGTTTCTAGGATTAGAGGCGTATGATACATGTCTGTGCCTATAACCGCACGTTGTAGAAACTTCTTTACTTAGGAGATATGTTCGCGTGAAAAGCCGAAATCTCTCAAACATTTCAACCCATAAATTCATGCACTGCAGAAGCCGTAACATACCTGTGGCTACCCAATCCTATAAACAGATTCACGCAGGCATTATGACAGTTCGTGCGGTATTGTCCCAACCATTTGGGTTGGTGGAATTTACGAATAAATATTAACAATATGGAAGCAAACGTTTTCAACGTAGAAAAAATGATTGCTTTGCCATTGCGTGGGGAATGGTTAAGGTGAGATACTATAACTTGGTGACCGAATTCGGGTCACCAGAGACAAAATACCGCTTTCATGATGGATGACATTGAACGACACACGTAGAGGCCTAGATTGGTGATTAAGACGACTGCATGCGTTAAAACTTTTCCATTAAGCATGTCGACTAAAGATATACAATAATACTTGAAATGGTGTCGCAGACAAGTGTTAATCATTGATCATTGATTGACGCTGATACAAAATTCCTTGGTTTTGCATGAGCAAATAGGCTCGCAAAATTGCATTATTCTTGATGCAAGCGTTTACGCGTTGCATTTTTTGTATGCCAAAGTTAAAACCCGATCTCATTAAGCTGAAAACAAGCAACGAATAACGAAATTTTGACAGACACAAACGAAGTGAGAGGACATAATAACGGGCGGTGCAAATCGGGTTTTACAAAGGACTGTGCAAACCGTGAAGTGGTGCTCACTAAATCAAGGATCAGGCAATTTGAATGCTATTGGATCGCTTCAAAGTTCCTACTATTCTACACCCGGTAGCTTTACGGAGGAAAAAACTTATAGCATCAATCTTATGAAAGCATTCATTTGATGTTTCCTAACATATGTATTACATTAGAGGAGCGACAGAGGAGGCATGTGTTACCAGAAGCGTTATAAGTTGAAAGAACTTTACTTGAAGATAAATCGGTTTGCTCTCGGCTACCGCATGAAAAAATCTGGCAAGCGACATATATGTTTGGTTCTGCAGAGAGTCAAAAGGACCTGCACCTTCCAAACGACCGGATTGTCTGCCGACATTTGGTCTATTTAAGCCTCCGGGTCACAGATGCAACGGTCGCAGCAGAATCTTACTCCTCTTCTAGCGAACGTGGCGTGGAAAATGATACAATAATTGAGACCATACATCAGCGGACTAGCAGAATTCGCATGCCGATAGAACGTTTTCAGCCACGATTGTGACATCAGCCACGACAGGTGATACGTACAATTTTGATTATTGATCAAGAACTGACGCTGGTTCAACATGGATTTCTTTTGAATACGCGCGTAAGTACGGCAAACTGTGATTCTTGGGACGTAACCCGCCCGGTGATGCTTTAACTATGGTATACTTTTACACATTGCTCTTCGGCTGTCAACTTAGTTCAAATAACATCGAATATTGCCGTTTGGCGAATGAGGTGGTATAACATGTCTGTGTCTAAAACTTCATATATATGCTGGTCCTGTTCTACCAATAAACCGTTTTGCACAATTGCAATCGTTTGCGAAAATCTTTTCTTGAATATCCGATTTTCTTCTTTACGTGAATACGATGTTGCCCCTTTCATACATAAACGTCGCAAAGCATTCACAACAAGGCTTGGTGATAAAGAGCAGATGTATTTCAACGGTTTTCCTATTGTCGAAGCCTGAGATAACATAATTAATGCCGCGGACAAATTAAACGATCTTTTTGGTCGACTTTCATACACATATCCTCTAAAAGCTTCCAGAATCAGACGAAATTGATACATCTATGTTTGGTAAGACCATGTTGCTATAGTTTTGATATCTACTCATTTAGACCAGTTAACCCAGGAGAAAGTCATTTCGCAATTGGTATTTCGCGGTTTGTGGTGAATGAATGCTTCCTTACCCGGCCGAGGAAAAAATTACGTAGCAGCAAGCCATGCTTATGCTAAAAGAATCACGGCAGTAATCGCGATTAATTTGTAACACTACAACATACAAGAAGACACTTAATAACGTTGGTCCTTTCGTATGCTATCGCTGTGGAGAGCGCCATAATTGTTCAAAAAACTGTCGACAACAAAAGAGAGCATGCAAAAATTGCAGGAAGTTTGGTCACATAACGCGTGTATACAGATAGGTCGCATTTCTTAACACGAATCTCATTAGAGAACGAAGTCCATGAAAGATCCGTAGGAGTCTATATGTAGGGTGCCTTTAATGAATTTCCTCTGGTAAATATCGTTCCGGCGTGACTGCTCTTATCAGTTAGCGATTCTGATCTCTGCACTACACTGTGGTCCATACCTGTCCTTGGTAAATGCTTGGTAAATATATTATACGGCGACATTACACAAATAATTCCTGTAGATGTGGTTTTAGCATATTTCCTAAATGAGCTTGAAAGGGACCGGATAAGTGCATTTCCAGATGAAATGCAGTCACTGAGGCTTACGAACTTAAAGCGTTATAAAAGCCAAATTTAGTTGATTTCGTAAAGAGGATAGGTAGATAGAAGCTTTCTTTGGCTTTGATGTCGTTCAAGTGAAAAAAGCGCCGTCAAATGTCATCATTGCGCACATACTGCTCTACGTCATAAGGCATAGAAGTGAAGAAAAATTAACATGTTTAAAAAAGCGTTATGTTTAACTCAGCACATTTTACTTCTTGGGGTGAAACAAATTGTGTATGTAACCAAGCAAATTTGGCTCCATCGTTATATGTGCTTACTACACAATGACTGGTATACAATATCCTATGTTACTCAGGTATTCGTTACCATGAATTTAAGATTTGTACTCAACTCTGGCTTGTGGAAAAGATTACCAACCGTGATCTTAGCCATGCATAATCGCAGCTTAAGTTATATAGGCCTACCAAGAAGCTTACTACTATTACCACACGTGTTATAATTTCCAAACGACACGTTCGACTATTTCATTAAATCTGTCCCTGGTAAATCCTAGAGGATTATCGACAACCTGGTGAAGGATAAACCTTTGTTTTGTGCCTACCCAGCAGATGTTCTTATATCGGGAAGCTGTGACAATAAATCTTCAGATACGGATGGTTGTGCTCGAGTGGTTGGAATGTGGCGAATTTGAAATAAAGAAATCCAAATGTGAATTATTGTTTATTATATTTTCTACCTTGGCTAACTGCTAGTTAAGCGTGTGTTGCATGTTTTAAATGACAATGTGAAGCCTATTATATTAACTCCGGTGCCGAGAAATTGTGATATAATTCGCCTTTCTAGGTAATTCTATCGCGATATCACGATTTTGCTGAATTCACCCACATGTTTTCTTCATTAAATAATTTCCCGCAAGAGCGTGTGCCTTGTTGCTGAAATTATCATCACAGGGACGGCTCTAGTAAAACTAAACAAAAGCTTGCATCTCCAAAAACTGTAGTTATATATGGTCCTAATGAACGACCCATTTCTCTTTGTGACACATCCTCATGGCACCGGGAGAAAGATGCTTCCACACTTCCTTTAACATATTCGTAGCATACATTACAAACAGTGGATAACAATTATTCAACATAGTGAGGAAAATCGCTGGCTGCAATCTTTTGGATAAATTGTGTCTACCGATACACCTGGGAAAATTTTAGGCTCTACGCTCTCCATAAGCTCTTATTCTTCTATTTTAGAAAAGCAATATGCAACCAAACACTTATATCACACAGATTGCAGAGAAGGGTTGTAAAACGTGAGTGCCTAGTTAATGGCGGTTTATACCACGGGTGTCAACAACTGCACCGCCGATATATAAAAATGTTTACCGTTCACTAAATCTGTACATGAACAGAAATTTCTCATTTGAACTGCTCAATTATATGCAACAATTACATACGAGGCCAACAGGAAGCGCAATAATTCACCAGTAGACGGTACGGACACATTGGGATCAGTGGTGAAACTATTCTTGACCGCAGGTTGACCACCTATAAGAATAACGGAATTTCAACCATGCATAATGCGCAGAAACCAGATGAGACCATCAAAAGGCTACTTTTTCTGAAGGGTGCAATAAATCCCCTTCAGGAAGGCGTTTCCAGGTTTTATTAATAAATAGCGATAACCAATCATTAGAAAGAGGATATTTATAGCGGCACAAACTGGATTAAGACTTTGAGAATTTATTGAGGAATTGTGATAATTGTCAAGCGAATCAACGTAGCAAAACGCCGGATCTAGTAGGCTTCTAGCGTTTGACCGTCATCGCATGGCAAGTGATCCACTGCGGCTACTTTGGACCCATAAACATAACCATGTTTCTTCGACTCGCCAAAGGTTATTTAAAATAGATTCATCCAGGCATCCACAAGACGGCTGATAACATCATTTCTAAATTGAGATACTCCTTTGCTTGTGTTGGCATCCTTAAAAACCTACGTATAAATAATATTTCTCTTGTTACATGTGCTGATTTAAGTAGCTTTGTTACGGAAGATTATTCTATAGCAACCTTGTATCATCCAGCATCGGACGGACTCGACTAAAGCAATATGCACACGGTGAAACAAAGCTAGCTAAAACAGAGAGTAGGAAACATGCAAACGTGATGGGAGCGTTTCACATTTGCCTTAAATACTGCACACCGTATTTAATCAGAAGGAAATAGCGTTAGGTCGAAATCTCAGGACCATGTTTCATTTATTGCTTTCTAATTCGCGTATTACATTGAGGAGCGAAAGGTTAGTCTGTGCCTTTAACAGCGCTAACTGATGAAAGAAAATTCCATGAGGATCAAGTAATTTACACTCGGGTATCCCCATGAACAAGGCTGTCAACCGGCATCTGTGCGCGGTTCTGCAGGAAGTCAAATGTACCTGCACATTCCGGACGGCCGGATTGTCTGCCGATCTTCGGTCTACGTATGGTTTCGGGTCACATATACCATGGTCGAAATGTAGTCACACATTTTTTCTAGAGCAGGTGACCAGGAAACGTATACAACTATGGAGACCATACTTTAGCCTTCTAGCCGAATTCGCTACCAGTAGAACGTGTCTAGCCATAATTGTGACTTCAGGCATGAAGAACTTGACGTACTGTGTTGATTATTGATCAGTGACTGACGCTGGTTTAAAAAGTATTTATTTTGAATAGCCGGTAGACAGGGTAAACTATGTTTCTTAGGACGTATTCCGTCCGGAGCTGATTTTAATATGCTATACTTTCCAATTTGTCTGTATTATGTTGTCTTACAATGGATAAAGTATATTTTTAATTGCCAGTACTGTATTTGAACTACCTCATGTAGGAGAGCGCCATAAGTGCGTTGGCGTTCTGGTTGGTTTTGACAAACAAGCTGTGAGATCACTGGACTTAAGCATTCGTTAAATTTCTTACAAGCCGGTAGTATTACGGTTGCCACTGTAAAAAATTATTTAACTCAGTAAAGTTTAATAAATTCTTTGGCTCAAAAGTTAACGTGGTTATGTTGAGAGCTGAAATGAGGATTGCTTTTTTCTTGCTTCTACAGTGGATTATATAGACCAGCAATTTCTGTGGAATAATGCTCGTTGTACCATGAAGACCGAGGTTACGGCACATAAACGGATGGCCAATTTGCCAAGCGTCTCTGCATATGGTTGCAGGGGGACCACCGTAGCGGTTGATAAGATTCATTTTGCCTCTTCATTGTTGGGGTCTTTATGTTTGTGTTTTATCAGTAGTGAGTCCTTCAAAATATAGCTAAGTTCTACTTATCACTGTCCAGTTCAATTGCTCAGAGGTGGCGTTAACCATTACGAATTAGAAAGGCGAGAACTTGTATAAGGTAGTCAAATGAAACGGGCCAGTAAGATATGGAATGCAACTATGTCTTATCTACTTAAAAATTACTTATTTTAGTCAAATAGTTTAACTGGTGCATACTGATACGAAGGGTTTCACCCCACTATTTAAAAACCAACGGAATGACAGAAGCATTCAATCCCGCCAATAGTTCATGTATCACCTGTAAGAACTTGTCACGGAAAGATGCATTGCTTTTTGTAAAGGATGTGTATCGGACCAGCATGCAGTCGACAAATGGTTTGTCTACTAATGTTACCGTGACGGTCAGCAGCTCGCATCTCCACGGGCAATAACCTGCACGCCCGTGGTGGGTTGGTCGGGCTAAATCGCAGTAGGTTTCTATGCATATCTCTCTGCTGTTGTCCCCCATGGCTCAGTGACATAAGCTGCAATTTATTTGGAGTTATCCTCTAGGAGTAATCTGTTCGATCACTAGTAGGGGACCGATGGGTGCGCAACATTGACGAGCCTAAATAGGGCGAAACGCGCGTTTGGTGCATTTCCGCGTTGGTAGCTTACCTATGCGGCTTGGTATATCGTTGCGATGAACCAACTTGAATCATACGGTTACTGTTTGGTAGAACGCCAATGTTTGCGCTGGTTACCTAATCACCAGAGCCGGTTGTGTGGGAAAAATTGCGAAGCAAAAGGAACGACTAAAAGCAACTGCTAGAAGAGGAACTAAATTGCGATAAACATGCAATCAGAAAAGATATAACGCCAGACATGCGGCTCATAAGTGGACTGTAATTATTCTTCATTTAAAAACAAAGCGTTTTAAACTGGTTTATCCAACTTAAGCAGGATTGCTTAATTTGTCATAGACAAATTCTTTCCTGTGGAATTGCAATTTGTATCCGCATAAGTGAGCGAAGGAATAGCTTGCACAATGTTGACAGTACGGACTAATGCGCATTGTAAATAATGAATATGTGTTGTATTTCCCGTATTGCATTTCATGGTGCACTTGCCACAGAAAGATAAATAATGCGTGACATTATACGCGCGCAGCGATCAATTTGCTACAAACAGTTGTCGCATCACTTAGGTTTGTTTTGTAATCAACTATAAGATTACTCTTTTCGGAGCTTCATTGCTCCTGGATTGAATTTTGGTGAATCCAGCCACAAACGAGTTATCATACGCAGGTTGGATTTGGACATTTTGAAGTGCCCCCACGATCGAGAATTTTTACTGTTGCGGAAAAATAAGACGATGGGAAATCCAGTGAAGATAATACAAAACGAAGGAACGAATAGCTTTTGCGTTCTCCGTACCAGCGTAATTATCACTATGCACTTTGTACAATTCGCTTGCTAGAAAAATGAAATACCTAACTTGCCACACATATATTTACACTGAGCGGAATGGTTTTCACTTTTTGCAGTAAACTTCGGAGATGGTACACATAGCAATATTCTAAGCTGGTTCTCGAAAAGTTGTTCAAAGTCAAATAGACAAAGCAATCAACGGCGTAATTAGACAAACACAATGTATGCGTAACAGCTCGGTATGTGATTTAGGCCAGACAACTGCCCCATTATTTGCAGTTAGTTTCAAAATACACAAATAATGGCACAAATAAAATGGCTTTTACATTATGTGTGGTGAGGAAGAAAAACACAATGGCCTGCAGTTTAATCGTGTTTCTTTACTCTGGTGTCTAACGGGAACCTGACCAACCGTCCTGCGCTACGTTACGTAAGTTTAATTTTGTGTACTCGGGTGGTTCAAAATATGTCCACTATCCACCTGATTAACATTGGATGTGTGTGCCAATACGGTAAGTCTACGAAAGTCGCTAACGGATCTCTCAAGCATATTTGCTTCTTACACGAAAATAAGAATAAATTCTAGGGACTCAAAGCTGGTAGAATCCGTTAAGTTGGAAAAGTGTATAACTCGTCACCCGCAATTGTTTCTCGTTCATACTAATATAGTCTCATATAAATCCAGCAGATTTTAGCCAAGCAGGAACGCATTCACTAGCAGTATGTGCCAATGTTGACACATAACATTGAATTGTCACTAAGATCAATTCACTCAATGATGAATGCGCCCCGTCTATTATTTCGCGTTGGCTAGTTATTTAACTTTCTCGCTTAAAACAAAGGGCCAGGTGTGCAAACATAAACAGGTGTTCCAGCCCATCTGTGAACATACTGGATTTAGCTTGTCAGGAAATATATGTGTTCCATAGACGTGTAATCCTTATATACACACTAGGACTGAATTAGACGGTCGGGTACGAGTGCGAATTATATAAATTATCTAGCTGTTCGTCATCATTTGCATCGAGAGAAAGTTTCCTCGTAAATGTGTCCAGTTTTACTACTACCCTCAAAACCCGTGCTCGAGTAGACCAACAGGCTTCCTAGATGTTCAACCAAATATTAGGCTCTAGTTACCGGATACTTCTAGATACAAGTTTTCGTGATTTCACTCCACAGGAATGCACCCGCTCTTAGGTTTGTGTGGGCTGTTTTTATAAGCGGGATAAAATCAGCCCGAGCAATCAGATCACAGATATAAGGATGAAACTGCCATAAACCTGACGTAAACATTCATAATTCATTTTTCACCACTAGCTTGAACGGTCTCATTAAATGTTAGAAATATCACTGCGCTCGGTAACTGCGGCGAAGATGCCCAAACCATACATATATTAGCCTTCGTCCTCCGGCCACCGTTTGCACATTTTTGTACGCAGCTACTGATTTTCTCAGCTTCTTAAAATTAAATGAAACTGCAAGATTATTTTATTGCTCCCAACGCAAGATATTTGTGTGTGGACTGAAATCAAATTCAAAAATAATGGCTAAAATATAACTTCCAACATACGGTCTAGTGCATTTTATTCGCCTTCTTACAGAAAATTGAAAAGCGATTGGTGATTAATTGTTTTTCTTAAGTTTTGAACACAAAGGAGGCGAGCTAAATAAAACGGCGTACGGAAATGACCTTTTTATCCATATTATTGTGAATTTAACCTAATTCGTGTTTGCCGATGCGTGCGAGCAAAACTGAGAGGAATTTAAGGCATTTCGTTTACATCATCCACTCAGTTAATGTGTTATATTCAACCCAAAGCACTAGGTTATTTGACAGACTATTCAGCTTTGGAATACACGCAGTTTTTAATACTCTTGTTTTTGAATTCCGAGATGATCTTGCTTCTTAATTGCTCAGAAGGCCGTGTTCCTTTATGGCAAAAGTATATGCATAAGGTGGTTTCTCTTTTAGGGGCATTTGACAAACAGTTTGCAAAATACTTTGCAGCAAATTTCTAGTGCATTTTTCTCAGCTGGTAGTTTTTTATTATGCCTGCACGAAAACAGCGTGTATGCTGCCTTATTACAGACAAAATTTACCGCTTCTTTTAAAGTTTCTGATCAACCCACAAAGGCGTTATATATCAGATGTTTGTATAGGATATTCATTAATTGTTTGCCAAACAGGATTACACAAGCATTTCGCAACGTATATAACGGCACATATTTTCAAAACTTTTTATTCGGAGCACCAAAGTAATAGAGGAACCAATAGGGGAAAACACTTGGTACCTATGAGAAGGGAAATGTTAGTTTGAAGTACAAATTATTCTTTAAATATTCCATGCTCTACATCAATGCTCCAAAGAATAGGTGGACGTACGTTCACAAATGTTTGCCCCTCTGGTATCACCAATAGTAAGTATCCGTCAATGTTACTTTTAATTTAACATACACTTATCACTCTGATCACTTGCATTCGTAATGGGAATTGCATAGCAAATATTGCTGTATGTTTTCACCCTTGAATAAGTGCTTGAAAATATATCCCAAGAATGCCATCTAAATGGCACTATACAAATGCTTGTTCAGCGTTGTGCTGCCGAGATCCATTTGTACCACAATGGCTACTTCATATATGGATTGATTTTCCATAACGCTCCTGTAGCAGAAATAGCTGCAGTTATACCAACAATCTACACCGGCCGAATCTAGACAATTTTGCAATCAATAGAAAATATGTTTATTTATAAACGTGAAAGCCGAGGCAAAAATATTATAGGTAGATTATTCCGAAGACCTACAATTATGTGCCTTATGACAAATGGTGTGCTAACATACCTGCACTTACTTAAAATTGCTATCATATGCAAAATCAAACACATAGGCAGTCATGTAACACGGCCGTGATTCCCAAATTCATAGCAGATTTAAATTATGCTGCACATATAAGAGCAATAATTAACAATAAATGTTATAAATGAATTTTAATTATTTAAAGCGATCACTGTCACTGAAATTTGGAGAACTTCACATTTATTATTTCTACTTGGATGATTCTAATATATATTATGACCCTAAAAGATTGCTGGGCCAGTAATTCTTGTGGGTATATGGTAGGCATGCACAAATTTTTTACAGGTTGTCATACATACCACTAAATTCTAGAAAGGCAACCGAAGTACATTTTACTCAGTTGCAGGTTCATCCTTAAGCAAACTAATCGCCTTTATTTACAGCCCACCAAATGAAAAGAAAATCGGTTCGTTCATATTCTGTGTTTACCTTGGCCCGATATCCCAAGGAATCATTTTGAGAGACATGCCGCCGATACGTCATCAAGCACATCTGATCAAATTACTTAGCATATTCATTGTAGTGACATAACAGTTTGAACTTTGCCTTTGCCTGACTTATATGTTAATAATATTCCTATCAGTTTTGCAGTTTTATTCTCAGGAGAGCCACCGATAATGAGCTTGTTTGCTAACTTGTTTTTGTGTTGCCCACGCGTGGGATCGTTTTTAAATTGAAACAATATCCAAGGGAGCAACCGTAACACTATCAGATTCAGTTTCCATATTAAAAACGTCGCGAAGCTCGCAACCTTTAGTAAACATGGGAATACTTGCAATCTTAGTTTATATCTTGGATCAGATGTATTCTTCCTCTCTGCTCGTGTGTACATCACAGTGGTGCCATATTGAAATCAATTCAACCACGCTATAGCCTACTTTACTGCACGATATATTCATATCCCACGCGTCGTTAAATATTATCGAAACATTATACAGCAATAAAAGTAAATCATCAGCTGGAAAATACAGAGGGAAGCATTATTTTTCAATTAACCTTCTAATGCACAAACATCCCACCAGTGTCAAATGTTGGATGTTCCATGACCGAAAAATATAAATAAAATTATATTCTTATGAATAGGCATCAAATCAAGGGAGACTAAAAAAGCTTCAACACCGAAACAGTGTATCGTTTATTATGATTGTGTATATTATGCTTCGTTCACCAGTATCATGAACGAGCTGCATTCTCGAAACAAGCATAGGCTCCTTTGTCACATACATACATATCTTTGCCTACTCTGTGCATGATTGATAAATGCTCACCGTGACTTATCTCCTAAGGAAGTCTGTATCTAGCTCAATGGTGTTCAAACATTTAGTAAGTCAATTAGGCCACCATCCAAGCTGAGATCCATATCGTTTCACTAGCCACCGTTTACCTAGGGGATCGTGATATACCACTGTTTCTGATGAAAAAGTATACCCCATCGCTGCAGTCTATCACATTTACAGATCAATGGATAAGTTCATTTCTAACTCCGGGGCAAGTTTATGGTCCCAAACAAAAGATTGATAATACGGACCAATGCACCGCACTGCACTAATCGCTCGGCTAGTTGAAGAAAAATTTGTCAGGAATGAGATTTTGAGCGTCGCTGATTATTTGGCCTAAACATACATCTCGTCAAGGTTTTGTTAGCTAGCGCTCGTGACCATATCCCTACTGCATTACCTGTATAACAAATAATTATCGATCAATTTGGAATAGTCCACAGTACACATGTTTCTCGGACTACACCAATCCATAGACGGAGTAGCCCACAAGTTGCAGTTGCAAACGTTGTGGAGCTTTGTGTTCATTGACATATTACTTGGTTAGATATTGTCAAAACAGTGTGGTAGACACCAGTTGGTCAATTTAATACGCTGCCGCTCTTCTTCACACCAAAACATCAGAAATAATCTTTAAAGGACAGCGCTCCTTTTTCATCCGCATTGCTCTACGTCAATGACATCACCACATACATAAAACATATTCTGCTGATTTTAGTTGCTGATGAATACAAAAGTGACCATAAGCTTCGACTTGAGGAATTTCGCCAACGCCCCTGCTTATTCATTATTACTTGCCCTACTTTTTTCAAGCTGCCACACACAGACAATGACAATCAGGATCAAATACCGTTTATTTCGTCTGCTCTATTACTGAAGAAACAAATACAATAAAAATATACGGGTACGTGTAATCAGATCTCATCGCTTGATATTGGAACGATAAAGCCATCTGTGTTTAATTTTTCTGTACAGACCCAAAACCAGATTGCACGCGCCAAATCATAAATATGCATTATATGCAACATTATCCACGCAAACAATGCTGGGTTTGCGCCTCTTTAGCTACTCAACCTCCGCATCCCCGAATAAAGCAAAATAACACACGAGCGGAGCATAAAGTGCCACTGAATTTCTGTGGAACATTGTCATGTGTAATGTATTATAAATATGTTTGGTAAACACGTCGCTTTGAGTTATCGATAAGGTTGCAATTAATTTTAAATTGAACCTTGTTTTATTTCCAGGACAAGACATGACTTGATTATATATGACCACCTGATAAACAAAATGAACTATTCCGACCTACCATCATTCGAAATACAGCACAGCTCAACTCGGGGGCTTCGCGAGAACCGATTGTATATGGCACATACAGTAAACTAGATTGAATCTTTTCTATAATTCCATTTATGCCAGACACAGAAACCTTTTAGTAAACTATGAATCTCACTCTGGTTGTGTAACAAAGAGGCAACAGTTAGCTGGAGACGGTCCAAATAACGTGAGCCAATAATCGTTGTATATACATGGCATGCATTCGAAGACGACATATTCCAAGGGAAGTTTTAAATGGTATAAAAAACAACGGTGTTTTCAAAACCAGGATATTGCCTCAGCAATCCATTGTAAGGTAACTACGTGAAACACATACCCCATTGTGTCATATAGGCATACCGCCCATGCAACAGAATGTAGAATTGTGAACAAATTATTACGTGCTGAAATAAAGTTTCCTGCATAAGTATAAATACAAATATCGCTAATAATGTGATTATAATATGCCATTTGCAGTTCAACTCAATTTCGACCAATTCAGAAAACCAAATCCAACATTCAGAGATGTACGAAACTGTCAGCTAAACATCGTTTACCCAACACTTTATAAATGAATTCCATCCTAATAACGCCATCAGTTCCTTTTGGTCTTCTAACGTAACAGCCAACGCTTCACACCTTGTCGTAAGCGTTTGAACCATCTTAATTATCGTAACATAAGTCACAAAACCCTCAGATATCTGTCGATACGCTGTTGGCTTATTTAAGTGCAATGTTCATATTTGCTGATCGATTGGCACAGAACACATATGTGATTTTCTAGCGGATTTCAGTTTCCAGCTTGTCTGAGCTACTGATGAAATTAGGTTTATTGCTCACTGCATTCCCGGTTGACAAACTACTCTGACCCATGGATCAATGATCGGTATTCACTTTGGTTGCGTTGGTCACGCCGTTTGGGCTGCCTGTTGTCTGGTCCGGTCAGCGGGTTTGGTGGCGTTGCGTCATTATGCGCACGTGTTGCAAAAATCACACAGGTTTTGTGCAGTGAAATTCGTGTAAAAGTATGGTGGTAAGGTAGAATGACAAAATACTTGAACCTATGGTATAACGTGGTACACAATCGTAAGTTATATATTTTCTGACAGCTTTAAATAAGAGCTGTTGATTGCATCGCAAATGTACTGATGAAACTCAATAAGCAGTTACTCAAGTTGGGCGAAGTTTCACATAAATAGACTTCCGAAGGTTATGTTCGTGGCGTACCAGCTTATCGTTGGACTTACTTTACACATGTTGCCGCAGTTGGATACAGCCTATTAATCCGATTGGCTTGAGCGTACTTCCGAAGAATTGGCGCAACATTGTGAAGGGATGCGTCCAATTTACCATAGAGCACAGGATTTCACGGTTAGTACGCACACGCTAATTGCTGAATTCTGTAATATGACAGCATAACCGCTTATGCCATTAAACTTGTAGCGCCTGGTTTGCCATTGCTCCTTTTAGCATTTTTACCGTTCAACGGGGATCTAAGTGAATCAAACCCCAATGGAACAACATACATTGCCGCTCGACAAATGGGATGCGCATAACGATATCTGGAACATAGCACGACAAAGCGAAGTGCAATTATAATTGCCGAATTTTGATGAAAATTTTGCAACTTTTCTGCAGTTTAGCAACTCCCAAGAGCTGATATACATGTCCTAATCTATTTATCTTGAACAACGATAGTTCACGTATGGTAGCTGCTTTACCTGAAGTATATACAGAAGTCCATTGACTCTAAGTATGCCATATTATGTGTATACTTGCACATGCAGGAACCACGCAATCCGGTGCCTCACAAACGGTTACCGTGTCAACAAGGTCGCTTTTTAATTCCATAATACATCAATAGGTTGTCATCATGCACCAACGGCCACACTGCAGTGGAAATCTTGTGTTTTTATTGCGCTTCTGTTCTTCCAATTACCATCGGTCGATTATATCATTTCGGTTTAAAAAAAAGCGTGCCCTATTTATTTTTAATGATGCAACTTTAGCCACAATTACCAAGGGGTTTTGCTCGGGAATACAACACAATTCATACGAACTTTTATTCGCTTAAGATTGGTGTGCCATCTTAATGCTGAAAATTAGGCAAAATATTATCGTCATATTTGTTGCGGTCGCCTGGCACCCGAACAAATATGCATATACCTATATCCCCGTGACATCGTACTGAGCAGTTATTGTACCTACAACTTGTCTGGACATTTGAGTAACATAAACCCCAGCCTTATAATCTTCGAGAACGTTCTCATAACATGCATAGAATCACAACTACAGTTGAAATTTGTTAAAACTATAATCGACCTATCATCTAGTTTGTAAGGTTGATATGATTCAGTATGAATCATTTAGACAAAACTTCGAAAAATGGCTCTTTACTGTTTTCAACCAAACATGCATTGGGAAGAATGTTTATTCCTAAATTAGGGGGGCGTTCTTATCAACTCTATCTACATATGTTTGCATGCAAATACAGAAATATAGCGAGAATGCTGTAGAAACGTATTCATGACGATACGCTTTCCACACGATGTACGCTTGACATTGCTGCACAATGACACGCAAGACATATATAGCAAATAATTTAACCTCATTATACCACGAAATAATACACATTTAAAGACTATCTTTTGTCTCTCCATATTACCTTCGATGTGGATACGCTTGCCATTTGCAATCAGTTCGTTTGGGACTGTGCAATTAGTGTGCATTAATTTTGGAAGCTACCTCTACCTAAACACCATGGCGTAGCTTGTCATTTAGAAATGGCATTTGTACATCCACCCGCTGAATGCCCAGTTAATGTTTAGTCGGCGTGATATCACCATTTCTCGCAATTGTATTAGCCGTCAGTGTGTATAATATCGTCAAAAAAGAAACGTACCTCCTGACATCAAATAAGACAAAAATGAGGGGCAAAATACCTTGCCAGAAATGCATAAATATATAGAAGATAACGTGATGTTTTTCTTGTAATAGCTTGACAAAACGTGCACTTGTATGTTCTGTGTTAGATATTGCCACGGCTTATATTTGAAAAGGAACATGCCCATATTTATTAATTTAATTAATAATATATAACACTGCCGTATATTTTTTGGACTAGAGGTAATACCATGCTGGAACCTAAATGTGTCACTCTTACTCTGCACGTTGGAACACACACAAATTGTGCTCTCGATACGTTTCGGTTTCTCGGAAGGCGTTTAACATTTGGCACATGGGCACTGGATACCGGCCGGGTCAGATTACGTCAAAATGGTATAATCTTCCGACAAAAGATATGTTCAAGTTGTGCTGACGGATAATGTTGATGTTATTCATCTCAGGTTGAGCAACTACAGTCGGGAGTATCCTGGGTGACCACCTGCACTGAGACTATCATGCATGTTTACCTTAATTTAACAGCAATATGTCAGCATAGTCTGGAGCATACGTGTCTCCTATAGACATATACACCAAGCTACGTACATACACCCAAGGGGACTCAATGTTTAATCTCCCATGACCAAGTGGTTTTCACTGATAGCACGTGCATATAAACACTCAGTGATAGAAATGATTGACGCCCGCGTTAATATGAATACATGACAAGCTAATTTAAAGTTTTTAACAAGCTAACATATTAGCCCTACGCGTTTTGTTGTCTTTAGTTTGGAAATAGTTCCATACGTGCAGACGGAATAACTATCTTCCGAGTTGTAAGTAAATTTTGCTAAAATAAAAGAGCTGCACTGATCGACGAGTTGGTCTACACTGTTCTATTAAGCTGTGGTCAATTGTTAAAAGTAACGACTAGCACCGCCTCCTTGTATGATATATCCATGGGAGGTTTGGACATTTCCCTGTGAGATTCTTACGGCGTTTACTTTTGAATTGCATCGAAATTAATATCGGTTTTTTCAGAATTGTAAAAAATGCGTCTAGTTCTGCCGTGTCGATTAAGCGCAACATGGACTATGGCGGATAAATATCAGAGAGTTTCCGCTGCAACGCTAAATCACTATGATATTGCGGTGCATCTGCAGTACATAGTGTATGAGCACTAATACCTAAATTCCTAACTAAGTACCGTGTTTGGTGTATCTTAAACTGACCCATAAAATATAATCACTGACCCTTTCAGGTTTGAAGGAACTGTGGATTGAACAAACTAGTTTTTTGTAAGCACTTAGTCTAAAGTCCTTGGGCAATTTCTTGCTTGATTTTGCAAGTCCAAATAACATCCTGGTGTACGCTATACAACCCTATGAATCCCGGTATTCGTCTGATTCCAGTAATTATATATTATTATGATTACGTTATTATTATACCGAGAAAATAGAGCTTATAATAGTTGACTGATTAAATATGTTGTCTGCCTTCTTTTCCAACTTTCCTTTGCATACGTCAGTCAGCAAGGTAACCAGCCAATCTGACAATAGAACTTTTTCTAAATATAAACTAGAAAACGCTTGTGCAAATTAGGCATACGATTTCCAGCATATAATTGCTCAGATTTATTCAAATATTTTTATTTGCAAAACTAGTGTTTTTGTTCGGCAGAATGGTTCAAGGGAAATTTTGTTTTAAGTTACTGCACATTAACTAAACAAAATTGTGCTTGTGGGTAAAATATTTGATTTCACATTCGACTGTTGAAATGATTATTTGGAACCTTAATGGACAATTTAATTTTTTAAATTATATCACTTCTTTATTCCAGGTGTGTTGTAAACCGTAAAATATGATAAATCTCTAAAAGGACAGCAAATAAAACGCGCGCTAATCGTGTCTTTAAAATCATCATATTGTCTGGTGAATCAACGGTGAATAACACAATTTTTTTCCTGATGAAAACGTTACTAAATGAAGGCGCGTTAGATATTTATAAATAACCAGAAAAATGTAACGGCACGGATTGCAGGAAGTACATAGAAATTAACCTATCTTTCCCGTGCCAAGACATTATCATATCCAGTTTTGTTACAGGGTTAGGACAATCACATTATTATTGATACATAATTATCAAATTTTGTATTCGTTTATTTTATAACCTTTTTCATATTTCTACCAAATGTGCTAGAATAAGCCAATATAAATTACATTTCCAGCCAAGTGGGCTATTGCTGCTGAAGAATATCAACATAAATTACAAATGTTCCTGTATATGTACATCACATAGAACACATTTACCGTCATATCTAACAAGCTGCGAAGTTAATAGGCAACAGCATATACATAAGCATTCTCAGAGCCAATTAACGCCTACCATACTTATCGTATATTTCAAGATCTTGCAGAGGCGGATAATTTTACATGACAACATCTGATTAGCTCAGAACGAAACTGACGTATTGAAGGCTATTCGAATAATCTTTACCAACATTTTTAGATAATCTGGTAGGCCCGTTATTTGGTAGAGAGTCAAAAAATGTTTCTACCTTTTATGAAATGAAATTATATTCTCGTACGACAATTATAATCAATATTACGGTGCTATTTGCAATACGTCAACTGATAGCACGGCGATGGTATTAGTAACATTTTTGAAACAATAACTTAAATAAGTGGATTCGTGGGTTACCCACATGCGTAAACCTACTTATTAAATAGCTTTTCAAATATTCTCAGCTATCTACCGGCGGACCAATTCATGCGGAGTTTCCATATGGTTTATAACTAAACGCACATTATCACTTGGTAACCCGGTATACTTTGATAGGAATATTAACCAAACTATAAATAGGCTTATATGGAAATTCAAATGATTTATTCAAGGATCAAAGCTTTGTCCATCGCGGTCCTAATCACGCCCACAAGTAAATCAGTATGGTACTGTACCGGGAAATTTCCAAATACTTATCAATAGTTTTCTGGACTACAGAATAATTATTGGCACACCTCAACATGTGAAATTCATAGAATATATAAAAATATGCTAACACATTTTGAACTAACTTAGCAGTGTACATCACTTATAATAGATAATTCGTAATTCAGTTGCTCTAAAATGTCGACTAAAGCCACACAATCGCTAACCTCTAAGTGTTTTGTAATTCTAATATAGCTACACTAGATTACTGGTCGCATATGCATGCATACATAATAACATACATTATACGCATTTGCGATTATGCATTCCTCAATTATTAGAAATCATATGCAAAAGCATAGAAGGTTAATTTGAAAATTAATCTGTCAGTTTGACCTTAACTCACAGCTTATTAATTCATTATGTATCAATTGATAACAGCTTAGTTAAATGCCCTGAATGTTTAGCTGTAATTCATTTGAGTCATCGAAAACCTAAAAATAACAAGTAAATGAACACAATTGGTTCCATTAAAAATATTCTTTTGGGAGCCATATCGTTTGCTGAATGATATACGTCCCAAATACGCTAACGATAAGGAACTGTGTTACATTGCAAATCTGAAAAAATAAGGTGAAAATAAATCCTTAGAACTACCCAATTTAAAGTAAAGTTAAGTTAAGCTGAATCAAACGATGCTCAAGCTTAATAAAGTGCCTACATTTGCACTCGAGGATTTGGCAACTCTGCATATTCAGTTTGGACAACGCGCAATAAAAGCTTTTTTTTGAAGGCAATTATATGGGTGATATGTCGCTTTGACGTGCAACCAATAGCAAATGCCCGTAACAAAATTCTAGACTTTTATGTAATAAACTTGCAAGTCGGGTTTTATGATCAAACCCGATATTTGTGTGCACCATCTGGCATCAACAAGCCATAAATATTTTCATTTAGTGAACCGCAAGCAGTTGAGATAATCGTAAATTGTCTCACAAACTCCGATGGCAAGCTAAACAACTAAAGAAAAAATAATTAATCTGTTCCTGGTTATGTACTGCGTGTGATGTCTCCTTTGAATAATTCTACACGTTTTAAACATGACTTATTGCTTTTAACATGAACAATGAAGATTGACTTATAACTGGTAAAAAAGCATATGCTTGACAGGTCCAAGAGGGTTGTTGGGGCAATAGATAAAATGGAAGGATAATCGCACAAGTAAATCGGTTTTAACCTCTACATATTTATCGCACCACTTCATAATGATAGTTTGAAGTATGGGCTGGATGTCTGCACCCAAATTACAGCTGTTATATTACAGCAAATGTGGGAAAAAGAAATCAAAGAAACGGATAACGCTCACTCGTGTGTTGCTTCCGTTTAGAGGTGTGGTACGTTATTTCAGTTTGTATACATCCATGTCGCTCATTGGGAGACTTCTGTATGTAACATCACCGCCACTTTGCGGGGAGGGTCAGTAACCTCATGGTTTGGGTCCCGTTATTTCGTCCTACGAATAGGAAGTGCTATGCCAAATAACGCAAGTTGGAAAGTGTGAAATCTAGGCGTTCTTTAAATAGTGTCAATGTGGGGGCAAGGACAACGTTAGTGGGGAGCTCATTCCAAGCACAGAACACACGGAATGAGAAAGAGTTTCGTCGACAAACAAGTCGGCTATAGTGTGTAGCCAGTTTGAGCTGATGACCACTCAGGTTGGAATTTTGGCTCAGCTGCAAGAGACTGCGACATGAGTGATTTGGATTCATCAGTATTAAGTAGAACATGATGAGGTCTCCTCGGTGACAACGATATTCACTACTGTACAATCCCAGAGACTGCAGTCTACGTTGGTAGGGGATGTGAAACAGGCCTATGACGAGCTTCTTTGCTCTTCGCTGTGGAGCTTCACTGCACTGATGTCGCGCTTGCGCCAAGGACGCAAGGCCTGGATGGTATACTACACGTGGGGTCTGACGTAAGCGCGCAGCATTTGCGGAAATACAGATGATTCGAAATTTCCGAAAGATCTTCGTAAGAGTCCGAGATGTTGACTGGCCCTTTTCGATGCCTTTTCAGCTTGTCTGTAGCAGCTAAGTTCGTCCTGCACGATCACGCCGAGGTCGCGTTCCTGGGAATCATGTTGCAACGGCTAGTCCCTGAGTAAGTATTCATGGATGAGCTGGTGGCGTAAGCTCACGACTTTGCACTTGGCGGCATTGAAGTGGAGCATGTTTTCGGATGACCAAGTGTACGCCCTATCCAGATCGCTCTGCAGTGTTGCGTAATCGTCCTCTGTCCGGATGTCATGCCAAAGTTTGACATTATCTGCAAACAGCAAGAAGTTCGACTGTAGTACACTGGCAAGGTCGTTAATGAATGTTAAAAATAAACGTGGCCCCAGTAATGACCCTTGTGGCACACCGCAGTAGACGTTAATTGGGTCGGACATGGAGCTGCGGACTCTCACATTCAGCTGACATTGAGTGAGAAAGTTGGCGATCCAACCAAGCACAGGGTCACCGATTCCGTAGCCTCAAAGCTTGTGTAGGAGTATGCGGTGGTCCAAACTATCGAACGCCTTCGAGAAGTCCAGGTAGACAACGTCGACTCCAAATCTAGCATCAGCTGGCTCCATCCGGCTTGCTCTGGCCAGCAGCAAGTTTGTAGTGCAGGATTGATTTCGGCGGAATCCCTGTTACTGTGGCACTATGATATTGTTGTTCTCTAGATATCCCATCAGCACCTCAGCAATTATAGGTTCCATTAGTTTGAATAAAACATGTATTTACAAGATAGTTAGAACGCCGAATCGCAAAATTCGGCGTTTACTTATGACGTTGAGAAGTAGCCGCAGATAGTTTACAATGCCTCGTGCAAAGTAGCTGTGAACTTGCCATTTCTGTAGTTGACATTTGGGGAGTAAATGTAATACGATAGGTTATCCGAATTATAAGTTTGGCAACAAATCCGACTTATTATTATTTTAGTATCATTTATCAGATAATGGATTACTATGTACTTTTAAATAAACTGGTCATAATAGACTTTTCAATTAAACATGTCACTTTGAATTAATATTTACCATTTCGGGATTAGGGTTTCATGGCGCGAACATATGCAGAATATACAGTTCACATTTACTTCATTATAAGAAAAAAAATGTTATTGCTGTGCTAGGAAACCCAATTCATTTTCAAAGTAAATATCTTCCCAGCATTTACCAATTCCAGATTAAACTGCTGCCGATTGAATACTGTGTGGACATGCAAGAATATTATGCCTCTCGCGTTGGCATTCCTATTATTTCAACTCGATGATTGCGTAGTCTAAATAATCTACATAGCGTGCCTTGTAATAACGTGTTAGGCATCCTTATATTACTTGGAAATGAAAACGATATTCACGGCTGACAAACATTATAAATTTTATTAATACTTTTCGAAGAAATTTACGTAATTCATTGTATATTTTCCCATAATACAATGCTTAATAATCAGAAAGGCTGTGGCAGCTTTTTTTAAATACAATTTAACAGAATAAAGTTTCTGTACGCCAGAACTCTAGTGCACGTTTCCATCACATATCGTCATTTGCTCATATATGTTACGTACGAAGGTAAGATTTATCTATTTAGTCTACCGGTTGCTCAAAACTCTATGCTTGTAGCACAATATTTGCGCATTAATATGCAGCTTTATTTTTATTATCAAAGCTTATTGACAGAACCTTAATGTCGATATAAATAAAATAGGAATTATCATACAGTAGAATGTATCAACGAAACAGCAATTTATATATGCGATACTTTTAAGGTTATCATGCACCTAATTGTAAAATTGTTGTCGGTATCAAGGAATATAACATAGCTATGAACGGAAAGTATGCTTTTACCGTAATTATTTTTTCCGCGTTATTATTTGGTTTTCTTACTGAAGTGTGATTTTGCACCTACGAAACAGGTGTTTGAATACCTAGTTTTAAGTTTTAACAATGGCATACAACTAAAAGACCTTTCCTTATACGGGTAGACGAATAAAGTGTGACTTGTGGTAAGAAATGAGACAAATATAATGCCTGGCAATTACTAGTTTGAGCTTTGATGTCAAGAACGCTCTTATTGTCGAAATTCTTGATTGTCACCCAACATTATTAGACGCAACGAAGAAATAATAATTTTTCAGCCGAGGTTCCAAAATCTAGATACAATTCATACCAAAGTTGTTGATTAAAACATGTACAACATCTCCTAAATAAAAGGTTTGCAATGTTAGCGAAATGATGTTCTATGTAAAGGAATTCAAATATTTAAGGTATATTTGACATGACGTCATTTTTCGTATTTAAAAAGGCTAATTAAAATAATTATCCGGGACTACCTGGGTATGAGGTCAATTTTGACTGCGTACCTTATATTTATCTTTTGCCTGTTAATTGAACTATACAATTAAGGGAAATAAGAATTGCTTGATTTCCCAATTTTGCATAATATAATTTACATACTCATTACATATTTATAAGTAACTTGTCGAAAATCATATATATACCTCCACTATAAGTGGATGATTGCGCGTTTGCTACATTAAGGTGGTTCGGCGGAAGCGCCAAGAGGTACACTGCATTTTTCTCATGTCAGAACATTGTGTTGTTTGCGCTTTCTTATAATTCATTTGATGCATTTTGCACATACATTTTTAAATTTTTAAACATTTGAGTATTTTACTGCCTAAAATTTTGCAAGGGAAGAGTTGAAAATGGTTGGCATTTAAGTATTCTGATATTTCAGATTGTGTCAATCTGCCGTCTCTGACTGCAAGTCTTCTGTGGTGTGGTCTGTGTCTCGTCTACAGTTAAAAACTATGTTAATTAAAATGTCGCTATATATCGCGTCACAACATTTTTGTTTATTAGGACGAGTATACATCTGCTACCAACTTCTTTCGTTTCGGACAATTGTGGAAGCATTAATTTGCAAAGCACAATGAGGACAACAATATAATGCACGCAAGTTCCCTTGAGTTTTCTTGGCTTGCGGCTTGCGGCGCGCAGGATTCGAGAAGGATATTCTGGAAGTCTTTCACTGTATAGTGTCGGGAACAGCTCCGGATTGTGTAACTATCAATGATTGCCTTTTTATTAACAAAGCCGATGACAGAGGTTTCGAGAGAAAAATATGTGGAGAAGTGAGTGTATTCGCTTAATCTGTCAATCAACACAGTAACATCAATACCGCATATTATGGACAGTAAGTGGGGCTAGGCTGTTGCACTGCAAACCACTGTATGTTAGACAAATGACGTGCTCACATCCTTGTTGATGCAGGATAACTTGACTTCAGCAGTCCGAAAGACTTTAGCATGGCAAATGATAACCCTTTCAGTAGTTTAGTCACCTTTCGATTACCTGAAACAAAACGTGACCTGGAGGCACGTAGCTTTTAACCTGTGATAATAAAAAAATGTCCTTATTGAAGACAGCCTCGGGAACTAGAAACCAGGTAAGGGAAACCTTAACTGGTTACGCGCAAAAGCAGAACGCAGTACCCGTACTCGACAACCTTCAACAGTAAAATAAAATCTGACCTGACTTGGACTGACTGTATTCACGAGAATAGCGTTGGCATGTGATTTGAAGATGACGGATTTTAAAGGAAGTCATTCCTTGTGCTGCCGTTTATGGAGAGGCTTCACCACTCTATTTGCTCAAGAACTATCAACCGTCAACATTGCGAATGGATTACGAAGAACTGTTGAGTAACTTCCTAAATTACTGCAAGTACTATTTCCCTGAAAATAAGATCCAGCTAGACCAAATCAAAAACATACACGGTCTTCCTATCAGATTTGACGTCCTCGTGAAATGTATTGCTGAAACAACGGGGAAGACTACTATAGCAGTGCACACATTAAGGAAGGATAAATCATCATTTACCGTATCCTTCTGTTGCCCGGCTTATGGCCGTAATCTACCTCCCATGGATAATTTACAAAGGAAGACAACTCCCAAAGACTTTTATCTTGTTTAATTCATCGCCAAAGTCAAACGCAAAGGTAAGAGGTTCGAGTAGTCAAGGAGCAAGCAGCTAAGAGATGTGTAAGTCTGATTATCGGATGTCTTTCTCAACACATCTTAATTCGTATTAATATAAATCTATATGTGTGCATATCTCACGAAAATGGTCAGAACCATAGCGACGAAAACGAATTCGGAGCATGAAATTATTCCGAGCAGATTAACCAAATAATTTCACTTGTGACATTTTTGCGACAACAGAGCGTTAAAACCTAAATTGCGAGCTGCGGTGAAGCATTGGATGAGCTGATTTAAGCGTATAAATTCCACGACAGCAATGAAAATCCGCGCTGGTTCACCAATGTGTCAAGGGATCGAAATTGCCTGCGCATGGATATTAGTCCAAATTTGCCCCGGGCTTTCTATAAGATAGTAATCGACAATAAACTTGGAACAAACAGCAACGACGCATGCGCACCAGATGAGAAGAGAGATCCGTTTAAGCATGATGACATGATCGCCAGACTGTTAAACTCCGTCCGTGGAGTTGAAGTATTGTCGGATTTGTAAAAGTGGAACAGTTAAAATAAAGAGTATATTTTTCAGTGTTATATGTTCGCTAAAAACAAACAAAATTTAAAGTTATTTTTAAAATGGGTTACAATAGGGCGATAATATCGAAATATATTGTTATTTGTGCTCTTTAAAATTGTGCGCTTTATTAATTAAAATTCGGTTTGTTCACTGATATATCCTATTACAGCCTGATGTGCCTTATCGGCCGACATTTACGAAAGTTATGAGTGCTGATTAACTAAACGGGTTTTCTCCTTCTATGCTTTGCAAACAGCAGCCTTGGTTTTATTTAAATCAACAATACTTATGTTCTATACCTGCGGATAATAATCAAATTTAAAAAAGCTATTCTACTTACGTTTGCCAAGAATTCCTTGGTTAAACATCAATATAAAAGAGCTGTGTATTTCGGTATTCTTACAAATCACAACGAGGCATGTGTTGTACACTGAGAATGGTTTAGCCGGACGAAATGTTTTCTATCCTGGATATTTATATCGTAAGAATAAGTTAAAAGGATTCGTTTTTTAATAAATCCGTTGTTAATGATTTACTTTTGCAAGTGGTAAAACAAAAGATTATTTAAAAATATTTTTCCGAATAACCTGGCAAATTTCGTAAATAAAATAAAAGAATAAATTAAATATTGAAAACCAAAGGAACAGTATTAATAATACACCTTCACTACATATTTTTGACGGAGCTGGGTTTAGGTATATTTAAATATATACTCTTAGAAAACAGTTTTTTTAAGTGTAGGACGTATACGTTTATTAATATATATATTATTATTATTATTTTGTCTTGAAATTGTTAGCTGTTGCTTGTCAAGAAAAAATATTTTGTACGAAAAGCAAAGGTTATGCTATATATACATTCGGTTCGTCGGGTCATATATTTGCAGCATATTTAATCCCTTTTTTGGGTGGCCAGAGTTGATTAGGGCATGATGTAACAGATGTTATACGCCACCTGACAGTTATCATTGCAATTTCATAAATTTGCTTTTAAATTATTCTATTAGCTATATTTTGGTGGTCGGTTTATTTTCAGACATGTGACGTTTTGCAGTTCCAAATTTCAAATTTTAGGAACGTTTTCCAGTAAGACAGATAGGAATTGTATGTATTAGTCTAAACGGATAGGCAATAATAATACCAATTTTTACTGAATATCTCGTAAATTCCATAAAATTGTTTTGGTAAATTTGTGAACATGTGTTCCACCATTGCTAAACCATAACAGGTAAATTATACTGAAATATAAGAAATGTGTAACAAGCTCAATAATACGCTTTTCTCTTGTGTGGCAGAAGATACGTTTAACCTGCAATGGGTTTAATGCAAGATAAAAGGCAATAACCTATTTAATGATAAAGTTATTTTTTATTATCTCCTTTTTTGTCTTTCTAGGTTGACTGGTGCAAAGAGGTGCAACGACTTTTGCTGAATATACTGGTACTTCATGCGAAACACCATTGCAAGGCGCAAGAGTTCTAATTATTTCGAAAAGCATTAGCACGTTTTCACAAATTTTCTGCTTCAATTCAATATGACGTTAGAATGAAGAAGCTTTTTGTTTAGTTTTTTGAATTCTAGTTATTGTATTATGTAGTACGCTACAACTATAAATATATTAGTTCCATTTCATTCAAATTTTGAACAATTTACTTTTAAAAAGTATATTATTTTCTCGCCTATTTGATCGATGATATTTGATAGCACTCATACTGCAACATTATTTTGACAAAGCTTTACATATAAAGAATAGTGACGATGGACCAGAGAGCAACCACCTGCGTAGCAATAATTTCGTCCTACATAGTGTGATATGCGAGCAGGAACAACAGACGACATTTAGTGTTATTTTATCGATATCAACAGAGAAGTCACCACTCATTTGACGTCATTTGTCGTGAATCTATTGAGAACTGGACAAACATTTATATATGTATACACATTTTAGTTGTTACCAGTGCATATATAATTATGTTAAGGTTTAAATCACAAGCTTTCCAGTTGTTAAATAGTTTTATATTGTCGCAATATACAGGTCATCATGAATACGATTTCTGCTCTATTCAGACTCATATTAATTATGGATAGCAAGAATAATCCTTATATTTTAAAAATACAAATAACATTGGGCGGCTTTAAACCTAGGTCGCAAAAAGTTGCAGTTTAATAGGGAATTGGCTTAGCTAAAAGTTTTGCCGCATATTTAAACGGGAAAAGCTTGGATGACTTACACGTAAGGTTAAAAACAATATGGTTTCTAACATCGCTTCTCCAGAGCAGGTGTATCTACATTTTCACCTTCCTAATTTTGGTATTTATTAATAAATCTATAAATTAAATATTTTTTGTTTTTTTGTTTTCGTTAGGCGCTCATTTTTTTACCTCTGCCAGAAATCAGAGGAATGTATTGGTGCATCTCACCCATAATGCTACTAAAATTGTTGTTAATTTAGGTAGGAAATTTGCTTTTAAGGGTCCCAATAATCTCAAGAGAGCTTGGTTGCTGCCGGAAGTATAAATCATAAATAATTAGATAAATTGAACTTTTGTAATATCAAAGTCGTCAAAACGTAAAAAAGATATTAATATAAACTACTTCCTCCGAAATAAATAGCCATTATTCATACATATGGTAAGCACGGCAAGTAGACGGCGGATGTCTCGGGACGTTTTACCTAAAAGAGTATAATATTTAAATATTTATCGAAGCTGAACATACCTTCTAGCACCTAGACAGCCTAGTTATTCAGGTTCCGAAAAAAGGTAGTTTCCCTGTTAAATATTTTGTCTATTTGTACAAAATTTCCTAAATAAATATCAGCACGAAATTAGTAATTTTAGCATGCAGCGCAAGCCTTTGTTGCAGTAATTTGAATGGTATTGGAGTTTATTAAAATAATAATAATGCATACTAAAACCTAAGACATATTCCGACGGGGAACTGTCAGTTTTTACAGAATAATAGCTTAGTTGGGATATTATTCGGTCGTACGGTCAGTTAAAACAAACATATCTTTTCAACGAAAATAATATCCGCTTATATATCTAAACAGTTGACCTATTTGAGGTAGAACCCACGGCATATTCCAGCAGGCACATTTAATCAATTTTTACATTATGTGCTGCAGTTGCAGCTTCTGTTGTAAATGCTTGCACTGCGTTGCTGTGTATGCATCTTCGACCCAAGCATAGGTGACAAATAATATAAATTGACAGCAGTCGACATACCCTACCGATTCTTCATTTGAATTGTCCTACTGCGATAAACCTAGGACTAGGATTAAAACTAATATCATCGTACCATCTTTTGACGTATTGACGACGTTGCTGACAGAAACCAGGCTCTCTTAAGTGAGCCTCTCGACTCGGTGAAAATAATTGCGCACACTTGACACATCAAACTGGTGAGGAACTCAACCCCTAACATTTACTACTTTTGTCTTAGTTAATCATGAAGCAACTTAAAAGAAAAACAGTTAAATATGTATCAGAAGTTTATTACTTGATACGTAAATTCGAGCCAGATTTTAGTGATAAAATCTCCTTAGTACACAATTAGATGCCAGGATGATCATTTCTACTTTCCTTAAACCACTTGAATAGAACCCGCATCTCATCTGAAAGTATCATGGCGGTTTAACATGGTATTCAGAATCAATAAAAACTCTCTTTACAATCCGGAGAATGAAACGTTATCGTATTCATTACATATGTTAAACTTATATTTTATACGTTTATATTGACCTTATGCAAGGTTGATTAGTGCAATAGCTTTTCCATTAATGTGTGCGTTTTAGAGCAACACATTGTCAGAATATGGTCCCATCAGTCTACTTAATCTCCGAGTGTAGGATAAGCAGGTGGCAACTTCTACAACCGAAACGTCAACTCTGATTGCACAAAATGCACAATTGCTCGTTTATCTGGATATCACACGTCAGAACAATGCGGGTACAGAGTTACACTGTAAAGGTCCAAGAACGAAATATGATGTGATACCAATAGTGCACAAAATGTCTTGCGAATAGTGCACACCAATTTTAGTTTCCGTCGCTAGCACCCTGTATATTGGTAACTGGCACATATTCCTAGTAAAAGTATAATAACTATGCAGACGTGGTTAATATAGACCTTTTGTCAAAAGTCATTAAAATACATAACAAGAATCTTAAACTAAGCATCACAACTCCAAACTAACTGTGTTTGTTAACTAATGAGGTTACTGAAATTTACTAGCAACTAAATGACTGATGCAAATAATGATACAAGGCAACAAAATCAAAGGTAGTCATGCCCGCCAGAATTTGCAAGCTGAATTCAAAAAACAACATATTCTTCCATTTTTGCCCTAAACCATTGAGAAAGCTATGAAAAAACATAAGCACTAAACCTTAGTGCAAACAAATACTGATATATCGCAACCGTACGTCCAGACCCTAGCTCACTAAAAGGCTTAATATTTGTCTTTAGCTAGACATTTTTACCAACATTCTTCGTATATGCATATTAATAGCATCCGTCAGTCACTTATGTAGCTAATAACATAAAAGTCGGAATGCTATTGGGAACATGACCAGATCCGGCGTCATGCGACATATGTAGGCAGCAACCACTCATCACCGATTCTATCAGATTTCATTTAGGAAAAGCAGGTTTTTCTCTACATCTACGCTTTTGTTGCGCAGGCCTGCAAAAACCAACGTTAATATCTTTTGATATAATAGTTATTCCTAATGATATACGTAATATCCACTACACATTTGATCGTAAAATTGCGATAGTCCTAATAACCATCTCTATGGAAAGTTGCGACGTAAACTACTTAGGTATGTTATTCCCACATACATATTAAACCTATGTAACGCAGCTTTGACAAACAATTAAACAAACCCACAACAGTAGTAAATTGGTCACATTTATTGATGCATCGCTGTCATGCAACAATGATGAACTAAGGAACAAATAATAATATGAGGGCGAGAAGGGGACTTACCTGCAAGCAATAATCCCATATGCGATCATTCATGTTCCAGACGCCTTATCTTGTGTATGCAACATACGTCACAAACAACATGCTACCTTTGAAATATACGGTGACGTCGACGAGACAGCTACCTCACGACTTTCACTGCCATGCATCGTAAATCGCCACCACCCCTCAGATAACTATTCATCAAACGCAAATTAAACGAACAATGCGACTATGAGACGGCAGCGGCGCGCCACTTGTGTCGGTTGTGAGCAATGTCCTGTAAATTATCCAGCCAACGACAATGCGAGTCAAGTCGACGCTAGGCTGGAAATCGAAAAAGACCAACGGCACCAAATTTGGTCGACAGTGACTTCAGTTCACGCTGCCAATTCAACATCTATACATAGCGAGCCATGTGACACACTACAACAGGGAAACTAAACAAGGTCCGCCTGTTTATGCAGAGACAACTCTTACGTTACACCTGCCTAAGCGCACGCATTTAATGCATTGCTATTTGTTGTACAATGATCAGAACTAGGTAGCACGCTCCCACACACAATACGGTTGCTATTACGCTGGTGCTATGCGACACCGGTAATGCCCTGCAGACAACGATGATGAAATGCTTGAAGAGGCCACATAAATTTAGGCCGATTTGTGCAGGTCTCATTAACATAGATCAGGACGGCCCTTACTGCAGTCTCTTCTACATGGCATTTCAGACTTTCAGAAACACAATATTTGGCCCATGCCTTCCGCAGACTCAAAAAGGCATTCCTCTTATTTGCAATGCGCCAACTGACTTTAGTTTTCATTCTCCCACCATTGCTAATACAGCTTTCAACGTAAGTGAATAAATGAAACGCACCGGTTTCCTAATTATCAAGAGTCATAAGGTCCTCACGTTGCTGGAGGTCATGAAGCAATATTTATATTTGAATATATGGAGCGCATACCGAAATATTATAACTACATACAATCAGTACTGTGTCTATTGCAGAGCCGCAACATCGTCGAATGGCAAGGCGATATCCTCCGCATAATCGAGATCAACTATCTTTTTACCAGGCAGGAACTCAAAGCTTACATTGTAAGGTTTACCAAGGTAACACACCATGCATTTGTGCACCGAAATTTGATAGCAGCGGAAAAGTTGGACAAGTCTCCTGAGGGCCAACTTTGTCGGAAAGCTGTCCGAGAAGTCATGGTAGACCCAGACGTGACCTCTAGCTTTTTAGTACTAAGGCACATAAAATGTTCACAAATTTGGTCGGTAAAACATTCCGCTCAAGTATTTCGAAAAAGTCCATCGATCAAATGAATCGAACGCACTATAACAATCAAGTACTAAGCTACTGTCTGCTAGCGGTAAACATGTTGCTGATGTAGCAACTGTGGCAGAGTGAATATAAGTGAAACTCAGCTTACTTCTTAGGCAGAAGCCTGCATTCTTCTTCCGATTCCGAGTTTTCTGCTTCACAGTAAGGTAACGGACAAAAATGGAGGCCAGTTATTTCGTCACAACTGACATAAGTCGAATACATCCGTCGTTAAAACAGTCTGTGCAAATGTACTCGTGTATATTACCACTATGATGCATCCGCTCTATTTAGCCGGCACACAGTTTTCTTTCAATAATTTCAACTGGAGTAGTTAGTGATTGCAGCGGGACTTACTTACAAACGGACCTTATTTGGCTCATACTGCCCCACCTTAATAAGAAGAGGTCCGGGAGCCGGTGGCCAGCTGAACTGATCTTGAACTTATTCTACCCAACACCCAATACGGTCTTCTTATTTCGCATCAGCGCACGGGTAGACTTTTTGATGCTTTCACTGGCGCTGGCTTCCTGGGACCAGTGATGCGAATTAGACTACTGCTAATACAACTTCTCTTAATCGAGACGTATTGGTACACAACGCTAAATTTTCAGCACGATGGCTTCGCCATAGTTTTCGTGTAATAGTCCATCCTGACACATTGCTTTCAGAGCCATTCTACAGGTTACTTATGCATTTCATCAGGTACACCGGCATCTTGGATATACAGTGACCGATGTGGAGACGATTTGTAGTTCCGCAAGCTAATAATACTGCAATGTGAATTGGGGCAGTTATCCTATTTCGATTATGCGCAGTGTCGTTAGGTTAAGACAGTAAAGGTTCAGTTGGCTTTGCGTCTTGTTAGGTCGACATGACCGTGGGCTGTGAAAATCATTCATTTGCCAATCGGAGAGGAAGCTTTGTGTGCCTCCCGGTAAATTGCATGGAAAAACGACAGTGTGCTAAGGCTCGATAACCGTCGACGCAGTTATTAATGTACGAGTGGCAACCAACTCTGGCAATGCAGTGCATTCGGGTCCATGAAGAGTCAGATACATGCGGACGCCAAGTGGAAATGCGGTTCCCATTGCGACTTAACTCGTTGTTACTAAGAAACAAAAGTTGCTCCGCCCACAATGTTTGCAGTCGCTCGCCGATGAGAGCCTATTAGGCTTGATACACATATTTACCAACTAGGTGAGCTTCTGCAGTTTTAATGTGCGCTAATTTGGCGTATAAATCTCCTGCTATGCATAAAATTCTAAATTAGTAGCAATATGTTACAACGCGCTTAGTTCATGATTGAATATGGCCTTGAGGATGGGTTAACTACAGTCAGCGGAAGCATATATTAAAAACACAAACAAACAGTGTTTGCTTTACTTCGTGAATGAAGCTAAGTTTAGGTCGTCAAAAGTGATGTTTGCCTAAATACAATAATCCAACAATGACTCAAAATTATAGCAAGAAATTACAGTTGACCATGCAGTGTTGAGAAAATGCCACAGAAGCACGTAGATTATGGTACTCAGGGTGATGATGAATCAGTGATGTGATGCACGGTGATGTGACATTCACGACTGCCTGAATTCAGGTGTGCGATCCATAAGTAGCCTCGATTCACGAAGTCCAGCTGAGTGATGTGTGATGGTAGACGTAATGTGTGGCAAGAATTAGATGACTGAACCACTCGTCCGTAAAAAACAGAGATAAGTTGCCCATGCTGACCGCCTCCAAGATTATTTGTCAGCTCGAGTTTGCTTGTAAAGCAATACATATCGGTCTTGAGATGCGGCTGCATTTGATGCTCGTGAAAATAAGGCTGCCCAAGTTCATTGAAGCAATGTAGTCCTGGAGCCATTTAAAACTGCAGTATAGCGCACATTTCGACAGTGGGCATCAGTAGGAATAAAAGCTGCATCTGTAAAAGTACACCGGTTGGAAAACACCGATAAAAAGGTAGATGTCTTCCTACACTTCGACGGCAAAAGTTGGTTGCAATCGCTCATTTCCACCGTTATTTAGCTCAAAAAAGATGCAATTTCGGGATGTCCAGCATCATTGGCCAGCGAAAGCGGTGGCTACAAAGGTCTGTGTCCGTAGTCGTACTTTGTACCAGGGTTAAGTTGTTTCGCAATTTTGCGTACGCAAACTTTGTTAACTGAGTACATGTTGCTGTAACTTTAGCCGTGAATATGGTCGTAATGTTCCCAAGATAAAGCATGGAAATCAATATCACAACAAATGCTCGCGTTGTTTGCGCTATAAAAGCTTGAAATACACCTAGACTGCAGGCCATAATTTAAATTCGAAGTGAATCAAAAGCAACACACCCAGTGTCATCGCTCCGTGTGCTTCGGTGTGTCCGGATATCTGCTGCTAAACAGTACCAATTAGGATCTGCACGATATGAGAATCACTGTGCAATACTCTATTTTGACTACCATTACCAGACGTCCCAAGCCGCATACCAGTTTCGAGGGAATTGTTGCAAGTGATATCTTGGTTGTAGATTAACCCAGCAAGATAGACCCCTGAGCATTTATTTTCAACGTAAGTAGGCTTTAAGGAAATAAGTACGAGGTGGAGTTAATCTTTATACACTAAATTTGCGCAGCTGTTAAATTAAGTTGGCAAAAGTAAACACCTATGAACCTACATGGATATGCAACTATGGTAATGCCTAATAACTTAGATAAACTTTGTTCCGAAAGGCAGCGCTGAATTGTTTGCTGCTATGTGGTATTAAGGGAATCTCTGACCACCTATCTTGTTACGTTTTAATTGTTTTCGTAGTTGGTTTTGTGTAGATATAATGCGTGGATACAATCGCAGACAGTTAAGTTGTGACATATGGAAGAAACGCAGCGATTACTGTCTAGCAGGACGTTTTTTATATTGTTCGCCTTGCATCAGCAATCAAACAGATAAACGATTTGTAAAGGATGATTTGTAGTTCATCTCCATGCATTGTGTATGTATTGCCGGAAACGTTTCTCGGTTCTGTATTTGCTATTTAGCAAGATGCGTCCGTAGCTATTTTTACTGTATGTGACGCGTAAAGCATATGCCCTTGGGGGTTTGATATAACTTCTCGCATGCGCTGTGAGCACCTTTATTTTTGTAATTCGTAGAGGGCGATATTAGGTATATTTGCGTAGGTTCGTCGCAGTTTGTCGCAGGCAGTCAGCCATCACACGTCCAGGAAAGCGCTGGACGGCCGTTTCGTCGTATTGGGACAAGTCGGCAGCCGGCACCCGCCGAATCATGCCTGATTCGCACCCAAACCTTATCCTTGCGGGTCAGCGAAATATTTCGCTGAGCTATGGGCCACGGCAGCGGACCGCCATTACCAATATCTAACTGCGACATAGCGCGGCTTATCCTCCACTGTCTTGTATGTTATTATTGTGCAGAGGACCGCTGTGGCCCCCAAAACTACGACTGCCTTTGCAGGGCACCAAATATGGAGGTGTCATTTAATCTGCAAAGGCGACTACTGTTTATTTGTAAGTATTTCGGGGATTTATTAGGTTTACTTTAGTTTCGCGCAATTAGACGCAGGCAGACAGCAACTAGACATCCAGGAAAACCCTAGACGGCAGGTTCGCGTTTAGATTTTGGTCATAACGGTCTACTGCCTTTACCCTTTGATCAGCGACATAAATGGCTGACCATTAAGGTTAAGGTCGTGGGTTCAAATCAGGCAGGATTCGGCGGGTGCGTGCTAGTAAATAGTAACAAAAGGAAGACACAGCCGTCTAGTGCATTCCCAGATTTGTGGTGTCTGTCTGACTGTGTCTGACTTTGACGAACCTACACAATAAAACCTATCAATACACCTACCATTTAAGTAAGCAGTAGCCCACCTCAGCATCTTACTTGCCTATTCGATTTGTGACGGCTTGCAAAGTAATTCGTTGCTCTGGGGGTCGGCCCTGCCTTTTGCACTTTCATAGCATGCAACTTCGTGGGGGATGATCTGCGCTGTATATTACCGATACTAGTCGAGCATTGCGGCTCGCTGCCGTTGTCCATGGCTCAGGGACACAATTCAATGACGAAATATAAGGTCGTGGGTTCAAATCCGGCAGGATACCGCAGGTGCGCGAAACTGATGAGTCCCATTTGGACAAACCGAAATTTCTAGCGCTTTCCCTGATGCATGCTAATAGCTTGCCTGTGTCTAACTGCAACGAAACTACACAGAAATCAATTTTATTGACAATACATTTTTCTTTTTTTTCAAAATACCGCCGCACTTTAACAGACACCATGATCAAATGACCATTTTTACACAGGCCACCTTATGGACAAGTGTTTGGCTCAGTACATCCTAAACGATATTAAATATTGTTTTATAGCTGCATCTTACACAATGGTATATAGGATCAGGTTAGGAGAATGTTAGATTTCATCACATCACCTCACATATTATAATGATTACAAAAGTTGTTTACCACAGCATACCGCATGGTACTGCATTTCCTATTATTCATGGTATGAAATTCCTCGAATCACCTTAAGTACAAATACGTCAGATGCCTTACGTCTCAATCCGGTGGACATCAGTACACTTGATTCCTGGTGCCTCTTGTGGCCGGTGCAGACAATTGTAATAGATTTTCGTATTTATGTCCATTAGCGCCACACTGTTTAGCACACGCATCTCGTAATACAGAACTGCTCGCGAAATGATTGTGCGTTATTTTCTTACCCTTACAGTTTCTGAACACTGCTAATTTCAACCGTCGAAGGCAATGTAAACCATCGGGTATGCATGTAGCCACAATCATCTGAAATATTCCAAAAAAGTCATGAAAAGCATATGTACTAACCAACAAAAATGCTTTTCAATCAACCAAATGGATCTTCGAAATTATTAAGACTACCTATTCGAGAGGGTCCAGCCACACTTCAAGATTTAATTCTGCGATTATTTCTCAAAAACGACAAACATAGCATGCTGCATCTATCTTGGACTTAACCCAATGTGGCTTCCGAGACCGAACGTGCAACTGCACCTTCTGTTCAAAATCATAAACCAATATTCACACAGCGTAGAACACGTTTTTCACATTTTTGCGCATTTCAGGTACCGTATTGGCAACAAGAAATCGAGGGGCACCATTCCGATGTGCACCGCAAAACTCAGTAAATGTTTATTTCTAATTCATTATTCAAACGTGTGGATCAACTAACCAGAAGACATCAGAAAATGTTGTTCAAGCTTGCGATAAATAAGCATCTGTCCGTTCAAAAGTCCTTTAATAGGTTTGTGTCATCTCAATTCCTTGTTGCTTCATTTGAAAAAAAGGTATTTTATGGTGCTTAAAAAGAAGTCCGTAAATGGCATGCTTGTAAAATACATAATCATCCGCATTGCACGTTATGTCGTACAGCCATATAATTTTCCCCTGCATTTTGGTTGAAAACTACGGCGTTGCATTTCTTGTATGTAAAGCCACCATATGTTTTGAATTAATTCTGAAACTCATTCACACATGAAATTCATGCTCACAGTCATTGAAGCTCGCTATGTATATATTGTTGGCAGTCTATGCGTATTTATAGCATAACTGGGGTCCGTCGTGTTAATTAACACTAAAACAAGATACCTCTTGCATCACTATCTCAAAACGTATATGGGTCTTTGTAAATAAGGGAACGGAAGTCCGCAGAAAGCTTTACATTCCAAATTTTCTTTACCGTGGAAATCCTATTTGGTACTGTTCAACGGCAGTTATTCAGGCGCAATGTAACGTAATGCATGATGACATTGGGTGTGTTGCTTTTGATTTAAATCGTATTCCAACAATGGCTTGCGGTACCGGCGTATTTCAAGCTCCCTTATCGATAAGAGCGAGTTGATGAGAAATTTATTTCTATGATTCAGCTTCGGAATATTACACCCATATTACGGAATATAACTAAAGCAAAATGCAGTCAGTTAATAAACCCTACGTCTGCGAAATTGCAAACCAAGTAAATTACTAACTATACACAGAGTTTGAACTAACGCTGTTGACCGCAGTAGCCACCTCTTTCGCACGCCAATAAAGCTAAAAGACCAGGATTAGCATCGTAAGTGAGCATAACTAACTTTTGAAATGACCGATTGCATCTAGCTTTGGATATGTGTTGTCGAAGCTCGTAGACTATACTAAAGGCAGATTTGATTCCTCCTGCTGCCCACAATGAAACATCTGAGCCAAACTGGAAATGGAAGTGGCTGCATGGCCACATTGCTACAATCTAAGTGAACAATCTTTATTCCCACATTTGAACGTGGGCCACACCGCGAGATACATGTTGCTTCAAAGGCACACTCATACTGACAAATAAACATGGAGGCCATCAGCATGGGCATCTTATTTTGTGGATAAAAAGAAGAGTGGTTCAGTCGCCTGATTCTTGCCATACCTTACGTCTGCCATCACGCATCACTCAGCTGGAGTACGTGAATCAAGGCTAATTATTGATTGCCCACCTGAATTCAGGCAGTTGGGAACGTCGCACCACCGTGTATCAGAGCACTGATGCAGCAACGCCCTAGGTGCGTCTGTATCACGGGCTCACCACTGCATGCCCATGTTGATTCGGGTAACTTGGTTGGGGTGAGGACACATCATCTATTATCAGGCAAGGTAATGCATTAACAAACCCCCTAGTTTCCACGTTTTGACTCTCATAAGAAACTCTGCTTGAATTCGTACGAGCCGAACATGTGGGCCCTGACCAGACACGGGCACGTCTACTATCATGGGAAAATTGTGTCTCAACGAGACAAGGTAATTCACTACATCGTATGGGTCACATGTATGGGGGATTAGATGTATGGTTTAAATAGCCGTGATGACATATTTTCCCAGATCGTCCTGGAAAGCTCATTGCGCCAACAGTAAATGACACTAAAAGGTCCGTATGTGCGTCAATCTTTAGAAAGTAAAATAAACAGGATACTTACAGTATATGAAGAAGAAACTGCTGAATGCTCCTCGCCAATTTACTTCAAGTTAAATTGAACACATATCGCAACTGGATAAACGTGCTAGATTCGTCCGCAAAAGGATTAAAACACAGGGCTGCTTGTCAAAAGTTGATGACAGAGAGCCACGTCTGCCATCTGCTTAAGCTGATGTCGGTAAAAACTAAAATAACCGCTTCAAAACACCGCTTGCGCTTGAAAGCTGATTTCGACGTTGTGGTATGTTACAATACGGAAGACAAATACCTTAAAGGGCGATGGATGACGATGAAGAATTTGCATTTAAATCCTGAACCCCTGAACACGCAGGTGAAGAAACAGCGACGGAAATTTGTTGTCCTGTAGCTATTCCATTTGCAAGCGAAAGTAAGAGAACCGATGTGGTTCTATGAGACAAAGTTTAATCTCTTTTCGCACGATATCGGTACCGGTCAACGCGTGGGAGCCAAGCACAGTGTACTGTGGCGTACAGTCGCGCGCCAAATGTGCACCTTGTCGGGAACATGACAAAAGACGCAATGATAGCGTTCTCCGTGTTACTTGGAATCGACAATTAGCAAAGATTTGCGCAGTGGCTGTGGCCGTTGTTAAATTCAAAATGTGGGGATGTTCTCGAACGTTGCATGCTAGTTTATGAAAACGCGCCATGTCACACTAAATTGGAAGATTGTTAGAGGAAGAACAGTAACAATCAGGGAGGATATCAAGATTAACCATATACTCTTCGAAGCTGAACCCTTTAGAGGGAAAATGAAATCCTCACAAATTTAATTCACGCAAGCAATGAGAAGCAGTTTAAATGCTAATAGAGGAACCTGATAGTGTTCTCAGTCAAAGCAAGTGGCGATTCAGGTTCTTGGAGTAGGTTGTGTCAGGGGCACGATCACGTGTGACAACCTGTCACTGCGAGAACGTCGTCCAGCAAATGACGGAAAAGCACGGATTTGCTATTCGTATGTCCGAGTTGTAAATAATGTTCCTCTGGTTAACATAAAATGTATTCATATAAATGGGGTTTTCCTCTTTTCATCACACAGTAGTTGCGTGGAATGCTTAATTCCGTTTGAAATTTGCAGAATCGCTATAGCGGAACTTGCTTGTGCCCGTTTAGTAATAAGTGCGCAAATTTGAACAGCTAACCGTTTCCGCATTTGTGCCATGCGAGAACATAATGCACTATGCTTTACTGATAACACATAACCTGCGATTTGGTTCATCGGAAATGCTAGCCCATTTATCGTCGTAGATATCGTAGCAGTTATGTAGGCATTACACACGTATCATGAATTCAGTGTGCGCCATTCCGCAGAGAAGTGTTGTAGCAAACAATATGATGATGTGTCAAGGATAATCGTTTGAACGAGGAAAGTAGCGCAGCTGAATGTACATCACCTCACTAAATCCCTTATGATTGATGCGGCGTGCAGTATACAATAAGGATAATCGGGGAAAGGTTTCGCGGTATATTATACGTGACAGTTACTGATTGCGTAGCTATCGCTTAGAACCTGCTTATTAACCACGCCGTGGACAGGGGTTTCAATAAGAAAACATGAGGAGGATTGCACGTACAACTTAGGAATAATTTTTATAATCCCTAGAAATGTATATGGCTGCACAGGAAAGGATTGGTTCTATCAACATATTTAGAATCAGTAATGCAGGTTACGGCCAGTAATTGGGGCTAGTATGTTAATATGCAAACCTTTCGATGTTCGTCAAGTAGCTTTCTTACATCACTGATGTCGTAGCCTAAGTTGACTTATGTTGTCCGAATGACATAACATGTCAAATGCTAAGTTTCCCAGCGGTTTAATCACCTTTCGGATTCCCGAAACGAAACGTGGTCCTGGGGCACGTAGCTTTAAATCTGTTTTAAAAATAACAAGTCAGTAGTGAAAACAGCCTAGGGAACTGGAAACCAGGTAACGCGTGTCTCAAATGGCTGCGCGCGAGAGTCGAACGCAACACCCTTACCTCGGAATGCCGTACGAGACATAGGTTGTGCCTAAATGTATACACGTCAACCTTCCCGCTAGCTAACCAGCAGTGCAGTATGTTAGCAGCAACTGATTTCAAACTGCTTGTGACCACGGTGATGCAGGTTGCACAAACTGCGATATAAAACATGGTTTCAGAACATATGTCAAGAAATTGGATAGTGCACCTAAAGAAAATGATCACGAGGACAATACAGCTTGTTGTGCAGTATGACTCTCCGTTACAAACGCCACGTTGAGCCATCTATTATTGCCCACACATTTCATGCATAACGTTTGACGCAGATTGATTTGATAAATATTTTGCATGCTTGTGGCACCAGGTGTCCGATTTTAAACAACTTGTCCGCATAAATCATAACAGCGGGATCCAAATATTTTGCCAAGACAAATCTTTCTGTTAAAAATTACTTCTGTGCAACCAATAGAGCAAGGAAACATGTGGACATATTACTCCACACTGTTTAGTTCTCGATTTTTATTAAGGTTGGAGATTGCCCACAACTATTTTTCCTTTAACTTTACCCGTGTATTTAATGATGTAGGGAACTTCTGATATTTACAATTGTCAATGAGGTCTTGTTGTTCTTGAATCGTTCAGTCTGGCTAGCTGATGGTATTTGTAATAAAATATAGTCTCATCAATTGCGTAAAATCGACAATGTTTCAAGAGCGCTGCCCATGCAGCTATGCAAGTAAGCGGTGGGACGATCCAGAGAGTGGGCAATTAGACGTTCAAAATTTAGCATTTCTTTGATTAAAACGTTGGTATTTAAAAAACTGGTCACTAAAGCGGTGTGAGCTGTGAAATCGGTAGGCAATAAAGCGTGTTACATTGTATAACACATGTGCATGTTAGAGGAAAAACAATCATCCGAAAAGCTTGACATTCCCGTACCGTACGATACTTCTTCTTCATGGAGGACCGTGAGCTGATTTAGTGCATCGATACTTTGCCTTCTTACGCCATATACTTACCAGGTGGACAAGTTGAGCTCATATGTCAAAATGACAGTTTAAAATATCGCAGGATGTTTACCTGTAATATTTCCGTGGATCCGGCTTCCCAGTTGTGTACTGCAATAATAATTCGCTTTCATACTACATAAACGGATCACTGTTGTATTGTGCACTAGTGCATTTGGCTTGCATCCTAACAAAGTACGAGACTTGCAAATTCATTATATTCCATGTATGTGTCTTTCTAAATCCAGATGCAACCACTTCCATCTTGCCACATGCACTAAGACTGTAATATTATTGAACATGTGCATTTATCAGTGTGAATTTTCACTGTTATTCAATCACAATTTCATTCAGCCAGAAAAGTTATTGCGCTGCGGTCCTCGCATCTGTGAGCACGTGCTAAACACTGGGCATCAATGCGGTGTTAAAGACTCATTTCTGGTACTCAAAGGCGCTTTCTTACTACAGCCGTAGTTCTTGCCATCCGACGCATTCAGCCGGAATTATGCAAGGGCTACATCTCAACTGCCCCTCAAGCATTTTGTAGGCCTCAATGACACCGATCCGTCGTAATTCATTTTAATCTGCTAATTGTTTGCTGTACATAATAAGTTTCGTTCAAATGTTTTCTCTAACGACTGAAGTCCTTCTCCTTGTCATATCTAGCCACAGCTTTTGCAATTTTTAATTGTCAGCTTCATAAATTTAGCGCCTGACGATATTTACCGAAAAGAGATTTATCGCAATTGTCCTCTTCATGTCTGAATGGGCATAATTTAAGAGTATAAGTGTTCTATAATAAAGTTTCTCAAAGTTGGTCCGCGGATTTTCAGGGGTTACCGGGGTTAGTTTCAGGGAATCTGCGTGTTTTTCCAGTGTTAACATTATATTAGGAATTTTGTGGACGTGCACATTCGCTTTCATGAATTTAGGACAAACATGCATTGTAAATGTGTTCATCAAATCTAACGTTTTACATTATAGTCTTGTGAAAGGCCTATGGTTACATGTTCCTTAAAATGAAGTAGTTTATTTTGACAAGGAATTAAAATTCGAGTGAACGATGCTTTTCAATTTCAGATAGGTCGTTTGTTACTTTCAACGTGATGCCATGGCCTGTGAATTGGTTAGGCATTATACGTCCGCTCAAGCTCACATTGCCCAGACTATGACAATAGTGGTGCAGCGAGAATAATGAAATACGATAGGGTCCAACGTTATAGTCATTTGAATTATTGATATCCTCCGAAATAAGCCATCCAGAAAGAGGTGCTATTTGCCGGATCAATTCCTAGGAAGCGCAGAAGGAAAGCGTGGATATTTCTGTTTTTAACGAATTTGCTCATGCGATTCCCAAAAATCGAGGAAAACTACCTCAGCGACGTTAATTATAGCTGGCTGTTTCGTTCCCTACTTTAATTCTTTCAAAGCCGAACTTACCGAATTATCCAAATTTCTGGTGCGTTTAAGAATCTTTTTTTAATTATGCATCTCCATTGTGGCAGTTAGACATGTAAAAAGAAAAACATGAAGGATAAAATATAGAATGGAATACTTCCAAATGTTTTACAGGAATATGTTTCGTCCATTCAAATGTGTTATATTCGGGCCATCTAATTTGCCCTCTGAGCATGCCGCAAATAAGACATGCGATAGTCCGGTTTTACCTGTTTTGGTGTAATGAAGTCTGTGCGAACCGAATCCTCTGTACCATTGGGTAAGATGCGCAATTATAAAACACGTATCTTCGTTTTAGATATATGGATTCCAAGAAGTGCCCATAAGTTTACTTATGTAACATAGTTCTTATGAAAATGGTACATAATATTAGTTATAAGCATTTTGACAAAAGCATACGGACAGTCCGCACAAAACAATATACCGAAACAGACCGGAAGGTTAACGAGATACCTGGTCATATAGTTCCTCAATCACAGGTATCAGAAAAGAATTCATCGCTGCATTTTGAAACGAATTTTATCCAAGTTATTCCACATTAATATAATTGCATTTCCATTTACGTTCAACAGTCTTCACTTTTGCTAACATAAAGGTTCAGCTGCGCAAATTCAATGTACAATGATTTACTCCATCTCGTTTTTGTATTATTAAAGCCTAGTTCTGTGGATAAGAAATGCTCATATATCAGTCGTGCTTGTTTATTTTACAATGGGATGTACGTGCCGAAAATTTTGAGAACACCTGCTCTATAGTGACTCACGGCATCCTGTTGGCCGACGTTGTCTGACTAATGAGGAAGCTACTCTTCGTTGCGTGTGTGCAATTTAGCCAAAATTGGTAACGCACTAACTTGAAAATGCATATGAACCAAGTTGAAAATGCTTACAAACCAAGTAGAAATTCTTAGAAAGCAATTTGATTCTTCTGTTAACTAAGTTGGCGCTGAAATGGTATAGAAAACCTAGGAGCATGAACTTACGTTGGTTGAGGGCTAAGGATTCGAAGATAACAAACCGTGGGACGGGAGCAATGTTAGAACGGGTCGAAAATGATGAATAATGGTAAGAATAGAAATAAGAGGGCGGGAAATCCTGAAAAGTAGCATTTAAGCCCTGATCCAACCAGCACGATGCAGGAGATAGGGCACGGTTTAGTTTCCACTACGTAGCTCAGAGCAATCATTGATTTTAAAAGAATTAATTCATGTTGTATATTGTTGGCGCGATACTGCCAGGTAGCTCAAGCAAATGCAGGAGAACGATTATTGTAGACAACCCAAACTTTGGTTAAATCCCAACCGCAATGCAGTGGAGTTTTGTCAATGAGCTAGCCAGAGCCTGATTATAGTGTAGGGAACGTTATTTAAAAAAACAAGAGGGAGTGCCAAGCGACTGCAATCATCTGGCCTCTTACAATTGATCACAACATAATGAGTAGCACTGAAGTGTAATAAACGCCTTCCAGTTTAGCTCAATTTATCATTGAAACCCACAAGCGATCGCCACAACTTAAGTTCCAGTTTCATCGCGATTGGCCTAGATTAAATAGTCGAAAATAAACAAAGGCTTTTGTTAATCTAGTACGGAGATACGATGGGCAAAATACAGTTGCTGACGTACAACAGGCAGGCTATATTTCTAAGTTCCATTGACGCAAACTGCTTTACCGGCAGGAGTGAAATTTTACACAGACGCAAAATGTGTGAATACGATCACAGGGCACATCGAGCCGTTCAGCTGTGAGAAATGCAGGTTATACAAACTCAAGAGACGCAATTAACACGTCATTTATCGACCGCATTGTAAGTGCAAAGTTAAGCGCGCCGATCATCCGTGCGAACTGTACATGAGCCAGAAACCTCACAGCCACAAGGAAAGTATCATATTTAGTTCCATCGGTAGTCGGCCGTCATGCAGGTGAATAGCCAGAAAAGTGTTTCATGCAAAGTGTGTCGCCGTGCTAACGGCTAGGAAAAACAGCCTGGCCCTATGTGATGACCAGCCCATGGGTGCCGTACTACTAACGGCACAAAGGATTTTATCCCAGCACGAATGTCTTTCAACATACCACTATGCTTCATTTAAGCTGCTTTCACTGCTATATGGAAGCTTACTTCCAGTAGCAAAATGCAAGGTTATAGTGTTGTTCCCTTTACGGTTACGATCGCGTTTCTGTTCCAGCTGAATATTCAACTTTCATCGGTGCATAAAAACGGTTGCTTTATTAAACTTGACGTAGCAGTGCTCTTAGATTCCAGTCTGCCTGGACGCACTGGTTGCATCATTAGACAGGACACTAACTTAATCAGTTATGCAAGTATTGCAATCACAGTTAGAAAATTGCTAGTTATAAAACTGATCAGACCTTCTACGGTGCTTTTCGTATACACTGGATCGCATACTTTGATTCATATTATTAACTTATTTTTATATGCAATGTTTGAAATGTCGGTAAATATAAACGAAGTAGACGTTTGCAATATCAACTGCGGTCAACTTGATCATCTTTTTGATTTTGTATTCGTAAACTCTATTGAATTCATGATGCTGTGATTATTCGTCGTCCACCCTTATGGTTTTTTGTAAAATGTTGGTCGTCCTCTTGTTGACACATGCAAATTCCTTTAGAACAACAGAAATAATCGCTAATATTGACTATTTCTCCTATTTTGCGGCCCGCTTCATCTCCATCTGCTCAGGAAAAATTATGCAACGCATACTTGTACGTTCAAAGGATGTGTTTTCAACAGTTATGTTTATTAAAGAGTAAAACCCGCGCGCCTAATTTCTAAGTGTGTCTCTGTGCAAAACATAAATATACATTTTGTGATTGTCACCCTTCTACATTTACTTTCAACAAGTACAGACAGAACGCGGAGATAAATACGTACAAAATGGGTGATCTTAATTTCAGTACTGCATTGCGCACCTACATAAAATCAAGTGATATATTTGAACGATCAGTGTATATTTGGACGAGTTGCTGTGAAACAACGTTTGCGAAATATTCTTTTATGCACCGTGGTCTAATTTTTACGTTGCAATCAATAACCAAATATATGTTATGTCGTCCAATTGATACGTTTCTTGAAACATCGAGAAAATATGACAATCTCCCTTTATCAAATTGTAGAAACGACAATTGGTAATTATGTGCGCTTACCTGCATGAACTTATTTGAAATGCTTTTGGAATTGTCTAAAATATTTTCGGAATTAATTCGGTAATAAGATAGCTGTACGCCAAGCATTTAGATATTGCGGTTAAATCGCATAATGTAACGATATAATTTGCCACATTTTAAAAAGCACAGCATAAGAAATTTGTTAATTTTATAATTAAACTTTTCAAATCTATCATATCAAACTATCCATGCGCTAGATTGATTCATTTATTTCACGGTAGAAAAGGCATTAGTAAAACTAGCTCGTTTTATTGGCTAGCATAAGAAAAAATCTAATAAAGGTAGCTTGATGAGGCAGTGGAATTCGATCTAGTTTGCCGACACCACTCTATCAATGACCTATGTAATTTCATGACATTCGTTTTCATTCTTAACCTTGCTACAATCCAACATTTGATTAGGTTGTTTTCGCGAAAGGTAAAAAAGAAGCGCACTTTACTTTACCAATTTTAATTGTCCAATGAATGTACATATTTTTATTTATGTCGCGAGACAATAACAACCATTTTAACTCGTTTGAATAAGCGCTTTTCAGCGCAACAATTCGGGTTACTATACCAGTCAAGCTTGCAAATTGGAGATATTACAGACTTAAGTTGTACTGCCTTACCATTTACAAGTTTATTTACCAACAATGGTTTTCTGATAAATACTGAGTAATTTTGTTTTGCAATTGTTTGTTAACATACACGCCCATTTTTGCCGCTTTATGGTCATTAAGGGGAATTATCTAATAATGCCTCAAAACACCGCATGAGAATTCTTAGCGAAGCATGTGAAAATTTATAGGAGTAACATATTTTGTTCTGCCGCGTTGTTTGCGCTATTCAAGTTAGATAATATATTGATCGTGATGTTAGATTTGGTAGCAATTTTGGCGGCCTTCCAGTTAAGTCATTTTCAAGTTTAAAACGAGAGTAGCACCTAAAAACCATGATTTACTCCTAACATTATTAAGAAGGTTCCCTAATGATTTGAAAGCACACACGGATAATTTTGCCACTGGTATTACGACGTTTATTTCTAGTGCCAACACAAGAATAATTAGTTCGATGGATGACACTACATTAGCAGTGCATATATTATGCTCTAATTATTGCTCATATTCGATTTTTCTGTCCATGTGAACCACGTAAAGGCTGGCCAGCGAAATGTTTGCAAATTCTGCGGAACATCTTGCAAAATTAACACTTCGTTGAGAAAGAATTTTATAGTTTCAGAATGTTTACACTGCCCAGTAAGCATCACGCAAACAGCAAATTCACTTCTACATCTGACTATTCAAAATACATTTGCCATTCATTGTACTATTCGTGCAAAACAAATAAATTTCTGAGCAATATGCTTTTTTCTTTTTAGAACTTGAACAAACTTTGCTATGCAATATAAATTTATTTTTTAACAGACATTATGCAGAAAATTTAACCTCACTTACTCTCAGTGTGAATGCTATGGCAATTGTGGAAATGTACCAGACAACAAGGGTTACGACCTGCTAAGATTTGTCAGCTGTGTGCCTTTCAAGCAAAATGCCCTGTTTCCAATTTTTCTTTAGTTTTGCGAAAATTTGTTTTCCAGTCGTCTCCAGTAATTGCTTAGGTTACCGCATTCCTCTAGTGTGTACTTCGATTGTTATAAGCAACAAGAATATTGGAACATGTACCTGGGCGAATTGCTAGCATTGAAAAATGATCGTTTTGGAACTCTTCCAGAAACGCCTATTTACCTGAGCGTGTTAATTATACTGGCGTTGCAAATGAATGGTAAGATCTACTCTACTAATGTAGAAAGGCAAACATATGTATATTGATTTGAAAGAACATATAGAAAAGGTTAGAAATTGTAGCGCTGTGTACAACACCTGCCAAGTATTCACATTATAATTCGCTTTTGTTCCGATCGAAGGAAACCATAGATGAAACTGCTTGAGTGTTACTCATCCAACCTTCATCCCGTGCATCTTGCAGTAAATACACTGACGTTTACCCAAAAGGTAAAAGTTAAACCTCGGAGAAGTTAATTATGATTAATTTTTATTAGGTTGCTTTCCCTTTAACACCGCAGCTACATAAGCGTTAATGCGTCCTCACTAGCGCAGCATAAGTGTACAACTATTAATATCCAGTGTCAAACATGTGAAAACGTCTTTTACAAAATTTCGTTTTAAACTGAATTATAAAAATCGCGTTACGATGCACGGAAAACAGATTAATCAGTCTCGGCTAATAGGCATAAGTGAAGCAATTATATTGATTTTCCTCGAATTTCTCATGTGAAAGTAGCAAACAATTTACGCAACTGCCATGTGCTAACAGCTAGATAATTATTAAGGGTAATTTTTCTTGGACTATTTGTTCATTTCCAGTCTTTGCCCTCATTATTCATTCAGCATTATCTTCCGTTCAGGACTTTGTTCAGATAAACTGCAATGTAGAAATAGAAAAGCATACAATATCAGGACTAGGAACGCAAACTTTCTACAGGTCCGATGTGTGGATACATGTTATAATTAAAGTTGATTTACTTTAGAGCACTTATTCATACTCGTATACGTACACTTGATTTTACCCATTGTACGATGTTTCCTATAACCTTTACAGCATTGTGGCAATTTATATCAGTAATAAAATGGTTAGTCTAATAACATATTTTATAATATTTACTGTCAATATCTCAGAGTTGCAAGCAGAAACTGACGGACATTTGGTTTAATCAACTTGTAAATTTGACTGCGACCAATCTACTATATTTATATTTTTAGTATAATCGACCAAATATCGCGTACGATCCCTGACCTACGTATTTTGACAAATATTTTAATTAAACTAATATGAATTAGGACGAACGATTTCTACATAACATTACTTGATCAATCGAAGTTAACTCGAGTTATATGGGTAGAATGTTCTCATTTTTACATTCATTATCAAAACTGGATATTCTTTGGTTTCACTCTAAAATATTTACTGCCGTGAATGAGAAAATATTAAAAAACAACCATTTGGAAACCTAAAGCATATATTTATTTGTCTTACTTGACTTGACTAGCGAATGCGTTAATAAAAGGCAAATATGTGATCGTTTTACGTGACGCAGCATAAAATCCACATGCAATTTACAATACATTCTGTCAATAATTTTTCAGAAAAATGGACAAAAAGGTTATTTCTCAATTGCTTAATTATATCATATTTGAAGTCTACCATATAGATAGTTTCCCAATTTCACCCAAAGACGTATTGGTTATTGATAAGTTATTTTACTGTGTAAGTTGCGGTAAATTATGAAATTTATAAGCTCAAGAACACTGCATGATTAACTCTGCTTTTGTTCAAAACCACTGTTGTCCATCTAAATACAACCTATTACCATTCTCTTACTTCGTTCCTCGCGTAAATTAAACATCCTCCAATAAGCTGGCAATATTTGCTTTAATAAAATCATCGTGAACAACTCAGCTGCATTTGCTGGCTAGAGCTCATTCACTGCTTGATGTTTCTAAATGACAATCTGTCCGATTCTTTTAATATGGGCGTGTGCTGATGGGTTAGTTTCTTGGACAAACTTGCAATGTTGACGGGAGGTAGTGAGCCTTTAGACCACTTTAAAACCCAATTGACTTGATAGGGAATAGCCTAAAGATGATGAAGCATTATTTGAGATATAAATTTTCCACATCCATCACAGGGATTTCGCCATGAAAATTGACTCCTCCGAGATTTTAATTATTTTCTAACTGTCACAGTAATCGGTGTTCCTACAAAAGTTTGGACCTAGAAATTTTTGAGGTGAAGCACCTTATCCCTAGCATAGACTGTATTGGGTTTTCTTTACACAAGACTTTGCGCTCTAGATTGCTTTATCCTAAGACCTATGAAGCTGCTTTAGATTGGTTAAAGAAGTATGATCAATGCTGATAAAAGTGGATTTACTTGGACTGCAGAAATTGCAGCCATTTTTCGAATATATTGTCAATTGTTCACAGAATCCTAATTCACCGGTTTGTCTCAATCAAAATACTTTTAGTTGTGAGATTCTAATTTTCTATCTGTCTACATCTAAACAATGTACAAAACTGTGGGTTGTCATTTTACATAAAACAGGGAATATAGTGCTTCATAGATTGACCCAAGCTAACAAGAGGTAGAAGATGGGACACTAAACATCCATCACAAAGTCATCATGTGGGACAGAATTGTGCATTTATCGCACATGGACCGGTGAAATTATTATAATGCTGATTAGAATTTGACAGTTGACAGGTTACATTTTGCAGTTAGGAGTCATTTAATGGTTGTTCCATTGACTTCAATACGTATCCAGCTGCTTTATAATGGGTCAACAGAACAAGCAAAATAGATTTTTGCGACTAGGCATTGCCAAGAATGATCATCGTTGTAAATCGTTCCCACAATAAGGATTGAATTCACTTTGGAGCAAAAAGTTGTGTTGTGTTTTTAAGTTGCAGTGTTATATGGAATACGCATACACTTCTATAGAAATTAGTGCGTATATGTGTGTTCTTCTGTGAGCGCGCAGAAAATTTTGTGTATACCGTACGTTTTATTACGCAGCCCTTTCTTCACCTGTTACAATACTTTGCACTTTAATCAAATAGTACGGAAGGCAACACTGAGAGCAATAATGAGTTTTGATACACAGGGGAAATCAGTCAGTACGGATAAAATTACGCTTCACTGCGCCCAAAGATGGTATCAAATGACAAGCGGTCATTGGAATATGCAGAATAGTAAGTTTAAAAATAAGTAGCGTGGATTGGTCTATGGGTGTCAGTAACGCACTAGATAATGCCAGGAAAATAAACAAAAATCCTTTCCAAATTTTCATATAGAACATTAGTTTAACTAGAACTTCATGAAGTTATTTGTATATTATGCATAACGGAACAAGGTTTCTTCTCTTCGGATAATAAGAAATATGTGCTTTCATAATGCTAAGCAGCTTGGTAATATACGCTAAGTTATCCCTCCCAAAATAAGATAATCCCCTTTTATAATAATGCATGTATAAGTGAGATGTATTAAGAAAGTTAAATTCAAAAAATCGTAGTGTTTTTAGACATCCGTTTAAAGATAAGGCAAATATTACTTCGGTGCTTATTACATACGCCAGTGTTTTTCAGGCACAGTTGCTTTTCTTGCACTACCTTGTATCTAAGTTCAATATGCATATGTTTCAAGTAAGGAAAACAAACATTGTACGGTTTATTTATATTCATAACTTGTTTCGATTGATGTAATACAAATCAATTTAACTCAAATGATGTTGATCACCTTGGTATTCGCTCTAAATATCAAGCAAACGATACGGTCACTTCAATACATAATGAAAACTTTTGTAAAAGGAAGATGAAAATGTCTCTACTTATTCATCTTGCTTATCATATGTGCACACTCATAAGACCCTGCACGTAAATTATAATTTTTGCAATATACGAATGAGCTATAAAAAAATCGGAAAATTTTCCCCTAAAAAGCGGAATTCATGGCAAGACATTTGTTGCATAAAAAGGTATTCTGGAGGGGGGTGTATGTGCATTTATTTTCTTATATTGGTTGGAAAACATAAAAGGAACATATATGCAGTCACTTGAAGAATGAACGATTTCATTGTGTTAATTATGTTCTGTCAATTAAGCAAAGCTCCTAACTATTTTAAATTTGCATAGGTTCTCAATTGCCCGTACATACAGTGGTAGTATTTCCATATTTGTATTCCAGTAACAGGCTGTAGTGGATATTCTAGTTCCCTTTTATAAAGAGAGTAAGCGACCCCTGTTTTTCGAAAAGGTGAAGAAATTTGCAACTTAAGATTTATTCCAATCATGTGCCCTAAGTATAAAGTCAAATAAATATAATGATACAAACGAGATTTATTTTTATTCTCAAGCGGTGAAGCAATGGAGGGTCAAGTTTAGGGCGGCTCATCGGCACTCATATTTCAAAGTGGTGCGTCTGTCAGTATACAGTTCCGTGAAAGAAACGTAAACATTTTAATAGCGATTAGATCTGTTCTACGCAGGGGGCTGTAGATAACTGTGCAGTACTGAAGTAGAGGTCTTAAGACAATATAAAACATTTTCTGTCTACATGCAAATAGAACATAGAATTTAGTGATATATGCTTTCAATTGCCTGGTCATTGCTATTTGAAATGACATTTGGGAAAGTTTAGAGATGCAAAATATATTACTCCAAGGTTTATATCACTAGAAGAGTGTATGCTGTCTGTACATTCTGGGATGTCAGGGCCACCAGGTGTGCAACAACCATAAACAAGCACCTGCTGTTTTCATCGGGAAATTTCATTCACCTATTTTTAGTCCGTGCCCAGCGCAGATATGTGCTCATGTAGATACTTGAGGCCCGAAGCTAGGCCATCGGGTAGAAATGAGTAGAAGATTTTAATAGCCTCCACAAAGAAGAATGAGCATTCATGATTGAAGGAATCACATGTGGTATTAGCATGCAAGTAGTGGTCCAGGGACACTGAGTTGAAAAACTCAGTTTGTAACGTATCTCCTGGAGGAAAGTTGTTGGCCTATTTTAAAGCTATTTGTCCAATATTCTGGTAAGATTTAATCCAGCTCAGCAATCGGTTGTGAAACGTAAGGGTGCTGGAATTACAGGAAAGTCTGTTTTTATCATGTTACACAGTATAGCTTTGTTAGATATCCTCATTGTGTAGCGTTTTCCAAGTGTATTCTTGTTAAGAATGCAAAAATCTATCTTTGAAAATGCATCCATCTGCCTTTGAGGCTGAAGAAGTATGATTACTAGGGCAATGATTCGTCGTTGCAGATAAGCAGCCGCCATCGTGTTTTGGTGCTATTATCAAAGGTTTCAACCGTGGTGGCTTATATCTACGTTTTATGGATAAGTTGTAGCATCAGAAGAGGACGTTTTTGTATCCTTGTTTGATGGTAGCTATAGGAAATCCATCTGGTCCTGACTGAAATGTCGTTTTTCTGAGAGTTTACTCCCATGAGCATAACTATGTCTCACAGGAATAATCGAGAGCTCTTCGTCTGTCTTCTGTTTTAGAGGAGGTCGCGACAATCTGTGTTTTATGAGGCCGCATATAAGGATGTTCTGCTTCATCAGCTTTTGAGCAACCTTCTAATATCAGAATGCGTTTTGATGGTTCTGCTTTGAATTACTTCCGTTGAAGTTTCACCATGCTTTTTATCTTTGTGGACGTTTTAACGATTTGTCTTCTTCAGTGATTTCTGCTTGCGGTGTCTTACGTCTTACTTTCATTAGAGAATCAGGAGTTTGCAGTAACAATGTATATTTATTGTTTTTGCCATATTGGGAATTCAGTTACTTATATTTGGTGGTAAGTTTGAGGTATGGCTTGCATGGTCTACGTCTGCTATGGGGGTTGTTCCACAGTGTGTTTGCTACCAGGTCGCTACAGGTTTTATTAATATTTATGTATGCGTTCTTGGCTAATATTATATCCTGGTTTAATAAGAAGTTGTCCAATATCAGGGTTCTTTGAAGACTTACATATATGATCCAGTTAATGAGATGTATGTGTGCTGTTTTAATATCTATGCTGTTTAACACATTATTATTGTTGCGACCTGTTAGTGGGCTGTCAATATTTTCAAACACTGACGGAATTTCAATGGTAAATATCAAATCTATTATGTTGGTTCTTCTTGTGTATTGATTAATTGGCTGAGACAAATCTTTGATCCGAACGCTATGGAATATTCTCTTGAGGCCCTCTGATAAGTTATTACGCAGTATCCTGAAATCTACACATACTTATTTGGAATTTTAGAAAATATTTGAGTCAACATTGATATCCTTAACTATTGTACAGTATGATGATTGGAAGTGCCAGTATATTTGTACGTGCAACAAAGTAGTAAGCCACTGGAAGGGATTGATATTTACAATGAAAATTCTAGGTCAAATAGGGCCAACATAGCATAGCGCATCACTGTGATATCAGTTTACAAGTAGGTAGCGGATTATCCTTATTGTTTGGTCAGAAGATCTACTCGGATGAAATGGTACCTAATAAAATGAAGCGTACAGTCATTTCTGTCGAAATTGCACAACTTGACATTGCTTAAACCTAAATCCGGATATGTAAGACAAAGTCAGTTTGTAAGAACATATACGTTAAGAAATAGGGAACGAATGCTTATAAAAGCGGTATCGTGAGATTGTATGAAAATATGTGGTGCATGGTGGTTTAAGAGGGACAAGTTGCTTTCAATTTTTTGGTTGTGTACCACAGTGCGTAATTCGTGATTTGGAGTTCTTAAGGTTGTTTTGAACCCAACGAAGCATACAATCTCGTACAACGGAAATCTGTTGATACAAGAAGCCCAGTGTTGAAAATCTCAGTGACGGGAGAACTGCTTTGTGATATGGAGTAATAAAATAATGTTTTCAGGGATTTCCATGAAAAGGGAATGGAGGCGGTGCATATATACCATTAATGTTGGAGCTGCTGAGGGCTTTTATTACGCCAACGAAGCAATGCACTTGAAAGTTCTGAATTTCGGTCATTGGGTGCAGATATAATTTGTTAATGTGCATAAAATGTGGTTTGAAGACAGGTGTGCGATGTAAAAATGATCAGTTTAGTTAATACTTTTGACCCCACAGCCAGGTTTAATGCAACTAGTTAACTCAGGAAAATGTTTACATTAAAGGACAAATTGGCCTATCATATCGAGGCTTTGGAATATATTGTTTCAGAGACTTTGGTCGTTGGATGTTAGTATTTTATGCTAACCGGGAGCCATTGTTCATTTATAGTGACATTTTTGCTCGGAAGTGCTGCACTTAGATTTAAATTATGGGATGTTTCCTTTTTCTCACAGCAGTAATTGAGAATTCCGCTGTCTGGTTCTGCACTGTATGGGATACAGGTGTAGTACACACAGCATATTTTATGCGCACGTTACTCGTTGATGCAGCAGCCAAAATAGGTTTGGATTCGTCTGTTTTCCCGGTAACGTCTAATATCTGGTGTTGTTCTCTTTTATTCGGCGGCTTATTAGGCGTAGTACTGTTCAGTATATGAGCCTCACATATAGACGTTTATTAGGTGGATGACCTCTCAGTGACACTAATGGTGATCTGACAAGGTCTGCTTCACCCTCCACTGGATGGAGTTTTTTTAGTTAATAACACAATTGGAGGCTTTACTATAATGTATATTTGTCTTTATAGCGGTCTTTGGTATTTCGTGTATATAGCGTTTTGAAAATTTGGTTCATGCAATAATTTATTTTTGAATCTCTGAAAAGTAGTAGTAGTTGATTATTAGGAAAACTACAAAAATGTCCGATAGGACTGCATCTTTTCACCATTATGTATGTAAATATATTTATATATATGCAATATTAAATATGCTATGACATGCTTCCTATTTGTTTTAACACGCATGTCTTATCGGGAAGTTGCAAAAACTAGCTCAACCTTTCAAGCAATTTCTTATCAGCTAGAAAAAAGCTTTGAATAGAAAGTTAGCAAGTAAGCAGGATTTTCGAGTGAACCTTTCTTTTTCGATCACAAGGATCCTACTCCATGCAGATTGATATTGGGTGTTGCTCGTCAGAAAAAGCTGCACTAATATGATGGTTTTTGATGTTATTACATGTAATCATAGATATTTAGCAAGCATGGAACTAGTGACCATCGGAATGTTAGCTTTGTCATCTACCCCTAAGTTATAGGATCATGGGCAGCATTAATCACAAACGTATATTGAACGATGTTGCTGGTCCTTTAGAGCGCACGTTTTGTGGATGGATGGCGATGCACAATCTATATTTTGACTGCGGTTCCCATTGAAGTGAACCTTGGTATTTAATCACGAATACTATACCTGATGCAAACATAAATGCGGTGTTGCCCGCCCGAAACACTTCACTACTTCGACGTGTTTCGATGTTATTACAATTCATCAGTTAGAGTTAGCATGCGTAGCGCCCGAGATTTTCGGGATGCTAGCTGTGACTGCTACTGCTAAACCACCGCGTCACGACGACCAACGCTTCGCACGACGGTATAATTTACGAGGTTGACGGGTCATATAAAGTACACGTTTTGTGGATGGATGACGACGCGCAATATTCATGTTGACCAAGATTTCTACTGAAGCGAACATCGGTCTTTCAATCATGAAGACTGTAATCGATGCAAATATAAATTGCGTGTTGTTTGCATGAAAAAGACCGCACTAACATTAGGCCTTTCGGCGTTGTTACATCAAATCCAATAGGGTTAGCAGGCATCGATCCTGAGACCATCCGGATGTTAGTTGTGACCGCTACCCCTAAGCCACCGGGTCACTAGCAATGCTTAACACAACTGTATAATGAACGATGTTGAGTGTCATTTGGAGTACACGTTGTGTGGATGGATTGCGACGCGCAATCCTAATGTTGAACGCGATTCTGATTAAAGTGAACCTTGGTATTTCGGTCAAGAGGACCGTAGATGATGAAAGTAGAAATTGGGTGTTGTCCGCCCGAAAGCGCCGCACTCTTATGACGCGTCTTGATGTTATTACATCACATCAGATAGCGTTCGCAAGCATCCAACCCGAGACTATCGAGATGTTAGTTGTTATCCAAACCCCTAAGCGACCGGGTCATGCGCAACACTTGGCACAATGGTATAATTAAGGATGTTGAGGGACATTTGAAAGTAGACGTTGCTTTTCATTGCACTAGCAGTCTTTGTGGCTGACCGAAAAGTAGTAATTCGTTATATATTCAGAAGGTTGGTAAATATGTCTAGCTACAAACAATTGTTGTGAATTATAATAAGATGGTGTCAGCGCGTACCGCTGCGATCTAACTGTAGTTGTTAACACCGAACTTTAAGAATTGTGTATTCATCAGAGCTTCCTCAATAGCTTAGGGCAAGCAATGCAAGAATATTTTTCTTTTTTGAATACAGCTCGCAAATTTCGCCGGGTATATCGGTGTTAGCGTTCGTTTCTACGTATCGTGATTTGCTTCTGTCATTTACTTGTTAATCACTTTAAATATTCTCGCTAGTTACCAAAGATAATTAGTTTCGAATTCTGTTGCTTAGTTTAGATTACTGGTTTACATCATTTACGACTAGTTACAATTGGTATACAATAACACTTTTGCATATTTACTTATTATTTCTAGTCATATTTGCCAGTTACTAATATACAGGCTGTTAGTGACGAAACAAAAATTGGTGTGCAGTATTCGCTAAACTTTCGTGCACTCCTGTATTCATTTAACATTTTGTTCTTTTATCTTTACATTTAACACTATTTCCTCATTGTTAAGACATATGTTTACCAGATAAACAAGCAGTTTTATATTTTGTGCACTCAGAGTTTATATGTTTGATTGTAGAAGATTCAAGCTGAATATTTTACCTTTGGAAATTAAGCAGGTTGATGGAACCACATTTTTATAATGTGTTACTCTAAAAGGTAGACCTTGATGGAAGAGCTGATGCACTTTTCATCCTTGCAGCAAGGTCAAATTAAACCTATCAAAGCAGAGTTCAACATAAAAATATATATATATATATATATATTAAAAACGATCACCTTTTATTATACGGATTCTAAAGATAGCCCTTTATTTATTATTGATTCCCATGTTAAACCGCCCCGCTGCTTTCAGATGAGAGGAGGGTTCTGTTCAAGAAACACTCCTCACCACACCAACTAGTGTAATAATAAGAGTTAACACTAAGGTCTGGCGCGGATTTATATACCAAAACAGCACCTTCTGAGTGATGTTTCATAGCATTTTTTGTAAATTGCTTGATGATTAACGGAGACAAAATAGTAAATGCTAGAATTTAAATCGCCTGCAATTTGATGTGTCAACGGCACGCTTTTTTCAGTGGGTCGAGACGCAGTGCGAGAAATAACACTTGACGCCCACTCAAGAAGTCTGGTTTCAGTCCGCACCCTCATCACAACTTCACACGATGAAATGATGATAATAGTTTTAATCCTAGTCATAGGTTTAATCGCGGCACAACAACGCAACTGAAGTATAGGTAGCGTCTGTCCACTGTTATCAATTGATATTATTTGTCACCTATGCTAGGGTCGAATATGCATACACAGCAAGGCAGTGCTAGCATTTACAACAGAAGCTGCAAATGCAGCCGTAATGGTCCACCAGGCTAACTTGTCTACGCGCATGCTCCGCTTTACTACGCACTTAATAGTCCGTCCGGTCGCATTGTTCTCAGATCCATTCTGCAGATTTCCTCTGTATTTAGCAGGGTACGCTGACATCTCGGATATACAGTGACCTTTGCAGTGACGATTGATAGTTAAACAAGCTAATAATACTGCCGGGTGCTGGTTGACATTAATCCTATTTTTACTGAAGCTCAGTGTCGTTAGGTTAAGACAGTCAAGGTACAGTACGCAGTGTTTCTTGATAGGCCTGCCTGATCGTGGGCTGTGACAATGTTTCATTTACCAATCGAAGGTCACGTTTTTGCGCCTCCTGTTAAATTTCATGGTAAAACGACTGTGTACTAAGAACTGGATACATTCGACGGAGTTATTTAGGTACGAGCGGCAATCAAGACTGACAATGTAGTGAATTCGGGTCCATGGCTGTTGAGTTACATGAGGGCGCTAAGTGACATTGCGGCGCCCACTGTGTCACAAAGCGGTGCTACTAAAATTCAACCGTCGCTCCGCAGTTGCTCGCTGTTGTAAGCCTGTTCAGCTTTAAACCCATATTTATGACCCAGCTGAGCTTCTGAACATTACATGTACCCTATGTGGCGTTCCAATCCCCTGCTCCACAATAAAATCTAAACTAGCAGCACTGTGTTGTAATGCGTTCAGTTCATGTTTGCATTTGAACTTGAGAGCACTTCAACCGCAGTCGGTGGAAGGATAAGCTGAACACAGAAACATGCATTGTTTTACTACTTCGTGAATGAACCTCAGTTGAGGTCGTCAAAAGTGAGGTTCAACGAAATCCAACAATCCAACCGTGACTCATCATTGGAGCAATAAATTACAATTTGTCTATGCAGTGATGGGTGAGTGCTACCGAGGAACTTAGTGTACGAGTCCTAGGGTACTTCTGAAGCAGTTCTTTGATACAAGTTGGTGTGACATTGTATGGGTAAATTGCCTGCCTCGTGTTAACTTTCAGCAGCCCTGAGTCTATCGCATTGATACTATATCGAATGTAAGCAAGATTTTTTTATTTTTGTCACATTTTGTTCACATGTTTTGTCATCTCTTTGGAGTGCAATGAAACTTTCAACACCCTGGACCAAAGACTTGGTAGTTAAGTCATACTGTAGCCTTTTTAAATTAGCGATAGCGTTTTCTGATGTAAGCATTTCACTGTTAAACTACGTTCATCTTAGTCATGCGATCTGTCCTCTAGCTGGTTTAAGTACTGAAGTTCATGGACACTGTGAACAAAGATAGCTTCTGCGTCTTGTTGTTTAAAGAAAATATCTGGATTTTGTTTGCGTTTTCTAAGGTCGCTTTAACGAACATTATGGCAATCCTACAGTGCCCTTAGTGGTACGTAGGTGAGTGGCTGACAAGACAAGTGGCACTGCCTCATTAACTCATTGAGGTTCACCGTACTGTAGGGAGATTGTTTGAAAAAGAAGCGCGTCGAATTGACTAATTTAGCTTGAACACATATTAGTTAACACAGGGCATCCCACTGTTTCCATTTTTCTAGTAGCTAAACATTTAGGAGGTACGCCTCCTATTCAATAATTTTAGAGTGTATAGCAGTCAGCGAAATATGACATTGTTTCCTGTTCTCCTTTTTGAAGGACTAATGGCTGCTTTATTTGGTTGGAGGGCTGATGGGGTCGTACATGCCTCGATGGTGTTGGTAGAGTTAGCAAGTTTGGTAGCCGGCAGGGTTAAAATAGGAGGTGTCACTGTCATTTGGGTAGCAACAACTAATGCGTTTGTTGTCCTTATTTAACGTTTTTCGATGTGGCGAGTAGTTTCTTTGAGAAGTGTGTGGCGGACGCAACTTAATAAGAAACCGCTAGTTTTCGGTGTTTAACCCTGGATCCTTACTATTTTTGTCAGAGAGGCTATCCTGTTCTGGATTGAAGCTTTCTGTTCAGCATCAAACTCAAGACACAGATGTGTCCACTTCCTGTAGGACAACTTTCACCGCTGCTGCTGGCACAGTAATCTTTGTCAGCACATAGCACAACGTTATAAATCTGCCGAGGGAAATAGCCTTACACTCAGTGCAGAACCAGATTGAATGACTCGTACTATTATATCTTTTCATCTAGCTTAGAGCAAACATGGATATTGTTTCGACATTTTTTGTGATCTATTCCAAAGTGCACAAGTTTGACACAATTGTCTGTGCCACAACTAACTTTTATATTGGAAATTTCGGGGTTTCGATTTTGGTGGGCAAGCAGTACGTGCTGATGTGACTGTCCGTTCTTCGGATGTTGTTCATTGTATTGCCTATATTAGTGAGCTGATTCTAAGCGCTATTGGTCAAGCTTATGATTGAATGACTGATTGCATCACTATGGAACAAATCCAAGTTGGCGGGCAGAGATAATATCCAATAAGCCTGCACATATGTTAATATGCACAAAAAGGAATATCCCCTTGAACATTTTACAGGGAAACCACTTATAACACTATAATCCTAAGGTAAACGTAGAGTCCAGCACGGTATAGCAGATATCTGCGGCGTAGGTGGGTACAGCCGGTTGAATTTAATGTCAACTAAAACCATTTCTGATCAATGTGATGGCATCCAAATAAAAGGTTTTTGTGCTGATTTTTCACATCAGTGCGCTCAAAGACCGACCGTTTATTCCTGGTTTAAACTAATCACGTCGAATAAGCTTGATATTGGAATCGCAATCAACACGCAATTTTGGCGGCTATCGCGATGCTCACAATACTATATATCTCTGCGAGAGGTTCGCGGTAAGATAATGATTGTCCAGCATTTGATAAAACAAGTAATATAGCGTTTACACAAGTGAGCATTAGCTAACTTAAACGTTTCCGCAAACCTACACAGGATGTGTTTTTAAATAAATTAAGGAAGTTTAATAGTAATTGTCGCAAAACACGTCTGAATCTGACCTTATATTATTTGGATTTTTTAGTTAAATTGTGTTAATAAGGATATCATGAGTGTGCGTGAATAGTGTCTTAGCAAAAAGGGAAGTTGTAAAGAACTTTTGCCAATGATAGCTAGATTTACTAATTTCTGCACGTGCTACCTGCTCTTCTTAATAAATAATTCATGAGAACTATTTGTGATATTCAGAGCACGTGGATGAAGCATGCTAGGGTGGAGAGTATGTTGAATATCAAAAGCACACGTGATTTAGGATGATAAAAAGATGAAAGAAAAACAAATATAATAGCAGAAGCACTGAAATTCCTTTGATTTAAACAATAGTTGCTATTAGTTCACTTGAGTCAACATGATTATGAATTAATTATATCACTTCGAATCCGATTGTGATAAATCAACTTAAATTGCTGAATAAAGGCGGCATAAAACTACAATGCTTTGACGCTTGAAATATCGCTACCATTTGATAAATATTTGAGATTCAAATGTTTAATTATACCTCGGAAATATACACCAAATCGGAATATTATCAGATTAAAGTAATTCTCACTGGAAACACGTAAATCGTAGGTGTACTTACTGCTCAACGTAACTTAACTTTTGTTTTCTCAACATATTGTCTTAAGCGGTGGCAAAGCTGAAAAGGTCAAATTGAATAAAACATATTCAGTATCGACTCTTAAATTGATATAAGCTTGGTAACACTAAAAGCCCTGTCTATGTCGCTGTTTTACTGACAATTTTCCGTACACATAACGATAACTAATATAGTTATTTGTTTGCATCTCTCTACGTATTTGAAAATGCTATTACATAGAGAAAAAATCGCAGTGACAATAGGTGTTTTGCCCAAGTGTATAAGATGTTTGTTATTCCCAAATGATTGCTTGCAAACTGCGAATTAACGTTTGCGACGGCATATTTTTGTCCAGAATTAGTAATTACTATAGTATTCATAACGTAAGCATTCCTTATTGATAGACGCAAATTATGTCAGAGAATTCTGCTGGATTTCGGAGTGGCGAAATTAAGTATTTACCATGCATAACTATTCTGGTTTCTCTGTTGATTCCACGTAAAATTAAATGTATCACGTTGTACAAAACCTCAAAAAGGAAATATATAATTTTTAGTATATTCCATGAAGTATTTTGATAAAAATCTTAGTGATAATAAAGAGTATACCGCACCGTCACTGACATAGTGATGGTAGCTTAATCGCTTTTTTGTTCGCGCCCATTATGCATTTGTGTATTATATTATTTTCAAAATGCAACATATTGCTTTGTTCCACGACATGGTGAAATCTTCAGTGCATCCTTGTTGTCAAATGTAACTACTTCTTTCTTCTGAAAAATGTACCGAGCAGGTTAAATTTTATAATGCTTGCCAATAATTAAGAATATTGATCTGCCATGTAATGTTCCAAACCGTGGCGAACTTCAGGTTATCAATTCGTTAGTCTATATTAAAAGAAAGGATTTGGAATAAGGTTTTATATTGATTTTTTATTTATCGTAAATGCCTGGAACTTCAGTTAAAATGTTAGCGTTCATTAATCTTCTACATGATATATATATATGTATCGCCATGTATCTCAAAAGGAAAACACAAGTTAGCGATTTCTATTTTGTTTTTTGTTTTTTTAAATTGAAGAATAAAATAAGTGACTGGAACAAATGACTTAAAGCTTTATTGCTGGTAATACCTTACAATTAGTGATCTCAATGTTTTCCGGTGCAGAAGAAGTGGTTATTATTCCTGTGAGTAAACTCATCCATTCTTTTAATAAAGGTTTCTAATATTGCCCACTTATCATAGTCCAATTCGGAAGTACATATATAAAAGCTAGTCGGCATTTTACTGGCATTGTTAAATAATTCTATAGTATCAAAACGCTTTCTTTTAGATTAAACAACTATATACAAAAAACCGGTGGTGCACTAAACAGAAACTCAACTCGCCACATATGGTGCATAAAGAATAGCTGTAGCAAAAAAGCGTGTATTCCATCACTGTATTATAATAATCGCAAAATTAATCAAGACACCGTAAATAATATACGATGAGTTTTGGGTGTTATAAAACCCAGCTGCATTAAATAGCTAGCAATATTTTTTAGATGGCCGAAACTAGCCAAAACATAGGCTATATTTGAAGTCTGCGGAATTTAATCATTAAGATACGAGTAACTACAACATTTATCAATGGATTTCAGTGTTAATGCAATCTGTTTTGTATTTTACTCATCAGCCTTCGCATGTAATGCGTAAACCCCAATTGAATACTAATATAAATTTAATCGAGATAGCAGTTAGGGTTAAGCCGAAGACCTCGCATGAATGACCTTACGTGCGTGTGCGTAGTGTGAAAATTATGAGCAGTGCAAAAATTGCGGGGTCAACAATCCGAATCGCCTGGGCGGCACAACATTGTAGCATAACAGCGGAAATCACACACGCATGGCATTCAGAGGCATAAGATTAGTTACGAAACATCACTATGAATTCACGCGACTGAATTATTCCTGGAGATTCCAAACAGTTCCGATAGTCCGTCTCTGGTCAGGGGTGTTGTCACTTGTGCTTTCCTCCGCATTGGTTGCACAGAGTCCGCAGGCTGCGCGCAAGGCAAAAAGAAATCTTCCTTTCATTGCACATATTAAGTTTGTCTTTAGTCTGATTTTTATGGTTTCTTACCTTTGTATCATATTCCGTGCGATGGATAGAAGAGAAACGTACGCCAGTAATCAGTTCGATAGAAATGATATTGTCCTAAATAGGACAACAACGAGAAGGGCACTGAATATCTGCTACTGCGATAAAAAGCAATTGTTTCAAAAATAGAACGCAATACACAAATTGTTAGTGGCCTCCTTTAAATAGTTTCTCATGAACATATTATAAAGTCGACCGCGGACAAAGACCCACATGGCAACGTATGGCTAATCTAATTAATTTACAGTATTTACCTCTAAAATTGGGACTACATAATTTTCATGCACGTCAACAGTGGATACCTTAAACGATTTTGCCGGACACTGCTGTCAAATTTGTGCATTTTGTATATGCTCCTCACTCAGGTAACATTAGAACCAGGTGCCAAAACGAACAGAAATGATTTTTCTTTGTGTATTCCAGATTTCTTCATTTATTATTTAGGCAATATGTTAAGTGCCTTCTGTTTATTATTTACTTTTTGATTTCTCAATTGTTCTTAGCTAATTAAGGCAAAACTAGTGCACGAAATTTTGACAGAGGTACTTAAACTCTTTTGAATCCCGATCTGGATTGGTTAATGTAAGCTATAAAACAGAGCATTCACTTTTCTCTAATACTGGAAAAAGGCATATATTGTTAAAAACTATTTGTCGAAATGTTTTAAATGGGTCAATGGTAGTAGGCGACAAATATGTTAAATTTAATCAATCGGCTAAAAGGTGATACGTAAGCACAGCTACAAAGGAAAACTTTCTTACATAGAACCTCAAATTTAACTGCATATATTAGTTATCTAATTTTGCCTGGAGTAGATACGCTTTAGATTCGCACAACGCGCAGTTTAAATTTATTCCCAAGTTTCATTTGGCGAACTGGCTACGCGAAATGTGGCCTATCGTAATTATTTTATTAGTTGACAAATATTCGATTTGAGTTATGTGATTATTGCGATAAACTTTATTATTTTCAAACTTTTATATAATTTATTCCCAGAAATTGGAGATATTTTCGGTTTACTATTTTCGGCGCAATAAATAAAATCATTTTGAAAATTAATGTATTCGTACTTTCATACGTAATACGTGATCACATGTTATCCGTCCTAGTACTCAGATCGGATTTATTTCGCAAAGCTTATCACTCAAGATGGTGCCTAGTATTTTCTGGGTTAGTTTAACCAGTTGCAATTCGTGCATTTTAGCTTTTGGTTCAGCTTGTGTGCACAATGCAATTCTTTAGTTTATCCCGAATATAGATAATATACAAGTTTAGGATCCCTAAGAACTGAATAAGCATTGTTTTAAACTTAGCCAAACTCAAGATATCCAAGATGTGGATTCAATCAATTTTTCACCTGCTGAGCAATATATATATATATATATATATATATATAACAATGCTTAACTTTATCATTCTACTGAGCGCTGAAAGAAAACATAACTCGCGATATGTTAACATTTCATTTGTCAACAACAATCACGGAGCTGAGACGCTCCAACCGAAGCTAACTTTGAAGTGAGGGAGCTAGCAAGCTTAAAAGCATTATTTATCTTGCTATTTAGGTTTATTAATATATCTTAAGATGAGCACCGATATATTAAAACAAATAGAGGATGCTAACGCTCGCAATGAGTAAAAAAGATACTTTTTAGTCTATATGGTTCCTGCAATTCCGTCATCATTCCAGACTTCGGGAAATGGTCCTGCATCCACAATTCATTCTACCCTCATTAAGACTGGATCGCCAAAGCAGCAACGGGGTTACCCAAATCACACATTGTTGTTTCGAGGGTGCAAACAGCATGCTTTACCCAAAACCAATAGTTGTATAGTTGCTCAGATACTGACAAAGGTTAGTCTCCAATTGCTCTTGGATACGTGTACGAAAGCGTTCGAAGCTAGGTTTTGCTAAGAGAACAGAAAAAGAGCGTCAGTAAATCACAAGCTTAGCTGTGCACATTTATGTGTAGGGAAGCATAGCAACTCATAAGCCGCCCGAAGAGGTACGGGTAATCAGCCGCAAGTTGCCTCTGAGGAATTGATTAGCATTTGCTTTGTACGACGAATAGTATCAGCCGCCATCGTTAGGCCAGGTATGCATATAAAACCGTTGTCAATTGGACCAAAATCCTTAGCGTAACGTTGCAGAATACCTGTGTGTTAAGATCAGCTTGGATCGTCAATTGATTTAAAGCGCTCATATATAACTTGACAATCCGGCTCATTAAATTCTCCGAGCTTCGGTATCGGTCCTTTCATAAATGGACCTTATCATGATAACCAAGACGTTCCTGTATATAAAGTTAATGAAGCTGTAGCCACAAATACGCACTAACACACCCGAACAGACAGGCAGTGTGCATTTTTTCTACGGCTTCGGCCTTCAGATGGACCCAAGAACTAAAGTGATCCAATCGGAGACACTTGTGATGCCCTCTACGCATAATGCAAGGCGGCACCTCTCTCGTCACTGTTGCATACCGCCCACATTTATTAGAATTAGGAGAGAACCAACTTATAGGATTAGCTGCAGAAACAATTTGTAATATCATAACACCAAATTATCCTGGTAGTGCACTTCGATCTGTACGCCATAGCAACCTGGCTGAACTCACTAAGTAAATCAAGAAGCAACTGGAAACGCTAATTGCTGGTTATGCATTTTACAATCATGTCTCTACTCCAAAGCGTTAATAGTCAGAAAATAAACCAGGCATTCTCTATGGTCATACCACCAATCAGAAAGAAGCATAAATTTTGTGAAAGCGTGCAACTCTCTACGTCGCAGCGATCATGTAAAAGTAATGTTACGCGACGTGATCTAAACAAGATATATTACATAATGTTCGAATGTATATTAGTTTTTGAGCATTTGTGACATCATTTCTCAATTCACGGAAGCAAATAGCTAAACTAGCGTTGCCTGTTGATCTCCTTTGCTAGGCTAAAAAGAGTTTCTTGACTGATTCCGCAAGCTAGTGCTTAACCCATAATAACCAGAAAACCGACACCCAACAGGTTGTCATCCCTAATAAACAGAACTCATAAATGGATGACAATGTGGACTGGGATTATGTTGCGTATATTGCGTAACTAAGGAGGATACCTTCGTTATCTATAGAACGTCAATAAGCAATACCCCAAGCTTACCAGAAAAGATATATAAATTACCGAAAGAATATTTGGTAAGAAATTGGTTTATACCACAAGCTATTCATAAAATCGTGGAAAACACGTCATGCTTGTCAGCTCGAAAGGCATGGTAGGATCAACTTTCTTGGACAATACTGTAGCCATACGTTCCATGGTGTGAAGTCATCATATATCCCGCCCAAGCAAATCATGTTTCTATTCGGTATTAAACAATCACATGGTACAACCACGGATATACCAACGTGGCCTATGTACTTGCGCGAGTACAGCTCGCCTGATAGAGACGGTATTTACACAAAAGCTTTGAAAGTAGCTGCCATGAGATTAGCTGGAATGCTAACCATATTTCTTGAACGATAACGAGATACTTGTCAACCAATTTTGAAGTATGGTAACATTACTCCATTATGAATAAGTGGCAAGAGAGTATAACTAGCGAACAAACACCTACCAACTCTACCTTAAACTATCTTGAAAAGCATGTTCATTATCGCTCAAGCGCCCTTGGGATACTTTGGTTTATCGCATGGAGTATTCTGCAGCATCACATAGTTAAACAAACTTTCAGATATTATGCCACATGCTTACTGAAGGTCAACTCAGGTTAAAGGACCCTACGTATTTAACGCACGCATGACCGTACAAACAAGTACGCGCGCACGCACTCACGCACGCAAGCACGCACGCGGACACACACCAATCTCATCTTCTCTCCAGGCAATAAACGCATAAATGTCCTGGCAGATATTGATTACACAGTGCCTATCCAAACCCGTTTTCTTTCATTAGGGTTCCTAGCCCTAAGTAACATACACTATTTATTGTGTCAAGCGTTGCTCGCTGTGACCCGGTAGCTAAAGGCGTAGAGGTTTCGGCTACTGTTCCAATGGCCGCGGGTTCGACGCCTGCTATCTCCACCTAATGAGATGAAATAACATCGAAACGCGTCATGGTTGCGCAGTTTTTTCTGGCGGGCAGCACCCAATTTCCATCTGCTTTGACTACGGTCCCAATGATCGCATTGACTAAGGTTCAATTCAAAGTGAGCTGCGGTCCACTTTGAGATAGCACGTCGAAATCCAATCACACGTGTATTCGAAAATTTACCCTCCAATCATAATATATATAGTTAATTTACCATGGCTAATAGCATCAGTGAATAAGTAACTTGCTCATTCAATCACATTATTAGATGATGGTTCCCTGCATCCAATCTGAGCACGTAAAGCGCAGCACGACGTATCTCAGTGTCAATAAATTAGCATCACCTGTTTTGTGTATTTATAAATGATATGTCGACGGTGCTCTTGATGGATAATTTACCAATGGCTCACGATAAAATATAAGAAACGCAAGCAACACAGTGGAGTAGCAGGCTGCTGGGCAGAGGGATGGGAAAATCCCATAGTTGGTGAAATGTATACATTCTGAAATCCTAAGCAGATAAGTGAATAGGCTTTTATCAGCATATTTTAACTAATTCTCGTTGCAAGCAGCCAGGGTAGCTAATTCTGCTGAGGGCCTCATATTTGATCGAAATATAATTTTTCGTACAATGTGACCTTATTGGTTTGAGACCAACCAAATTAACGCAAAAGAACAAACAATACTTTAGCATGGTGTTTAAGGCCTTCCGGTGCAAAATATCTAGATTAGATTGAGTATAATGTAGTGCTATAATATAAGCTGAATATTATTCTTTGATTTTGTGTTTTTATGGGATCAATTACGCGGATTACAAGCAATTTAACCAAACGGGTTGTATTAATATTATAATAATATGTTTCCTTTCTCAAAAGGCTATAAGAGATCAGCCAAAATCATCGGTCATGAAATATATATTTTATCTCATGAAATTTTTTTCAAATATTGTGTTGCAATATGGTGCTGCGTTCAATAGAGTGCATTGCTAAACGTTGCCAACTTTTTGGTAGTCTAAGATATTCCGAGGGTGAAAATGTATGCCAGCAATTAACATGAAGAAATTTTAGCAATGCGCTTTCTGGTATTCTTTGTGCGTTGGCTGATTTATTTAGTCATAACTTATTCCACTAAAATTGACTTGTAAAATTTGTATTAAAATATATTCGCTTTGTGTGATTTGTTGAACAAAGCGCAGTAGCTTAATAACTGTTTGCGTTTTATACTTACAAATAGTTTTGGATAAACCAAACGAGAAGCAGGTCTCTTTATGTGCAGAAGAATTAACAGGTATGTGGGCAACCGGTACGGACAGACGAGCAAAATGATACCGTAAACCAGACAAAGCATTTCTTGCTGCCTCTTTATCAATACAGACATCTTGAATTTTACATCATAATTCCTAATAGAGAAGCACTCAGTTTGGTTCGCAAGTTTTCCTTAGTTTAACTCGAATTAATTTGTAGATAAACGGGCTGCATGAAACATGTCATTATTATCTCGGGTGACATGTAATGCGATATCTGTAACAAATGGGTTTAAAAAATATTTACCGGTTAACACTCGAAACAGTTCGCGCTTTTGGCCAGCAGTGAGAATGTTCTGTACCGCTGAAATGGCTGCTGTAGTTGTAGGACTGCGAAATTTGTAACCACGGAATTGCAGTGAACGTTATCTATCTTAGTTTCTCTTGACAATTATAGATTTAGTATAATCACATAGTGCTTTAGAAGCCTAGCTTTTCTCGAGCAAGAGACAGATTTCTATCGTGGAAATCTGTCACAAATGGAGACACTGATTTGACCTCTGCTCACTAACGAAATGTCTGTTTGCGGTGATCCACCTGAAAACATTTTGGTTCGGCTGTTAGGAATTGCGAAGCACAAATTTCGCACCTACCCATAGTAATTGAAGGAAGGAAAAAACGATCAAACCCATGTAAAATACGGTGTATTCCTTAAGTGCTCCCCTTCTATCACTCTCCACAGAATGTGCGAACGTCTTTCCGTACCATATGTCGACTTGAGTAGGGATCGAGGATAGAAATGTAGTGCCAAACCGCAAACCGAGGAGTTGTGACGCGTGTTTTAGGTACCCCCGTCTTGGAGACTTGATTTTATAACGTGGTTTATTTTCAGGATTGATCCTAAGGCTTCTTGGGGCCCATCACTGTTCGCGCCACATTTCGTAAGTGACAGAGGAATGGGGACAAGCCTCGCTTTATCCTGGGCAATTTTCAGCCTTGCTGGTGTGCAGAGGTCAAACATATCTTGGAGGAAAAAGCTACTGGCATCCTGAATTCATTGTGTCGGAACGAAGCGGGTGTCCAAAGAAGATACATTACTGACGAGACCCACAGTTTCAAAACAGCACTGTCTGGTAATTTTCAGATATGTTGAAGCCTATTAACTGAAACAGCACTGCGACGACTACTACTGCATTTATGCAAAAGCCCTCACTAGTGGTTCTATGGTTTGCGAGACCGCGATTCAGGACTGAATAGCCGCACTGAAGTTTTTGCCCGCTTTGGTAACAAAACGTCTGCAAGCGAAATGCCCGGCTCGGAGAACAGGCAATCCTATCATCCACACCCCGAGCTACAGGTATTCTCAAAAATGTAAAATGCCATCTAAAGGCTCTATCGCAAACATACAGAACTGCAAACACTTCACGGCCCATATAACTGGCACCTTATTTACAACACCAAAACCGGCCTGCAGCTGGAATTTTATGATGTTGAGGTCCAACTACTTGGAATGACACTCACCTGGAATAGCCGCATTAGCAATTGATATAAGGTATCTTTCTACTATCGAATAAAACTGCTACTTATGCTAGATGATAAGCCATAGCACATGTAATGGCATAAGTTATGGTCGTCTCCGATTATTTTAATGAACTGTAGTTCGCCGAACCCTAAAGTTTAGTATATAGTTTGATTCCTGTGTGATATTAACATGGGCATAATAATTTGCAGTGAATGTAGCTATATCCCGTATCAAGTGGTGTTGAATGTACATGATCTGAGGGTATAGATATTAAATTTTTCAGACAGTTAAATTTTAACTTCCATGTATTGATCCTTTCCATATTCACATATCTCAATTTCCTGTCACATGAAAGCTTATGTTTAGGGAACCAACCCACCATTCCAGAACTGTGGTCAGAAATCGAAGTGCTAATTATCGACTAGATACTAAGACGGAGTACTTTGCTTCTCAGAGAAAAAAATCACCAGGATGTACGTAAGAATTAACTGGCTAAAATACACACAGCATATCTCATTAATACTTCTCGAAGACACACATGGTTTTAGGAATAAATATAGACACGTCAGCATATGAAAAGAATTTTTGACTTAACGATATGACAAAATGAACATCAAAAAGCAATAAAATACAATTCTCAGAGGCAGTACCCAACAATGCATGATAACAACGGGTGCATTTGTGTGTTAACTATGAAACCCCACACGAAGGAAACGCGGACGAAAATTGCGCACAGCAATAAGTGAACGAAGCTAAAAACGCACGGGAAGAATGTGCAAGGTAAACATATATAATCATTCTGATCACATAATCACCAGTGACAATATTATTTATGTCGCAGTAATATGATCTAATGTTTGGTCTATGACAACAAAGTAGCAAGTCGTGCTATGTTTGAGATTCACACGCAAATCACTCTTCCAGTTGCCGATATTAAAGTTGCATTTTACTGCTTTGCTAATGCATTCTCAGAAAAGTCGAAAGTTTCGGCATAAATGAGAGCTTGAAAAGAATATCAATGGAAAGCAAGTTTGAATTATTTGGCTTCACTTTTATCCGTCCCAAATAATTAAATTGTTGAGTTTTTTAATGATCACGTCAGCACATTTCCTAATGAAGTATAGTAATCAGGCACTCAACATTTTCTTCTCTAATATATACTGAAAGGCATCATGACGAAAACAGAGGAACACAGTGCAAATGTGCTACCGTGAAGCTGCAGCACTTGTGATGTAACAGAAAACTTCAAAATATTAGGTATAATTTTAAAAATGAACTGAAATCCTTATTCCATTGCAGTTATCCTAGCGTATGGCAATTTTACAACGGACTGCAGAGATATTTGGCCTGCCGCAGATTTAAACCAGCTAATACACGTGCATGTCGCTTGAAGTGAGAAGAAATGCTATGACGCGTTTTTATAGGCCGTAAATTATTGCGTCCGAGGGTATAAATCAACGGAACAGCGGCTTACATACTTGGGAAGACTAGCTAATTTGCATTAATGACCCTAGATTATCTGCGCGTTTGAAAACCATGTAACTTATTTCGATCAACGGTCATATTTGCCTTTAAGAGCAAATTCTGTACGCTTATATTTCAACCAACTTTTGCATCTTTTCCCATCTGTCGCAATAAGGAATCTTCCTTAAAATTGATTAACACGTTCATGCTTTGATTAAGTGGCTGCTTTTCGACGTCACCATTTGGTTATTTTTACCGCAGTCATGAAAAACGCATTATTTAATACGCACATGTATATTTCGTGTATATTTTGGGTAACCGCTTTCAAACGGCACTCTTGGTTCGCGTGTACTAGGTTTAAGAGCAACAGCGCGTCGTTCCTGCGCAACGGGTCATCATAATTTCGATAGCCTCCCATACTGACGCTCATTTCGAAAACAATTTGAATATATGGTGCTAGGTGATATGTGGTTGCGCCCTTTGCAGTGTATTTGCCATAAAACAATAAAAATGTTCTCCTGTCCGCGTTTTTCCTTTCAGAACCAAGAGGAATATCAGATAAACAGACGACTAATTCTGATATATTTTGCTCGCTTAGATGCCGCTACCTTGACCCGGAGCTTAACAAGAAGTATGTTACTGAGTATATACCAGCGTTTTAACAATCACAAAGAAGTCTTGTTGATTGAAATAAGGCGTACATTTTACTTGGGCGAAACAGTTTTTGTATCCTGGTGATCTAGGTCGAGAATAGAAAAAAATACGACGAAACCTGAAAATCAAGCCAGGTTTTGGAGATGTGTCAATTATAATTCTAGGGATCCAACGTAATATATGCAGGCGTAAGAAGACGTTTATTCCGTTAAGGCAGACAAGTCTAACTATCACGTTGTCAATACTTGATAAACTTACAAGCAGATAGGTTTTCGAGATATAAATTTCATACGCGCATTATGTAAAGTACATTGTTTGCTTTAGTTTGTTTTGCAAGCTTACATGGTGTATGTATTATATACTACGCTTATCACGATATTTCCTTCGCAGATGTAGCGAACAATTTAGCAACTACTAAATTTATATCAAAGACTAGGACTAAAGTCAGTGCGGGCAAAATCTTGAGTTTTAGATTCCTTTGCTTTTGCTCTGGAGCAGGAAACCGACTTTGATTAAAGCGTCTGCAAATGTAAGGCAAGGAAACGCGGAACAGTAACTCCTCCTGGTGATACAGTGGGTTAGAACTAAAGCTTCCTTGAAGTCTACAATAACTGCCATGCATATATACGTATGTTTATGAGCGTGCGAAATCTTTCCTTAATTATAAACAAACCAATATGGACAGAATTAGTCAGGCTATTACAAGTGCATGTTGTGGGCAAGTGTCAGCCTATAAGCTAGTTTGGGTTCATCTTGCAATGTTTCAACATAAGAACTTTCAGGTGCGAATATAAAAGATAACACCTCTAGATAAAAGAAAATTTAACTGTTGTGTGCAAATATGTAGGGTTCTCACACTTCCAGATTTCAGTATTTTAGCTGTGCAACAGGAAAGCGTATTTTATGAGAAAAATTGGGATAGCATATATTTTCTCTCCTTATGTAACCCTAGCAGAATAATTTTGTTACCCAGCCTGCGATGATTATTGTGTTTTATGTCTAGTTTACGTAGGTAAATATACCTTTCCAGTTGAAACAAATGATAGGGATTATCATGTTTTGTTTCATATGCCGCAGCACGACAGGCTCGGCATGAAATGTTTTGCAAATTTCGGATTCAAACGTCTTCAACAACCATGAGTGTGGTGCACGATCAAATAATCGTTCTATGTCCAAAAACGAAAAGCTTCGTAGCATATGCAGCGTTTACGGATTCTGAGGTGTAGTTAAGGCGTTGCAACTGGCAAGTCGTGAAGTAACGCCTATCAAGAAAACATATTCATATGCATTATACTAGTTCAAGTAATTAAACTATTGCGTCAAGCTTTTTTGACTAATAAATATAGCTGAATGGCGATGGAGGTAGTAGGGTGAATGTTTCCGTAATTTTTTAATAATTTGAATGCTGCCAAAATCATGGAATGGACGATAAGTGCGGTTTTTCAACGAACAAAATATAGTTGATTTGTAGCGATAATGAGATTATGTTCAACAGAGTAATTTTAAGTCTGGACCACCCATTTCAATAAAAGTAGAAGAGTTTTGATCAAAGCCGAACATGACAGTAGGATTGATGGATATAATTGGCTGCGGATGAATTGCTGAGAATAATGTTGAGAGCTCTTTAACGTTATATTCTAACGGACTAACGGAATTCAGCTATAGAGTCGAATACGATAATCAAGAAAACGGAAGAGAATTTACTAAGCGGCTTCAAACCGGCAAGTGAAACGTTAAATTGATAAACAAATTTACCAATACGTCTTGTGAAATTACAGTTATTATGCTTCTATGACGAAGAATAATACGCAGTTTCATTGCTTTGTTGCTATTCATATAGCTTTTTCTTCCTCTAATTTATTCGCATCACTTGTGTATGCTTGATCATGTTAGTTCATACATGCACTTGCAAAATTTTCGGCAAGTCTCCTGTTATATGAGAACTTGGCAGCAATTTTAATCACCACTATGTGATTTAGCCTTCATTTGCTCTTTCACCGCGTTGTTAGATGGCGTTTAGCAAATATACTATTTGTACGGAGCTGTACTACTGATAAGCGAAATTGGTGCAAAGGAAAGGTCTGCAATCTTTCAATCTGATCAAAGTTTAAATGAGTATGTATGTAAATTCATGGATGGAATAAGACGGAAGCAGACACTGTTCGGCATCTGATATTATATAGATAGTGAGATGTAATGTGTTGTGGTCAATACCTGGAAGAAAGTCCAGCTTATCATTCCATCATTTAGATTATCATTTTCTATATGCTGTGTCCTATAGAACGACTACCAGAATTTGGGCATCAAATATGCACTCAACATTAGTAAAGGGTGTGAAAAACAAGTTTTTATTGTCCTTGCCCCATGCGGTCAACAAAATAAACTAATTCCAATACGAAGCTACTGTGTTAATGAATGAACTGGTTTCTACGTGTGAAAATTGGGCAAACCAGATTTCCGTATCCCAGTTGTCGAATATCTGCAATTTCTATGCTCCTACTATGTGAAACCCACCGGTAAAACATCGTAACATTTCACAAAGGATTATGGATGCGCACTTAACTTCCTCAAATATTTTGCGCTTCAACGTTCCGGATAGTGGGCTCTTGACAGAGTGAAGAAAATATTGCTAGGCTTGCGTAAGTGGCCATTGGACACTTACACCTTTAAGCGACTGAGGAAGACAGCATCTGGGTGAACCTGTCCCATCATATGTACCATTACAAACCGAGAATTAGCAAAAGCAAATTTGGACAGCAAGTTTAACTTGAGAGCCTCGGCGAATCTAGGTAAATCATAGTGACATTCCACAAGAGGCCTCTATATTTAGCCGTTATAACTTAAGTGCGGTTGCTGCCGTGTAACATGGACGCTCTGTTCCAAAGAAAACAAGTTCTACCAGCTTGACCATAACACCAAGCATATAGTTTTTTCTCCAAGCAGGATCTTTCGGTCCCAAGTAAAATTATGGTTACCGTGCGAACGACAATAAGTGCCTTCGACGGCCATGCACATTTTATTCAACTTTTTGATAACGTTGACTTCGCACTAAGCGTATCCTAAATTTGAGGAAATATTTTGTTCGACCCAATCAGCCGACAAATCAGATATGTCGACCAGCTATCCGGAAAGCACCAGAAGGCCGTTTCGCCCTATTAGGGCTTATCAGTAATGCGCAATCGTCGGTCGTCTGCCGAGGATCAAACCCATGACTTCTAGCTGCTCTTACCAACATCTTAGCACCTCATCATTATCAATATCATCTCATCATCAACATATTATAATCTCATCTTATGCAACTGCGCCATGGAGAACGGTATCCGACCATTACGAATTGTCTTAAAATTGATAAGGGAGCATGTTCTAAACCAACCGAGTGTGAAAGCCGTTTGAACCGCCTGCTTATCTCTTTTCATATATTAGTCACAACACCTTAATATAATACATGGTGAAATGCTTACCAGATGCATGTTCATGTGTACAAATGCACATATGTACATAACAACAAACGAATATTTTTGCCATGCATTTTGTACTTAAAAAAAATTCCAGCTTAATATCTGTTACACATTGTCCGTTATTTTGTCTCAAGTCTAAAAGTCACAAAATTAAGATTTTCATACAGCTCAATTCCATGACTGTCTTTTGCGAACTTCTGCTGCCCAATTCCTCCATTTCCCTTTTATCTTTCATCGAAAACTTTATTGATATTTGGGATTATACTAAGGAATTTCCACAATTAATGATAAAATACAAAACAAAAGAAGGTGCATTTTAACAAAACCAAGGAACTATCACTAACACCTAAACGAATGATGTCAAATGAGAATAGCTGAACACAAATTACATATGGAAATAAAATGCAGAGAAAATCAACGTAGAACTTAGGAAGCTTACTTACCTGCCCAAACGCTTATTATACTCTAACGACTCATTGTATATGACGAAGGCTGAGTGGACTATCTGATCGGCCAACAGAGGCATCATTTCAATGATAATATCTTCGCGAAAACTTGGTTGATTAGAGGATTTGCCAGTTTTACAAGACCTTTTAAGAAAAATCGACGACAGTGTTCCAGGATGTGTTAGTTTTAACCTGGAGAGCTTTTTCTCTGTAAAAACCACAGACGTCCGTACATTAACATTGCAAGCTTGCGGATGTGACACGCCATTTAGTAAGCTTAATGCCGAAAATTACTCTGTGGAATATTTGGACAGTTTGCACTATTTAATTAACACGTAAGAAAATGATAACCTTATTATTCACATGCTGTCATCACCTAAACTTATGTTCATCCCCTGTTAAAATTACGCACACAGGAATCCAGATGTTCGTCACCTCAATAAATAAGTTGTGCTCATTGGCATTTCTTCCGATTCATCAACGTGTGCAACATTTCTTCCCAGCCAATTACGTGCATTGTAACATACATGTCACGCGACGTAATTGCTTTTAAATTTTCACCATGCCTGAGTTGGTGTGTTATGATAAATTTGCGAATAAAAGGTATACTTATTCATGTAAGCTTCAGCTGGCACAGAAGGGCGGAGGGAAAATTTTTAACATTAATGGCATTCTGTCAGCGTGCATATTTACAGAAATACCGCCGAATGAATTTATGGCCCAGGCCGGATTAGAAAGCTCAGATATATGAGTCAGCCAAGCATATAAAATGGACTAACTGTCATAAAGATAAATTGGCATGGGTAACAGCAGCACCAGCAGAGATTGAACTGAGGGGCTTTTCATTGTATATAAAAACTTCATTATTTGTTTTTGGGGATTTTGATTTGTCATGCCAAAGAAAGTTATCCGGCAGCTTAGCCATCAATTTCGACAAAATATTACTAAACATCATTCATGGATCATATTTAATTACAGACTTACAAAAGCTAATTTCGCATGTGTTTTATGAAAAGCAAGCAAATAAAAACTAGAATAATGCTGGTGACCAAAATCTAGGCTGCAAACGTCACCGTTGATGTCTAGTGTGCCTGACGCATACAACAGCGTACTCCGATTCTCCCTTCTAGGAAGAGACCTGGCTTAAAAATTTTAACTTTTCTTACCATACGCTATGCATTTTCCAGTGTCTTTGTCTGACAAAGGCCAGTAAGCAACACAGATTAGTAACTGGTCTGTTAAGTAAACGTTTCGAGAAAAGTTTCCAAATCATAAACGCTTCGAATTCCGCAACATTCTACAAAACGCACTTGCTTCGCTTCTCCCCAACTCCGAACATTGAAGCTCGGAATTGCCAACTCGAGAGTTCAAAAACGATAGGAAACAATAATACAGTGTGCGTTACTGCAAAGCTTATTAATAATTTCTAAACAGAATGACCATACACCGGATCCATACTGCGTCACAACATCAACCCGCTTGTTTTACTGTACTTCACAAACTAACAAACAGCTGGATTTCTGAATATTTAATAAAAATGGTCAAAAAATTACCGAAAGTACTGTGCGGTTGTATGCGTTGGCTTTCTGCAATATAGCTTTGGTTGTCTAACACATTTGAAGCAAATAAGTTAAATTTCTAGCATTTACCCTCACATGAAGCGCAGCTATGTGTATTGCAATACACACCGGTGAATTCACTGCGTGGGTAAATGCAATTTGACACCGCTCCTGAAAACCCGCGACCCAGGTATTTCGGACAGAAGTACCAGCGAACTAACAACACCAGGTTTGATGGTGTTGTTTATACTTAGCAGGCGTAACAAAATTATCCGTCTTACCTGCGGCTCACACTTGCATGAACCGGAGATCTCTACTCAAGTTGTGCTCGTATACATGTGACCAGTACCGGCCTCCACCGTTTGATCCCGGCTTTGCAAGTTTATTAATAACCGCACGCTGGTTTTTGCACTGTGTGCAACTGGCTTTAGTGTGACTCGCCTGTGCTGCCTACGTGAGCCAATACGCGATAACGCACACACGCAAAACGTGATTAAAGAGTAAACGTTAAGGAATTGAATGGTATAGGTAGAAATTCGCAACCATAGACACATTTAGACAGCCGTTACGTATGCGGAAAAGCTCTGTACATAAGTTTCATATTTCCGGGGTGGTCAGCAGTGCGCTTTCCATCGGACATTCGTATGGCTAGAACTCGCAACTCGAATTTTGCCAGTCCGTGGTTGAGACCACTGAGCTATTGGAGACTGCAACTACAATTGTGAATTAGTTACTATAAGTGACATCGCACAGCTCACGATCCACTGAGTTACATGTTATTGCCGTGGAGGTTACAGCGTATACCCCACACCATGCGCGAATAGTCGGACTGCAATGCAGTTTAAAAGAGACGCTGTCTGGATTGTTTTAAAACTGCTTTGTTACTTCCTTGCAAAGTGCGTACTCAGTTAACGCATGCGCATCGAATAGCCACTAAAGCTATATCTGTCAACTCAACGTCATCTAGATTTTATGTAGCCGAGGAAAGGACAATATTTCAAAATTAATTAGGGGGCTGATTGTAAAAGCATAAAGAGTTCGACAAGAAATATTAAAACAAATTAGAAATATGTACTAAGTTATACTTGGCGCGATGGCGAGATGAATCCCTGTGTGGTATTAAGAAGCGGATTGGTGGTTTCTGTTGAAGCTGAAACGCTTGCGGGCAGTTGAAAGAGAAGCTTTGAAGGCTTACACGAGCGTGATGACAACTAATTGAGTAGTGATAGAAAGCGGGTTGGCTGATTGTGTTGAAAATGCAACCCTTTTGAAAGAGAAGCTTTGTAGACTTACGGGTTTACTGCACTGTTGCCTTCCTTGCTCGCTTGCCTATCTGGCCAAACGTGATGCTGTATGCATAGTGTAATCGTGCCAGTGCGAGCAATCCGGAGAATGGATAGGTGTGCGACTTCGCTCAGGATGTGCATGTGATTGTTAAGGCAGTGTTAGGTAATCGGAAACAATGCAATAATTCGTATGAAGGAGGTAAAGCTAGAATTTGGAAATTAGAATTTTTAGAAATCTTTACAGCTACAATTATCTCGTGCTATGTTTTCGCAGTCGGCCATACGCTCATAAGAATAACGTAGATATATATTGCTTATTTAGTCGGTGCATTGTATATAAAGGTCAAATTCGTTGCGAAGGTAAGATCATCAGTAGATCTGTAACCATTGTTTTAAAGAGGAGGGTTCCTAGTGGGACGGTGACACGACATTGGTGAGAGTTCCTTCGTCGCCACACCTGTGGGCCACTCCAGTAATCAGTTTCCGCTAAAGGACCAAAGGACCTGCCGTTATGTTAAGGCCGTAAGATGCATGTCAATCCTGCGTTTTAACATGAAATTTACATTTCGCTTCCAAGTGATAGATAAGCTTTACATTTTAAGTGACCCTACGGCACTGATATGAGCTGCGTACCAACATTGCATACGCATAGTAAGCATGGAGTTTGGAGCAATATTCCTCATTCATCAATGTCCCCCGAATTACCCACTTTCCAATGACAATATGTTTCCCAGTAGTTTCCATGTCGTTAACAACCTGTGTCACGGACTGCACACAAGAATGCTTATATGACTAGCTGAAACAGTGCTCCATAGCAGACTTAGTGGGCGCGGTTGCTTTTGTAAAAGATTGCCAACATATCGTAGGAAGGCCCGTGGGTGAGACAATAGTGTTTAGAAATTATTGAGAATACCTGTAGCTCGGGATGTGGATGAAAAGTTTGTCCTGTTCTCCGAGCTGCGCAATTCTGTTGCAGACGTTTCGTTACCAAACTAGGTAACATCTTCAGTGCAGCTATTTGCTGCTGATTCGCGAAGTCTCGCAAACCAATGCCAGATCTGAATGGCTATTGATTGTTGCCTGCTTCGAATGCCAGCCTTCCATCGGTTCACGTGTCAGTCATGTGGGCACCTCTTCTCCTTGTCGATCTGGTGCCTAATGCTGGCTTAACCTGCAGAGCTTCATACACACCCTCCAGCTCCAGGTGTTTGTTGATTGAGTTCCGGCCAGAATGCCAGGCCTCGAGGAACTCACGCGCTCTGCGGTTTCTTGCTATTCCAAGTAATTCAACGTTCTCCAGATCAAAATGATGGTTCTCGGCATCCATGTGTACCGACATTAAGGATTTCTCATCGTGGCGGCGGATGGCCAGACTATGTTCGTGCATTCTTGTGCCAAGTTTTCTTCCAGTCTGGCCTACATAGTACTTCTCACAGTTCTTGCAGGAAATTTTGTAAACCACACCCGATGTTTCTTTCTTAGACAGTCTGTACTTTACCTTAACAAGTTTATTCCGTATGGTTTCCGTTGCTTCGTGTGCAACAGTTATCCCGTGAGGCATTAGAAGCCTCGCTGCCATTTCAGAAATCCCATGGATGTAAGGTAGGATAACAGTTCTTCTTTCTGTTGCACATGTGGACGCGGATGGTGACTGGCTCTTCGACATCAGGCAGCGTAGAATAAAGCTTCTAGGGTACGAATTTCGCTGAAACATGTTAAATAGGTGGTCCTCCTCCGCCTCTCTCAGTTGCGGCGTGCTACAATGTGTCTGGGCCCGTTTGAAAAGCGTCCTCACGCAACTTCGCTTGTATGTGGTCGGATGGTTACTGCGATAGTTTAAGATCTGATCAGTGTGGGTCGCTTTCCGATAAACTGTTGTTTCCAGTGACCCAGAGGCATGTCTTCTCACGAGCACGTCCAAAAATGGCAACTGATCATTGCTCTCTTCCTCTTTGGTGAAATGGATGCCGGAAAAAATATTGTTGATTAGTTGATGTGATTCTTGTAGTCTGGAGCGTTTGAGGATGACAAAAGTATCATCTACGTAACGTACCCAAAGTTTGGGCTCTACTATTGGCAATGCCTTCTCTTCCAAGCTTTGCATCACTGCCTCCGCTACCAGTCCAGAGATTGGCGATCCCATTGGCGTACCCGTTATCTGTATGTACATTTGACCGTTGAAAGTGAAATGTGTGGTAAGACAGAAATCAAGCAACTCCATCATTTGTGTGGCTTCAATTCGGTTGCTGGTATTTACCGCTCCGTGTTGTTCAAGCAGAGTCCTCATTGTTTGCCTTGCCAGTGTCGGGTCAATTGATGTGAACAAAGCCGTAACGTCAAAAGAGACCATTATCTCGTCTCTTTCTATTGTTATTCCCTTAAGTTTTTCAAGAAATTGTTCTGCCGAATGGATTGAGTGTTCTGAGCCTGCGATTAGATGTTTCAACCGTTTCCAAAGTTCCTTAGACAGCTTGTAATTTGGTGCCCCGGGTAATGGCACGATAGGGCGAAGCGGTACTCCATTTTTGTGTGTGTGTAATCGACCAAGAAAAGGCCATTTGTTTGTCCAACCTCGTGGAACAGTTAACCAGAGAGCTTGAGAAAGCGATTGCCATTAGTACCCATAAGACCAAATTCCAAACATAGCGGAAACTAGAAAGGAAGTTGGACAGAATCTCGCAACAAAAACCAGCAAACGAAGAAGACGCATGGATTAAGAATCTATCCAAACGAACCCTATCAGATACAGAAAGAGCAGTTATTGTGCGAGGTTTGCAAGTCAATTACAAAGATTCCAATCCCATTGATTTCCTTGCCGCACTTGAATCAACGCTGACCACATCAAACATCACAACTGAAGCCCAACATGCAATTAGACACAGCATCATCCCCGCTCTGGGTCACAAAGTGGAAACCAACATATTCAGTGTAAGCGAACGAAAGGCACTGACAAACCTCAGAAAAGACAAGACTATTGTTATACTACCGGCCGACAAGGGACGTCTTACTGTAATAATGGACAAAACTGACTACATGAAGAAAGCACAAGAACTGCTCGGAGATGTGAACACCTACCAGCCGATAAGTGAAGACCCTACAAAACGTCTGGAAAGCAAGATCAACAAAACTCTTCAAAGATTGGAACAAATGGGACAGATCACGAAGTTAGAACACAGCAAGATGAAACCCGAGGATTCAGTTCTACCACGATTCTACGGCCTACCTAAAGTACACAAAAATGGAGTACCGCTTCGCCCTATCGTGCCATTACCCGGGGCACCAAATTACAAGCTGTCTAAGGAACTTTGGAAACGGTTGAAACATCTAATCGCAGGCTCAGAACACTCAATCCATTCGGCAGAACAATTTCTTGAAAAACTTAAGGGAATAACAATAGAAAGAGACGAGATAATGGTCTCTTTTGACGTTACGGCTTTGTTCACATCAATTGACCCGACACTGGCAAGGCAAACAATGAGGACTCTGCTTGAACAACACGGAGCGGTAAATACCAGCAACCGAATTGAAGCCACACAAATGATGGAGTTGCTAGATTTCTGTCTTACCACACATTTCACTTTCAACGGTCAAATGTACATACAGATAACGGGTACGCCAATGGGATGGCCAATCTCTGGACTGGTAGCGGAGGCAGTGATGCAAAGCTTGGAAGAGAAGGCATTGCCAATAGTAGAGCCCAAACTTTGGGTACGTTACGTAGATGATACTTTTGTCATCCTCAAACGCTCCAGACTACAAGAATCACATCAACTAATCAACAATATTTTTTCCGGCATCCATTTCACCAAAGAGGAAGAGAGCAATGATCAGTTGCCATTTTTGGACGTGCTCGTGAGAAGACATGCCTCTGGGTCACTGGAAACAACAGTTTATCGGAAAGCGACCCACACTGATCAGATCTTAAACTATCGCAGTAACCATCCGACCACATACAAGCGAAGTTGCGTGAGGACGCTTTTCAAACGGGCCCAGACACATTGTAGCACGCCGCAACTGAGAGAGGCGGAGGAGGACCACCTATTTAACATGTTTCAGCGAAATTCGTACCCTAGAAGCTTTATTCTACGCTGCCTGATGTCGAAGAGCCAGTCACCATCCGCGTCCACATGTGCAACAGAAAGAAGAACTGTTATCCTACCTTACATCCATGGGATTTCTGAAATGGCAGCGAGGCTTCTAATGCCTCACGGGATAACTGTTGCACACGAAGCAACGGAAACCATACGGAATAAACTTGTTAAGGTAAAGTACAGACTGTCTAAGAAAGAAACATCGGGTGTGGTTTACAAAATTTCCTGCAAGAACTGTGAGAAGTACTATGTAGGCCAGACTGGAAGAAAACTTGGCACAAGAATGCACGAACATAGTCTGGCCATCCGCCGCCACGATGAGAAATCCTTAATGTCGGTACACATGGATGCCGAGAACCATCAGTTTGATCTGGAGAACGTTGAAATACTTGGAAGAGCAAGAAACCGCAGAGCGCGTGAGTTCCTCGAGGCCTGGCATTCTGGCCGGAACTCAATCAACAAACACCTGGAGCTGGAGGGTGTGTATGAAGCTCTGCAGGTTAAGCCAGCATTAGGCACCAGATCGACAAGGAGAAGAGGTGCCCACATGACTGACACGTGAACCGATGGAAGGCTGGCATTCGAAGCAGGCAACAATCAATAGCCATTCAGATCTGGCATTGGTTTGCGAGACTTCGCGAATCAGCAGCAAATAGCTGCACTGAAGATGTTACCTAGTTTGGTAACGAAACGTCTGCAACAGAATTGCGCAGCTCGGAGAACAGGACAAACTTTTCACAATAGTGTTTCCTGTTCCTTGTACTCACCTGAAGTACCAGAGTTAAATGCCTGCGTCGCCAAACTCATAAGTCTTGCGTTCTTTCTGGCAGGACAATGTGGCAAGTAAAAACACCGTATACATTGTAGCTCCTTTAAGTGTTTTTTGTTGAGTGATGCCGATTTCATTAGGATAGCATGCCGGTCCGTTGACGTAACAGGGAGGTTCCATCTGCACTGACTGTGGTTATAATGGTTCCATTTGGAGAGCCACTTGTTAAAGCTTCTAAACACGTATGGGCGATCATATGGAAGTGAAGTGTAATTACCCTAAGAATACATAGGTGCCCATGCCCTTTACGTAACAAGATCCATGGAGACACTGAGGCGATTACTGATTAAGAAAGTCGCCCATGCGTGCTGAGACAAATGAACACTGACTAACGTCGTGTCAAAGCCACAATTGTAATCCCATTACTTTCTGTTCAGTCATCAACTGTGATAGAAGTAAGCAAACATAGGACTTCGTTGGTCAGCTTCAGGTTGGTCTACCAACTTTAATGGCAACAATGTTCTCCATGGTCTTCGCAATAACAATCGCACAAAATTGTACAACCACCTAGCAGCCATTGATGAACTGCGGGACACCTGTTAGATGATGGCCTTTCTACGCCACCATGGGCGGCCATATGGAAGTGAGACCTAAGTATCCTATGAATTCATAGGTTCCTATGACCTTTACATAATGCCGTACATGGAGACACTGAAGCGATAACTGATAAACATTTTGCCTAAATGTGTGCAAGCAAACAAACACTCACTAACGACGTGTCAACGCCACACTTGCAATCCTATTACTTTTGTTGAGCCGCCTACTGTGATCGAATAAGGCAACCTTAGTATTTTCGTTGTTCAGCTTCAGGTGGTTTTACTATCTCTATGGGAGCTATGTCGCCCATGATCTTCGCAATGACATTCGCACACGATTGTCTAACCGCCTAGCAGCCATTGCTGTACATTGGAATACCAGTTAGATGGTTGTCCGTCTACGCCACCATGGTTAGTCCATGAATAAGCCACCATTAGGTAGGCGCCAGCGGTCTCTATAGACCGCTTCATGTGCCGGTTCGTATGTCTGTCCACACTGGTTAAGTCTTAAGCTTTGGATAATGTGTTGACTAGGATCTCTTCCTTTGACAGGCATCACAATTTGCTTATTCGTCGGCTTCAGGTTGGAGACCAATCATCGAGGTTTACTTCAGAGGGCAATCAAGGCAGAACTGAAGGTGGTGCTCGACCAATTTCATTTGACTGTCGGTTGCTTATGCTGGCGGCTTCTATCCGATGTCCCATTGGTTTACGTCCCATGATCAATAAGAGAGTCAAGGACGCCAAATTAGCGTTCCTTGCCTCGCTAACTTGAAAGTACTACAAGCGGTTTTTAAAATACGCCACGCTAAAAGCTTGGTATAATACGTTAACCTGCGAGAAAAATGGTATAGCAACAGAATTAACTCTATTCCCGGCACATACTTTAGTCAATTTTTATGGTTGTTTTAAATTCGATTATTAATATTTGTCTGTTGTGAGGACCACATGTAAGCTATATCTCTGATGGCCAATTCTCCTTAAATTTAAGGTTCCATCAAATTTATCAAACAATCATATTCTTCCTCCCATGCTGTGTAAATGTTTTCACTGGCATGAAGGTAAAATTATTTCCTGTCTTCCAAATTCTTCCGCTAAACGAATTTTATGTTTTCTTCTTTTCACTTGTCACATTTATCTAAATCTATTGCTCAGCTTTACAGCCTATTGGCTATATAGTCTTTGGTAAATTTCTTTTCAAATAAGCTCTATAGTCAGCACATTGCATCTATAAATATTTTAAACAATACAGTAGAAGTTGTATCAATCAAAACTTTTAACTTTTCAGCCGATAAACCGCGGTTATTTAGATTGCTTGATTTTATGTTACCTACCATAAATAGCAGGCATTAAGGGCCATTTAGCCCCATCTCTGGACATGGGAAAACTGCATAATTTATGTAAATGTTAGGGAGCACCCAGAAATTGTGCTGATATATTACGCTATATATATGTTATATAATATAATTTTGTTTTGTTTCGGATTTGCACAGCAGGTCTGAAGCAAAATGTTGATTTATTTCTTTTGTTTAACCGAAATTTGTCAAAGAAGTTGGATATATCCAAGCAGGTAATCTGCCACCGTAACTATAGGCGAAGGTTAACAGAACCACCTAAAAAACAAATAATTTTCAATGGGTAAATTTTGATACTTTCTGCATCCAATAGGTAGATATTTCCTGGAAGTGACGGTTTTGATACTGTAAAAAGAAGGGCATAACTTACCTATCAAAAATACTAACTTATTATTCCCTCTTGCACTCCAGTCGAAGTTAACACCATGAAATGAGCCAAAAAATCCCTTGGTTGAGACTGCATGTTGCACATATAACTTTATGAAAAATAAGTTATCAGGGCCGGATAGTTCCTTTTCTATCAAAACATTATTGTTTTCTTGAAGTAATCAACTAGCGCGCCTACATATGCAGCCTGACGGATTCCTCAATAAGAGAGGCAAAAAGACTAGGGTTAGGCTATATTATTAACAGAGGCTATGACAGCGTATTCCCAATTCGTGCAGGGTTTCACATATTAGGAACGTCTCTTATGGATATAAATATTAATTTTTCGAAATAATATACATATCTATATTGTTGATAAGAAAACTTTATTAAACTTATATAAAGTAGCGCGTTAATAATCCTGCACATTTAGCATGCTTCTTTTCAATTAAAATGCAACATTGGTAGCTGGTTGGGTTAAGCAATCGTAGGCTTTGTTTTGTGCTTATACAAAATATGAAGATATTTTCGAATCATGGTTGGCAAAACAGCATTACGCATGCCACTTAAGCTGATGCTTTGCTACCATTCTAAAACAGCTTCTTGTAGAACGACTATTAATAAAACATTTATAAGGTTGGACTAATGTATGGCCTATGTGGCCAAAGTATACATTTTGTACAAAATTGGCGTACACATTTCTAAGCTTTACCACCACCAACAGCTCGTATTAGTGCGGATTTTACTATCCTACATTACATTTAACAATTGCCCCGCAGATAAATGAGGGAAACATACATTAAGGTATATTCCGAATGCTGGACTGCATCAAACGCGTCAGTAGTGCTGACTAAAATTTAAGTTTCGCTAGCCCTGAGCCAAACTCCTGGAGCATAAAATTTAACCCAGCCTGTTACCCAATTTTTAGTCATTGGATTTATTTCAAGCTTCACATTTAAGATTCGCGCCAAATGCCATCAGAACCAAGGGACGAAATTTCACGCCGGTGGAATTGCACATGCTTTAATTTTGCCTTGTAACCACGGAAATTCAAAGCAATGAGAACAGATTCTTAAAGAAAAGAGGTTGTGAGCTCTAAAACGCATTTCGGCTTTCGTAGTTTGTGAAGTATTCGCAGTGTTTATGTGTGGTTCGATCCTAGTTTGATGACCAAAGAATGCTCAAACCTGAAGAGCCCAAATGTGGCGAAACACCTCTGGTGCTTTTCCGGTCTAGGCGATGTTAGATATCTTGTGTGCTACTAGTATGAAAAGCCTATCGAAATTTCAACTAAATTCTTGCTTCTTATCAAAATTATAACATGGCTTTTGCTTCCATACGTTTGGTAATTAAAGGCTCAAGTTTAACCAAGATATACTTAGATTGGGAATAAATACAGTCACGACAAAACATCGTGTCGCCCTTTTGGTTCTCCATTTAGGATGGAGTCCAACTAACACTTTTTGTGCTTGGCTGAAGACTTTGGAGTCGTTATAAGCAGTAGGCATCTGGTTTGCATCTTCTGCATCCTCCTTTTAGAACTGACTGTTTAAAGTTCGTTTAGATTTGATTTGTTTGCTTGATTGTGGCTGAGTACGAAGTGGGGCAAGCGAATCTGCAGGACATTGTCTGTATGATGTTGACTTATATTTTTACGCTGGCTTCTTCATTGTGAGCGCATGTTTTAGACTAGTTGTAGCCTTCCTAACACCGAATGTTTGCTTAAGAAATGAAGCATATATGTTTGTCCTCCATATCTCAAGTTCAATTATATGCTTCGTTCCGTGGACATTTCTGTTTCTACAGTTTGTAAGCAACAGTTTGAATGTGTGATGTATGATGTTTAGGTTGTTGGTTTTCACATAAAAACATTTTTTATATATCCTATGCGAATTTTAGTGCAAAGTCGTAAATACTTCTGAACAATTACTAGCAATTGTTAAAATGTCTGGTGGATGTCAGCGGCCATATATCTGTAACATTAATGAAGGTTTGCTATGCAAGGTTGACGTCATACTTTATAAAATATTTATTCCCCCACCATACAAATTATAAAGGCACGCGTCTAGTCATAAATTTTAGATTTTACACTGTGCTTCTGCCGAGCGATTCCGCATGTGTCTAGTTGCAACACACAGTCACTTGAGTACAAAATATTCAAAAATCCAAATTCACTGCAAAAATTTTCCAAGAACTTTCATTAAATTTACCTAACCCGGGATAGCACATGTAACCTACAAGCCAGAAAACTTGATAAGGTAATTGCTGTATTTTTCAGTTTTCTACTACTGTGAATGTGCTAACCGTCGATTATTGAGTGCACTGGATGATAAACATTTTCCCAACATTTTGATAAAGGACATAATTACATAAAAAGATTAAGCTGCAGCGATTTAGGTCACAAAATCCGTGTGATTCCTTTACATGTAATCCATATGACGAGTGCGGTCGCCGATAATCTTAAAAATGTTTAACTAAAAAATAAAAATATTTACAAGGGAGCAACGGAGCTTATGACTTCTTCGGCCATGTATCATCAACTACCGGATGAAAGGAGACCGTTGGATGGACCCAGACGATCAGGCTTCATGGATAGTCAAATCTTATTTTGCAATTCCTAAAGCTACTTGCCTTCGAATCTCCGCGTAATTAGCTACCGGATACATACCTGATAAGGAAAACATCACTTCATGTATTTATCTGCAAATACCATCAACACTATAAAATTCGACAGTGAGTATTTTTTATTTTTCACCAAAATAATTTAGGTTCTAATACGCAGTTAACATAATCTGTTTAGCGACATTGACTTTCAATGATTAGTAAAAACGTCCTTATATTAATTAATGCTTGCTACCGAATATCTGCGCTGACAAGAATAGCATACGATGAGCAATACACAATGGCATATCACCATTTCCTTATACGTGGCCTGCATTTTATTTATTATCAGGAAAGTATAAATTACTCAAGTCATCATGGTTATGTGCAGTATGAATTTATTGGGTCTACAAGCGGTAAGCCTGTACAAGCTTCCGGCACGTGCCCCGCATAAAAATACGTCAAGGCTGGAAGAAAGATGACTGCTCCTTGGTTTCCGAAATTAGTTAAAGCGCACCGATATTGCGTACGAATTTGTTACTCAACTCGCCGCATTCATATATTTGTATACTATGTTTCTTAGTTGAATTTGCACCAAAACCGAACTGTAACCGCTATGGAAGTACGCAATCGCTATGGGGAGCAATTTATTGTTATACTCAAATATGTTCAAAAACGGGCGTAGTTGATACTGTTCCCCTGCGGTTCTGCAAGCTCAGCAAACGTTGGAATTTTAGCCATATACAACAGCGCTTGCGTGGACCGCATACAGGTTTATCAATTGGTAAAACACCAATATAAACTACGTTGCTCAGTGCAACACTAAACACTAACTATGCTGAGAAGTCATTAGTTAGACTAAAAAAACATTATTGCATTTTGCGCCACTTGCGGAACCTGACATTCATGCAAGGTCCTTCAAATTAACATGCCGGTAGCGAAATTTAGCAACGAAACATCAGTCTATGCAATTTACGTTTTTAGATATGCAGCAAAATATGCGACGGAACGCCAACTACGGCTTGAATCTGCATTACTTGGTAAACTTCGTTATACGTATTAGCATTCAACATGTGAATATCACACACCTCATCACGAAGATAAATTTAGTCCAAAAATGTTTCCTTTCATTTTGTCATGATTTGCCTATAGTATATATATTCTAGTAGACGATTATACCATTGCCTATGTATAAGTACAAAAAGTAAGCATTACCTACACGTTATCAGAAATATTGGTTCTGGTTTCCGACTAGTTTCACTATGTATTTATAAACTGTTATAATATATCGGATGTATTGAGAGGTTATGGATAATTTTAAATTATGCGCACGGCATTTTGATTATTTTGGCTATCTGGTGCATTTGGATAGCCAACTGAATATGGTTGTATTTTGCGTAAAGAAAGTATATGTAGATATAAGAATATAAACGGTCTCCCAAGGATTTTATTGAATAGCTTAATTTTAACTGACTAGAATTTAAACACAATCAGACGCACTCTTAATTAATGCAAACATTAAAGTTAACATGTAATACATGTTTTTTTGAAAGAATGCCTGGTATCATAAAGAGATAGTCGGCCTTTCAATTTCTTTCCGGATGAGCACACAATTGGTCATAATAAGTATTCAAGTGTCGTGCTCTGCCGTTGAGCCCCGCACAAGCCAGTTTAAATCCTACGGATTGATTTAGGAATAATGTTTTGGACAAAGCAATACGTTGCAAATGCTAAGGTTGTTAATGACAGAAACGAGTTGAAGCTCAGCAGATACTTCGTTTGAATTAAATAAGCTAATTGCATAATATATTAAATGTGAAAAATTATACATTATCATGCTTACACATAAAAGGTAAAGCTGACGGTGATGCCATTTTTGGGAATTGACAACTAGGGTAAATCAGTATGCGAAAGAATTTGCTTAAATTTGCAATCAGCTTAGACTAACGAAGAAATGCCATGAGTAATCCAGTAGCGAATTATGTTATTGTGGCTTTTGTATGTGCTTGGTCTACATTTGTTTTCAAGCATTCGATATATATTCTAGGAACGCCTCAAAAATGAGTTTTAACAAAAAACTAACAAATACGTTTGTCGACTTTTCGCTTATACCCGTGAGAAACTTGATCATTTTCAAGGATAGTAAGCAAAAGTCAATGCAATTCCATCGATGGCAAGTAAAAGCTGACTTACTTTAACTACACATATTTATTACCGTAGCAAATAATTAAAATGTATGTACCCCTTAAAGAAAAACGGAAAATTTGCAACCTATCACCATTAATTAATAAAGTGCTTTTAAATCGAAATATAGTTAATTAAAGGCTAGGCATTTGTTTTAATTAAAAATATCTTTGATTAAGCTGGATGGAATTCAGGAGCCCCATCAATGTAATCAATGGGTTATGATTTGCCGGGCAATCCAGGTTTTTCTGATTATCTGGTGTATGTTTTAATTATGAAAAAATTAAAAATAACTGCATCAATTGAACAAAACACTTTTCTCAGATTTCCGCTATTGGAGTAAAAGTATATTCATCCTTTTTCCAATTAACACAAAATTAGCCCTGCTCTTGATCATCACCCACCACCTATGGTAACGATTCCTATCCTCTTAAAAGCCTTAGTCAACCTTGCTGTTGCTGCCATTACGACATGCTTGGAAGCTAACACAAAATGTTCAGTAACGATCAAGTTGGCTTAGCGGCGAAGATAACATAGCGCAAATAATTAAATGGTTAAACTACGCATCCGTGAGACACAAGAAATTCCATGTCGTGATGTCGGTTTTAATATCAATTGCAATGTGTCGTACTAAATATATGCAAGTACAGGGAATATATTTCAAACCTGCATTCGCTAGGTTGAACGACTGGGCTTTGACTGTCGTGTGCTACTAGGTACACAAATTTACCTACATCGGACACAGTAGTAGACAATTTCCCAGACGTTCACGACCAGTGGACTACATTTGCGATGATGTTGGGCAGAGCTCATAATGCTGATACACGCAGCCCGTCATCCGATCTTAGTGTAATAAGGTGAACCTGTTGCTGTTTCACTAGGTTTAATTGTTCCTTGCAATTCACAGAGTGATATGCGGTTTTAGTAAGCCACTTTGTATTGCGCGCCTATGGTGGCCCTCCTTAAAGTGATGGTAAGAAAACCAAATTTTCTGAAATCAGCACTACTGAAAAATTGGTACCAAATCATTCTTCATCCAATTAAAAACATTATAATCCAAGAGTATATCAAAGTTGATTACTTATGCGGAAGTACAATGGTTCTGCTGCATAACGGATCGAAATTGGAATCCAGATTGTTAACCGTAATACGGTTATAGCAAAAAACTCACAGCCACTGTCGGCGAGCATTTCTACGGAACATGCAAACGCGGTCGATTTCTAGTCTCCAAATTATGATGAGTCCCATAATAATTCTAGTACTGTTTATAGCGCAGGGAAAGTTCCGCTAGCATGTAAGTAGCTGATCACAACGGCCACCTTAATCTAAGTTCCAGCATCTAATTTATCCATATGCTCATTTTACATTATGCCACCGTTAGTTTGAACCAACTTCACTTTCACTGCAGAAGTTGTAAAAATATTGTTGTTCACGCCCATGTACTTTTTCACTGATATCGCTAACATTCGAATGAAAGGGTCAGCAGGTAGCAGTCAGTGGTCTAAAAGAATCACTATCCGTTTTCTACCAGCACTAGCTAGCGCATAAGCAAAGTATATCCGTAGGCAAAATGGGAGACACCAAACCTATTCAATAGGCTGCCAAATGCCAATGACGTTAACAATCACGGCCTAACAAAACTGCTTTTGTGCTTTCTACATATATGGAATCATTATGTTAGATGACCTAATAAAGTATCTTGATAAATATAGCTTAATAGCCCAAGAAGAATAAGGCACTTCCCAAGAGACCTCTTGTAATGCTGATACATGTACAATACGCAATAAATGATTAGAATTATTGGGCGATTTAGCGAAGTCGGTGTCATCTAGTTGGAAAAAGCAAATAGTGTTTGGTCGATTATACTATCTGATTTTTCCATGAAAATAAGTTTATCTACAGCAATGGAAACTTAGTACTGTCTTGGATAGAATAACGTGCTTAAATTTTGGCTGGAATTTCACGTCGGTTGTAATTAATTGGAACTGCATTGGAACTGCAATTCGAAGGCATCGCCCTCTTTTTTCTCTTAAAGATTAAGCGCGAAGTACTGGTTTTCATTTCCTATTTTTCACATCTGACACCAGAATTTATCGAGCAATCAGAGGACCAAATTACAACGAAGGTCAACTGGGAGAACGATTGATGCTTTCTAAATGTTTAGCTCAGAATGCTACACTGATCATTGCAGACAAATGTCGCATTGTGCATTTATGCTAAAGGCATGACTACACGTATTTTCTTTGAATATAATAATTGCAGAGCATTTCGGATGAAAGTAAACTTAAAAAAAATTTTCTGCTCGCACCCTTTGTGAGCTACAGTTAAAATGTGATTAACTGAGTTGAATATGTGTATTATTCAGTTTTGTTGCTTCTGTTCATATGTAGCACAGCCATCATTATTAATTTGAAAGCAAATTTTGCTGCTAAATTATGTTTTCAAAGAAAATTTGTTTCTTTCTATATGAAGGTGAACTACCATAGAAATGAGAAACCCAAAATTTGAGTCTACTTTAAATGGTTATTTATTTAAAAGCACAAACCGGTTAACATATATATGTTAAAAGAGATGATTACTACATATTAGCACACGTACTTATGTAATATGTGAGATAGTTAGTGCAAACCTGAGCTGCAACCATCCGTCCCTTTTAAAAATGCCGGCGAGATACGGCACCGTGACATGTATGTTAGAATTGGCAGTTATTAGTAAATCGATGAAAAATGTCTCATATTTAATATAGATTTCAATATGTAGGCCAACCCTATTACTGGTTTACACAATGAATTTTAGTAACGTGCTTACTCCGTTTTAATTTCCTTTTCAATTCCAAAAATGCATTTGAAATTACTTGTCCTAAGGACAACATTTTACCTTATAACAAATCTTGAAATTAATTCCGCACAATAGTTGTCCATAAAGTCAGTTTATATGTTTTGTTGCCTATTTGGATCCCCACCAAGTAGATCAGGTTAAATGTGGCAAATATTATGATATGCTTTGATCCAGAATGGTCCGATCAGCACATCAATTTTAAATTTTTAGAATAAATATTTATTAAAACCGTTGAAAAAAGAACCGTATTGCAACAATTCTTGTTCGAACAGTTAGGATAATCTATTGCTGTATCCACACGACTGGTACAGTGAAAAATAAGTAGGAAACTTAAGACTACAGGTGTGATTGACGGGACGACCTGTTTGTTTATCTTGGACTGATAAGTCCTACGTGACTCATGCCAGCAAATCTTTCAGTGCACGACCGCTGACAAATGTGAAGATGTATTCCTCAAATGATAAAAATATTATACATATTTAAAAATTAGGGTATTTATCAAGTATAAAAACTCGTTTGGAGGAGTGGACCAATTGGACAAATTGTCTGTCAGAAATGCATAATTTTTGCAGCCAAACGTTGTGTGGCAAATATTTGCTTCTTCAGCTTATTTTACATTATGTAATGCATGGATTGTTGTAGAATATTACTGCACATAAACAACAGCAACCTAACCCGCTTAACTTCAAATGTGTTGTGGGTAAATTAAAATTGCATGTCTACCTGGCAGAGAATAATCATTCTAAGCCCAACATAAACGGCAAAATTTTGAAGGGAGCGTCGGGAAATTGTTCTGCATAACAAATAGAAAATTTGCCAAATGATGAAGATGCGCACACTGTTGAATGAAGGGTAATATACTATGCCAAGTGTGTGCTTATCCAATTCACGTGGTCGGCTATGCGACATACCAATCAAGACTGATACAACAAACGTTTCTGTTTGCATCTAGACTTCATATTCTTTTAGAAATAGCAACCGCATCTTATTATTGTCCATCAGCTCAGCAAAATACACGGTTGTTTAATTTCACTTACATTGCGGAGTCCTTTCTCGCAAAGTGAAGACAGAACTCATATTAACTGAAAATAATATATAATATTGTAACATTCCTACTTCTTGTGATTGCACTTGCACAATCTGCTACAACAAGTGCGAAAATGAAGAATATTTACGACCGCATATAATTGGTGAACTTGCTCAAAAAGATTGAACAAATCTGTACAGAACTGTCTAAGGTTACTGTGGGGCGTGAAAAGCAGTACAACGGAATTATTCGTAGTGCGTTTAGTAAACTTGATTTTCTTGAGAAAAATATAAAGCCATTAGACGCTTTAAAATGAAAGGCCCGGTATTGGATTAAAATACTAGTTCCTTCAATATATTTTAACGTTTTGTGACAATTTATCGCAACCTTCCTAACAGCGCACATCTAAGCCTATTATGTTAATGCACCCCGTGCATTATGAACATTTGTTACGCAGGAACTTATATTTGTTTTCTCTGCACAAGTGTGCCCTTGTCATCAAATAAGAGCGTACATATTTTCTAGTACGATAATGTGATTCCTAATTAACTTTAGAAATCTCATCATTGAATTAACATGGCAAACTGCAACAGATTATCAGGTTTTAAATTTTAACGCATATACTACCTTTAAATTGAGATTAAGACGTAAAATTTACACTCCAGTGTGTCTGGCTAGTTTGCTTAAGTTTTATCGATTAACATCTATTGCTGCTTACTACGCAGATGTTCTGCATTTTAACTGTCTTTCCAACTGATGAAATGTCGACGATAATTACATTTGATACGGATTTAACATTTCTATCACTATAGCGTCCTACACCACACTGGGTTATTTGAAGTTACATGCGCTCCATTTCCAAAATCATGTCCGTTGACATCACTACAAATATAAACGGACAGCTGATCTGTTAAGACCATTAACTCGGTTCGTCTAAGTCAAACGATAAAACATAACGGTATGTAAATATATAATTATTATTTAAGAAAACATTCAAAATATCAGATAGTGCAAAGCTCCAGGTTTTAGAGCAATACGTCCGAATATATAAAGTGATTACATCAAATATTATCTTCATAAATATTTATCTTATAATGACAGTATGTAATACTATATGACAGGAGGTTTACGGTAGTTTCAATTGTACAAGGATCATCTGCCCGGCACGTTCATTGTGCTTTTTGAGAAGCGTTAAGTACTTATCACACTTCTCCCAAGAACGTAGAAATGGACCCTATAGCACGCATCACGGAACTTAAAACAAACGGCAAATATAAGGTCAAAATATTTTTTCGTCCGTCACTGCCTGTGAAGCTCACAATGCCATCGCAAAAACAAGACTACAATGGCTTCCCCCCATCAGTTCTCAAAATCAGTAGACTAGATTTACTACTGCACTTACTGAAGATGTTAACCTTGTGATTAGAATTTTGCTACTATCCGGATCAGTAGAAAACATCGTTTATCTTTCCTTATCTTATAGCGGTCCTGCATAGCACTTCCCTAAGAGTCGACCTATCCATCATGCTCCCCTCTACATAATTCCCATGCTAGACAAATCGAAAAATTCTCTAACATAATCATGGAATTTATCCATCAGCATGCACTACAAAACAACTTCCAGCATTGGTTCCTCGATAAACGCTAATGTACAACGTGCTCAGTTGCTTTATTTGGATAACAGCACCCTAGCAGTTGTAAACAAATATGCAGAAACTATTCAACAGTGGTCCTACAAGCGGCTGCTCTAAATAATTGATTCCTATACAATCAGAGACCCACAATTGAGTTGAATGTTACATACATAAATGGAGTTAACAGATAGTTAATCCTAGTAATCATTACTCCCCACCAAGTACACTCACCAGTAGTGTCATCAAAGAGAGTGTATTGATTGTCCTATATCCTACCTTATTTGCGATATCACTGTGTATATAAAAACTGCAAACCAATTTTGTTCGTCAGTGCATACAAATCTTATAATTTTCGTACGCAGGAACCAAATAGCGCATTGCTACTGTTAAAGGGGACCCCCAATTATTTGTGCATCAGTAAAACAAACGAATTTAAAAAGGTATCAATTAGTTTATACTGCATTTTGTCACACGGATGTTTACTGCATTGAAGCGTCCGTTAAACAGAACAATGGAATTATCTCTGTGAAACTATACAACTGTGATTTAGTCGTCGATTACTACTTGAAATTTAATTTCTCAGAGAAAGCTGAGTATCAAATAACAAATGCCACAAAATCTGTGGATAACGCATGCGTTAAAAACTATATAAAACCTTAGCGGAGTAGAGTATTGTAAACGCTAGCAATTGCTTCCCTTGAATACCGCAGCACTGTGTATAAGATCATGTGTTAGTTAAAAAATGTGTGGAAAACCTGCAAAGACATTCATTGAACTCTTGCTTAGTGAATCAACCACTATGTGTTTTCAGGACGGCTGTAAGCAGCTCTAGCTAGTACCCCTTTGATTTGACTACTGAAAAATAAACTGATGTTAATACACAATCTCCTAACCGAAAAGCTTGTTTCATTATATGTACACTTAAACTTTAACGTAACTTCACTCGAAAAATACGTAACAAGACCTCTACACTATGTGTATTCAACACCAGGAGAGCTTTTCTATTAAATTACTTCCCCAGCATATACTCTGCCGTGTGGCATAAACAACTCGCCAAAAGCTGGTAATGCGCAAATTAAAGAATATTCCACATTTAGCTTAGTAAATGTCTACACCAATTATACATCGCCTTTGTTTAGAAATAGTAAATCACCAAACGAGTTATTCCAGCATGTACAAAGCAAAATAAACTATTAAAGACTATGCAAAAAATCATCAACAACTAAAGATGTAGTTCCGACTTCTTTGGATATCATACAAGTTAAAACACATATCTTACGCATGCTTTTGCATGAGCAGGTTTGAACTAATTATCTGTTAACAAAGCAGAGACAGCTACGTTTACGGTCAGATATTATAGGTAATATAATTAGAAATAATATGATGGATCGAATCCCAAAATCTAACTTTACAACAACAAAAATGTAGTAACAGGTATGACACCAGACCGTCGTGACAGTTAGTATGCGTGTTATAGCGCTGCTTATTTTTGTGCTGCTAACTGCAATGTACTGCCACCAAAATGAGAGCGTAACTCTTACAACGGGCGTATAATTTACCGCATACAGTCAGCATTAATCAACTGACATTATTTGTAGTTTGGTATTCGTACTTAATGTAAATGTGTAACGGTATAGAGCTTAGTTATATGGATTAAATTTCTTGTGCAAGACAATAAAGTAAGCATTGTGTATGAACGACAGTAACTCGGTCATGACAATCGTTGTTGACCCACTTGGTATGATGTGATACGTAACTAGTATCCTCCGTCAACTTACATGCAACTACTAGGCAACACGTTAGGAAGCTTAGTGTTTACATCGGTAATGTATTCTTCTGCCCCAAATCTAGCAACACTCGTAGGCATAACCTTTACCTACATAAATTGATGCATACTGTGCATAGCCTAATAAAACAAAATAGCTTTCATTTTTAAACTTGTTCATTTAATAACGGTGTTATGCGATGCCTCGAATTTACAGCAAAATAAAACATTCGTTTGGGGTGGGGAAGCAAAAATTGTGCTTACTATATTCCTTACTACGCAGCTCTTCATTCACCGGTAACAATAAATTGCACTCCAATCAACTATTGCTGACAGCAAAAATGAGATCTGTAATGAGTTTTGCTACACAGGGGAAATCAGTCAGTACAGATGGAATTGCGTTTCATTGCTCCCCAAGAAGGTGTCGAATGACAGGCGATCATGGAAATACACTGAATTGTGAGTATATATAATACGTTGTGTGGATTTGTCTATGGGTTTTAGTAACGCACCAAATAATGCAAGGAAAATAAACAAATATCCTTTCTAAATTGTAAAAATGCATGTTTAAGTTTGGCAAAGGCTTCATGAAATACATTATATATCATGCATTAAGGAACAACATGTATAACCTTATCTAATAAGGAATAGGTCCTTTTGTGTTGCTAAGCAGCTTCGTAAAACACGCCAAGTTATCTATTAGCCATAAGTTAATTCACTTTGTATAATAAAAACTTAAAACGTAAATGTTAGTAAATAGGTTTAATTCAGACAAATCATGGTATATTATACCATCATTTAAATATATTGCAAATATCATTTCGGTGCACATTATATACTCTAGTTATTTCGCGCCAATGTCGACCCCTTGCATTAGGTTGATTAGAATAACCCTACTCATGCTGTGCAAATAAGAAGACAAACATTGTACGTTTAACTTACATGAATATCACCATTTCATTGTTGTGCCGAAAATTGATGTAACTGAGAAGAATATGAAAACAGTGAATTTTGCAATAAGTATCAAGCAAAACGATACAAGAAAAAGATAATATGATACAATGTTTTGTAAAACAAGTGAAAATAGGTCTCCGTAATTTGACCATGCATATAGGATATACACAAAACAAGAAGTTGCATTAGCAGTAAAATAATTGTCGAACCGATGGTAAATTCTCTTCTGGAAGATGGCTGAGAGAGAGGAACATCTCTTTGATATGTTACACAGTATTGCCTTGTCATATATGCCCTGATTTTGTACTTTTTCAGGTGTACGATTTTTGACAAATGTTCCTCTGCTTTGAGGCGGCCGCAGCATGATTACTAACGCGATATTTTGTCATTGCAGATCACAGGCCACTATTGTCATTTGTCGCTATTATGAACTTGTTTAAATATGGTGGGTTATATCTATTGGTTAAGGACAATGGGAAGAGTTGTAATATCAGCAAAGTATAGACTAATTTTTTTAACAGGACAGCATCTGTAGGAAGTCCATCGGGTCCTGACTAAAATATCGTTAAACTGAGAGTATATTCCGATGAACACAACTCAGTATTAACGGAATTCTCGTGGGCTATTCAGCTATCTTCTGTTTAAGAAGAGCTGAGGACATGCAGTAATGAATTAAGCAGCATAGTATGATATTATTTTTCGCAAGATTTAAGCAATCATTTCAAATTAGAGTTTGGGTTTCATTGTTTCGCTTTGGATTACCTCGCTTTAAAATCCACGAAAGCTTGTATATTTAAGGAGATTTTAGAGAGTTGTCTGCTTCAATTATTACGCTTGCAAATTTGGAAAAATGTACGTTAACACTTGATGGAAGCAACATCTGCGCAGGTTATCCACATATGTACGCATTTAATCGCCTGTGACGTTTGACACGCGTGACGCGCTCTCCTGGATAATTGTGTTACTTCTCTCCATTCGCCTTCCATTTTGTGCCACATATTCGGACGTATACACAATCGACGCGGATCGTCGAGACCTATCCAACGGATTTATTCTTTCTGCAGTAATACAACGACACACTGGTAAATCCCGAACACGGTCTTTGACAGTCCATTCAGTAAGACCTGCTTGTGAAACTGCGTTGTTTATTTATTTTTCCCACTACATTGGGATACCATTCGACGGAGCTATTTTAAGGCTACTATATTACAAAATTCTTATTGCAGAGCACCTTAGATACCACAAATAGAGGTTATTCTGTGATCACGCGATTACCGCTGTAACTCGCTTAGCGCGTTTTGCCACGCAAAGCCTTTGTGATATTTCACTGTCCAATGTTCACCGTGAGCACATGATGGGCCGACGCAGTGTCACAGATACGCAAATGAACAACAAATCCAAGGTCAAAATTGGTCCAGACATGTCGGTCACCACATGCTCGCTTTGATCCAATTTCTTTGGTGGGGCTACAAAACACTGTATATCGATCGACGGCTTGTTTGTGTGTGACTCATGTTCAACCAAACCGTTGGCGAGGATCATTCAAGCTCTAATGGCGAAATGTGAAAGTTTAGCCATAACGGTCACAGAACAAAATGAATTGACCGCTGGCTTGGTAAGAAAAATCGACAGAACTTGCGTTGCAGATTAGTGTAATAAGTAGCCCGAATCCTAGACCTGTCAAAAGGCGAGAGCCATTTAGAAAAACAGCCAAACAGTACGGTGAAAATAGCACACCATGGTTGATGGACGCCAGCGAAGACAGGCCCGTCGAACGACCTCCCAACTTTTGTGAGGTGTCTCAAGGCATAAACAGCTATGCAAAAACTGCTCGCTCAACCGTGTCACTGGTTGGACAGCAACATTTGACCCCCACAAACAGCACAACCAACTGCGTTTCGCGTGTACAACCATGTAACAGCGCCGTGTCTCCCTGCACAAGGGACAATATGAGTACTCAAACTAGGCAAATGTCCACCAGTAAAAACGCTCAGGATAAGCAGTTTGTGTACAACAAAGAAGCACTGCCAAGTATATCTTCAGATGTACCAGAACCCACGAGCGAGTCGTTAAAAGGTAGGCAAATGTAAGTACAAAACGGCTGGGCAGAGATATGCTGTGCTCTCGAAAGTAACATTCCTCCAACTAGTCTTACGCGCATTTCCCGAAATTCATTCTCGCCGCATTTAGGACAACCTCGGTTATTACGAGTAACATTTGGTACCACACGCGACCTAGAGGATGTGCTCCTGACATGCCACAACCTAACGAATTCCTCTCTCAGCGGTAGCATTTTTCCAGATAAACCATGGGTAGAAAGGCAAAAATGGAAATCCTACCCAGTACCGTCACGACATGATGCGCCGAAGAAAGTAGTGCTGGTCCAAGTTGTTCCAGAACTTAACCATGGCGATATATATAAACTTCAGAAGCACGACAAAGAAAAGTAGAGGTACATAACGGAGCTCCACAACATACAAAATATCGTGACTTCTGAGGTCACCCGTCGAGCGGTTTCCCAATACTATCAGGTTAACAGGCCAAAAATTTTGAAGTCAATGTGGCAACAACTGAGATGGTACCAAAGACCGTCCAAGCGTGGCACGACAACAGAAAACCTGGGCAACCTTAAGTAAGTTTAAGATCGTTCCTAAACAAAGTACGGGCCACAGATACAGAAGAACCGGACTCGGTTGTTTCTAATTCAGGTCAGACAAATGTGCAAACGTCTCTGACAAAAAGCGTACATGATTGCAATTTTGAGTGCCATGCATCAATAAAATACATATTTGTCTATATAACATGTGAATAGGCAAATGGTTTTCCCCATGTACAATACCGCATACAGAACAAACCGTAACTTTCTTATAGTGTAAGTGTGGTTTGATAATTGAAACTACTTACCGGAATTATTGCCAGTGTCTTCAATATATATTTATGTTTATAAAATCGACTTATTAATGTTAACATAATAGAAACATAAAAATGACTTGTTTTCGCAGCGATTATTCGCTTTGTTGCATGTGCTTCCGATACATTAACGCCGAACTACGAACTAATAGTTGCCTTAGCGGTACGCGATAAATTGTAGTCGGTTCAATAATAAAACCAAAGAGTGTTCTTATTTAGGAGGGACAATTGGATGGTCGCTTATGCGTGTGTACAAAAAGCTCTTCCATATTTGCTCATTTTCCATTCAAAGTGTTCATCGTAATTTTTAAGTAATTGGTTGAATTTTGCATGATTCTGGAAAAGCTTTCGTAAGGAGATTCGTGTTCAAACAACCAAGAAGCAAGTAATGACAATTTATATATATTTATATTATATATAAGGATGTAACGATGCTGTCTTTTCCGCTTTCATATATGTTCCCTTTTAATCAACTGTTACAACTTTTTATGTATTCAAAACTTGATAACTGTAAACACCATCTTCCAATACACAAATACAGAAATGACCGAAAACCGCTAGAAAGACATCTCGGCATTCAAGTAAATTCACCGATTGCGTTATTTTACTCTTTAGAAAATCTGCCCGTGTAGAATAAAGCACACCATGCCAGAACGCCTTAGTATCATGGAGAGATCATCCATGTAAATCATCTATATTGGCCTCTCATACAGTGAACAGAACTACGCCTACTAAGCCGAGAATAAAAGAGAACATCCCCAGAAATTAAATTTGCCCATGACGGCAACCGGCATTAACCCTATAAAAGCTGCTGTATTATTGAGTAACGTGCACATAAAATATGATGTTTTTACTACACCTGTATTCCTTGCAGGGCAAAGCACTACAACAGTATTTTGAATTAAGGATGGAAGAAAAAAGAAACATCATACAATTTAAATCGGTACAAAAATCCCAAGCAAATATATCACTATGATTCAAGGAAGAGCTCTCGGTTAACAGAAAATATTAACATCCAAACCCCAAAATCTATGCTACAAATTATTCAGGAACGTCAGTATAATACGCCGAAATATCCTCTTAAGTAAACTGTTTCGATAGTTAAACAGTGACCTTTAACCTGGCTGTAGGATCAATGGTATAAACTCGACTGAGCATTTTCCCGTCGCACAGCTGTATTCGAACCAATTTGGCAGCACGTTAAAAATGTGGAAATGCAGCCGGTGACTGTAATTCAGAAATTCCAAGTGCATTGCAAAGTCGAAAATACAGAATCCCACAGCGGCCCCAAAAATAACCAGTACAAACACCGCCGCGATTCCTTTTCAAGGAAATCCCTCAATATCCTATTTCATTACGCCACATCGCAAAACGTTGCACCCCGTCACTGAACTTTGCACCACTAATCTTCATGAATATACAGATGTTCCTTGTACTAGAATATATTCTTTGTTGAGGTCAAAAGTCATTGAGAATTCCAAATCACGAATCCACATTGTAGTAAAGAAACAATAATATTTAAAGCCAACTGTCCCTATTAAACCACCATGCGCCACATATTTCCATAACTACTCTCGATACCGCCACTAGAAACTTTCATTCCCTAATATTTCACTAGGATGTCCTTAAAAAATTCCTTTGGCTTTATCTAATTTATTTTTAAGCATTAATACGGAGTGCAACTCCGACAGAAGTGACTGCAACGTTAATGTCACTGGGTAGCACTTAATTCGAAAATAACTACCGAACCAAGGAAAAGGAGAATCCGCTATCCAAGTGCAAATCGATATCACTGTGACGAGCTTTCATTTTCTGGCCCTTTATGACAGAATATTTGTTGTAGATAGAAATCCTTTCTAGCTGCCTAATATGTGCTACATGATTAATCTCTTGGCACATCCAATAACCATGCTAAACACGTAGTGAGTGATTTCTAGGATGTATGAAATATTTTCTACAAATAAAAATGTGTATTTGTAGGTTACAGGTCACCACATATCAATGTATCAAGGGGCTTCTTGGGAATATTCTATAACATTCGGAGCAATGGCTGGACTCAGCAATTAATTCAACATACAAGAAGAGCCAACTTATTAGACTTAATGTTATACACTGGCATTCCGTCAGTGCTCTTCCATATTGACAGCTTACTAAGGAATGTAAAAATAATACTGCTTTATGCAGCGTCGATGTTAAAATAGAAAACCAAATACTTGTGACTGTCACGTATACTAGGTACATCCCTCTCATTAACTGGATTACATTTGTAAATCGACGCAATACTGCTTTAGGACAAATTTTTATTAACACACGATCCAACAATAGCCACAAACGAATTATAAACAGTATAAAATCTGTAGCAATTTTGTAGCATTTATACAGTGGAACAATCCACATAGCCGTCGCAGTCCACACCAGCCATATCTCAAACTTACCACTAAATGTATGAACTGAAATGCCTAATATCGCCAAAACAATACATATAATACTTTCCTTTAAAATCATGATAATCTAACGAATGTAAGACCTAAGGCCCTGAATACAGAATACAGTATAATAGAGCAAGTTGCAATGAATTGTTTACAAATATCTCGAAATGGGGGGGAAAATGTTATAAAAGTTGTCGGCCGTAAATATCGTTGTCTTTCTCATGTAATATTTAAATTAGCTGACTCACCATACTGCAGGACTCAAAAAGCTTATTTGTCGTCGTACGTGTGCAATCGTTGTATGAATCGAATAGTGGTAAACTTTAAAACTGAAGACGTTTAAACTGCTGCGCAGATGTTGCTTCCATCAAGTTATAACGTAAACTGTTCCAAATTTGCAAGGGAAATAATTGAAACAGACAAATCGCTAAAATCTCGTTAAATATGCAAGCGTCCGTGGATCCTAAAGCGAGGTAATCCAAAGCAAAACAATAAAATGCAATCTCTGATATTGAAAGCTTGCTCAAAAGCTGATGAAGCACAATACCATACTATGCTGCCTAATTAATATTGCATATCTTGCACTCTTCTTAAACAGAAGACAGATGAAAAGCCCACAAGTTTTCCGTTGAGACTGACTTGTGTTCATCGGAGTATATAATCAGACTAACGATATTTTAGTCAGGACAATAAGGATTTCCGACAGCCGCTGTCAGTTTTAGGGAAACATTCTTTATGCTGCTGATATTACAACTCTTCCCATTATATTTATCCGTTATATATAACCGGCCACATTTAAAAAAGTTTATAATAGCGCCAAAAGACAATGATGGATTCTGATCCTCAATGTCAAAATATTGCTCTAGTAATAACTCTAGGCAGACTCAAAGCAGGGATAAATTTTCAAATATTGCTCCCGTGAAATTCCTAAAGATAATACACCAAATATTATATAAATTGGCTATATTACTAGTCGATGATGTGTAACATGTCAAAGACCTACTTTAATGTCTGACTTGCGCTCTCTTTGTCGACAGCCTATAATCGAGCTGGTTTTAATCCTACCAGAATCATGGTTAAGAAATATTTAAAATAGGCAAGTAGCCCTTCACCACGAGAGAATTTTAAAGCGGAGCTGAGGAGCTGACTATGTCAGTTTCCCTTTACCGCTGCTTTTCTAATGTATGGTATTGCTATATGTTATTCCATAACTTATGAGTGCTTATTTCTCTTTGTGGAGAATATTAATCTCATCTTTTATTTACCACCCGATAGTCTAGATGTGAAAAACGTCCCCGTTAATGAACCGCAAGTGTTTGGGTATGGATGCTGCCTACACCCACACTGTAGCTTTTACAGACCTCCCAAACTCTCCTAAAGTTAGGAAGTTTGCAGTAAGATATTTCGAATCGCAGAACATTCACAAATTCTCAGTTTAGATAACAAATGCCAGGCAATTGATATCCTATGTCACAACATATTTTGTTCTACCAGCATGCAGACTGCAGATGTTTTAGATCCTCTTGAGACATATACTTTAATACTGCACAGTTCTCCATAGCCACCTGAGTTGAAAGGATCGAATAACTTTTGCAAACGTTTATCGCTATTTTACGAAAATCATTATTGACCGGCCAACCACTATGAACTGTGAAAACCGGAGTCGCCGCCTTAAACTTGGAGTTCGTTGGCTGCAACGCATTTGAATTAATCTAGATCTTGTGTAATACATAACATGTAGTTGGGGCACATTATTTGCATATATGTTAAATTGCAAGCGTCCTCTTCCTAACAAGTAATAAAGGTTACCCGTTATCAAACAAGGAACTAAAATATCAGCTCCAACCTCATATTGGTATACTACATGCCGTCTACCATTAAAAGTAAGGACAAATAAGAACCTGACCAAATTTAAAATGGTTAGGAGCTTTCCATAAAATTCCGAACATAATGAACGTAAAGGAATCAGTAGGAATTTAAGTGCCTACAGAAGTGTCAGTTTTATTTGCGCTAAACGATATAGGACGAATAATATACATTCAACACACTCCCGAATACTTTAATTTATGTTCGATAATGCGACAATTAAATCCCAGTTTTGCCTGCTGAAATAAAATAAGTTTACCAATTGTTTTATCTATCATTCATTTATTGCAAATTTTCCACTTTTCTATGGCAGCTGGATACTTTGCATCACCTTGTGCTTATTGCAAATGGAAGCCAGCTTAGCAGTAACACTAGAATTCATTCTGAAGTTTGTAATAACTTATCGCAAGCAATCGTAGAACATCCCTCAATGTCCTGAGTCATGTTATTTTGCTACCAATTTATTTTGTATTTCCACTAAGTAATCAATTTATTCCAGCTAATTTTCCTGGTATTATCCTGGTCGCGAATGGGCCGCACTTTTAAGGTAGTATTTGAAGATTTAACGCAACATGCATATCCAGCTCAAGAGACCAATTAACGAATAGGAATTTTTTTGAACTTAGAAAAACAGTCCAAGCTGAAATGCTGAACTCATTTATATATATATGATGTCAAACCTTGATTCCTGTCTTTGTGCATGCAATAATACTAATAATGCTATGTTGCTGACTGGCCTTATAACTAACTTACCATAAACAGAATAAAATTGCCCAAATGCTGAATAAAACCAGTATTGACAAGTTAGTTCTAAACCATCCGATACTTGACAAGATGAGGCGTGGATGTGCTAGTGAAAAATATCGAGGTACTACCCGCATGTAAGTAGCTCCCCGTAAGACGATTCCATGAGGGTCGTATTAATTAGCTTGTTCATATTCATCTTGCCTCATTCAGTACGGTATTTGATTTGCTCCTTTCACTTGTTACTTCCTCATTACCTTCCGAATGTCATACCGATATTCCAAATTAGTTTTTCAATTGACCACAGCCTCGGTCTTCTTTTTAGTGTATTTCCTTTGTATCTCTGCACAACCAAACGGAAAACTATTGCGCACTTTCCTAATCTCCTTGCCTTTGGCACTTTTTATAAAAACGAGCCAATTAAAATTCCTGACTGCAGTGAACATGCTTTTATTTTTTATTTACATATTCGCATAATATTTTCACTTGGACTTTAATATTACCGCGCCTAGACACCCAGCCCATAATATAACCAAGTACAAGTAAAGGCTAAAAGAAATGCAAATCCAACATTTAAAAGACAACAACACAATTGGATTAGTTCAAAATCACATTTAAACAAATTTATTACAGGACACTAAGCAATGCCTTAATTATTTACAACGTAGAGGTTACCACTATTATTCTGAAAATGCAACAACTTTTATTATCCAATATAGTTACCTTATTATAGCATATTCCTGTTTCTGCAACCCCAGAACTAACTTATCAAAATAGCTCCAACTGTATTAAATTTAACTGATAAAAATAAATGGTATTACTTATCTAACTGGGTTTGTGGAATTTGAATGTTTCATCGTCGCCGCCACCATGCAACTCAAAGTAATACCGAAAACAACCAAACTAGGGTGCCCGTTAGATAATATCATTTGGCGATAAAGTTCATAAACAAATATATATTTGCAAAACATCCCAATTAAACACATTAAAAATACATATTTGACCGTCTTGCATAACGATCATGTTGCAGTGTAACTCTGATCCGTCAACCCGTAGCCTCGATATTTTGGTACCACGGGCAATGGAATATTTATTAGTATGACTAATAATATTAGCACAACACCATCCGGTGTGAGTGTAGATTGAACATCGTCGTTTATCGTTGTAGATGCTCCTACGACTCTTCTAATTGAATAGTCCGTGATGTTCACCAAATTTACGGTAATTAATTCGATCAGACATATAATGCTTTCGGGCAATTCTCTTTCTGGCGTGCTCCGACATTATTTGACATTTTGGCGAAGTCACTTTGTCTCCTGCTTCCGGCAGAAGTGCAATAACCTGCATCATTGGCAAAGCAACTCAGAAAAAGGATCTTCGTGCAGCATTTCGGAACACCGGTAGAGCTGCTTTTTCTCTCAAGCATTAAACGGAATACTTCTATTTGTTTTCAGACATGATAAACCTAACTAATTTCCCAACTGTATTAATGAGCCGTGTCTTCTTGAAAAGTGCCTGAAAGGTATGATTTGCATGTCGAATTGTCATACCTCAGTTGACATCCAGGTTTCGTAAACGGGAAGCTATTTGTATCGCGAATTTTTCGCACCCATCTTGTGCATATTCTGATTTCACTTGCCTTCGGTTTATAAACTTCGAACACTGTATAAACAGTCAGCCCTGCCAAACAGAAGATTCGGTATTCAATGTTGAATTAAACCGGAGAACCGGAGAATTCTACTCAGATCATGCACGAATACTTGTGACCAATATCTGCGTCCACTCTTAGACCGGGGATTTGCAGAGCTATTAGACCACGCACTTGTCCGTTTAGTTGTCTGCAGCTGGCTTCGGTGTGACGCGCCCGAGCAGCATTTGTGTGTCGATACGCGAAATCACACACTATTAAAGCGCGATCAGTCAGCATGCACTGAGTTTCAAATCACGCACCAGATAGATCTGATCAGGGCACCTCATTGGCATCCCGGTTCCACTTGCCTACACAGGGTATATACTCGCGTTGATCCTCCTAAAATAGCTCATAATAGCATCATAATTTTGGTTCTGGAAAAGCAAACGGTTGCTTTTCGTTGTCTGATGCATAGCGACATTTTGCATTGGCTTTAACTGCGATCCATAGAAATGTGTTCATCTATCTGCGCGTATCACATATTTCATCAAGACTGAACCGTACGCCCTAAAGTGCGTAAATTAGAAGCTGCAATCCTTCTATTTGACCAAGATGATACTAACTTAAAGCAATCTGTCACATTTAACACAATATTAAAAACGTTAATTTAATTTAATAGACTAAGATTGCTTATTCATGTATCCAAGTGGCGGAGCCACTTCTTTAATGCATGTGAGATTATTTATAAAACCCCAAATTTGTAAATGTGTTTATAATAAGTAGGAGAAATGAACGCATCCTTATTGTAATCTGCGGTGATGTTCTGTTGTTACATAGCTCAGTTATTTCGCGTTGGATTTTCAGATACTTTTATCTTCCACGCCATTAATAATTAAAAGGATGGCACAACGAATAGAGTCGTCTGTCTAGTAGACAAGAAAACGGAAGCAGTCTGTTTGCTCAGCATACTTGAATAGCAAATAAAAAATATATATATCGTAGAAGGCAGAAGTCACGATTACACTCCACACGAAAATCTGCCTCGACGGGTAATCGAACCACAGTCCACGAATTTCCGGTCCGTTGATCTACCACTGAGCTACCGAGGGCTGACGATTAGGTGCGGAATTTAACACGTGACTTCTGCTTAGTGCGCGACGTTTTGCCAATGAGCTCACAGTATCTGTCCTGGTGTTGTAGATCGGCTCACTCACTCGTCACTTCCCAGTGGACCGAAGTAACTGTCCATCCGAAGTCCAAAGGGCGATGGTAGATTATTTGAAGGATTTTGTGAGTAACATAAGTATCGTAGAAGGCGGCAGTCACGAATAATCTACCATCGCCCTTTGGACTTCGGATGGACAGTTACTTTGGTCCACTGGGAAGTGACGAGTGAGCGGGGCCGACCTGCAACACCAGGACAGTTACTGTGAGCTCATTGGCAACACGTCGCGCACTAAGCAGAAGTCACGTGTTAAATTCCGCACCTAATCATCAGCCCTCGGTAGCTCAGTGGTAGAGCAAAGGACCGGAAATTCGTGGACCGTGGTTCGATTCCCCGTCGAGGCAGATTTTCCTGTCGAGTTTAATCGTGACTTCTGCCTTATACGATACTTACGTTAATCACAAAATCCTTCAAATAATATATATTTACATATATATCTAATTAAATCTTCATTGATTGGTCATGCAACATGCGCTTTGTTAACTTGCTGATGCATGCATAATTGTAATGGTACCCTGGCCATCCTACATATTTGTCACGGATTGAAACTTTTGAGCATTGACTTCATGTCTCGCTAATTATAAATGTTCTATTGATCAATGTAGCGATATTTCAATCTGATTTAATCATGGCTCTCTCATGGCACAATCCGAAATCCGTTGAAAATGCTTAAATTAAGCAAATATTCTATTATCTCACATAGATAGATAAATAAATAGGATTGATTTCGGCATTTGTTAGATCTGCACATAAAAATGATTTAAATAAAGTGAGCTAACAAAAAAGATGTGGCAGAACTATTCAATTGGCGTTTGATACATTAGTGATCTAGGACATATCAGCATTTTGGATCTCAGCAGGATTCATAAAGACTTTGAGCCAAGTAATTAGACTAATCTTGACAAGTCGTATTCCCGCAAAATTTTAATGATTTGCAGACCGATAGCAGTGGCCTCGTTGTTGCTAGTACGCTACGTCATACGCTCGTGTGTGAAATATTCCTTGACATTGATTTGAAGTTCGCTGTTTTAGCTTGCCACTGCATAATCAACAGCGTAGGTTTTACGGGTTCTCGTAGACAGACTCCTAGTGATTGACAGCTAAGGGCAACTAGAAACTACGGTACTCTTTTGCTGTATATCTGGCTGAGCAGTTCGAATTCTTATGACACACAGGGTTGTCGGCCACTAGACCTATAGGAACTACGGTGGTAATAATGCTTGTTATGCAGTTTGACTCAACCGCATACATGCATCTTCCCATACAACGTAACAACTAAGTTTTTAGTCAAATGTGAGTAAATGATTAAAGAATTAGATCTGTCGTCCGGTGGCCAAGTGATCTGAACGCTTGCTTTGCAACCATATGGTCACGGGTTCAAACCTTCGTAGGAGTGGGCGTCTTCGCGGTATAATCAGCCTGCGCGCAACTGTTGGTGGTCGTGCTGGCAGCAAAGCCTCGTTACGGCGTACAGCTGACACAATATATATTATATTTTTAGGTGTGTTTTCTCCGAAAACGTTGGTTTTTAGATTCAAAAAATCTCATAGAACTGGAGCGAAAAAATAATTATTCCTTATATATCAAATTGCACTGCACCAATAATTCTCGAGCAATGACAGTAGGCTATCTATTCTAGGCGTAGTGCTTCTTATTTGTCCGTTGGACAAATTAAATAAAATTGACGCTAATGAGTTATAAAAGGGACATATATTTCAGCCTGATATAATAAAATACAGAAAAGGGGTCAATGAACTGTAAGAATAGTGAAAGACCGCTTCTGGAAATTGCACTCAAAGTTAGATCTAGTAAATTATATTGTATTTTTGTATTATATTATATATTGTATATCATATATATATGTGTATACACATTGTATTATTCCTTCAGGATCTGCCGGATTATATGCACGTGTGACGTACGTTTATGGCAAATGGCCAATTGTAACCGATGTATTTTTCCTTTTTTACTTTTGCCAATGGATCTGAACGCACAATGCAATCAACTTCATTAAAATTTAAATAAACTGAAAATGACGGTCAGTCCTAATTAATGCGTATAATAAGCCAATATCTTCCGAAAATGTGCCTGAATATTTGCCCATAAAGCGAAAGTTAACTTTAAAGAGTTGGCACGGAAATGAACTGAAGGAATTTCAATGAAGCCAGCTTTTCGGAAATATTAACTTTTCAATTAGTCTTTACGATAGTAATAATGGGCAGAATTCATAGGTTTCGAAGAGATATGAAGTTCTGCTTGCGGACATTTTGTTGAAGCGCAAAGTTGTTTGATTCACGCCGGAAGCACTTTATTTTTCCCAACATGATATTGAGAGCTATAATTCGTTTGGATATGTATTCTATGTATACCTTTGAGGATGAGTTGAAGTTTACGGTCACAGTGGAAACATATATTATGTCAACAAATCCATTATAATATGGTAGAGCGCAATGGATTTTCTTCTGCCTATCATGGATTCGGGCTGGGAAATCATGCCATCAAATAAGACACTCAACAGCATAGGTTTATTGCGCCAGAAAACTAAACAACCTACCTAGATTTTTATAGTACCTTCCTTATGTGCAAAAATGCGAGACTCGGAAACTATGTTTCTGAAAGAATTTACAGCTCTTCCCTTAGCGCTTTATGGGCTCACTATGCGATTCTACTGAGGTGGGCTGCGGTGTTTTATAACGTTCAGTGATGATATTGCCATTTTAGTAGGTAATATTAAATATTCACAAAAATGCTTGCAGCACGAGCGTTTAGATGACAAGAAGTCGAAAGCAGAAAGAGGAATACTCCTACATTACATCGGACAAGTGTCAGGTTATGCCTGGTAAAATATAGGTACTTGTATTTTAAAAATATTCACAGATGTTCACTAAACTATTATTCCAGGTATGCATACTATTGGGTATTTTTTAGTTTAAATAGTATGATTATTTTGGCCGTGGTCTCAGTAGCATGAAAGCTTCATTCATATACCTTGCGCTAATCAAAATTGGCTTGATATGCATAAACACCTCTCTGCCTGAGACTGTCCGTAATATAAGTGTTTTACTCCTGTGTCACAATATATACGTATGAAAGCTGGTAGAATAATTAAAGGATATTAATTTATTGTGAAACGAAGAACACGATTTTGTTGGATGGCTTACAAACAGGTCTACTGTGTCGGTGTTGGCAGGCAAGTTGGGCGGCTTTAGCATTAGTATATCTGATGGTGGAAAGATGAGAGATTCCTCAAAGTATTAGAGGCAGAGTTGCACAGATGGTATGGCATACCATATTAGAATTCACATGCGGTGAACATCACAAGCGGGTGCTGAATCTTCTACAATGCATTCTACCCAACATCCCGGGAAGGTGTTTAGTGAAACAGCACGATTACTATTCATTTTTGAATAAAAAATCACGAGACTGGTAGACGAAACACGCCAGGTCACTGTTCACGGCAATTTGACCTTAAGTGCACAATAATTATTTGTAATCGCCTCGGAAACCTACAAATGCGGCATATTCAAAATCTCTCCGATCCAGATAGACGGAAATTCTGTCCTATAATTTTGGTCACTGAACTACGAACTCTACGGAAATATTTGAAGTCGAATTTAGTTCGTGGGCAATTCATTTTAATCCAAGCCAGGATTTGTAGGATTAGAACTGAGGTGATAAGTCAACTTAATAAAATTGTATTTGTCTTTGATGCTCAGGGGGATCAGCGCCAAATCACACAATATTCAGTAATCCCATTAACCCCGCTCCGTCAGTTAGGCAAGCAAGAATGTGGGTGTTTCAAATTCCAGATTTAATGGACACCGGATCAAATGGGTTCAAGGTCAGGTCAGCCATCTCTCGTCCAATATTCCGTTTGCACGCAAGAGCAAAAATAGTTTATTGACCCGTTGTGGGCTTAACGCCTGCTCGGCATTTCAGCTACCATTACGTAATCCCATTCAACGCTTTTTGCGGTTGTATTAAGCCGTGACGACAAGCCAGCTAAGACCTGCCTTGTGAGTGCAGAAACAGTCAGTTGTTGACCTACAGATACCCCGGTCCTAGCACGATTGCCGCCGTTCATCTCATGGCATTTCACTGATTGGGAACACCCTTGGGACTGTATAAGAGAATTATAGTTTTTGTATTGTTTACGATTAGACAATGGGAAATGCGAGCGCTTATTAATGATCGTCTTCTTATTGTGCTATTTAAACAATTGGAGGGAATTAACTGTTGCCGAAAGACAGTTTACTTCTCGGCGGTGGGCCCGACTGTAAAGGTGTAAATACAAAACGATGCTGACATGAATTTCTTTACATGAATTTCCGCCGGCTAATGCTTAGCGAATAATAATCCGAAAGTCTCCACCCAATAGATTATGAGACCTAATATATAGAACGGATAAATTCACGGCATTAAAACTGGATATGTCTTGCATCTATAACGTAAGTTACGCCAAGGAAGCACAACATCAAATTCATCCGGAAATTTATAAAATTACCAACATAATTGTTTGAAGAATATTTGTTATAACACAAGCTTCACTATAAAAGGCTAAACACACCCCATACTTCTCAGTGCAGAAGGCATAAGATACCATCCAATTCCTTGGACAAAAGTGCAGCCCAATGTTCCGTGATGTACCGTCATCATATATGCTGACGAAGAAAATCGTGTTTTTATTCGGGAATAAACACATACCAAATAGGACCACAGATATACGAACGTGACCTATGAGCTGGCGCGGGTACAGATTTCCTGAGGTTGTAGGTATTGGCTGAAAAGCTTTGGAAGTAACTGTCATGAGACTAACTGAAAAGCTAGCGATATTGCTTTAGTGCTGAATTAACGAGATACGTTTCCCCAAACTGGGAGAAATTTAACATAACTCAAATATAAATGGGTTATATGAGAGCATAACTAGTGAAAATAAACTTGGCACTACTACCTCCAACTACCTTAAAAAGCATGGAGTTCATTATCGCTCAAGCGCCCTAAGGATACTTGTGGGTAGTGCATGAATTAGTTTGTAGCATCACCTTAGTAAAACTAAAATGTAGGTAGCACTAGACTGCTGATAGCTAAAGAGTAGTGGATGCTAAGGTTAGAATGGATGCACTCTGCAAAAGTAATTCAACGCTTTCGATCGGCTGGCTCCGCGCATTTTAATTATCTTTGAACGTGTCCATATTCCACGTTTGCATCTTGCTCATCAAATATCGGACCGCTTTCGTCCACAGAGTTTAGATAAACAAAATGGGGCACAGATTGTATGGTTCACAGACAAGGAACAAAGTACTGACTTCGATCATTATAGCAGATCAGCGAAATTGTTGATATGTCAACCGATCCCCTTTCCTAACCCAACTGATAAATTTCAGATATGACTGCTACAGAAAATCGCGCATAGAAATATAATATGCGCACCGAAGTCTAGTTGTAAGGAAGTTACTTGTGTGCAAATGCTGCACGCTCGTGGAGAAACGAAAGCCACCTAATATCCCAAGAGCTTAAACTCAGCTTCTGTCGTACTTAACATTTAAGGACGCATATTGCTGATACCGTATACGGGCTCTTAAAATATGCTGCTAGAAACACTTATTTTCTGGCCCGATAAAGTTAGTTTAATTCATCAAGCCATTTCTTGTAAAATCCGTTGTGAAATGAACTACCCTTTTTGCTACTTTAATTGCTAAATTATAAAGATCCGTTCTCCTGTTGCGGACGGTATGTCGGTCGCACTACCAGGGGTTTATCTCAGATGATTCGCGAGCAAAACTTGGCCGGGTTATACAAAGGTGAGATGAGAGTTTCAAATAGCAATATTAGACAATACCCGCTGGAATTCGTAAAACGATACATTGTGAAGCACTTCAAATTTATATATTCAGAAGCGGCAATTTCACACAAAGTTCATTTAAACATCTCGTCTCTATTGCCAAAACCATTTACTTTCGCTAATATTGTCCCGAATTGCATGTTAAATAGGTATGTCCGTCCATTACTACCTCATGGGTATAGGGTCAAATATTACGTGATTAGCATGCATTTTGTTGTCGATCTCATAATTATATTTACTTTGACCCACATCTGCAATGTAACCTACAGCTAACGATTCCGCAATTCAGAAAACCGGTACTCAAGTTTTCAGTCAATAGTTGACGCTAGCTGCTTTTGACCTCTGCTAGTTAAATGTTTCATTCCGATGAGAATGTACCCGAAAATATCAGCTCAGCCAAAATCTCCTACGTACATTCCGGACTGCAACTACTTTCCATCTGCTTTTAATACAGCTTTCATTTCCACCAACGTTAAAACTTTGATTGTTTACGGTACCCGGTATGATAAAACGACAATGTCATCGTGTGTGAACAGTTCACTTGGCGTCGAGGACATCAAACCGAAGTCAATAAGGACAGCTACTACCCACTTGTCCGAACAATTAGCTACGATCCTTTAAGTTTGTCACGAAAAATTCGGGTTCCCAAAATTTGGCAATATGGAATGGTCACTACTGTTTACAATCTTGTGATCGTACGGCGCACTTAAACTACTGTCCAATCACGCTCCTCCCAGTTTTATCCAAATTATTGAAACCGATATTTACTTATGCTTTTTAATGATGTCTTGCGAGGAACAAGCACCTAGTTTTAAACCTACATGGAAACTTACGATACTGCCCTGCCAACTTGCTGCTAGTCGAAGCAAGCTGTGCATACTCAGCCGATGTCAGAGTAGATATCGAAGTTGTTTACCTGGACTTCTCAAAAGCGTTCGATAGGTTGAACCACCGTGTTCTCCTTCACAAACCCCGAAGCCATGTAATCTTGAACCCTGGGCTGGGTGTGATTGAAAACTTCCTAGCTCATTATCAGCTGCAAGTGAGAGTCGGCAGCTCCATTTCCGACCCAATTGACGTCCAGTGTGGTTTGCTCAATGATGGGAAATGAGTCCACTTTTATGCTTAGGATTCCTTAACTATCTTGCCAGTGTATTGCTGTCGAATTCTTTACCAATTTAGAGGAAGTCAAGAGGTGGAAACACACCAGAACAGTACATGATCGCAAGACATTGATAACGGATCTATACAGGAAGTATGCGTAGTTATCCGAAATCCAGCTCTATTTCAATGTGACCAAAAGTAAAACGTAAGTGAAGACATTAGCTTACCTATAAATACCGAATTAGGGACTTGCAGTTACAACGTACATTCTAAGAAAACTACCTGGCGGTGATTGTGCAGTACGATCTTTGTTGCTGGAGCTAGGCTGAAAAAGGCACCAAAACACGCCAGTCAACATATTGGACTGCTCCATTTGGCCTTCGGGAATTTCAAGCCATCAGTCTTTCCGAAATGATGAACACCAACGTGAGGCCTTTTGTGGAATATGAGATACAGGACTGGTTTCCATGGCAAAAGCGCGAGGTTAGTGCACTTACAACTCCACAAAGTAGAGAGATCAAACTCGTTAGAAGATTGCTTCATATATCCTACAAACGCAAACGACTGCCCTAAGTTTTTATTGCATTGAATATCGATCTCAGCGAGGAGAACTAATAATGTGTTTTTAAATATTATGTGATCAAATCAACCAGGTCGCATTATGTTGCAGCTGAACCAAAACACCAATCTGGGAGACCATGTGCACAAATTGGCTCCACACCCTACAGTATTTGTATTTTGTCGACAAAACGTTCTGTTTCCGCGTGTTCATTGCCTGAAATTACATTCCGACTCACCTTATTATGCCTATATTAAAGCTATTCAAACTAAGCCTCAATATAACACTTCCCAAAGTGCGTTACTTGCGAGATTTTATTCCACTTGAAGGACAAAATAACGCAACCCTATTCATGTGTTTAACGATTCAATTAGCAACATGCAGAAGTGGCATTGCTAGTATCCCCTTGATGTAGCCAAACTTGAGTAACATACCACATCTGCCTATTAAAGCAACATTCGAGTGATCGTTGTCGTTTCATATATTCTCAAACTTGTACTTAACTATAAAACCTCCCCATGCCATTGTATATATGCACACCTCGTTCCCACTTCAAAATATCGTTAGGCGTTAGTGCATTTAAATCACCTGACTTTTGTATAATTACGATGTACTTATTTGACAATACTTTACATATTTATTTTGATTAAAAATTATTCTACGAGACCTGTCAAAAACACGCATTCTACCTGCATAAAAGCAATGTTCATTCGTGCTTGGATTACTTGGTTTTAAGCTAATAAAATTACGCTAAACAAACCTAGTTGATTTTACTTTGCACCTTATGTTTAGGCATTAGTAACGCACGCTTGCTGAAAATACATTCGATTCGCACTACATATCAGCAGTCATTCGCTCCATATTCGATGCAATCTTCGAGATATATGTGCTATCAATGAAATGTTTCTTAATAGTTAGCAAATCATCCGTATTGAACAGAATCATATAAGTATATTGCGTCATTGGTTTCTTTCTTATTCCTTTGAATGAAATTATCACACAGGGGGAATAAAGTTGTTTGCTACAGTTAGATTAAGGTATATAAAGTTAAAAAAGCTTTAAATAAAATAGCAACTATTAAAACATATTTGTTTAATTGTATAGACCGTGTATACATGGTTTATCTAGATGCAGCTTTGCGGAACACTTGGGTATATTATGAATGCCATTGTTTTACCGGCGTTTAGCGCTTTAGTTGCATCTACACAAACACCAGATGAAAGCTGTACATGTCTAATTCGGGATTGCGGATGCGAACAACCTACGATATTCGATAAAGGGCTTTTTTGTTCAAGTCCGCTTAAGTAAATAAATGCTACTTGCACTCACATCAGGGATACTCATAATATACAGAAGATCAAATCAAAGACAATTATATGTATATTGGAATTAAAAGGATGTGGTGTAAAATATCACTTTAAATGCAACTTAACCAATACATCAGAGTCTAAATGTTGTAAGACAATAAAATGCGATAAGACGAAGTGATGGATAATAAACCTGTGAGAACTCTGCGTGTGTAAATAAAGAGCAAATTATCCTACATATAATCGTCCAGCATATATAAGCCGTCACTTAGTACCTGTGAAGAAAAATTCATCCAAACTTCAAAATTCCTATGAACAATGTATGCAATAAAGGAATAGCTGGATAAAATGCTACATTTAGATAATTGTGTAACCGGTCGCACAACGTTATTTTGCAACAGCCCAGTGAAAGGTAAGGAATAACAGTGCATCCGGTTGGCTAGTGTAAATGTAATTAACATATTTACATACAAGCTCGCGGTATGAAAAGATTATTGGGACTTAAAACATTGGATTATCGGCTTCAGACCATAGGAATTACACCAAACATTAAGCTTGGACCAATATTAGTGTTTTGACAAATATACACTGAGATATTTGACGTTGGATTATATAAGTATGCATTCGTCCTTCACAGTTCATAGGGCATATGCATATAAACTTTCCTGCAGCTTTAATATCTGGGCTGCAAAAGCAAATTTTGTATTAGGGCATTCAAAAGCCCTAATACGAAAGCTCTGGCATTATGGCCACCTGCGGTAAAATAGCGGAGTTGTTTCACCACCTCTAGCTGACATGTATAAGGATGATTATAATGGCCACCTACGTTTTCATTTATAAAACCTAAAGTCATGAATGGTGCATACACTACAACACAACATCCTCAGACTATTTACCTTCTTTAAACCAAGGCATTGAAAAAAGCTCAAATTAAAATTAAAATAACCAGTAGGCATAATGAAATTAACACTCACTGCAGAACATAAACTAAAGTGCGTGTCATATATATTTGACCGTGTAACTGGGTATGTTGCTTACGATAATTAGAACGCCGTACAAAAGTTGCACACATCAACGATGATTCCATACAAATAAATACTGCTGATAAACAGGGAGCTGTCATGGATATTAGGACTATTTGCATACTCATGAAGAAAGAAACCAGAGTCACCTGCACCCCTAGCACACTGTAGACACTATTCAGTGTGTATTGTAAAATATAGTGTGTATCCTAGTTTGCTGGTTACCAGCGGCAACTATAGAGGCAATCAGCAGCTTTGACTGAAAATTCCGGGGAAGGTTAACATTTTATGAATTATAAAGGCACAAATTACTTTCTAGGATTGGGCGATGTTTTGTTCGAAATGCGGATGTCGGTAATGGCAAAAGTCTGAAAGAGTTGTTAAAAATATTATTCAAGGGTATAGCAAATAACCAGCTTTCTGCTTTGGAATCATGGTTGGTAACAAAAGCGTTAGTTTAAATTAACTTAGCTTTCGAATTCATTTTTCTATCGGCATGATCAATTGGGTCTTTGTGACTGTATTGTGAAATGGAAAAATAAAACTTGCTCTGATTGGCAGATCTATACTCATAGTGCTACTTATCCTCCTATACTGATATAGTAACAAGGATAACGCCGATAACTTGAAGTATTTTCAGCAGCCACCAGCAATCACGATATATATGATTTTATATGAACATTTTAGCTTATAAATTGCTTAAGTGTTTGCTCATTAGTTTATTGCCAACTTATGCATTTAAAGTAAGTGGACATACAGTAAATAATTAATATATCGCTTTGCAGAATTGGCAATAGAGCGAGTGCAGAGAGCATTTTCGACTGAGCAGCATTACTTTAAGCATAAATAGTGTTGCGTGAAAGATCCGAACATAATATGGACTGATCCATAATAGTAATATATTTAATATCCTATGTATTAAGGGTTTCCTGCAATCGTGCGAGAGTTTCCGCATATACAGTGGTCTTGAGACTTCTTTTCCACTGAATGGTTGCTAGTCCTTCTGTAGCATTTTTTGAGTATATTGGCGTCGTTAGAATTGCAAACATTACGATTTTTTTGCATAATAATCATTTAGCTTAAGGCATTTTTCTACAAATATGGTTATATCCTTTTATATTTCCGTTTGTAATGCTTAGATGGTTGGAATTATCGAAGTAATACAGACGTAAACCAATCATTTTGACGTTAACTGCAAGGACGTTTGATCGTAGAAGAGCATCTTGATATCTACATGTCATGTATAAGTCTGTTAAATTGCAGAAAAAGTTGCTTTAATAAGAATAGCACCCACCCAATAGTAATGAATGAATGTTATGATGGCAGAACTTCAAAATTATAAGGGATACCATATTTAAACATCCCAGCTGTCAAACGTCCCTTTTTATTAAAAATACACTGCGCATAATATTGCTTATATATATATGGATATATATATGTAAGTACAAAATACTAATTATGTGTTTTCAAGAAAGTAGGTATTTAGTCATGATTAACCCCGGCGTAGAATTTACATAAATTTATACAATTCAGGTACCCATTATAGCGCATACGATTTTCATAGATATCTTACTGAACTCCTCAGCTCACATCGAAAAGTAAACTTTAAAAAAATAAAATTGTTCTGTCATTCGTATGACAGTTAAAACTAAATACGGCCATCAATTGTGTTTCGCATTTAATTATTCTTAAAACCGTTTTATAGCAAAGGTTCACAAACATCTTTTCGTTGCATCTGGGGTGGGGAAATCAGGAAGTATTATTTGTACCTGGAATCCGTGGCCCTCATATGTTTGCATGTTAAGTGACGGGCTCAACCTTTGACTGTCATCCATATTTTTTTAATTTAAGGAATTGGATAGCACGTTGCAGCCGACAATGGCATACAGGTTATTTCGTAGTTTCCGCCAGCGGTTTACGTAAGGTAAACTTTCAGCAATTAAAATTAGTCTGATAGCTACTTATTGCAACTAATCGAGCTCTTGTGTCTCGATTTAGTTGACTGCAAACTATGCTGGTAAGTCTCACCCCACTATTGTCTTATTATGAAAAGGAATAGGCAGACGAGCATTCCGTTATATCCGGTATATCCAACTTATATTGTCGAAAGCCCTTGATAAGCAACACGAGTTTACTGCTAGGTACATATCATGTTTAAAATCCAAAAATTTAAATTTTATTGTTTTATTGCTATTCCATGTAGCTGTGTAATTTGTGATTCAGAACTCAATGACCGATTGCATTAAAGAAACAACGGCAAGAGCTAGTCAACCTGAATTTGCGTTGCGCTAACGTAATTTACATATTGCGTACAAAACAAATATTCCGTTATTTGGTCACATGTGAAAATTACCTGACTCAGGCTAGTGGTATCTGAAATATATTTCATATACCAGCAGGTTTACCATGAATTACCGTAAATCAGCAAAAGTCAGTTTTTTATACCAAATAAGTTACTAAAAATATGTCAAATATTTGTTTTATTATTTGAAAGAATGTTAGAGCAAGCAAATGTTTTCATTACTGATAGTTTTCCTCTAGCCCACAGTTGTCTAAACTAGTGAGTTTCTAACATACAAAGAAAAGCTTTTGAAAATTGATCTAAACAAAAGTAGTAGAGCACAATTAGCTGGTCTCGTTTGTATATTTGAAAACTCTCAATACGTTATTTTTTGCATCAAGTATTTGCACCTGACAAAATCTGCGTGTCCATACAATTTTGTTTATGGCCGCACTTAAGGATACTACATGTAATTACTACATGCTGCAAAGCGGTAGTATTGTGTTAATTAGAGCGAAAGATATTGAGCTATTCATATACAAAGATAAACCTTGAGACTAATGCAGATGATTAATACAAATGAGAATAATATACATATAACTGCATTACTATATAAATGCTTAAAAATACATCCACATAAATTGTAACGAACGGCTTATAGAAATGATGAAAAACACTTTCGGAAATATGCAATCTTTTATGATTTTTTTCGAAAAATTCATAACCTTTTTTGAGAAGCTAAAATTAAATGATGGTTAATTAAAAAATACAATAACCGATAGCACATCTACTCTTTTAACTGACAATCTCAACTTAAATGTCTAATAATAAAATGGCTTTTCCCAAAATGTCAAGTTAGGGATACTGATAAAAGACTAAGTTAAATGCGACCAATTAGGTGTGTAATACTAAAGACTTTATAATGACAAATAATTATATAGGTCAGGTAAAGAAAGTGTGAAAATCAAAAGATACAAATAATAATCATTTTGATGACTACTAAATGTCACGGTAGATAACAAATGGGAGAAACATATATTTTACTCTAAGAAAATCATCAAGAGAACAAGGATTATGAAAAGCGTTTTTTATTCACCTCGACAGTCGTTAAAATTATGTTGACTGTAAATATCTAAGAGCTGTTATAGTAAGTAAACAATAAATGTTTAAAACTAGTTGATATAATGTCAGCTTAATTTATAGAATATAATGGAACCTTTAGAAGGCATGGTGTTTAATAAATCGAAGAAAACTCATTACTATTTGTCTTATTATTTTTAAGCTAGTGAAGCTTTTGCGAGACGAGACGTTCGTGTCAAGTTAAAATGGAACATCGCTATTTCCATTACGTACAGATTGCAACTGTTAACAATGTTACTGCTAGAACTAGGGATATTACTATGCTAAGCAAGCAATTATTTATCCTCATAAAAGGTGTTGCTAAAGTACACAAGTATGATATTTTGAGCATATCAATTTCTGACACCAACTCGCATGTCATATTGAAGGACGATAAATTACCTGTTGTTTAAATATATACATGTATATATAAGAGGAAAAATGGGACTCCGTCATTAAAAAAATGGTTAGAAGCAGCAAAACATCTGCATCTAAAGTATGTTATATAGATTATATACACCTGCAAGCCCTATGGAGCTAAAAGGGGAGGTAAAACCTTTTAGGAAAATCCTTCTAAGCGATTAGTTTAATCTCCACAATTATTTGAATTTTATATTGATAATTACGTCAGCTTTTCTATGCAAACACAAAATTATTTTAGCAACCTTGTTTCGATTGGCGCAGAAATCCGATGTTAACTGCCAGTTGTTTAGTTCCAGACCACAGCGCTGTATGGAAATTCGCAGTTAGTAACAAATATTTAACAGATAAGCTGCTTTGAAATCAATTAGTCCCACGGGAATAATGAGTGAAAAAGATTTACCCGCGGCTCTATAAGCAACAGCACTGTATTGAAGCAAAAGCACATTCTATGATATAATACAGAGAACTTAAAAAATTTACCATGCCGCTTATAAACTAATGGGTTGAAAAGCTTAGCATTATTGAACATCTTGGCATAGAATGTGTAAAGTTTCTGTTACAAGTTAATACAAGCTAAATAAGCCAATATTGTAATTGTGAATTTCGGATTCCTAAGAACTAAACCAATATGCAAAACTGTGCACTATATTTGCAGCTCAACAAGCTATATGAAGCAAACACATATGAATGTCTGCCAGAAAATGAAATACTAGTAGAACAAATGGCCGCAGTTCCAACTGCGATGGTCGATTGGCAACGGTTTACTGAATGCTCTTAATGTTCAACACACGTTCGACTTCACGTCAACTGGCTAGGGCAAATAATACATCTCATTCAGTTAGAGCGTACTATACTAGGCGCGCACGTGTCTACGTACTTTAAATCTACTGACGAATATTTTAGGCTAGGTACACATCAAAACAATAGTCATTTTATTCCGATTGTTGACGAAAGGTTTACAAAAGATCTACATATATAAAAGCATTTTCATAATATTTGGTTACATTTACCAAGTCAATGGCTAATGTTGCTATACTGTTCTATATTACATTCTTTAATGTCAAAGACCACACGTATTATTTTACTGCTATCCTCAATGCAAACTGGTTTTGCTGCATGAGGTTTAAACTGATTTCCACGGATATTGATGACTTAAAAAATTGAACCTTCTCTTTCACGCACTAAATGCAGATTACCAACAGCCTTGCAAAACCAAGATGTTAAGCACAGTATTATGTAAGCTAACGTAACATAGGTGTGGATGTTATTCACTCATCACACGGCAATTACGAAAATTGACTTTGTAGCTGAGCTTGTGTTAAGCGATTGTGTAGAATCATTCACAGTCATTAAAACATTTTTTTCTTGTTGTTATATCGCACGGCATGAGCTACTATAAAAGAACCTATTATAAAACGTTAAAAGAGCAGAAAATAAAAAAGCGGCTAATTTATTCAAAGTAGACGAGCAGAAGGGTTACGTACAATCATTTAGTTTTAGTTGACTAATATTATTACATTATTTGAAACTTTCTACATCAGAATTCAAAACGGCATTTTGGAAAGCATTTAAAATGCGTTGGTTAGGAATTTTACACAACTTATTTTCAATGGAGCACATGCACTTGGTTCCATAAGTTGAAAATACAAACAACGAATTTCACACCAAAACTGGATCAATATCGCAAATATTATCATAACTGTAGAATATATGGTTTCGTGTCAGTCAAGGGATATTTGCGACTTAGTATTTTGAAAGTGTTTGCGATGCCACACATATTTTGAAGCGTTGTAATAACTGCTAAGTTAGATCTAGCAAATGTTTGCTTGCTGAGCAACACGAGACTTTAGGTGAATATGCTAGATATGAAAGCGCCACGGATTACATAGCCAACTACATTGCATCGCACATACTTGTTTGGTTCTGTAGTACCGGTCCCAAACATCTTTGCGGCTCCTTGTGAAACATCGACTTGTTGGATTCACATCAAAAATTATCTGCTTTAACGCAGAAAATTACCAATGTATTTTATAGATTTAAACAGGTATTGTAAAAATAGACCACTCATCTACTATTAAAACCACATGCGATACCGAGGTACTGGATTGTTTGAACTGTGCGCTCCACGCTTTGTGATAACCTTAAGGGTGAGCAGTGCGGAAAGCAGCTTAGTAACAGCGTATAACCTGTTGGATATTTGGAACAGACAGCCTTTGAACGTCGATGAAAGGAGAAAGTGAAATAAGTAACCAGGGGGACAATAGGTAAACATCAACAATGTTGTATGGCTGGAATGTTATCCGCGTCCTATGATTGAAAATATTCACATTAATTCCCAGTTTATGGATCATTTTACAAAAGCTGCCTGAGCTATGACGACCCACTAATTTTATTATTTGTAATGACATGTGCGTACATCAAATTCAGCATTCAACTTGAATTCATTCGGTATGTATGCAATCCTATTGAGATTATCTCGCGTATGGCTCATTTTAAAAGCCCTTGTTATCTAGCTCAAATTCAGTCCCAAGCGTGACATAATTAGGGGGATTGTAACTTGATGACGATGCAGTTACCTAGTTGTCTCCGGAGACTTCAATTTGCAAATGTATAAGTCACCGATACTCCAAATAAACAACACAAGACAGGCTGGAATGAAAATATTAAAAGCACACTACCGCTACCAAATCAGTTGTGCCGGCTTTGGTGTCATCTACATTGAAACCTATAAAGTCTTAGACCTCATGGATCGGGAAATTTTTCTCCAAAACATGCCTTCGTGTGCAATCGGATACATGGAACTTGTAATGATTAAAACGTTGCGCCTTCAGCTGTGGCTTAAGTTTTAGGTTAAAGCTTTCTGTTATGAACTATTAAGGTGGAATGCAGTGTCCTAGAGATATTGGCGTTGGTGATGCGCCTATTCTTGATTTTAAACAATAACCTTGCGCTTGTCATGAAATCCCGCATAGCAATGATTACCAATGTGACATGAGAGTCGTTCGCATGTCATAATGATCATGGCGTGTTGCAGTGACTCAGCGAGTGCTTTTGATAGGCAAAGAAGAATAGATCCATTTTTAAGGTGGATAAGTGCAATAGGGTATATTTAGCCACGAGCATCGTTAATAATATAATCTTAGAGACTCCATGCTGATAACCGCAACACTCTAATGCGATCTTGATGTGGTGATGCAAGGAGACCTCGGCTGTTCGTGGTAATGCATAAAGACGTCAAAAACCGCAAACAAACACGATCTTTAAGAGGACATTATCGAATGATGATTTCTATAACTTCCCCAAAATGCTCAAATGGTATGTGAGTTCTGAAATGGAGTACGTGGTATAGACTTGGCAACCGTGGTTAATTCGCGTCCTGGTTTAACGGATAACTAACAGCTCAGGGCAACGGATTATATGAAGGGAAATCTCAAATTTCACTGTCAAATGCAACAAAAATATTTGGAGTTAACATAAAATAGTTTGCTCTCTACCGAGCTAATTACTTCTGGTGTAGTAGAAGAAGAAAAACCCTGCACACACTGGCCACCAAAACTAAAATCTACGCCAAAGCCCAAAATGTTAAGGTTTATTAGCTAAAACGGAAAACAAATTATAGCCAGAAGGATTGCTGCTAAAAATAATTGTTTTGGTATTTGTCACAAAAATAAAACTACAATGGAATAACCTAATATGTTAATCACTATAAAACACCTTTGAATCTAGGCTTTAAATTATCTTATTTATCGTAAAAATGATAATATTATTATCTTATTCAATTTGAAATACCTTACCTCTTCATAAAACCGTTTCAGGTTTGTTGAAACACAAAAATAAAAAGTATTTTAAACAGAAGCACAACGAGGCGATCTGTGCTGCACATGCTTGGTTGAAGTTATATGCGTAAAACTAAAGACCGTTGGTCACATTACAAAACCCGTTATATTTTTACATAGCTAAAGCTTCCCAAAAGTGAACTTTTGTATATGTGCAGTATTACCAGATTTTTCATTTACCAAGGCGAAGATGTTACCTCCAGAAGATGAAAGCGAAAGCAAATGTATATTTTAATTACTATAAAATAAACCTGGTGGTGGAAATGAACACAATACTTTTTAATGCACAACTAACGAATACCAAACCGGAACTTGTCTTAATATCTCGTAATACCTATAGAGAGTTAATGTATAAAATGAAAATATAAAGATCGTGAAAGTTAATGTGGTCCGTATTTGTGTACGTTTTCAGCAATATAACAGCAGTACGGCTCTGAAATGGAACCGGGGACTGCGGTCTTCACAATGCAAATTTGCTTCTTGTGTTAGTGGATCGGTCTTCTATTACACCACATCTCAATAATATGGAAACCTCCCCGGTGCCTGATGTTAACCCCGTTGTTTGGGCACTTTTATTTTAGCTGCAACTCCGGGTGCATCGGTAGTTTCGATCTCGAATTCACTGGTATCCATTCGAAATAGTTCGAGACAGAGACATTCTACTGCCATTGGCTGTATTTGGACTATCGACGCGCTTTACGACGCATACAGCTCCGGACAGTGCTCGCTGCACTAAATAGGGACGCACTCACTCCAGATGCTATATAAAGGAACCTGATGGATCTACTTCCGAATAATCCATGCATGGTCACCAAATATGCAAAGGACGCCAAAAATGGTTTTATCATATTTATCCTTTTGATAGTATGGGCATTTTGCGTTTTTGCTTTTGCCGAATCATATGTTTAACGAATCGAATACAACTGCATACTAACTACTTTAACACTGAATGTTGTGGCTGTTGTGCTATTGAGAAGAGTATATATGAATGCAAGCAAAACTGCAAACCCGTCCACATAACGTATGGTTTGTGAAGTTGTGGGATGTACATACTTCAGTATGCAAGCAGACACTTGGGTAACATGTGGTGCTACTCGTTAGGTTTCAGCACTGCACACGCTTTCAGTTTGTTCAGAGAAAGCGAATAATTTGCCCAAACTGAAAGTTACCTAGAAAGTAATAGGATGTCGACCTAGTATCGCCTATTCCAAGAAATATTTATTTCCTGTAGAAAGGTGCTATCAAAACAAGTGCTTCTCTGAATGCAGCCGTCGTGGTGCTCTCCATGACAGATCCAATGTTTGAATATCGCCGTCGATAACGTAAGCCTGTATGTTTGTACAGTCGGTACAGCCTCACACAATTCGGGAAAGTAATACAATAAGCCAATAATGAAACAGTTTCCACGCGGTGTCACAGGGATGTATTATGTTGTCGATACCAACCATCTCGTTAGGATACTCGGCCTTCTTAGTTTGCGTTGGTGCTTGGTTAGCCAATACAAATGGATTCGAAGAACCCTGTTCACTTAATCAACTGTCTCTTTACTGGTAGTTCCCAAGAAGCCGTGACTATACCGTTATGCATATTAAATTATTTCCCTAGTTTTCCTGTTCTTTGTAAAGGTATTATGGCACTTATTTAATCATTGACTTTTTGACAATGATTCTTGTAATAGATGTAAGGCCAGGTTTGTATAATAGCACAACAGAACCAAAGGATATGTTGCTTAGAAACGGAACAGTCCACATTAAACACTTGCAGAATCCGGTTTATGTCGAGGTCCAAAAATAATGAGGTGTCAGCCGGTTCCGAACTTAATGCACGATTTTGAATAACTCTTTATGTCGCTAACCTGCCCCACTTAGCGCAGAAATGATGTGCCTCGTAAATTTTTCCTTTGGTTTCCTTGCTAGATGATCAATCGCCGCCGCTTAGACATATCTCCTTAGTAAGCGCAATGTAAGGGATATGTGTTGTTGCTATCCACCATCATCTTCATCGTCATCATACACGTTAGCTAGAGGTGGGGAACACCTCGGCTACTGTGCCTCAGTTGCTATCTACCAGCGCTCATTAATTGCACTCTGAAGGAAAACCATGGAAAGCCATCATTTGTTACATGGACAATAGTCTCTGGGTTGGCGAGGATGAGTCCGATCTATTGCGTCTACATTCGCGTGTTGTCTCCCACTGTTGTATCGACATATGAAATCAAATAACTGCTACCTCTTCTCAGCGCGTACTTTGTCTACCTACATCCTTAATGATTGCAGCCAGCTAGGTGACGAATTATCCATTCCACAAATCGTTATTTAAGCAGTCAGTGTCGAATCTGCTTTTTGAAAAACAAGGTAACAAATTTTATATTAGTCAAGCTAAATAACTCATTTTTCTCGAGCATCCGGTTCTGCTAAGTCAAGATACGACTCGTTCTAACCGATATAGTTATTGAAGCCACACTGCAGCACTAATAACTTAGTAACTAGTATATTCAACAAACTTATTTATGTAACAATTGTGATAAGTAAGGGCATACGAATAAAATTGTCGTGCAAAGAGATTTCCGCAGCTGATTAAATGCTTCCAGGAATTCGGTGAAAAATGCTAAGTTTCAATCATTTTGCAGGAATGCATTCGACTGTGTAGTAATAGTAGAAACGTTCCAGGTATATTGTAGGTAGTTTTTCGCCAAGTATTTACAAGTTCCGTCATTTTAGCATCTGTCCTTTTGCCCGATTTCGATGTAATACATCCTAAGTATACTGCTTCGTCCGGTTGTTAGGCTCCCTTTGATGACTTAAGCTTCGTACCTGCATCTAACAGACAGTTTAATAAACCAACTAATTTATTCTAATGTTCGTGCTTCGTTTTGTAAGTAAACATAACATTAGCAAATTTTGCTAAACACATATTTGTTATCAATCGATACAAGTACTTCTACACCAGTGGTTGACATTTGTAAGCATGTTTGCTAAGTCACAGGATATTTTGTGGATTTTACAAAATCCGAACTTTATAAAAGGCAGATGTTGTCCTAACTATATTTAACCTTATCTTGCAAGTACCCTGACGCGATATTCAACGTAGATAAGTAAGCTTATAATTCTGTCGGGTCAAATAAGTCTTTGATTCTATGGAGAGGAGACGCATCCATGTGCAAATGTATTTAATAGCCTGTGGTAAATAAATTCGAATTACATCACCCTTATTATATTAGAAACTCTTTTGCGGCCCATGGAGTTTTAAAGGTACATATTCCCTTATTTTACATAACTTCATTTATGAACTTCTGTAACTCTGCCTTCCGATGTAGTAAAATAGGATTGTGGAAATTTTATTCGTGATTGCATCTCTTTGGCAGTCTCGGGTTTTACGATCCTAGTTCGATCCATTTCGGTACTTCGCCACTCGAATGCGTTTAAGAGAATCTGCTATATGTCATTAAACACTTACTGTGTGCTGACTTAGTGAAGTGAAAAGGCGAGCTTTACCATTATGGAAAATATCTCATAAGTCGTCAGTAATAATGCATGTAAAACACTGCAGAAAAGGCATTTGGAAAACTTACCGAACTTCAAACACTTCATATCGCAAATAAATTGGGACATCTTTACATCAGCAAAATAAGATTGTAACAAGTGATTTATGCTGCTGAGGTTAAAATAATGGGAAGGACACTCATTTGCAATTAAATGACGTATTTCACTTATATGCTAATGCAACCTCAGATAAGTCAATATTTGCAGAATTAAATGTGTTTTACAAATGTGAGATTACGGATGAATTCTTTGGCTGCAATTTCCTCCGCTTAATTGCTGAAGTAATATTTTTGAGGAGCTCGCCAATGCACTTCCTAATGAGAATTCGTAAGCAAGTACTCGTATCTACTTCTCTACAAACACTGAAGGGTATTAAGGCAATAACCGCAAGTTCCAGTGCAAATGTGGCAACTTCGCGATACTCCACATGAGTGGTCAATTAATGCTACCAGATGCTGCGATGAATTTTACAATTATTTGATTTATTTTTTCCATTGCAGATATCCATGTTTACGACATTTGTTTCGGGGAACAGCTAGACATGGCCTGCCACCGACTTACACTATCCATTGCATTTGCAGGTTGCTTGCAATGAAAAAGAAATATAATGCTACATTGCCAGCGGCCTTTTATTCTTGTGTTGGGGTTTAGGAATCAAGCAAAGACGAGAGTATCCACTTGCAAAGATTACCACAATTGCAACCATGTCCCTGCTTATTACTGCAACTTGTAATTTCACTAAGCCATTTGCGATGAAATTTCAAATTTGCTCTTAATAGATAAAGAGGTACACTAACTTTGCCGTCGCAACGAGACTGGACCTCAACGTGGTGCGACGGTAAGCGTACCTTATTGACCTAGTGTGCTATACTGGGTGATGCCTCCGGGCACCTAGAAAGCTACTGCTACCAGATTGGTCAAAGGTGAGAGGTCACACAAAATCAGTCCCCTGGTCCTCCAGGTTGGGATTTTGAAATGAGATGGCGTCTATTTCTGTAAAACTAAATCATTACCACCTCCCCGCTGCATTTCGGACAGACTTTTGAGCAATATGCTTTGGATTAGGACCCTAATCGTCCTCCTGTCTAGGTCTGGGCGCCCTGGCAGTATCTCAGCCCACGTACAACCATGACATTTTCTTCAAATATAAACTTCATACTGCATAGGCCATCGCGCTGATTATCAAGGGTCGCCTTATCTGCTGCATACAGCAGGGCGGATAAGCGAAAACCTGCTACTACTTGTGCCTTTTTTCTTTCTTTTACACCTTTTTCTCTTACTCCCACCAGACCCCCATTACTACTCTTCCTTCTATAATTCCTTGCTTAAGTGACAACAACCGAAATGATATGGGTAGAACCATCTGCAGCCACCATCCTAATGCACCTCTCGGACGCCTATCGGCAAACGTCCCTTATAAGGCCACGCTAACCATTTTCCATGGCGACATTCAATGTTTGCACTCTAAGACAAACAGGTCAACAGGCTGCACTCGCACGCAGTTTGGACACAAAGAGTGTTGGTGTGTGTTGTGTGTCCGAAACTAGGTTTAATGACCCTAACGGGGTTATTAATTGACTGCACCCGGCTTAACCTTTCTTTATTGCCTGCACGCATCCGGAGACGCCGGTGCAGCAATTACGGGTCAAGCTGGTGTAGATATCATTTTAATCTCCAAGACTGGATTCCGATGAACATACATTTATTGCATCCCGTTTGACGACATCAGGTTATGTTGATTCAAGAAGTAGCACAAAACGCTTTTGATAGCGATTTCCGATTATGCTCCCACCGACTGCAGTTGAGATGCTATCAGGGACACATTCTGTCACGAACTGAACGCGCTATTACGTAGCGATAATAGTTCAGATAATATAGTACTTGCAGTGGATATGAGCGCAAAATTAGAGCATATGAGCTCTTCAGAAGCTTCTCTAGGTGGTACATTTAGGCTTAAATCCGAACGGACTGACACCGGTGAGCGTCTGCTGCAACTGTGTGCGGGGCACCAGGTGTTTCTTAGTAGCACTGCTTTTAGACACAGTGGGCGCAGAATTTCCACTTGGCGTCCTCCAGTAGCTGACCAGTAATAGACCCAAATTTTTCACATTGCCATAAATTACCGATGGCGTGGTTTTATCCCAGATTGCCGCTCATACTGTAGTACCTGTGTCAACTCTGATCATGTCTTGGTACTTTGTGGTTTCTCCATGAGCTTTACCAGGATGCGCACCAAGAGTCCCCTTCGATTGGAAACTGAGAAATTGTCTCAGTCCTCGTTCAGGCAAACCTAACAAAAAGCACTGCATGCTGAACTTCCGCAGTCTTGTCCTAATGACGCTCAGCTTCAGTGAAATAGGGTCTCGGCCGTCATGCACGACGCAGGAGCATCTGCTTGTGGCATTGCCGTATATCACCGCACCAGTCACTGGATATCTGAGAGGTCGATGGACCTGTTGGAATCTAGAAGAAAACTTCCGGCTGGTTCTAAACACAATGTGGCCAGCCAGGCTATTAGGCGCAAAATAAAGCAGAGCCTACGTGCTGAAAAGAAAGCCTGGTGGACCAGTAGGGCGTTAGAAATGGCGGAGGCAGGGGAAGTAGGCAATTACCGCATGCTTTTCCAGATAATCCGCGCTACTGGTCCTAGAAAATCAGGAGTCAGTGCGACAAACAGGGAGAGCACGGTTGCGCAGATACACAGTAAGAATCGCCGTATGGATCGTTGTGCGGAACACTTTCAAGAACAGTTCAGCTGGCCTCCTGCTCCCGGACCTCTTCCTACTCAACTGATGCAGGACGAGCCATGGAGGGTTAGTTTAGAGCCTCCGTCGGAGGCCGATGTGCGAAACGCGATTACAGCCCTCAATCTTTTTCGTGCCGCTGGTTCGGATTCTCTCACACCTGCACTATTTAGGGATGGAGGTGAGGTCCTCTACAATGTCTTGACCTCCTAATTCGAATGTGTCTGGAAAGAAGAAAGCGTCCCGGCTAATTAAGCGAATCGATTATAGAGGCGATGCACAAGAAGGGCAGTTGCACAGACTGTTTTAACCACAGGGGTATTAGCCTAACGCCGGTTATGACAACATTATTGGCCTCGCTTATCGTTCGTCACCTCACAGCGGAACAGGAATCTCTGATTAGAGAAGAGCAGGCTGGTTTCGGCCCAGGACGTAGCTGTATAGAAATTATATTATCTTTGCCGCAGGTGCTAGAGCAGCGGCACGCATAAAGCCGACCGACAATTGCTTTGTTCCTCCATTTCAAAAGTGCGTTTGAGTCAGTCGATCGATCGATTCTATTAGAAATACTTGCGCGAAATTGTACCCACGAAATATGTAAACAACATTTGTGCTCTACACTGGAACACTACAGGCCGAGTCATGGTCTATGGTGTCATATCGGATAGCTGTCCGACCACAAGTTGCTTTAGTCAAGTTTGTCCGATTTCCTCGTTTTTGTTCAATTTCGTCGTGGAATCTATCATGGAGTGTTCCCTTGCGAAATCTCACCATGTTGGCGTTGAATTGCTGTCCGGTGAAAGGTTTGTTTATGGAGATTATGCGGACAATATCGTCTTGCTTTTCAACGATTTTTCGGCGGCACAATCAACCCTGAATAGCATGTCCAGAGCGGTCCCATTAATTGGTATGCACTTTGCACCTTCAAATAGCAAACTGTTGCTCCATGACCACCCGTGACGCTTGCTAACGAGGAACTCGAGGAGGTTTGTCATCTCACTTATCTTGGCAGCTGCGTCAGCAATGATGGGCGCATAGAAACTGACGTCAGCTCAGACATTGCAAAAGCCGGAGCTACCTTCATAAACCTGCGGCATCATTGGCGCCAGAAGAGAGTTTCCCTTTGTCTGAAACGCCGGTTATACAAGGCCACAGTGGGAGCAGTTCTGATCTATGGTAATGTGACTTGGCCCGTTTTGTGTGAAGACCTGAGGTGCCTTTAAGTATTTGATCATCGTATGCTGCGAAGTATTGCTGTATTTGGATAGCACCATTGTGTCTGCAAAGACGATGCGCGTAGGCGAATACTTTATAATGATAGTCGTCCTAGCTCCCCAGAACAACAGATAGCACGGAATAAGTTGCGTTGGCTCGCGCACGTGCTACGTATGCCTGGGAATCGCTTACCGAGGAGGGCCTTGTTTAGTCTGTAAAATGTAGGGTGGCGCAATGCTCGCGGTGGACAGAAGTTGACTTGGCAACGGGAAATGAATACACTGACGACAAAACTAGGTACCGTTGGTTTGTCTCGCCTTCCAGGCTGGAGTCCACGTGACTCGGATTGTGCTTGGTGCGAGACGTTACAGGGCATGGCTTGTTGTTTACATCAGTTGCGTGTCTGCTGCCGTCTCCTAAGCGGATTGCCTGTTTAAAGTGTGTTTCCTGCTGAGATATCTGCGAAGTAATGGCTGATTATGACGCGTGGCTTTGAAAACCGCAAGGAAGTTGTGTTGCCGATGCCGCCTTATCTTTGCGCGATAGCCAGCTGTTAGTGACGGTATGTTTTATACACAAGGTGTAGGCGCCTTGACCCTGAATGTTTGCTTAGGACATTAAGGTTTTCAGGTAAGCCCTCCTTCTCTCCATTTTCTTTTTCTTTATTTCATAGGTCCTCATGGTGGTATGGCAGCGAAGCATCAGTCCAAATGGCTGATATACTTCTGTTGATGATGATGATGAGGATTGCTACTTAAGCTTGCATGTATTTCAGTCACTTGTAATACGCAACCTTCTTAACGAGTGAGTAACACGTTCTAGCATTTCGTAAGTTGCAATTTTCTACTCAAGCATTTCACTGATGTTATCGCCTTCCTCAGCAATGCATTCATGTATATGCGTACTTAGAATTTTTGTAAATGGGGGTAATCGTTGTTAAACGGGATTTTGTGAATCAGCGCACTTAATATTTGCACGATGGGCCGTAAGCATTTCGAATGTTTTCCATACTGTCCCACTTTTATAATTTCATTTGAATATATGGTGTTACTGTTTAAGTAGTTGCACTCTTATATAGGTATTTGTTAAAAACAATGAAAATGATCGCAGATCCGCAATCTTTGAAGCATTACTAAGATAATTCTTAGAAAACAAGCAATTAATTTTGGCATGTATTTTGTTTTCATGGATGATGCCGCTTTTGTCTTTAGTTTACAAAGCTGTCTGCTACGGTATGCATTTCAGCGTTCTGACAGTCACATGTACCTCTGGTTTGCTTGATGCACCGTCTTCATTTACTTTGGACAAAGCTTTTGTATCCTGGTTAGCTAGGTTGTGGAGCGGAAAAGTACAGCAATATCTGAATGTTGGACCTACTGTTGGATGCGTCCATTTTTACTCCGGATGCAAAGTCATATAAGTGGGTAAAGCAGACTAGTGGAGCCATCTCTTGGCCACCACAAGAAAGACTGTATAAAAGATCGATTTTACCGAAGGGAATTCCATATGACCGCATTCAATAAATACACTGTTTCATTTGATATTTTCGCAACCGTAGTGGAGAGGAATTTGAACAACTTATTACATGATATTTCGTTCGCAGTTGAAGCGAAACAATTTCCTAACACTATATCTATGTCAATGTGACTACGGTTAGTGCAAGCAAATGATATTTTATGGATTACGGCTGACATCTAAAGTAAGTCTTTATGCAAATGTTGCTGCCATTCTTTATCAGAACTTGGCCCAGGATCAGATAGCCGCCGTTGATTATAGCGCGTGCAAAATTAAGGGAAGTTAATGCGGAACGATAACTCGTCATACTGACGCAGTGGGTTTTAGCAGCCATTTCCTTGAGGACAGGACCAAATGCGGTACATTTATCTACGTATGTTAATCAAAGTGTGGGAAACTGTTCATTAATTAGAAATGAAGCAACATTTATAGAACTGATTAGGCTATTTTATCAGTGCTTGCTAAGGTCATGTCTTATCCCTTCAGCTAGTTTGGGGTAATCTTGCAATGTAGCATCAGATAGATTGTCAGGTGAGAATGTAGATTTTAACGAGTTTAAATAAAAGTATCTGTCGAGTACGGTGTGCAATTATCTAGGGATCTTACATTTCCTGTTTTCAGTAGTTTAGCTGTTCTACAGAACTGCGTATCTGATTTAGAAAATTTGGGATCTCATATTTGTTTGATCCCTGGGTATCCGTAACAAACGTTTTTTGTTACGGAGCATGTGATTTTTTTGTATTTTATTTCAAATTATGGAGTTAGGAGTAATTTTGCTGGTGCAAAACCATGTGGAATTGCATCAAGTTTTGCTTCAAGTGTCGCAGCTATGGATGCTCAACAATAATCTGTATGCAAATTTTGTGATGATTTATAGCCGATGTTCTATTTTCCAGATATTTTGTACATGAACAATCTAAAATTTTGTTTATTTCTTCCCTAACCTTTGCATTCTGTCATAGATGAAAATGCAATATTCGAGAATAGTAAGAGAGAGTGTTGTAAATAATATCATGCTCAGATGGATGGTATGAATTTTTGGCTTATGCTATTCACGGTTTGTTTAGTATGAACATTTTGATATTGAGCTTTTTTCATTAAACTGAAGTCAGGAGTATATCAGATTCTAATTTCAAGGGTGGTCAGTCTCATGAGAAATATTTCGTTATCAAGTTGAACTGATTCTTTTGTGGATCGAGAAACTGCATGACAATATTATATTTGTCGTCTGATAATTTTATAAAATACGTCTAGGACCATAATTTAGGACAGCGAGGATCTTGAAATAGTCGTGCAATTTGAACCGCTTCATGTTAGTTTGCAAAGAAAATTAAAGAAGGATCATAACAGGAAACGAGTTGGTAATTGTTGTTTTACTTTCCGATAACATTTATTTAGAAAAAAGAAGGGCAAAATGAACAACTATTTTGCTTTGGATAGCGCCGCGGGTTTTTAGACTCGAAGAAGAGTGGTTGTAAAACAGGGTTATTATTCTGAACCGAATGTGGAAGGAAAGCCAATTCACAGACGTGTTCTGAATTTCACATGATGCAACATTCATCAACAACCATGGTGTTGTACACACGAAAACACTCTTAAGCCCAGAAATAAAAGCTTCATTGCATAAACAGGTTCCATGGAGTCTGACGTGTAGTTAAGACATTGTGCCTGACAGGCTGTGAAGTAAATTCCATAAATGGAAACAAAAATATATTTGTTCGACAAGTTCATAGGATTAAATTACGCCATTAAATTTTATTGAAGAATCTTTCAAACAGTATGGTCGTGGCGGGAGTTCGATGCATCGTTCGGTAATTTGTAACAATTTGAATACAAATATTTCCATCTCGTTTAGATGCTGAATGTAGATATTTAACTAGCAATAAAATAGCTCTTTTCTAGTTATCATTGGATAACGTTCAAAAAAGTAATCGTAAACAGCCCTCCCAAATTTATTGCACTAGTAGGGGTCCCACCAAATCCCAGAGTGAAATTTTGATGGTTCTCATTGGCCACTAAAGTGTGCTAAAAAGATGTTCCATAGTGCAAACATTTCTTTTGTAACGGACTGAGTGCATTCGTGTATGCGGTCAAATTCAAAGTCATGAAGGTGGAAGATAATGTAATAAAAGCCTCACAAATTGCGTGGATCATGTAAACATTTAACATATTCACCAAAGCGCCGTGTGAATGTAGTTGTTGCTGGTGTTACGACGGAAATGGAGAATAGTTTATGTTTCGCTACACGTTCGTATGGCTTTCTCTTCCCTAAACACCATCTTATCGCGTGTGCTTGTAGAATCCTAGTGGTCAAAACTTGCACATGCGAAATATATAAATATATACTGTTTTGTGCAGATTTACCAGACATTTTCGCCGCTTCTGGGTGACTTATCATTCTTTGGATTCTTTACATCGTATATTAAGATGGTTTGTGGAGCAGACAACGTTTTATGGAACTGAACTACTGTACTGTACTATACTACTCGGTTGGAGCGTCTCGGCTCCTTTGTTGGGGTCCGAACGACGACGAACACCTCTGGTTGGACACACATGATGATATGGCTAGGAGCCGACCTCAGTGGCATTGGTGCTGTGAGGTTCTTGTCCCAATCCATCCCTCTTAGCCTCCTCCTCCAACTACGATCTCATTATTTAGCCTTATATAATTGTGCATCGTAATGTTTTTGGTTCTCAGCAGCCCGCTGGTAGCTTACCGGAACGATACCCATCAGCTACCGGTAGCTCAGCCAGCTTGCACCAGTTGCATATTTTCTCCATTTTTGGATGTATTGCGGCAGTGTAGCTGAAGCGTTCTCCACCTCTAGCTAACGTGTATGATGAGGATGGGGCAAATTTTGGTGGATAAGGAGATATAGATCACAGTCGGCACAACAGATAAAATAGTGCAATTGTAATCAAGCAACTACTCGGATGGATTAAGGCAGGCGCATACTCCGTTAACCATCTGATTTTAAATCGGGCGTGAAATAAAGTGTTTTATGTTCACAACCTCGGAGAAAATCCATAGAGCGATGTTAAAATTCGCCCCTTTTTAGAGTAAGGATTATATCAACTACTGTACTGGAACCATTATGTTGTATAACCCAGTATGTACAGCGGCCATTACTAACACCTGATATCAAATGTGTATATATTAAAGACAATACATTTGTGACAAATACATTTTCGTAAATTTGAATTATCCAGCTCATAGTTCGCTTTTATGGCAGTATGGCAATAAATGGTATTGCCAGTTACTTGGTGGTAACATAAATATTTAGGGAATATGAATGGTTGCTAACGTATAAGATGGGAAGTGCTAGTGACAATAACCACAGATATTCCGGGATGTTTTATAGCTCAAGAGAGTGAAAATAACTCGCTTCGAATATATATATATATATATATACATCAAAATATTTCATAAAAGTTGGTGATGATTAAGTTTGAATTCCACTTATAAGTTATGCGCTAAATTTCTATGAAGCAGTTTGTAATTGGAGTGCTCACTTTTTAATCATATTTAGCAAAGGGAGCTTTAATAAATTTTGCATTGACCAGATTTAGGAAAAATGATATTGGTGTGTTAGTTGTGTTGAGCACATTTTTCAAGGTTAAGAATCTGGGGTACAATATCCTTGGGTAGAAACTGCATAGAGATTTGAAGGAAAATACTCCGTTTATTATGTAATACGCAAAAGGATTTTCGTTGTCCGTTGGTAACACTGGTATTTCTGGTTGCATAAATATAGCTGATAGAGAAAAGACGAGTAGTTCCTGCTTTAGTAGTGATTCATTTGTGTGATGTGTACGAAATGCAAGTACAGTAAAATTAAAATGTTTGCTTCTAGTGGATATCTTAATGATAAGGTTTGGTATAATCCTACTGCACCTAATACAATATGGTTTTTGTTTGATGGCATAGTTTGAGAGTTCACTCTTTTGGTGTAGGCAGTATGTGCTAGTCCGTGAGGTTCAGTAAACTTCAGTTATTCATTACCTTGCATACGGCTGCTGTATTTCAAAGTCGAACAATGCTCATTCTATGTAATATGTACATGGTTTTACAGCGATGAGCAAAACGGTAATTGCCCAGCGGTAGAACTCACAAGCATCTTCGATGCGAATATCATGTTTCGAAGTTGTCACTTTGGAGGCACAAGCTTATAATGGTATTTTGCCATTCGCACTAATAAATTAATTTGGCACTTATGACAATTTAATCAGATTGTATATATATGTTTATTTTCGGTGTGCGCTATCTTCCTTTTGAGCAGCATTCCTTCTGCCCAAAGCTTGGATTTCATCCGTATCAAGAATAATATGTTGCTTACTTACGTATGGTAAGTAAAATAACACTTTTCTGATATCCCATTGCTTTTTTCATTATGGACCTGCTTGTCCATCTATATTATTCTTTAAACACCAAAAAATTACCATTGCTAGAGAGTTTTACCTATTTTCCCCTTACTATTGTGTCTTTTTCCTACATCTACACGTTGCCTTTCATGATTTTATATTCTCTGTACAGGGCAACGACTGCTAAATATATGCACCCAAATTGCACTTAAAATTGGCCTACGGGTGTGCAAAATCAGTAATCATTGTCCATTGTCCGATGACGTATCTAAAATTAACTCCCTTGAATAAGAATCAACTGCCTGAATGAACGAACTGGTCTCCATTGCTGGAACATTTACAAGGAAGACGCCACTATCCCAGTTGTCGAATATCTGCAAGTTCTTTATTTTTACTGAGTTGGAACGCGCCGGAGGCACATATCGGCTATTGCCAAATATTTATGAATGCGTGCTCACGTTCCTCAAATATGGTCGTCTTTATCTTTCCGGACCGGGTGGCTGTTGACTGAGTAAAGAACATATTGCTAATCATGCGTATCTTGCCACTGGACACATAAAAATTTAAGCTATGAGGAAGAATAAATCGGAGAGAACCTATCCCATCGTTATTTTTCCCTTACAAACCGATAATTAGCCAAAACATTTTTGGACAATAGGTTCAACTTGAGAGCTAAGGAGAACATAGGCCAGATCATAATCTAATCCCAGAAGGCGCCTCTAGTCTAAGCCATGCTATATTAAAGGGCAGTTCCTGCCGCTTAACATGGATGCTCTGTGCCAAGCTCTACTAGCGTGACCATATCGCAAGACCTAGTCTCATCTCCACACAGGTAATTTCGGTCACAAAAAAGTAAATTCGATTTGCGTAGTAGAGTGGATGCCTTCGACGACCGTGCAACTGTTATTTATGTTATTTATAATGCTGAAGTCGCATTGCTTGAGGTTGTAAATTTGAAACATATATTTTGTAGTAGTTTCGCCCTTCAAATTGACTTAGAAGAATATTCCAAACGAAACCATTATAAACAAGTAATAATGTTCCAACATTTATTGAACATCATCAAGCGAAATGTAACAAGCAAAACCGTGGGCAAACGGATTCCGCGTTATTACCCGAATACCGTTGCACCTGTGATTTACTATATAGCTTTTAATTGGTATTCAAATGTCGTTAGATTGTATGTATTTTGTCCAAATGATTCTCCCAGTTAGCTTGTACAAAAACATTTTTTATTTTTTATTCGTAGTTGTATCATTGGCTACCGATGGCAACGGTTTCTTTGAGGCATTGTTCATGTTATCTCTGCGCTCGTTTGGTAATTTGCTCGTTTCGCTCTTAAGCATACGTATATTTTCCCCTCACTTATGCATTGCACTTTTCCATTTTCGTACGTCGTTTTGGTTCTTTTTTAGAAATGGCTTCAACGTATACGTCCAATAAGTAGTGCATAGAATTGCCGTGGTAGAGTGTAAGTTAAGGAATTCATTGCGATAGTTGTTAATCAACGTATCAAAAACTTTTGTTTGCTGTTGGATAACAATTATATTACACTATATTATTTATGCTAAATCGAAGTGCATTTACTTTCATTATGCATGTTTGCTGGACATTTGCTCTCCTTTGCTAAATGGGGACACGTGTTGGAGTTTCGGCATGCCTCTGAATACGAAAACGTACGGTGACTCAATATAGTTGTAGGCTGATTGGGGAGCAGGGAACTATTCTTCTGACATTGGTAGCAAAGCTTGGGGTTTTAGCTACACCTTTCGAACATTATCTGCCTAATGCTGCATTCACTCTGAGAGAGAAAATCCGGTAATCTGAACGACTAAAACCATATGTAAATTCAATAGAAGGCATTAATGAAATACTGCGTGTTTGTTGTATATCATTGCACATTAACATATACAGGATCTATGGGATTGGCAGTTGGAAGAGTGCAAGCGCTCTGATACGGTATGGTCTTGCAATGCCAAATTTAGCAGATTTCTAAAAGCAGCTTTCTTATGACCCACTACTAAAAACATCTAGTCTATTGTGTAGCCAAATAAAAGCACGACGTCAGGTGGCCCATGTACCTTAGCTTCCGGTAACCAAACAAACTTATTAATCAATTTGAAAAATAATACTTTTGATGCCTCTTCTTAAATATTAGCGGCTTGAGTCAAAGACATCCGGTTTCATCATCTGTAAAATGAAATAGGGGAAATGGAACACGTGGTAAACATCCTCCTCGTTGGACGTTGTTACATGCTCCCATCTCAACTCAGTAGGTTGAATCAGAAATACAGCTATTACTTGACTCGAAATTCAAGACGTTGTTAAATTTGAGCTCTACCGAATCGGACAATGTAGTGAAAATGGAAACGTGAAATTAAGCCTTAGTGATTAGTTAAGATATCGGGCTTAACATACCGCTTTGTGAAAAAGCTACCTGGTGTAAAAAACGCACATCAGTATCAGAAATGCGAGACCTGTTACCAATATGTTTAGTATACCTGCAGTAGAAGAAAAAGCGATTTGTGACGGTGGTCCTAAAGCGCTTAGAAAACGTGACGTCAGTGCTAGCCTATCACCAAGCGGAATACGTTCGCCGTTTCTGCCTCCGAAGGACATTGATTACTTCCAAGTCAAATATGCTGCAGGCTTGGCAAAATACTGGTAACCCCTAGGAATCTAGGTCCGGACATCGGCTGGCAGAGGAAGGCAAATGTGATAAACTATAACTAATATTTGGTACATAAAATATTGTAGCGTAAGAAACAAATGGCAGGAGCTGGCAATAAATTACTGACCTGATGAAGATATTGTGATCACAGTGACTTGGCCTTCACCAACTGCCTCAATTAAGGCTTGCCTACTAGCCGACTTATATTTGTATACAAGAGACTTTCCTGTTTAGCCAACTTGAGATAGAGCTACACCTCGCTTATAAAATGGCATTATAGCCATTAAAATGCTATGTTTACCATGTGCACTGAAAGAGTACAGGTTACTTCTTTCTTTCTGTGGCTTCAGATTTTAGTTGAATGAATAGTTTGCGTTTATCGCAGTTCATCCTCAAAGTCAAGAAGGGGAAGTAGCTTATTGATCTACAGGACGTTTCCTGCATCTATTGCGCCCTCTTTGGGATCCTAGGCGATCTGGACACACCACATACCGACCAGGATCATGCACGAAATTTGGCTTAGTAATCAGAAGGAAACTTAATACAGGGAGTACAGCGGTGTAGCGTGACACATTTTCAACTAAAATACATGTGAAAACGTCCGCTATTTCTTCAATGTGTGATCATCAAGTATGGTTCGTGCCCACCATCATGCTGACGCAAAATCTATAACATATGAACACAACGCTTTTGAGACATATAGCGGCATGTATTACATGGGTTCTTGAACAGGAGGAGGCAATGCGGATTCAGAAGTGGCGTTTAATCTAAAGTAGCGTTAAGCAGTTGACGGAGCAGGTCGCTATTCGGATACTTCTTCTTGGTGATCAGGTGTTAAAATCTAAGAAATTTAAATAGTTTTCGCAGGTGGCTTAATTAAAAAGAATTCGAAACTTGGTGTTTAAACTACAGAAATAGGACAAATACCCCTATTAGCTTAGGATAACGCAAAACGCAAACAAAATCCAGAAGCTTTATAACAGCTACTATAAAAACGAAAGCTTCTTAATGGGAAGTAGTTGGCAGTGCATTCACAGAATTTGGGCAACAGTTTGCGACAGATTTCGTTAAGAGTCAAAGTTGTTACTTGTTTCCAGGATGCTCGTCGTGCGAAGTTTGGGTATTCCATATTGTTGCCATAACACCATAAATACAAGCAAAGTATGGACGAAATCATCATAGCTATATCAAACGTTTCTCTGTACTGAAGGTCTTAGACCCATGCAAATCACTTTGTTCCAATAATTTGCATCCTGTTATTATCAAGCCACATGCCGATATACTACAATATCTTATTCTTGAGTTGCACAACAAATCTGTTCTTGAGGAGAGGATGCAACAGAACTTTTAGGAAGCAGGTGTAGTGATGATCGATACGGGTGGTTCTATATGCTTCAAATAAATATAAGTGCGTTAGTATGATTGCGTTGTTCCCAGGAGTCTGGAGACGATCATTAGGATTTGGGTCTGCGAACATATGGCTGCTATTCACATGATAAGAGCGGAACAGCTAGCTAAATCAAGAAAAAGTAGCCATATTAAAATTCGTTTCACCGCGATGAAAAACTTGATGTTTATGAAGGTCTAGCAGTGAAATTTTATCACCCTGAACTAAGTAAAACTTTTGATTAACTAAGCCGCCAATTCCTGCATTAAAATGGACATGCTTTTGAATCCCTCCTTAGTTGCTTCATAGATATAAGCATTCATTTCTGATTAGGCATTTCGTGTCTGGGTTGGTGAAGCTACCTCATGCATACGCATTACTCCTAACGGAAATCCTAAGGGATTACACTCGGTGCATTGTTGTTTCGATTGCTTATAACAACGATGGTCACTCTACTATTAGTCCCCTTTATAATTTTGTTGACGACTTGAATATTGTCAGCAGTATATACGGTTTTTAAATGGATATTTTTCGAACGCTCCTAATTGGTCATAACCATGGGATATGCCACTGAAGACAAGCAAATGTCAAATACTTAGAGTTTAATTTGCACACATCCAATGCGTCCTTGCATTGCAGCATGTCACGGAGGCAGCTGTTGTGGATGTCATCGTGACCAGGGAACTTAAGCTATAGGCGCACCCTAGGCACGGGACTAGTACAGCGCTGCAGGAGTTACTTCGTCTCAGGAAAGTTCTGCGTTTTATTGAGCCAGAGTTCTTTCTACCGTTGTTGAAAAGGTGGTCAAACCACATCTGGAACGCACTTTTCAATCATTGGCAACTTAACTTTAGAAACAGATTAATTGACTGATAATATGCAAATAATAGCCACACAAAAAATATAAGGTCAACTTTTGTTTGGGTCTGAAGATCTGTTAGCCTTCTTAAGTTCGTTTTCATTGCGAAGACGCAGACTAAGATATGGCTTAATAGAGTCTTTCAAAATCATGATGGGTTATAATAGTCACAGGTCCCTTAAACATTTTTCCAGCTACATCAAACAGCTTGCATGATATTAAAGAGGTAAGGTTGTATGTAATAACTAAGAACCAGCTGCTTTGCAAATACCGTTTCACTTAGTTGGAATGAACCTTATTCTGCTCTATAGGGCTGCCAAACAGCCGAGGGATTGGATTGTATCCAAGACAAACGCTGTATGAAACTGTTCCTAGTAAATGCTTCTTATTTGGTGACCGCAATTAATATCATGAGTTCATGATGGTTTGTTGATTTTTTTCACTTCTTTCTGTTTTACTCCAGTAAATAATCAACAAACGTGGACCAACATTCAGTGCTGGGGTGCCCTTTTTAAATATTGCACACGAAACGTGACACTCGTTAAGCGGAAGCTTATTTCGACACTGGTTCCAATATACACTTGCACTTTCTTGTCTTGCTATCACTGCGACCATTATCGTTGCCCAAATTATAAATGTGGGATGAAAACATTAAGCTTCTTATGGACAGCACTCAGCTTCATGCTGCTAGAGGCTACTTGTGAAGTTCGGCCATCCTGTTCTCCTCTCTCCACCTGTTCGCCACATAAAATAAATTACCTGAAAGACACAAGACATCCTCAAAATTAAACTTGTCAACTTTAAGACGAAAATTGCCCGTGAATCTCGAACAAGACATCTACGAAGGCACAAATCAAACCGCGATAACAGCAGGTTACGCAACCATCCCGAGGACCGTAACTCCTGGAAACACCGGTCGAGACAAATTACAATCTGTATCCTGCTTCTCAAATACTTTGACATCTCCATGATCAATTGCGAGATAAATTGACTGACGGACGGAACTAGAAGGATATTAGAAGTAAACAACGTCCCTTTTTTATTCATTGGGTTCTGATCATTCACAAAATTTCTGCATCTACATCCCTCTTACCAACACCTAGATCCTTTTTATGGATTAAGACTTCATGCCACTCCCCACACAAATTACAAATGGGGATTGCAGTTTCTACCATACCATGTATCCAAAATGCTATCCATGTTTGAAGCTTTCACATATTTTTGGTAACCTGTACCCGACTATTTTCTGTCAAATTTACTGCAATACATGGCGAGTCTTAGAATGACAGTGATCCACCCTGTAGCACCAGTCCATCATACGTTCATCATGCATCTGCCTACAATCCTCCTAATAATACGCAGCACGTCTACACCTCCAATGCATCGGCTATGACTTTATCACCTGCCACCTCTACAGATGTACACAAATCTCTTCCAATGGCACGGCGTCGACAACTACGAAACTTGGCATATACTAGGGTGCTAGCAATTGCAGATGAACGTGCGAAAATAAACTTCGTAACATTACTGCTGTTTTGTCAAGCCATGAGTCGGTTAAGGTTCGTATAATTAATAATCGATCAATCAAACATAATATACATGTAGTAAGCCCCTTTAGATTTGGTACGCACATAGTCTTCCTTACGGAGACATTGCACCCCTTTAGTGCGCTTGACAAACCAATTATCATCCCCAATTGCAGAACATCCATGTCTCTAAATTAGTAGTCTTATCTTCTGGTAACATGAAGATTCAACCAGGGATCACAGCAGTGGGCGAAAACTTGACCTCTTAAATTGTTGCATTTATAACCCATCATACACTACCATGGAACATGTGACGGAATTTGCCAAAATCTTCCAATACGTTTCTAAACTAACATTCTCTCACCGCCTAAAAGAAGATTTACTTAAAATCCACCACACACAAATTACAAAAAATTATCTCACATCTTAACAACAAGTCTTATCATCCCTAACACTTATGCAATTTTCCAATTACAAGAAACATTTATACTTTCCTATATTAATAATCCCCAAATAAACACAAAGTATCAATATATACCTTCTTCCTAACTTAATCCACATCCACCCTCCTTATTATTTTTAACTACCCCCATACCCAAACAAAAAAACATAAACCCAAATACTTTCCACACCTTACTCTACTCCCCATTAACTAACCTACCCCCAAATCCCACCTCACCATCCTTATAATCAATAACTCCCCCCCCCCTATCTCCCCCCCCAACCTATAATCACTTCTCCTCCAACCCATCAAATCCCAACTATCACATCCACCTAACCAAACCCCATCACAATCCTACTCCCATCCCATACCCCCCCTATAATCCCCACTCACCCTCACCAACCCCCCCTCCCCCACCTATTACCTCAACACTAATATCCTCCCTCCTCTCCACCCCCTCCCCACATACCCACCCCCACAAATCCCCCAATTACCACCCTCTCTCCCTTCTAACCATTAAATACATCCTTCCCCATCCCCACCCCTCTCATTCCATTCTCCCACCCCTCTACCTATCCAACCCCCTCTTCTCCATCAAATTTCTCCCATACCGAGAGAAGGCGAGTTGTGTGTTTGATGAAAAAATTGGAGTTAACTCAGAGTAGGATCATGTTATTTCACTCCCACACCCAGCAACTACAAAACACCCACCCTCCAATCGAGGCTCTCACTCATCTTTACACACACTATCAATTATCTGCACACTGCACAACACACTGTGTATATAGTGAGTCCTAACCAATATACAAAATTTTTGTTTTGTCTTGTGTGAGATAGGACGTATGTGTGTGTGTGTGGAGAGAGAGAGTTTTGCTACTGGTAGTAGATGTGTGTCACATATATAGTAGATGAAATAGATATATATGTAGGTATATAGTCCTAGTCAGAGTGGTTGGTTGTTTAATTTCGGTTGTTAGTCGATACAAAACATATAGCTCTCTCGCATGAGATTGTGACCCACTCCCCCTACCACAAAAACCCCTACCATCACATCCCCTCCATTCACATCCCTCAATTTAATGAGATTATTGTCTTTTCTTTGTGGTAGTATGTGGATAGGTGAGGGGCTCCCCCTCATATCTGGATCTTCACTGAGTGTACGTCACTTCCACTCAACAGATGTATACCTGTGTGGGCCCAAAAACGATACGCTGACAAATATTTAGAGCAGGAAGCAGCCGTGAATGCTATCCCGCATGAAGCAGACAAATCAGGGCATCAAAATCGATGCTCAACTTCAAGCTTTCATTGACTGCAGTGTCAGATTAACGGTCCGGAAATAGCCACATCTACACCAGCGGATGCTCCTAAACATGCGTTCGCCACACATTCTTGAAACGAATCACTTACCACGCTCCACTGTTAAAGGCTGGACAACATACGCTTCCGGTGTTGCTACCCGTATGACGGAGACATTTCGCATCGTAACCCTGCCCGCTGCCAAACGATAAACTACTACTAATACCACCACGTGACTCAAGACCCTCCGATAATTTGTTCAACCGAAGAAAGTAGTCACTGGTCCCTCCAAAAAAGGAAACATAAACCCTACCATGATTATCTGGATGTTATGTGCTCTACTGCAAATTAATCCGACGCGAACTATATTAAATATAATATAATATGAGGCAAATCAGTGATGTTCCTTTGTCAAGTAGTAGCGGTTCAAGCTAAACCAATTACTATGCCATGTCCCGTCCGTGCCCTTTACTCGGTACATTTCGGTAAACCGCGGTTAATGCAGGTAACATTTCAGTCAGGTAATGATGCAGAGGCATTTCTCTTAGCAGCCATAAACTTCCGTACCACCACATGCACCGTACGAATATTCCTAGATGTTCGTTCGAGCAAACGCCAGAAAGGTAAACATAATCCGGATGATTACTCTAAACAATGAGACGGAAAAACCATCATCGCTTATGTTGTCCCGGAGCTCAAGACGTTAAGCGAAGTGAAGGCCAACGCACGCGGCTGGGTTAAATGACGTTTATTCGTGAAATGCTCTCACTCGAGAATGTTATCGCCAATTGGACATCAAGCTTACCGCTATCAACCAATTAAATAGAATGTGGCCCGCGATTGATCCAATTATCCTTGCACTCCGAAATGATAGCAGAACATGTGATCAAAACTTGGCACAAAGAGCGTAAATGACTGCTACACGAAATACGTATAAAATGGAAAACCACGGGGCCCCAGATAGACAATGTAACTCTGAGCAAGCAAATTATCAATACAATTCTGTCAACGTGTGGCTCAGAACGGAGACCATTACAAAACAAACCAGGGTGGCACTAAGAGCTCTATACAACAGTCTGGATTTGGCATAAGGCTTGTGTCGTCCGTCCTTAAAATAAGAACTGGCAGCCGACCCCGCAAGGAACAACATAGACACACACCAGAAAGCAGAATACACAAGCATGCTGCTGACCACGGACGCCCTCGCTTGTATACCAATGCACAAGGGATTCTCAGCAAGTTAACCGAACTATAGATATTCACGCCTTGTGACCTACATGTGGTCACGGAAACATGGCTGAACACGGAGATCACGGAAACAGATATTGCACTAACAGGCATGACTTACATACAAAACATCGGCCTAGCAGTGGGGCGGAGTTCTCTTATTAACTATCGGTCCTGCATATTGATATCAATCACAACCCGGAAAAGGAAGTCCACCATTCTCGTTGGTGTTATATGCACCTAGACGCGATGATGATGTGTTTACTAGCAATAGTTTACCGTAATCCAATGTCCAACTTGTAAAACGATCACTGCGTAGCTTCTGCGATGAAACAGTCACGACCGTCGTGTGAGGCAATTCCAACCTCCAGGCATTCGAAGTTCCAGTTTGCACAGCCAACAATTCAAGGTTGATTTACAAGAGGTGCTGTCAACGTACATCTAAACCTCCATGTCATCTTTTCTACAATATGTCGAACAGGTGACACACTCCATTTTGAACCTTGGTCGAACCATTGATCATAGATGCAACACTTATCCGTAGCGATAATGCTATTTCGCTCTTCCATCAAAACTATTAGGATATATCAATGAGAACAAACTGGAAACATATGTCGTTATATATTACGATATACTTCTCAAACTCATTTCAGAAACAGACAGTTGCTTCCTGACCGAGATGCCACCCGATATCGCCCGGATATTTTTCGTCATACAAGCCACTAAGCTATTGGAAAGTACGTCAGCAATCAAGGTTCATCGCCCGAAGCAAGTGCTTTCGTACCTGAGGAGCCGTACAAGAATATGTATGGTTTTAACGTATTCAGCTTAGCGCCCTTATATTGTCTGTCTACGTAACCTGAACTGGGATGCTTACACAACTCAACGAAACAACTGCGGCATGCTGATCCTCCCAGAAAACATTCAGCAACAACAAAACTTAGCGGCGGAAATCAGCACAACTGTTAGTTGCTGTGAAAACACGGCAACAATCTCCACAGATTGAAGCTTGGGATGCCGGTTTTACCTGCAACAAATGGTCTTGTTTACACCGCATAAAAGTCAGCCTAAATGTTTCATAAACCATACTTCCACGCTTTCCGGAGTGAATCATCATTTAATCCGCTTTTGAGACTGTTTCTATCGCCACCAGGGTTAAACCACGTATCGTACGTGGCAGCCAATGTGATGATAACGCTATTGATGATGCTGCTGCTGATTGTCATCAAATCAAACGCATTCAAGACGGTGGCCATGAAGCCTACCGCACCATTAGTTTGGTTATTTCAGGTTGTATCGATGAAAAGCAGGTTTTTCAAGGTGGGAACATAGACTAAATATTCCTATTTATAAAAGTGAATAGCTCGGAGCCCTCAAACTACCGTTCAATCAATATCTTCCTAGTTTGCTAAAAATAATGGAAGTTCTAATTACAGAGGCGCTCATGGGATATCTTGATAGCAACAATGTCACAACAACACAAATTGAGCTAAATCGATCCTGCACCACAAAATGGCTACAAACCCAAGCAAGCTGGACGGAGTCAGCCTATGCCAGATTTAGAGTTCAACTTTTAATCCTGGATCTCATTATACACTTCGATCGTTCGGACCACAGCGTTCTCCTTCACATGCTTCGAAACCATGGAATCGGTGACCTGTGTTCGGTTGGATCAGTGACCTGTTTTCGGTTGGATCAGCAGCTTTCTCGCTCAAGGTCAAAGGTATGTGAGAGTTCGTAGCTCCATTTCTGACCCAATTGGAGTCCACTTTGATTGCTCCAAGGATCGGCACTGGGGCCACGTTTATTAATAATATTTATTAAAAATCTTGCTAATCTATTGCAGTCGCTTTTGTTACTATTTGCAGATGATACGTTGGTATGATATCAGTACACTGGATGATCACGTGGCTTCGCAGAGCGATCTCTACAGGGCTAATTGGTGGTATTGCGATAAGCGACTTTAGTTAAAGATGATCCTTTTTCAAAGTTGTCAAGATGCCTTTCGCTTACCTATGAAAATCCACTTGGGTACCAGCAGCTACAACATGCTTCCCAATAAAACGACCTTGCGGTGAACGTGCAGGACGAACCTGGTTGCTCGAGACAGGGTGAATAGACCACAAACAGCGCCTGACAACATAGACTCTTACGGTGTGGTTCCGGAAAATTTGAGCAATCCATTTCTCCGCAAATACGGAACGCCTACGCCAGGCCTCACGTGCAATATGCCATACAGACTTGGCGTACCTGGAGCAAGCACGACGTCGATGCACTTAAAGCTCTACAATTTAGAGCGATAAAACACGTTAGAGGACTGTTGCACCACTCCTACCAACACAGGATGCAATCCATGAGATTTTACAGTGATGAATATCCATGTCAGCGAGTAGACCTAATCATGCTTTCCTTAATACTGACCAACGCAAATCGCCCACATCGCAATCTGTTGCAGCTGAGCTGAAATACCAAACTGAGAGGCCACCACCACATACGGGATACGCACTACATTCGGCTTGATGGTAGACGACATGTTTTCTCCCTATCTGTGTCTCGTGCCTAGGATGCCTTCGTGACTCACCTTATCCATACTTATATATTAACGCTATGCAAATACGTTTTGACGATACGACTTTCGGCTTGTATTATTTAATAAAGTCCGTTTCACTTGGAGGAAGAACTAAGGCAAACCTAACTAGCGCTTAACGTCCTTCTGGGCAAAATGGCGGTAAGGATACATGCAGAAGTGTCCACGTGATTAGCCCGTATGTATTTAAACTGGATTAACCTATAATTCCTGTCAGATAAAGCAAGGCACGTATGCGCATTTTCGTTTCCTTTTTACTTTCGCACACATTTACTGAACTTTAACGACACTTTAAACTATTTTGTGTGTACACAATCAATTTCCCATTCAAACTGTCATTATGCAGTAGGGCATTTTGATCGGTAGACGCTTAAAAAACCGATTTACTTATCTGATTAAACTACAACGTTTTACTTCTTTTTAAAAGCTTACGGGACTTTACGCACATGCATTTTACCAGTTGGAAATCATTGTTCATTGCTCATTGGCTTACATTCTCTAGTCTTAAAGCTAGGTTTTGCTGACCTTCCATTCCTATAATGAACACTTTAAATCCATCTATTAAACTCAGCACACTCACTGCCTCCAGGAAGCAATATGTTTTTCTATCGCGACACAAAATAGGGCTTCTCCAGAACGTTGACAAATACATTCTAATCAACCACAGGCCTATCGCGTTAGGAGTGGTGGAAAGGAAATCTTAACTACAAGTTCCGGAAATTCTGCTGTCGCTTAGCCTAATCGAGCAGTCTCAGCATGGTATTTTACCTAATATATCCTGACAGACGTGTCAATTCCATTTTCTTGACCTTGTCAGAAATAAAACTAATTCATGATTTGCACTTGTCATTTTGGTCTTTGACATTTAGACTGCTTTTTACCGCGTTACAAATGCTGTTGTATTGATTAGGTGTCAGTGCATCAGTACTTATTATCAGTTGTTTGTATCCAATGTGACAGCGCCTACACAGGTGGTACTGATGGATAACGATGAATCAAAATATGGGTCCGTCACTAGTGGCCTATTTCACGGAGGTGTACTTTGCATATCACTATTGATTTCGTATGTTAACGACATGTTTGATTACTTCACCCAAGGGAGCCCATTTCCGTTTAGGGATCCAAAAAACGTTTTCACGCTTGTTGCGAATAGAAAAGCAACTAGCATGCTCCATCTTCATAGAGCTTTTACTGTGTTAGTTCAGTGGAGCGACCAATGGACAGTGGAATTTCCACCAGCTTATTACAATAGCACCTCTTATCGTTGTAATCGTCCGTGCAATGTTATGAGCCTAAACGGATCACCGATTGCCAATTGCACTGCAGTAGTGACCTAGGAGTACAGTACTCAAGTGTACTACACTTTGAAGAACACTCCAAGGCCAGATCAGAAGTCATCTTCATTTGTCAGTTGATCATGCTTAGTTAATCAACATTTGCTCCATATAAGTGCTGCGCTCGGCCTGTATTATGAAACTGCATATATGTTTCAACTAAATCGATAAACATTGAGAGAATAGCAAATACGAGTGGGAAACGTTTAATCACTAAGCGGCTAAAACATAAAGTAATATTCCACTTCCACATACTGCACAATCAAAACGGTAATAAAAATTTGTTGGCACAATGCTTATGAACGCTACCGATTACGAAAGAGAACCTATTGGACCATGTTACCGGAAGCTCTTGTGGGAATACACTACAGCTTATTGATTTAAACATATTCATTCGATGGAATAGGTTGCCAATGAAGAGCTGATCGACAATAACCGCTGCGGTATTCCACACTCGATCATTCTCACAAAATTTCTTGGTCTAAACCAGTTTGAAGGTGTAATATGGAAACGGAACTTGGATCGATTCTATCCGTAAAAGCTGGTAACGAAGATAACCAGTTAAACCTATGAACATGGACAACCTAAATACGATAAGAGAAGCTTGGTTAAAGGTAATATTACCTTCATTATTAATGGCTATATTGGGTGGCGTTTTCAAGCCTGACTTTAGCGCATGCTAGTAACTAATGATTTGGTTGTTTTCACGGCAATGACCTACACATTTTTCATTCTTCATTCAGTCTGTAAACCGAAGCTTGTCCCAGCAGGTTTAAATAACTAAATTTAATTGCGCGACGTAGCACCATGCCTTCATATGTGTTCGTCGGCGCACACCAAAGTATCTGCGTAAACTCAATTGAGTTTCAGTGCATCACGAGCAGAAAAACACAAGCATCGTATACATGAAATATAAACAATACAATCATGCTCTGCCAGTCAAGCCCATGGCAACCGAAGTGATTGCCTCAAGTTTCTGTGCACAATCACAGGTTGATGGGCCTTAATTAACAAAGCTCCACGCATTGCCAGAATTATCGAGTTTTAGTTACTTAATAACATTGTGAACACTGTCTCGGGGTTCAAGTGATGAATGATTGCCATAGGGAGATTGGTAATAGACAATGTCGAGCGCTTATTAATTCTCAGATCCATCCGATTTGTTGAAAATATTCACTTGTCCCAACCACTTTGGGAAATATTATTATCCGGGAATCAGGAAAAAAATATAAAAGAAAAAGAAAAATATATAATAGTGCTTATAAGCTTGGCTGAAGAGAATTGCCTTCTCCGAACGGTCGAGCCGGCAATCGATCGAGCGCATGAATGCGTTTTCAAATACCCAGCTAATTGCACTTTTACCTCAGATTTGAGAGGGTAGTGTTTTCGGCGGCATTATCTGGCTTCGTTGGCAGAGCATTTTGTTAACACCTTTTTCGTGGTCATGACTGTTGGAATTTTGATTTTTCTTCGGCTGGACTAGCATGTTTTCGGATAAATTTTTGAGTGGTTAATTGGGAATGACGATAAATGTGAAGATCTAAACGTTATGCTACACTATGCGCTAAATGACGGTTTGTTCTACCTATATAAGTGCCACCGCAACCGCAGGTGAACAGATAAACCACTTGGAAGGCCTAACTACCCTACGAGATGCTATGACGTTTAATAAAACCAAGTTCTCGCATGGAATGCCTGAGCCGCAACGGGCTGCCTTGTAAAGGCGCGTTATTGCGAGCCGGATTTCGCATCCGATATCATTTGCCACATGTTTCTCCTTGAACGGCAAATACAAATAAGCACTATTTTTCTTAATCGACAATACTGGTATTTCTACGCCGGGATGCCTGGTTTATACTTGAATAAACTTCTCAGGATATCTATAAGCAACTAATGTCTAAAGTAGAACTGTTTCCTCTACTTTTGACATTTCGAGACTGCAAATGCCTCTAGTTCGATAGAATGGAGCTTTTCCTAAGCTGCGTTTGTATTCCATGGGGGGGGAAATTGAAAAATCAAGGTACTGTTCACTATAATCGGTTTGCTGTAAACAGCACACTGAAGCATAACTTCAGATCATCTCATAATGTGTATATCCAAAAACGCCACTCAACTGTGTTGTTCCAATTCATGGTATACCAAGAGATCAGGGTGAATCGAATTAAGTGTGTTCAGCAGCCGGGTAAAATGTCCTCCCCTGCTGAAGACTAAAATGTCGACTACATATGGTCTGTAAAAATACGCTTTACCAATGTTGCTAGATACTTCCCTTTCTATCACACCGAATATGTCGGTTAAAACTGGTCCTAGAGGCCCGCCACAGCGAACATGTTTACCTGTTTCTACGCGGTCCGCTCAAACTGAATCCATTTCTTCTCGGTGCACAAAAGAAGCATGTAATTGGAATGCTCTAATGGCAGGTCCACAGACATAACCTTGCTCAGGATAAATATAAATAAATTACTGACTGTCTACCGTAAATGCATGTTTGTGAATAAGGAGACCATATATATTGAGTACGTAAGCTTTGTAATCCGTGACAGTTGTTCCAGTGTCTCGGCCAGTTCAAAGCATTCTTGCAGGCAGTACGTAATGAGGAATATACGCACCTGATCTAATAGTTTGGTAAAACACCGAGCGACATTTTGATAATGCTAATTGTTCATGCGTATACTCGAGCGATACATGTATCCTGCTTTGTCCAACTTGGGAGCGCCTCTCATTCTAGGTGCCTGTGTTGTAGTCGATTTTAATTGCCTATACCTCTACGCATTAAGGTAACCATTTAGCAGAATGACCTTACGCTTGCTAGCTAAATGTTTCTCAATCAAGATGTTTTTTGCCGGTGTGTTATCTTGCTGGAACGTCCGTGTGTCTACTAGACTTTCGTAAATCTTCGAAATTTAGTAAAGCATGTTCATCACTACAATGCTCGATCCATTATCAGGCTACAGAAACATTACGTGCCTAATTTGTTTTAAATCCCTGATTACCGTATATTGTTCAGATGGCAGACACACATCTATTTTATCGGCATGCGAAGAAACGGGTTCGCAAAGTCTACCAATTTCGTCCTAAACCAACCAGCATCATCCGTCAAGCTTGGCGAGAGATAACTTAGAGTCGTTCTTTTATTACTCACGTAACCCCATAGAGGATCCAACGGTTTGGAGTTTCACTGTGGATATGCATTCTGTTACGCATCGTGTTTTATTACACATTCTGTAATCTCTTGGTTGGCCCACCAACACTGATTGACTGAATTACTTTGCGCGACGTTTCGCCTATGCATCGTACTTTTATGCACACGTTTCCACTTATTTACTTTAAACAATATGGATTTTTAATCTAATGTACAATGTAATATGATGTTATACGTGTTAAGAATCGCAGCTTTGCGTTTCAAACAAGTAGTCTGGTAAGTTATAGAAACATGGTAATAAAAATAATGTTGTTAGCGTTTCTACTGACAAAAGAGTGACCTAATCGCATGTAACGCAGTAGTATTGCACTCCGAGTGTTTTCATAACTAAAATAGATGAATAAAATTGATTTAAATTGATCCTCAACGTAGATCCAAGCTATTTCTGGAAGCAGGATGTATAGTAGTGACAAGTACCCAAATGTCAGCGGCTAAGTGAGTCGTCCAATAGTCTTTCAAACAGGACAAGAATGTAGCAGAATATCCTGTTCGGGGAGAGCTTTCCGTGGTTGACAAACACAAATTTCATAAACATTTCTGCGGCATGCTAGGCAGCCGTGCTTTTATTTTATTTTCCAAGTGTGGCTTCTTAGCTTAGTGTTAATGATGGGATAAAGTAAATCTCGTCAAAAATGAATTAGTTAGTGTATAAGTAAGTACGCCATTGTCAAGTCGCATATAATTCGTAGATACCGCCCGTTGAATAAATCCCAAGTTTCAGCCGCTGCTTGCATGGATGGAAACGTATTGCAATAACCTATTTTGTAGCCCGACGTTTAGGTTGATCCAATGCAGTAACGTCGTGTTTCAGATAGGCGTGCCAGGACCGAATTGTAAATTCGGCACAGGAGCAAAAGATGTAATTGAAACTTGTCTAACAATTGTGTGTATATGTGCGAACGCCCATCTCAACAAGCCGACGTGTTAGTTACCAGTTTTTGATGCCTAGGCGTATTTCCTGGAACAAACCAGGTTATCCTGAATTACACGCAAGTTCGAGTTTGACGGATAATTGCCGCAGTACTTGCGACCCTAGCTTTGAGGAGTACGTAATCTAGCGTTATATTGCGAGTAACCTGCATTTGTCCACTTGAATTGTAGCAGTTTTCGTGTTGTCCAATCAGATGCCACACATTCTTCAGGATTAAATAACTTATGATCGGCATCTAGCTGAGTCAGGCGCTACAAATTGATATCTTCAGCAAAAATTAGGATAATTGTATCAACTTTCCGTGCAAGCTCATTGGTGAATACCCAAGAAAACCTTGGACCAGGAAATGACCCTTAGGCGCCATGAGACTCCACTGGTGTGGGTTTACATAAGAAAATCCTGACTAAGACCACTATTGTCGTTGCAGCTTAAGAGAGGTTCACCAACAAATTAGCAACTCCTGGAAAGTAGAAGCCGTTGATCTGGACGATCAAATGCCTTGAACATATAAAGCGCTTAAATTATACACATCTCTAACGTTAACTGACTCGGTCAAAATACTTCGTGCGATCAATAAATTTGCCGTTGCTCGGGTGCCTTCATGTTGCAATTTTCCAGATTACAAAACAACGGATCTGCAACGATGCTTTTCATGAACTTCGACATGGGCACGTAATGTTAACTGGGCGGTTGTAAACTCAGTTTTTCACTCGTATTTCTTTATCGGTGTCATTTTTCCAAGTTTCTAGGTCACGAAAATTTGGTCCTTGTCTAAGGAGCGCTGAATTAGTAGGCCAACTTTTTGCCAGGTTTCTTCCTGCTAGCGCAGTGGCTTGAGGCTATTTATACCGACTTCAAGAGTATTTTAGTTGAGTGAAAACTCCAGGTATCGCAATAAAAATATGATTGTATGTGAGGTGCCACTGATTCCAGAAGCAGGGAAAAACGTGTAGATAGCCAGCTGCCACTACCCGCTGAAATGTGAGATAATATTAGCTTCGCAACGCGTTTGCTCCTTCTATAGCTCTCCTTGTTGTTCTGAAAGTCAACTGGAAAATAAGGATTTCCTATCATACCTTACGACGACCATTTACTTACGTGTACATCGGTTTGCGGTTAGGGATAATAGATCTCGCCATATTCGGTTGATATGCGACGACATCTTTGCGCATTTGAGCGCAATGGCTTCGGTGATTATCCGTACACGTACCAGGCTGAGTTATGTACAGTCAACCATTTTCTGTAGCTGCTCCTTACGAACGAACATGTATTAAGACTATATTAAAATTTGTCTCTGAGATATCCGTAGTCAGTTGATTTAATTTGCTGAAGAATTCTATTCAAGCGAATTCCGGATGACCTTCAGCGAGGAACGACCAGGTTTTGGAGCTAACAAGCTGGGCTAAGCGGTCGTAGCGCCTATTCTTGCGCTCAACCCCATTGTACTGTTGACGATATTTCGTTTAGATAAGGTCGAAATCAAAGACTGAATGATCACTGAGACACAAAGGCACTCTACTACCAATACATCAAACATAATTTCCCCGTGAGTGAACACAAGAACCAGCAATGTTCTATTACCTGATTTGAAACGAGTGGGCACAATGTGGTGAAGTTAAATTAGAACCTAATATATAAAATCTTGCAGAAGTAGTTTTAATGGCTCTCCGAATGTACCAGTGGTTACCAAATGGTTACGCTGAAAGCACCTATGGTGTGAGCGTGCGTTTCCTTTTATCTTTCTGAATTAAATTTGAGGGGGCAGTATACCAACACTATAAGACAAGTATGTAAGCCATGTTATTTTGGAAGGCATTCGCGGGTATCAGCATACTGTAAGGCTGAAACCTCAACGGCCGCGCGATGCAAGTCACTACTGAAATAAAAAAATATCCTTGCTACTTTTTAAGTGTGCAGCCTTTAAAAACTGCCATGCACGCAGTGCGACTTAAGAGTCTGGCACCTCAATGTGCAACCGTGTCTTCTTGGAACGAGGATATCGCACAACCTTGAAATTTTTCGATCATTCACTTCAGTCAGCAGATTGCAAAAACCTTGATGCATATGTATAAATACAGGATGGTTGCTCTAGTTCTAGGGTCCCAAAGAAAGCCAAGTAAACCACATGTGATAAAGTGACGACAGAAGCGATATGGGTCATTCTTCGATTTGTTGATGGGGCGATGACACGTCGTTCGCAAATTGATTAAGCCAACTTACATACAATTACCCCTCCGGACATACTGCAGCATCGCGTAACCGAAGCGTAAAGTGATGTTACTGTGTATTTCTATTGGGTTTAGTGTTTCCAGTAGCCACATGTATCGTATTCGCAAGGTTTATAGAGCTTATAAATGCAGTTCAAGGATTTCCTCAAGTCTACTCCAAAGTTCTATCAATTCTCCCGCGGTCTGCCCTGACTGAACCCAGAGTTTTAAGATTCCTAGCACGCTCTCTCCATAATTTAATAAGAAATGTTGCTTTCTGAGCAATCGCGCCACTAAGTTGTCCAAGGAAAGCGTTTCACTAATTAGCTACCATTCTTATAAATTGTGATTTTAGGCATCATGTCTACCAAGACAAGCAATCCTCCCACACCGTAAATACACATGATATTTTGATAATCCAGCAACCTAAGTCAAACTGTGATGTTACTTTTCGGTTGTTGCGTGCTCCAGGAGAACTCAATATAGCTTCTATCTTATAAGGCACGTGCTGTTGTGCGCTTATATTGAGTAAAAACTATTCTAAATCAATAAGCTAGACCAGTGTTACTCTATTATATATAGGTTCCTATGGTGTGCTGCAATGGATGACGAGTATATCTTACTAGGTTTGTGGGTTTTAATTTTAAATTAATAAAAATGCACGGCAAATTACATTGATTTTGGCCATCAGATAACATACCCCGCAATGCAATGGTAGTAGATTGGCGGACATTTGTGCACATGACAGTCAGAACAGTATTGTTGGACATTTGTTGTTGAACTGTACGACTCTTTAAATGCAAAATGATGATATCCCAATATTTGTCGCTCTATTAGCACTAGCGATGTTTTTACCATAATAACGTGAGAGGTTTGCACCTATCACTGCATATGAGACTGGAGTCTAAGGGAGTTGAACAAGAACGAAGAAATTTGGACACTGATTTATGGAGGTAAAAAAGCAGTTATTTAATAGGTTCCACAAGACGGACAGATAGGTGTGTTGTCTGTTTGAGCGTTTATCTTGAAGTTATTCTGTTGAATACTAGTAGTGTAGGTATAAATTGAGTGCGAACGACGAAGCAAAATGGGGACAGTTAGTTATGTTGAACACAGTGAGTAAAGGAAAAAGGAGAATACTCTCTTCTGGACCGCCTATTCATGTTTATGTAACATTTTAATCCGGTTTGGAAGGATAGTTAATATATGCTAATGTTGCCAGTTTAGACAACGAAGTAATGGAGACCAAGTGCAAAGTCCACTCGCTATTTTATGATATTTGATGTCGGATAGGAAACGGCAAAGTAGGGTAGAGTGTTCCAGGGTTGGTAAACCCGAAATGAAAATAAATTTAGTCTGCATTTCGGGCGGATAAACTGTGCACACAATTTCAGAGGGTTAACACTGCTATTGATGTTATGGCTAAACTTCAGCAAATGACGACATACTTGTTTAGGTTCCATCAACATTTGGTAGACTAGCATGAGATCCAGGGGTTTACTTCCCTAGAGGTCAAAAAAATTCGGTGATTTCAGCCTTTTAGGAAAGGACAGGTTTCGGATGCCCTTGTCCTTGTTTGCGGCCCTGGGTTGTGGTTTCTCCAACTCGTATAAGTAGCGTTTTCACCAGGTTTGCCATGCGCAGGTGGCGTATCCAACGTAAGGGCCCAAGTAAATACTGTTCATCATGGGAAAACAGATTGTTTTATAATTCCGAATGCTATCCGCAGCAAGCCCAATTGCTGGTTTGCTCTATCACAGCTGCCTCTAAGTGCTTTGAAATGTTAGGGTTACTTTGAATGAGCACACCATGGTCGCATACTTGGAAGTCGTTTGCAATGCAAGTGACTCAAGCATATACATATCACTATGCCTGTGGCGCAATTGAACAGCGTGACAATCTTTCACATTGAATCGTTGTGTAATCAATCAGAACTGACCAGTTTGAAATCGTGTCGGGGTCACGCTGGAGCTTTTCGTGGTAGTTCAGTTCTTTGATCGCTAACCATAACCTGATATCATCTGCGAGGAAAAGGAAATCGGAAGTACTTTACCTCGCCATATGATTTTCGAATATCAAGGATAGTCACGTGCTGAGCACGGGGAATATTGGTACGCCGCTTTCCACCACAATTGCTTCAGACAGATATTCCCTTACTCTTTCTAGGAACTGACATTCGTGAAGGCGATTGCGTATACAACGCAGCAATGGGTAACCAGTGCCATATAGCTGCATTTTATAGAAGAGAATTTAGTCTTCTAAATGATAAAACGATGTGGATAAGTCCACTTAAGTGACATCAACTTCTTCAGTTTAGCAATTGTCTGCAGTTGGCAGGTTCGTATTTTTGCGCCGGTTTTGCCGGTAACCATTTTGCTCTGCTCCAATCATCTCGTCATTTTCCAGGTACTGCATGAGTGCACCAGTGGTGATATGCTCGATAGCATTGGAAAAAAGTGGTAGTGTTATCGAACGGTACTTTGTTAGGTCGGTGCGAGTACTTATATTATGATTAGTAGTCATGGCCCCTCACTGCAATATTGTTGGAGTTTTGTTCACCTCCCCACAGCGCTGATAGAATATAGCCATATATTATGCCAGATCACTGGCTGCTGCCTGTAAAGCCCTAGGTCAAATGTTATAGACACAAATATGGCTGTGGATACGCACGGGACAACAGATTCTTAGACACACAATTCATTAAAAGTAATATTGGAAATGGCCGATGGTTTGATAATAGAAACAGGAATATCCGTTGGGTCCGTTACTCTCGGGAAAGATTTTGAACAATGGAACCGTAAGAGATGGGTTGCTTCCGTTGCTGATCGAGTGATTTCATCAGTCGATATCAGTGCTGAAATTCCGCGTCGTGCCTTACGGACGTTATTTAAATGCCTGTATCACAGATTGCGGATCGTGCCAAATCTGGTCACTAACCCCTGATGATAACTCACCTTGTATTCGCGGATCAAACTTACACCGAGCTTAAGCTGCGACACATAGGCAGTTCAACTTTCGGAATCCGGGGTATATTTGTGAGCTTGCCATGATACGTCCCTCAAGGACAGACAATTGCTTTATCTGCTCCTCAGAAATAACTACCTACTCCTTTGACGTTGGAAGAATTTCTGCTCAGATGCATGCGTTACCAGTGTGGCAATGTTCTAGTGCACATGTCCCAAGCGATTTATATGCGGCTTATTTTAAAAATTACAAGGCACCTGTTTTAAAAGAACGGGTATCAGGGTTTTGCGTCTGATCGTATAAATTTATCATCCTCTTACTCAGGATATTCTTCAAACATGCATGGTTATCTTGTAGGGTCCTAAGGTCTTTGTGACCCAATTGTTTGTTTGCAATTTTTCCTTCTACCACTTGCTCTTGCTGGTGTGCACAATGTCAGTTTTTGACGGCTTGCTAGCATTTCGAAATCTGGTGGCAGCAGGCAGTTGGTTGTACATTGGGTATCTAAAAAGAACATTTTCTAAACAGGCTTTGAACTACATGCTCTCGGTAGCCACTATTTCCAGATCGCACATATTATATTCGAATGCGACTAGAATGAACCCGTATTTATTAGTCAAATAACCTAATGTACGTGGTTTAATTTTGAGTCCGTTCCAAAGGTAGATATTTTTGGACCGTAAAACACAGTTATGTGAGTGGTGTGTTTGTTCCGCAACAATAACCGACACCAAAGCGAATATGGGGCTAGAATCAATGAGTGGTCAATATTTACATCAAAATGTATCCCTTTTATTAGCGAATTGCGCTACCACCTCTTACAGCTCAGTCAGTAAGAAGCAGCGACTTAGCAGGTAGATTGTCCTCAGAGTCTTAAATTTGAAAGATTAATGTAAGTCTCGATATTCATGATGTGATGTGCGGCTTACACTTTCAGCCAAATAAATTAGTAGACCTATATCTTTAGTACGCAAACATGATAGTGATTTTGATTTTAAAAATATGTGGGTGGTCAACGATGTCGTGTATAGTTTTAAGCCGAACTATCGACATTTAGCAGATAATAGTTTTCTGCTTGAGTCATTGGTTCTTAGTAGCATGGGGCTTCCAGAACGAGACCTTCCCTCGTGTGTCGCCATGTCTCATAAGGCGCCGATAATGCCGCATTGTCTACAAATCTGCAGCATGGCGGAGGCGAATATTTTGCTGAGGTTAAATGTTTCAATGAATTGCTGACAACTGTTAACCGTGCGTCTGCTCTATTTAGCTGTATTTATTTAGTTTTTCATCAAGTGGATCGGTGCCTATTACCCGGGGCTGTACTGTCTGTGTAGGAGCTCTGGCCAACTCCTGAGTTATGCTATCTAGGGATAAGTTACTAACAGCCACGCTGGATTTGCATTGCCTACTTAAATATTAAGTACTTTTACAGAGTAGGTTGTGTAGATGCTCATGATCGGTAAGCAAGTCTGACTTTATCCTTCGACTTAGAGACAAAGATCTGAAGAGTTTGCTCTGGAGCGATATCAGTTTTGTTATATTCTAATGGCCAAGCCCTGAGACAAGCCATCCGCTTAACGGTTTCGGTTGGTATTCCACATAATTTACGGGCTATATTTTACCTTCGACCATTGGGATTTCTCTGCGTGCTTGGCGAAACTAAAGCAAATCATTCAGGTTGATTTGTATTTTGTAGTATAGATTTGTTAAACTATCTTGGAGGAGGTGAATCGGAAGGCAGCAAAATTCACGAATAATACCTCCAGTAAATGGGCCTTGACACTTCTGCTACATTTACCACATTTCCGTTTGGGTAAAATAAATTTCACTGAAGGCCGTCTTTGTAAACGCACACTGCTCTTGTCTGGTCACATGAGGTGGAAGTCAAGTACCGCTCGCGGTTTTTTTAATCCTAGTCGCACTCTCCACGTAGGCTGCAGTAGGCGTATTCAAGACAAAGAAACATATACACGGAGTTTGGCTAGCTTATTGATTCACACTGATTCCCGTAAAAAAACAAACGATTTGGAGTGGATTTTAGTGGGTGAATGACAGCGAAAATTGAGTGATCTTTATTTAGATTTCCATAATGCTAACACGATTGCGAAAGTCCGTTCTATATCGGATAGTTGCAACCATTACAATAAGGTTGATGCTTGTACTCAGTAATTATCAGGGCTTTAGTTATCCTATGCGGAAAGACGGAAGTCTGTGAAATGTACACGTAACCATTTGCGAAATAATAGATCGCACAGCCAGCTGGAGCATTGTCATTTGTAGGGCCTAGCTGCCCACAGATTCCACCATCAAAATTGTTGACCATAACATAAAGCTATATCTGTTGATTTCACTATAATTCAGTTTAACTGGGTTGTCTAGAAGATGTCTTCAAAGTTTATTATCAATTGTTTCCATCACAGGTTTTATGTCTAGATAGACGACATTTTAAATTTTGGTTTTTTAATCGTCTGGCGTTTAGCAAGGAGACAAAAGTCATTTAACAAATAAATTGGCTGGGGTATCCTGATTTCACCAAAGGTTCGCAATTTCTTAAAGACCACCACATATTAATCATTATTCTTCTGCTTTCTGGAGCTGGAGTTATAAATACTTATCGTCGATTATGTCACTTTTTCTTCCTGCACAAGGTATTTCGCACCTTTGGCTCAGTTAGAAATTTTGCGTAAAATCCATCTGCTATTTGGGATTACATGTGCTATCATTGCTTGTTTCAAGCGTGATCACACTATGGGTTTGACGCTTAGATAGAATACAAAGTAAGGCGTAAAATAAAGGCCCGGTATTTCGTTATATATATAGTTGATATTAACACCTAACGGATAATATTTCACAATGACTGACGCGCATTTTTCGGATGGATAATTTGCTACGAAGTGTGTACTGTCGTATATTGATTGGTGCTCAAATGCATCTACGTTGTAGCACCGCCCCAGTGACCAATGAGCCAGGTGCCGGCTAGTATTGCTGCATGCGTGAGTGTAAGCTAAAACTGCAAAGTGTGAACTTAAGAGATGCAACCAAGAAACACGGGTTAATCCGGTTTCCTCCTTTGTTTCCGTCATTGTGCTTTATTATTATTATTATCTGATAAAATTTCACAACAACGAATTACCCACCCATGACGATTAACGCAAGCTTGTTTGTGCATATGATTGATTGTTGAACATTGCATAGGCCTTGGAATGCGAATTAATACAATCAGCGTATTCACTAGTATGCAGTATCTATTTAGTTTGGGTTTTTACCCGGTTACCTGAACATCTATTACCTTATTCATAACTTAAAAGGATTAAAATCACGCCTAATAGATAGATGAAGGGTTTCTGATAATATCTTGGATAAAAATAGACTTGAAAGCCTAGGTAAACACATTAGTCGACATGAGCAATACAATCGGAAGACCGAGGCTAATAATGCCAATCTAAATTTGGTTATTTATACAGCGCATTTAAATATATCATATTAATAGTGATTCTCAGTAATATTTAACAACTGATATAATTTCATGAAATTTCAACATAAAAGCAATAAGGTTTGTAGTTTAATTGTTCTACTTCCGTTTTGAAATTCCACTTCTTTCAGACTGTTTTGTTGTTGGGATATTTTCATGGTTTTTCGTGAACTTCTGTAATGCCTAATCTGCTACCTTCCCTTGAGAAATAGGGTGAACGATATTTTTTGCATTCTAAGGTTTACTGTTAGCAACCCATTACTATGTAATTGCTGATACCGGCAAAATAATGCCTAACAAATAATTGGTTGCGCTAAGGTAAACAAAATCACTATGTGTAATCACTTATAAGATTGGTGCACTTAGCTTAACCCATGCAGAAAGTTTTTAGTAATCCCTTGATTCTCGGATGTATGGGATAGTAATGGTTGCTAATGGTACAATAGGTAAACCTTTTCGTTTACTTGCCAACCATCACTAATATATGACAGCAAGAAAAGTGACTACCCTATATCAAGCCGACGGATCTAATGCCTAAAGGCTTAAGGTAATGCGAACACACGAAGAGACTCAGGATGCAATAAGCAAAAACGATATCCTGAAATCGGACAAGTAGTTGGTCGGAAATCCACTAATGCTACCGCTTCGACGCCAATTAACGCGTTCTTCATAAATGTAACAGTTGATATTAATGAGCAACGCGGTTATTCTACTTTCTCTACAACGAACTTTTTACAGTAATAAAATAAATTGCGACAGACTAAAATAAACATTTTGCATTTTAATGGACAAATCCACGTAGAGTCGGAGAATGAAAAACGTTGATGGAAGTTTAAACTTTAAATTCGATAGAATAAAAAAATTATAATTTATTGAATTAAAGAACTCAAGGCGAGTTCAATGTTAATTAGTTAAGTAAGCAGCTGCCCCCGCGACTAATAATTAAGTGCAAGCCTGGCGCCTTATCTTACCCGATTTACAGTGTATATTCTGTTTATTACTGAGAGGGTAACGGGCTGCTCTTGGACTCAATTACCGAAGGGGTTTCTCCTCTGGTACCGTTGCATACGAGGTCAAAGAACCATCATGAGGAATTGTTGCAAATTCTTGTAACATCAGGGAACCTTTCATTCATTCTAGGCATCGGCCGTTGATCCAAATCCCATTCAAACTTTCTGGCGGTATACGACCATATAATATATATTGCCGTGTCATCGCTGTCTACTTATTAAATCACGAGTCGCCAATTTAGGCATTGATCTAAGTTGTTTGCAGAGTTCCGTTATTATCTTTCACGGAGATTTGCTTAGTGGTTGAGTCTTCACTTCATGTAGGCACATTCAACGTTATGTTCATAGAGCAGATCCGACTTGCATTCGTAAAATAACGATTTGGTTGTGGTTAGGAACAGGTTTTGTAGGCGTCAGCATACTTATATTTGAGAAATTAACGAAATTGTTTATTGGTCATGTTGGTAAAACAAGGCTCGAGTTCCTCCAAAGAACAACTACACTGTGCGATAATATTTTGTTTACACGTACGTATATTGATCAACGGATTGTTAAATTATTAGATTCATTTATCAACAAACGAGGAAAAATTTCAGTTTTGCATTAGCCTGTGTTCGGAATGTCCAACAATAGTAGGCTTGTTGCAAAGAAGAATTAATATGAACTAATATGAATACTTTCAGCGTAACTGCCAAAAAGTATGTCGCAACACAGTCTTGGACAAAATGCTGCCGAGGAATAAAGGATGCTTTCTTCAATAATATCGACCTATTGTTTATCTAAATTAGCGGATATTTCTACACACATTCATGAAAAGAGTGCACGATCTATTGACACTATTTGTCTGTACCACTAACCGGGGTCATCTGCTATTTAGCTAGGAGGAATGATTTCGGACCGCCTAAATGTACGCATTATCTGCGAAGCATTCTATGTCAACCTCCGCTACGACGTAGTTGCATGTATTTACGGAGATCATGAATGCACGCGACCGTATGGCCAACTCAAAACACCGTCCGAGTGCAATATGGAAATTATACAATTTTAAAGATAGTGTTTTTATTGTTTAGGAGTAGGACACCTTGTAGGTAATTCAAGTTTGACTTACAGTAATCAAAATATATTATTCGTTAATATACATTAGCTCTGCTTACAAAATTTTACTAACTTCTGAGTGCTATATGAAAGATTTTCACCAAGTTGTCGGAACTAAATTAGCATTGCAATATATAGGGTTTGTAACCGCCTTAATCTAACCAAATTGCTTCTGATACTCACCAAACGATGTATGCATATTCTCAGATGTCCCATGAAAAGACTGGACAAAGAAAAAGGACAACCCTAGCGACAGTCCCCCTACAGATAGCAAAACACACATGTTTGTTTATGGTCTTCCTGAAATGACTGTCAACTATCACAAAACGCAGACAAATGGCTGAGAGCATTGCTGCTACATTAGCCTAGCAGGATCTTTGGACCACGTCATAGAGAAACCGTAGAAAATATATCCATTTTCTTCAGACTATTTAGGCTGCAGTCTAAAAATATTGAACATAGTGCTATACCTCGTAAGAAATTTGGAATATCTTTTGTATTTATGGTGAAAGAAAGCTCTCGCTTGCCATTCGAATATCGGCCAAGGATGGCTAGCGCATGGTCACGACTGCTGAGTAAGTATATGGAACATGCAACCGCAGTAAAACACTTACATATATAGTCCAGCAGAGATATTAACACCATCCATATAGCTGGGTAGAGAGAAAGGAGCGAAAACTACAATGTAGAACGCTTTGTGTTTCTATACAGCCTGACTTAAATTTAAGAACTGACTGTTTACACAAAGTTCGATTCGCTGCCGATCGCTAGACGGTGGATTATAAAAATAGAACAGCGTGCACCAGCACACATCTAACTAAAAATACCATAGTGTTTCCCTTCTAACACATAATAACTTTGAGAAACATATGCATCCAACAGTGAGAGCATAATATTTAAAAAGGGATTTGGTTAAGAATTCAGATAGCTGACTCCGAGGTTAATTTATGTGATAATCTATTGACACGATGGGATCGAAATCAAAAGTGTAATGGTATTTTTCTCTTTTGCTACGCCAAATATCGATATGATCGCTTTGGTCATCCAGATACCGTGAAATTAATATGTTTTGTTACCGGTTCTGTTTGCGAAACAAACAAAAGTATAATGTAATGTTGCTTTCTCTTTCGTAATGCTCTGCCACGGTATTGCACTGCAAACAGATCCAAGTTAGTCAGTTTACTTGAACAACCCATACTTTTACGTTTTAATGCAGGCGAATCAGCGTGCATAGCATGGAGATAGCTGCTAAAAATAAGCTAATTTTAAACCGGCATGAAAATATTTATCTCCAGTTAATATGTTTCAACCGCGTGATTAGGGCTACCGTAATTTGAACTGCCAACATGCGTTCGATTCTTGCATTTTGCTCACCAACGAAGAACTCATGTTGGACGGAATGGTCACAAGCACACATTCAGTTCTCAATGACACTCGTATACTAATGTTTGGCTATGAGTGCTATACGCTGTGTCTGGAAGAGGAGGATATGGTGGTGATTATGGTATGGCAATATAAATTGTTATCTGCGCTGGTTAAAGGTTTCTCTCGTATGTTGGCCTGGGAAAAGCTTACAAACGCAATTCGCACACTGTTAACGCATGCGTCGAAACAGATAGCCTTATTTTTTCAGCATACGTGATTCAACTGACACCTACGTGACATTTATACGGAGGGACTAGTTGATCCCCGGGCAGGAATTATTGCAATGGTTTCTGTGGACCGCAAATTCTTATACAGTCACGTTAAATGCCTCCATAAAGCACTGCGCGGAATTCAAGCACTAGTCGAAACCGAAGGGTGCACGTGGTCAAAACCAACACATGCCGATTTATTGCCCTTAGCTCTTTAAAGTACGTTCCAGGGAGCACCAGTCACAATGTTTAACGATGTTTGTATTACCTCACAGTCATGTGTATTCAACATAAATGACTGTAGAAAAATGTTAAAGAATATGTGGTCCATTTTTTCCCGCTCTGTTAAAGTCGATAAGATTCCACCGTATGCTATACAGGCAGCAGCTAATTATATGACGGAAACTCTGGCGATATTTTCTCATTAATTCTTGCAGGAGAACAAAATTCCACCAACATGAAAGCAAGGGTACATCACTTCTATTCACATTAAGATTAACCATGTCAACCCTAAAATTACCGCCAGATAACGATGCTCTCTCTGTTCTCTAATTTTGTAAAATTAATCCACGCAGATGGATTAATGCAGTATCCGCAAAGAAACAGCATAATGGTATAAAAATCGGTCATAAACTACGCACTAGCTGAATTGAAACAGCGGTAGATTTAAAATGATCATCGTCATCTCTCCGCGCTTCTCAAAATCGTCTGCATCCATAACGTAAAACCTCTATAATCTTCAGCTTTATGGTATTGTTAACCATTTTTGCTTTGGATGGGAGATTTCTGCAGTAACTCCAACAGGAGGTGTATATACTAGATCCCTCGCTGACACATTTGAAGTGAAGAGCGGTGTACGAATTTGCTCTGTTTATGCTTAGTCATCCTAATATCCGCTGATGCTATAAGAAAATTGAGAACATAAGGGAACCAAACGACCACGAAAAGGTTCAGCGCATCCTCAACACGATTGCAATCTGGTCAGTTGAAAATAATCTACCACTCAATAATATTATATGGTACGCTTTTCCATTACAGGACAGAAATGTCTTCCTGTATTGGCTAGGGTCACGCGAAATATAAAGCTCTTTCCAGAAATGCTAAATTTGTGTGCTCATTCCAGCTGGATATACATATCAACACCACCAGATGCATGTTTAGCAAATTAGGGTAGGGAGAGAAGCAAGAAAGAGGTTATATTAATAATTACGGTGAAAATGTAAGCAGATAAATACTAGAGAAAATAAAAAGACGTTAATATGAGAAACTCAAATATTTCTCTTACATTTAAGGAGTTCCACGAGCTCCCTAGTACCAAACGCACAGAATACCTTGGTATAAATGACTTTGTTTCAAGCTGGCTTGTTTCGATATTGTCACACGTCCTTTGCTCTAAATATCTAGTAAGGCCATGATGAAGAGTACACTGATATGGATGATATAATGTGGATGCCAGCAGCACAACGACAAGCCGAAATAACATTTGCACACTAAGCATTCGGTTGCAAACTTTCAGGCGGTTCACGCCAAAGCGTTGCGTTGGTTACAAACATTAACACTGTACATATTGTACTGTACTGATTCGTGCTGCAAGTGGAAATGCATCCACTAAAACTCATTCGAAATATGGTAAAAATGTTTTAAAATATTAACTCTTGAATATCGTATTCATTTTCATGTAAAATTTAAATTGTCTGAATACCGGTATTGCAGACGTCAAAAATGCATGATTTTACCGCAAGTGTGCAATCATTCTCTGAATCGAATAGATCTGAACTGTTAATCCAATAACGTGTTTCTCCGCTACACAAATGTAGTGAAGCCAAATATTAAGGCAACCGGTGCCATTTACCACTATCTGTTCTAATCACAATTAATAGGGAACTGATTTAAATCAGGCACAACAAGTTTTTTTCTCTGTCCGCGAGTGCTACAGGGCCCTCGCTAATGCAGAATTGGCCTCAGTAAAGTATATTAAAAGATATTTAGAATACGTAAGTTAGTCATGATTTCGACTAGCACCCGCGGTTAAGACAAGCTGTAGAGTCCTATTTCCTCGCACCCGTTTTCTGAACACAATGCATGTAAACTCATAATTAAACTAAAGCCAGCGTGTTGGACAAACTGTGTACTTCTGCGCCTTGCCTCAGGAATTCGGAAACTAGGCTGGTCCAAACGTACACTAGCATTTGTCTAGTGATGGAATAGAAGAGGCGACAAGCAACGTTTTATGAGATGTGCCGAACAATCGTTTAAGCGTTGAAATTATGCAGAGACAGTTGGGTGATATCTATTGGTGCTGTCCAATAACCTCAAGTCGTAAAGGGAGTTTACATTTAGGTTGTTTACCGAGGGAAGGGAATATAGTGATTGGGCATCAAGGGTGTAGACTCGGACATTAGATAAATTCCCTGGCTCATAAATACAAGTTTAACTGGGTTGACCGGCAGAAATTCGGTAGACTATGTGGATAGACGTTTGAAGTCTTGTTGCAGTAGGTCACAGTTGTCACGTGCGAAAATGTGCTAATAAATATTAATGTAGTCTGCAAACATTTCACACGGCGAACACAAAAGCTGATGTTGATAATTGATGTGGATCTGGAACACAGCCGACCTAGTATAGTGCCTAGCAGTAGGTTATTTATTGACAGATGGCAGTCGTTTATATTGTCGTCAAGTTGTACTCGCCACTTTCGACAAAAATATAAAACCGCAGATCCACTGGTGCAGTGCGGAACCGACGCCACACATCTTAAATTTGTGAAAGAAGGACCTCATGGCTGACCATGTCAAAAGATTTACTGTAGTCGAGGAATATAATATCTACTGACTTCACCCTGTTTATTGCCTGCCACCATCAAGCCTTATCACAAGCATGTTAGTAATGCTTGAGCTGACTTGCATAAAACAAAGCCGTTCAGGCGTCAGTATGTATATTAATTTTGCCAACAGCAGCACCCATTTCTCCAATAATATCTTAGATACAAACGCAAATTAGTTTTCAGACGAATTGCCATATGTTGGCTACTTCGTTAGTCACCGCTTTGCAGTATAGGCATGGGTGCCGTGCATTTCCAGTCAATCGTTAAGGCACCTTCGGACAGTGACCATTTTGAAGTGACAGTCACTATAAAATTTAGGTTGACTAGACAACCGTTTTTCCAGCTGCTTCGTTCAGTAAAAGCGCTGCTCTTCCAAGTCGATACAGACAACTGTTCCGTTGCAACAACAGCAGAGAATTGTGCCTTCAAAGCGGATGCACATTAAATACTGGAGGTTGGGGATGGCCGTCCTGTACATGCAGTAATTAACGATTAGTTGCTGCAATTAAGCATAACTTATGTAAGCAAACTTACCTTGGGGCGGATTTCAAGGCGATTACAATCGGCTTTTTGCAACTGTTTCACTCTTGCAGCAGTTTGCTTGACTTTTACGCACTTCTTAGTAATTAGCGTAGAAACAGTAGAATACCTTTTCACTCGCTCTGCCGCCACTTAGCCAGATTTCCCTTAGTATTGTCAAGTTTTATCAGTCCTACCTATTGTATAAGCAAGGACACAAACAGTAAACATTTAGTACAATCAACTACTTAAAAATATTCAGCATTCTTCCGCAGATGTAGCTTGTGACAGAGGTCATAATATTTGGCTCGCAGGTAGAGCTATACAGTCAAAATCCGTTTTAAAGTAGCTGCAACCGGAATAGCGGACGCGAGTTCACCAACTGCATTTTCTAACAACTATAAGCTACGATGGGTAACCTGTAGCCACATGTTCCGGCATCCGAAATTCAGGCACACGTTGGTCGTGGCTCGCAAACACCAGGTAGACGATGGTCAGATTTAAGCGTCGTATTATTTGTGTCGGCTGGCATAGTAGTTGCGAGGCACTAATCTCTATTTCCAGAAGCACGAAGCTTTCATCTAACTCGTCATGTTTACGTATCGAATGCACATCAGGCCTTGGTATTTGAGAGTAGTTATATTTTTCCTTAAGGAAAACGTGGTCGGATATTTTGGGGTGGTTGATTGGGCTGCCAATGAAAGCACTCCCTGAGGGGGCTGCGATATACTGCGCCCAGAACTATTCCTTCCCGTCTGGAGGGGATGTAGTAACACACTAACTAACATAGACCACACAAATTCGGTAAAAGCCCAAAAAATCTACGCAAGAAAGACCAAATTTAAAGCAAAACTCTACTGCATACTTTGCTTATTCAATCTTAAGGGAAGCAGAATTAACCGCCGGGTTCCATTTCCTTGGAATATACCTGAACGCAGCCACGTCTTTGCCTGTCCGTAAATACCTGGCCGCTCAGGAGAAGCGAAACGACGTAGGTTTTCTTGCTTCCAGATAACAGAGATTCATGGTAAAAGACTAAAGTAGAAACATCAGCAGCATTCGCCGAGCTTGCTTGAAGTTTGAGCAACAGGATTTTCATGAATCTCAGATGGCTTGAAATGGCTTCGTCCATGAAAGTGTTTCCTATAGATCGATTTGTAGAGCATCTTGCATTCCAAGGCAGGCAGTTTGACTCACTTATTAAGGGTCCTAATCATCATTGAGGGTATTGTCAAGTAGATTCCGTGAATCTCGATATCGTGATCGCATCGCATTTGGGTTGATGCATCACTGGACCTCGGCGCGTAGAAGGTCCTAAGTTAGAAAGCCACTAGTCGGACGACGTTTAAGCTACAGGGCATGGTATATTAAGAGCCTCAAGCTGTTTTGCTAGCTTTTTAGCAAATAAGTTAAACGCCCAACATTCCTATTTTATTTCGTTACTTGTTCTTTCAACTGGTCTTCAACACTGAAGCATTTGCCAACTAAAACTTCCATCTTTTTAAGTCCTAATATATTTAAAACTTTAGGTGACGGAAATTGAGATCTCACAAGGCGAGCACTTTGTGCCGCTGAGTTGGCGAAGGTTGAGAAGGAAGACTATGCTAAAACCTGACGGATCTTATCGCTGTGTTCTTGAAACAAACCCAACAAAATGATCACAACGTAATAATGAAGACCACACGTACACGTTAATCTGTCATTATCATTTTCGGAAATCTGCACAAATCGTGCTAGATTTAGCGAAAAGGACGGAAATGCTCAACCGATAGTCCAAAGAATTAAATGTGGTTGTTAATATAAAAATCACATGTGAGGCTATTTGCACGATGTTCGATTATTTTGAACAAGTATATGAGGCCATTTTTGGCCTTGTGAATAAGCAAAATACCTATATGACGATGAATTCCTGGAGAAAATGCCAATAGAAAATCGTCGAAACCAATCAGTGATAATACAGGGAGTAATGGGCAAACAATTCAGCACCGGACATGAAACTGTGGACTATCTAAATTTCCACGAATTTATTCTGATGAAGGAAGAAATTTGACACACATTAATGTTGTCAACGAAGCAAAAATCCGACCAGAGTCATCACTCAGTCGTCTATATTCGCAACAGAACATACATACCACAACAGGTGAGCATACACATTTCAAGTAGAGCAGTTCTTATTTCCTGGCAATTTTATACTTTCAGTGATTGAGCAATATGTTAATCGGATGATATTGTTTGTCAGTCAAGGAAATTTAGACAGATATATTAATTTTATACTAATGGCACTTTATTAATTACTGGGCTAATTTAAGTAGGCTGTTGCGATTGAATAATACATGTGCCCATACTTTTTATACTCTGTAACTAATCATCGGACTTTAAGTGGAGATGAGTAATTGCATCACATATTAAACTAGTTCCATTAACTTTATGACAGATTTTTATAATATGTTTTGATCACCGATTACGGATTACCAATGGATCAGCAAAACGTCATGATACATATATATATATATATATTACCTAAAGAAGGTGGATATACTTTAAAAAACTTACTGTGAAACATTTTTCTAATACACTTCGAAAGTGCTTATTTAACGATGTGTGCAGTTTTACGTTTTCAAAGTAATCAAGTGAAATTGGATTTACCTCAGCTTTCTTTACTTGTCATTTACCTAATTATGATGGATCGTATGATGGATATGCTACCTAATTTGTAAATTGCTTTTACGCGATTTATAACATGAATGCTTATTGTAAAGATATATTTCTCACGTTTCTATCTTCTAAGTCTTGCCACAGATTATCGGTAATAAGCTTGCTTATTATTTTAACAATTTTCATAAGATGAACGAGATTGGAGAGTGGCAGCCTTATTATTCCTTGTGTAGAATCTGCTTTTGAGCGCCATAGCAAAAACTATCTGTTCACCTATTGCCTGTTCGTGTTTTCTACGAAGGTCAGTCAGCAACGTATGTATTGTACTGGGTCAATTACAAGTAGGTCATCAACGCCACACTTTACCAGGTACATATAGACGACTACGATGTATCGCCCGGAAGGCAGACATCTGCATACCATATGTAAATATGCTTTGGGCTTTGTTGATGTAATTGCGAACGCCGTATATGTCTAGCACCCTTTACGTCCTCAGCTAGTTCGCAATTAGTGCACCTGATTACCAGAGGAGCGGCGTAGGTGGTGGCTATAAATGCGGAAAAATGTATCCGCAACAATTTACCTTCGGTTTGGCCCATCAACGAACTAGCTAGTCGTTCATGTAAATATTGATCTGCATCCCCTAATTTTATCCAACAAATATCTCTCGGAACTAGAAGTACGTTATGCCGGCAACTCCACTAATCTAGGCTTGATAGAAGACCTAATGGTATATTTTCTCGAATGTTTTTCGTAAATAGATGTAGCTCAGGTCGCAAGGGTTCCTTGCTTTTACTTTTTGCCTCTAATCATTCCTTGTTTCAGCAATCAGTTATGGAAAATAGACATGGCATAAAACGCTACTTTCGGATATAGATTTTTCTTTTGTTTAGAAGAGCTGTAGCAAAACATACTTCATACGGTCAGCAATTACCAGAAAACGTGTGCACTTTTTGTAACTCCGCATTTTGTAGGAGAGATTACCTAAATGATTGTATCGAACCTTCGAACAGCGACATGATTACATTTAACATGACGGTAGCGTGAAGATGGCCGTAAAGTACTCGTGAATTAAGTGATGGAGTCCGTCACACCCATTGAATGTAGCGCCTTAAACATTGGCTATAATTTCCGTAATGGTTCTGCAACGTAATCGGATAGGTGGAGTTCAATCAGAATGTATCCTGGTGATCTCGATACCGAGAGTTGCTCTTTTGCAAACATGAAAACGAAGTGCTTGGCCATTGTGGAGACATACTCTGTGTTGGTTGTTAATATATTTACGTCAGCGCCAATTATAACTGTTAGGAAAATTTGGTACAAGCTGCCACCAAATGCTCTCAAAAGTTTCCCCGTGGCTACATTTGTAACATGTTCGAGTTCGTTTTTGAAATTTTGTCGTTATATCAATTGCGTAAATTTTTGGCTTCTTTTTAGATATTCAAAATCGTTAAAAAGCGGATGCAAGGGATTTGAGTAAGTGTCAGCTTAGAAGGGCAGCAAGGTAAAAAATACCTTGTCTAACCGATTTGACGTTATTTGCGGGCATTATGTCAGTTTAAATTAGCAAATTAATTAAAGCTACTTTTTCATTTTAGCTGTCTGATGGTTTCACATTTTGAACATTGTCGTTTAAATTGACTGCTATAAGATAGAAAATGCTTGCACGTAGACTTCAGCCTCAGCTTCCCTTTTACTTTAAAAACCAACGTACTGTTTGTAAAAATATACCCAAGAATTCGTATACAAATATAACTATGTTTGTTTTCCTTAGTTTTTATGCATAATTATTCCTCAGTGGCAAATTATGTTTGTATGAATCAGATGGTTCCCGACAACCTTTCAATCTTCGAATTTATGTTTAGAATTTCTATATTGTAGTAGCTACTTGCTCGCCTATTCGACGAACTTATTGACATACTTCGAACCTTCTCAACAATTTTATTGTGAAGGCGCAGACTAGTTTTATGTACATTTATTTGAAGATTCAAAATTTCTGGCTATATAAATACGCAAGGTCATGCCGATATCTTGCCTGACGACTTACAAAGCTGCAACCAGGCGCGATATGAAGCATCAAACTTGCTTGTACGTTGTTTATTGATGCAATAAATTCCCGAGGAGTATGGTCTGGAGCCCAGTTTGAGATAGATTGCAGTTAAACATCAGGGGTAAGCTTTTTGATTTGCGGGCTGTTACCTCGGTAATGCGTACATGGATCAATACACATTATACACTCATCTGGTTTTTAATGTAAGAAGAAGACAAATAACATTCTGCATTAGTTAGCGTTATTTTCTGAAAATATGGCTTGCGAAATAATACATTAACCAAGTTGGAAAATACGATTGTTTTTGGATTGAATTGCGTAGAAAATTATGTTGCTTGGCGTGGTATTGCGTTTCGAAATACTCTCATGCAACTGTTTGTTCAGCATTTGCATACATATCTGTAGCACAACGTTTATAATGCATTTTAACTAAAACGCGGATGATGATTAGAATCTAACCAGCATACTTTGAACTCTGGCGTCATGTTCTCTTTTTGTCCGACAACTTACGAATTGCAAAACGGCAATCGAAGCAGTACTTTGGATGAATTTGTGTCGCATATTTGCAAATCGCACTTAGAAAATGGATAATCTGAGAAGAATCCGAATAATACTGGTTATCCGAAAATCCTCCAAGTGTAGTTGTCTGATAGGTTTATGTTATTCCATTTCCAGCGCACGGTCTTACGACTGTGTTACCGGACGTAATTAATGTACACCGAGCATACCTGTTTACAGTAGAAAGCTGCGAGTCCGTTTAACAAAATGAGTCGAGATAACGCACAACAAAAATCACAGGTTATGTTTACATGTCCGCGTTATCTTAGCCAACCCCAACAACGGTAGATATACACGATAAACATTTACGTTCCCCGTATATCATGCGGAATACCTGAAAAAAAGAAAAAATTTAAAATAAAATAGCACGCCCCTAAGCCTTCCAAAGTTATTTACGTCTTTCAAATAGTTACATATGATGCCGGTGATCATATAACGTTACTTATATTTACCGGACTGTAAAGCTTGCTTCTATATGGTTTTGCCTAGACTGGCGTGCATTCTAATTTATAAACGATTAGGAATATGTAAATATATACATTTATAGGTAACATAAGAATACAAAAATACAATCGATTGCTTTCGCAGCTACAGGCTAAGCATAGCGCTTTAATATTTCTTGTCGATAAGTATTTAGCTCCGAATAATTTCTTTTAGCGGTTTCCAGTTCTAAGCAATTTAAGCTCAAGACTGTTAAGTTTCCTAACGTAGTTTTACATCTTTTCCTACTCAGTAGCTTTAGTTAAGCAGACGCAATTATGGATTTACGATTATTTGTGCATAAATCCTGCCAGTTACATAATAACCATATGATGTTTTATATCGTATAAGTTAAAATGTAGAAACGTGTTAGTTTAATATTGGATGCGCCAGCCACGAATTTTATAAGCAACAAAACGATTTACTTACTTCTGTTACGCTGGTAAATTAGGATAAAATGAAATCCAGCTGTTAACTGGTATCTGCATGCATTATATTTTTGGTATGGAACTTTTAGCATCCTTGCTACTGATGCGCAGTGCCTGTGCTAATACTCCCCAACATTACGGATGAAATGATATAATAGCTACAAGCACTCCCCGTTGTTTTGTCACTAATAAAAGCGCTTCTAGAGTAGCAACTACCACTTTGTTGGAGATTAAATTACGTTTAATAAATGCAAATTGCTAAAGACATTTAGGGAATTCAGATAGCTCGTCAGTGCACAGTCAGTTTTCTGAAATAGATTTATTATAATGCTTGTATGTTATCCTCGAGAAACGAGTTAAAATATCGCTTTTTCGATCGACTTACTGTGTGGTTATTTTGAGCAAAGGAGGATCCCAGTCAGCGCAAAATCATTAAACAAAGGCGTGCGCTTCTAATTTTTGTGTATGTTACAATGTATATGGACATTATTTAGATTAACATTGCTTACATCCGAAACCTCCAAATACAATCTGGCTTTAGTCAGATAATGCGGAAGAACAACTATTACATCCAGAGCAAAATAATGAAAAATAATGAACCAAATACTCAACTGCACGTAATACAATATGCTAAATTAAACAAAAATGTTAAATAGCATCAGTTAAAGTTCTGCATACTAAGATTTGTTTTCAGCAACAAATAAAGCAAAAAGTAAAATGCGGCCATAATCATATGCAAGCATACAGTAAAATAAAGCATTTATATTTATTTAGTGCGTTATATTCCGGTTGGAAGCAATATATCTCGTTATTTTATTATACCACTTTATTTACAGCACCTCATTTATTCTAACAATATTTGTGTAATTGGGAACAGCGAAAATTATGTTTATACATTTGCCATACTATTTTTACAAATAGCTGGAAAGATCATGTGATTAAGAAGATATGTAAACAAACCTGCAGCTAGTACAGCTTCCAATAAATTAGTTTTATGCCTTGTACCAGATGTGCTATTGGGATGCATGTTGAAAGGATTATTGTAACTTATGTAAAAGAAGCTCACTTTGAAGGCAATGTATTTCCTACTGCAGGAAATATAAAAGCAAGCAAACAATCATGCATGGCGAATAAATTAATGCTAATGATGAGTATATACTTTTCGCCAACGCGACTATATTTATGACAATAGGCTTGACAGTTTCACTCGTGGTGGTTAGAATTTGCCTATCTGCGAAAACTAATTTTATTAGAACATAAGTTACAAGAGTATTAATTAGCCAGAATTAAGACCCGTCGGTTTGATTCCACCGGAGAAAATGTGTGTTATGCCTACTATAATCCGGGCCAAATGCTTGGAAGCTATTGGGTATAAATGAAGCACGAATTGCACACGTTTACCTAGAAATAATCATCCCTTAACCATATATAAATAATAATTTGGCGACTAGCAGACTGAGCATAATAAACCAGTAAATCGTATGTGGGTTAAATGTTTCTCCAATTCCAGTTTGCTAAAGCAACACACGTTGCCTGTAGTTAGTACATTAATATAATAAATGCGTTATAATAATTACGATAAATTATTCACCTTAAAATGTTAAAGAAAAATTGCTCTAGATTTTAGATCATGCAGAAATGTGCTACACATAGCAGAGAAAAACATAAGAAATATTTAATTTACGGTCAACAGCAATGTACAAAAATTGTATCTATTTACAGAAAACTTTATCTATCATCAAATATTAAATTCATCTAACCCTACGGCAATTTATGTATATATTATTACTAAATTATTTAATTACTTATTTGTATTTGTTAAAAAATGCAATACCATTTATATGTATTAAATTAAATTTACTTTCTTTCATTTAATACATATATTAGTTAAATTATATCCGACCTAATATTCTGCACAGGAAATTTGCGCGTTGCTAATGCTATATCGATTCAGCAAAAGCCTTTTATATTTTTCTCAAAAAGCAAATTTTTAATTTATAGATAAATTGTGTCAATGTCGACGCTAAGATGCAAACCGTCTTCATGTCTTTGACAATTAAAATATTAACTCTTTATCCAACGTAACAGAAATTCGCATAAAGCTAGCTTTTGCTCAAATTACATAGGTTTCATATATCTGGTGTATACAGCTTTGGAAATGGAACGATGCCTTGTGAAGAGGCTTTGCACTAACTGTTCAGCTAGTGAGCGAAATGCATTGCTGCTGCAACTTGCAGCTGTATTGTCGCCTTTAGTGTTTACATCGGGATGTGCTGACAAATCTCCTTTTTTGCCTTTGATATTGATACTCCTGTTCTATACACCACATGAGTAACGACAATAGCATATGCGACAAGTAGGGGTTAATGAAGGTAACCGGTAGTTTAATGTTTCTTACATTACGTTCTATGCGAAAACAGTTTTCCTGCAAACACGAATACAACAGCAAAACTTTTCTTTAAATGAAATTATATTCTAGCAGCAAGAGAAACATTTCCAAACTACTAGTACCCTAACGTCTGTTTTAGGAGCAATACTCTACGTTAGCTTTCGTTTAGTTCCACAGATGCTTTAAATTAATAACACTGGGTTATATAATTTCTCTAAAGAGCTCGCTGTTTTTCTGAAATGCTTCGTTGATGGTATAAATATTGCGAATTATACGTACTTTCAAGGATATTAATTACATCAACTCACTTATGGTATAGCAGGTATTTTTGATCCTTACTACTTAAATGGAGTACACATTGCACTTGAGCTGTAGTAGAATATATTTGAGAATAGCCGTTATTCCAGAATGCAACAAGATCTAATTGTTGACAAGTGTTTTTGCTTAGTCCAGATATAGGTATTTTTATTACATTGCACAATTTACTGTGTGACATCTTGTGGAATAAATGGATTCTGCTCCTGCGAATAGTGTCCATCTGGACAGCATTGTAAATCACCATGTTAAGAGAGTAAGCGTTAGAGCATGAGTTCTAGACTATAAAGATTATGCTTTTATTAATTCTCCACCTGTCGTATGCTAGAAAGCTAGTAGGCAATTTATACCCATAGTTTGTAAAGCGTCACAAGTTGTCGTGATGAATATATGATTAGGATCTCGTCGACCCTTGTTTGAGAAGCTATCTTTAGGTGATTTTATTCGCCCTACATAAGGCTGGCTGTTATGCAAAATTGACGACATATCCAACTTCCATTCATCTGTAAATATGGCAGCATGGTTCGGCTATTTATAGTACACAAACTTATTACGAATTAATTTTTCGCAAGTGTGGCATCCAATAAAGCACGAAAAATTGTACCAGTATTTTATCAGAATTACACACACATAAAAAGTCTCGACTTGGATTTGCCAAATCATTCAATAAGTTAGTTGTTGCAGATAACCTAAGCTGCTAATAATAATGTCCTGCATTATTACGCTAGATTTCCCTCACATTTCCGTAGTAGACGATGGATGATTAGTAAATGTTTCAACATGTAACGCAACATAATCAATAAGGAAAAGCAATCTAGCACATCTGCAATTTTCTTCAACAATCCTTACTAGTTTGTTGAAAACAAGAAACTTACAATATTTGGTTAGCTTTTTCTTTTACAGCAATGCATTTGTCTAATTTTTGTTTAAATTTATGGTAACATTTAAAACAGCATCGTCTGTTTTGGAGTCGATGGTTTCTAGAACGTACGCCACTAACTTCCACATATTTCAAAATATTTACAACTTATGCAATAATCTAAACACGCCTTCTTGTGGCACTAAAGTTAAAAGGAAATAGTGCTGCTACGCATAAATGAATACCAAACATGTTGCAATTTGCTGCAAGTTGCTGTTTGAATGGCATTTACTAGAAGCATAATTATATATATATATATGTACTATAATTGATTATATATGGTTAATACATACATGATAATATAAGCAAAAAATCAAATTATTAACGTCAAGAACTCGCCTTTGCCGATTGGTGTACATTCATCTTTCAGCTTATATTGGACGTTGAATTTGAACACTAGCAATAATTACTTGGTGGCTGTGGTTGGTACGCTGATGTTTTTCCCGAATGCATGCATGCAGTCAGAGAGGTAATGCCTTGCTTTAAATATCCTCACTTAGGATAACAAAGGGACGATAATCAGAAAGAGCCTAGTCAGACTCAAGTCAAATATGTCATTTAGTGAACCTAAAATATAAAAATGTATTTTTGACTATGTGCATCCAACCGCGTTCTAAGGATCTCATGTATTTCAACCTGCTATCATGCGGTAATGTATAACAATGAATCATTTATATCGCAAACTTTGCTGGAATGTAATTTGGCTTAACTGGTAAAAAGGAGAGCTTAAATCCAGGGAGTACCTGCACAGGTATCGTGCATATAATCTTAAAGTCATAATTAAGGAAAGCTCAATTTTTGCTTCATGAGAGAGTTGCATAATTGCAACCTTGTTTTCCGGAGCATTATTGTTTAAAATACAACACCATATTGGTGCCAAGTTTCCAGTAGTAAAAGGAAAGCTCTTAATGTGTAGTCTAAATCTAAGTGCAAATCATGTAGTCTGATAGAGTAGGATTATAAAAATTATTTTAGATGCTACTATATAACCACTACATAAAGGAAGACAAAATTAGGACCTACATAAAAATATAAATTGTGCTTTGATCAGCTCCACCAAAGATACGTCATCAACATAATTTTTGGAGGAGTATTTGAAAAATATTTTACCAAATGCTTAAACTGGCCATTAAAATTGATAAATATATACCTGGCTAACCACCACCAATATATTTTAAGGCAAACAGAAAAAATATAATAACCCCTGACAAGTAAATCACGCTAGTAGTGCTAAATATTCTCTCCTGATAAATGAGATACTAGTAGTATGTCGATATTGTCTAGGGCGCTTCAACTGAATGCCTATTTCTTAACCGCATGAAGTTAGTTGCAACAACATGTACATATATATTATTACATCAGTGTAGTCATTCATTTTCCATACATAGGAAGCGGCTTCTATATAACGCATGCTTTCTATTATATAAAAGTTGAGTACAGTTTGTGTTGTGGGCTTGCTAATATATTTACGCATCGTACGAAACTACATTTTCAAATGTTCCTAGGAATATAACTTGAAGCGACCGTGTATTTGCTTTAATTTTCCAAAGTAGGCAGTACTTCTGGAAAATTTTAAATTGCTAATGCGCAACGTTCAATTGTTTTATGCAATATGCATACGTGAATATTTTGAGCAATAAAGAAGGCAATTTTCTGCATTAATTAGCTGCTTTTACAGTGAAAACTTCCATATCCTTATTTTACATCTTCGCTTTTCGACTTACGCCAGACAAGCTTAATAATTATGTATAGTGTATTCAAAATTTTGAAAAAGATATCAGCTTTTAAATGGACTATAGGAAGACATATGTTATTGTGCTACAACCAACAAGTTTGCAGCTTCAGATATAATAGAATTTCACAACATGTAGAAAATATATTTGGGCAAAAACCTTTGGTTCATATTTAGTGCCAAATTTTGCAGATGTTGTAAATCCCATGTCTAGTAACTGTTGTTTTAAGCAGTATATTTGAGTTATATAATTCTAAGTAATCTGGCGCTGATATTCTACTTTGCACAGGTGTTACTCTCTGACCAAATTGGAATTATTTACGACGTAAATCTGGGGACGTTTTTCAGTGTAACAAATTCAATTACACCGATTTATTGCAGTTTAAAAATTCTTAAATTCCCTAAAGCTTTCATAATGATATGACTCCTGTATAAAACGACGAACTTGCTCTACTCAGTCGGATGGCAAGCACAACTTTTTCACTACCAGTTTTCATGGAAACAATAGAAAAACTAATATTCCTTGAACGGTTTCCGCTAGCCGAATTTATGCTTATATAAGTTGGTAATATTGTGCTACAGCTGGTGTAATCCAGTAGTAAAATGATATATAAGAAAGCGTTGATTATCAAAGACATAAGCTAGACGTTTCTCTAAAGCAATCCGTATTGATATCAGTAAAAGGTTTTTCTACAAAGTGCTCATTGTGCTTTAATTTCATAATTTTTGATAGTAATACAAATCAGTGTGCTTAAATTTATATGACGTTGGATTTGTTCCAGTGGTTTTCATTTACTTGCGATTCACTTGCGGGACATTCAAGACAGAATGTATTTTGTATATCCAAATGTAATGTTAATAAATTGTGAAAGTTTGCATTGTTTTAACGCAAGTGCAATTTTGGTAAGACAAGTAAACGTTGTTGATAAAATAGTTGGCGACAGTGGAAATGCCAAAGACTGCATCTTAATGCAACTAACCCTTAGAAATCTTTAGTTAGGCGTACATTGCTTTGGTATTTGCGATTCGTATATTAATAGAATCCTATCCGGTCAAAATTCAATATTTTAATCCAATTTTAAAGTAGCTAAATTGTCCGACAACTCAACAAGTCTTTTGTTGATATTAACTTATTTGGTTAGAACTGGTTCATTCAGTTGACGCCAAACGTCTCCCGAAACAATTAGCTCCATGGTTTCCATTTTATGAAAGAAAAGGAGAGATACATATAAAGAGTACCGTATACTTAACTGGTCAATTCATGCCGTAAAGCTTTGAACACAATTATGAATTTCGTCATACCGAAAGTTACAAAACAATATCTGTTTTATTTTGATAATCAACATATTCTGCTCTAAAGCAGGTAGAAGAGTGAAGTCTGATTGATAGTATTTCATGCAATCTGTCATAGTAGACTAATTGCCAAGATGTTGTTTCCTAGTTTGGCAAAAATTATGCGTCTGCGTTAATGGTTATAATTAAACTCACGTGCTACGTTTAGCTGCTTCATGAAATTGCAACACATTGCCAAAAATAAACCTTTACACACTCAATTGGACAAAAACACCCAGAACACGATTTTTGACTTCTAAGGAAGCAAGCGAAATATTCTTAGAGCAGTTACATGTGAGGCGTTTTCTAGGGTAAATTCGCATTAGAAGGCATGTAAAAACGCGCTACGGTAGTTTTAAAGCGAATGTATTACGGTTTGCTATCCGTCTGAAAGTTCAGTTCGAGCTAGAGTATATCTAAATATAAATAACCTTATCGCCAATATGGCACTCACTTGAACCACGCAAATTGCCCTGATAAAACTTGTGGCACAATTCGTATATTTAGTATATAAAATTGAATGTTAACTATGCTACGATACCAGAACATTGCCATAGTCCACTATAGATGAACAATAGGCATTAGATATCCTGACATCAGCAACTAAAACGTAGCGTGTTATAAGATGTAAAACCTGGAATAGATGTGCTGTACGTTAGGTAGGCTAATCCGAACTGCAAAAGGAAGTTTTGACAAATTTGATAAAGAACAAGATCGGTGATAATTTTTGGAAAGCTTAATTAAATCAGCTGTATTATTAATTGGTTAGTGGCGGCTTGTCAAAAACGTACCAGGCATCCGTTTTTATAAAACATGGTGAGCAATTCATCACAGCAATTGTAATGATGTAATTCCATTTAGTATGCCTCGTCATTAATTTTCGCAAGTATGGGTACAGTTTGGAACGAAGAATTGAATACTTAGTATTCGTTTCTGTGCTAGGATATACAAGCCATAGGCATGATAATTAAATTACACGGTTGCAGGAAGGTCAAGGCTAAAATGAAGCGACTTGCACAATTAGTGTAAATGGTTTAAAACCTCAGTTGTAAAAATGTTAGGCTTACAGTGTGCTGGGGCTGTGAGTTGAATCATGACATATTAGTGGATACTAATTTTAGCTCTTTCCACTTAATAATTGTTCTCAACATGTATGTCTTATTGGGGGCCATGAAAAGGGCTAACATATTTAGGAAAATGTGTGGTAAAGTAAAGCGGTGACCAAATACACTGCCTATTACCATCGAAACACACATGCTGCAATTGTTGCTTTAAAATACTTGACAGATTCAGGCAAGGACAACCGCCTAGCTGTGTGCGTTATGCGTGTCGATTTACCATAAATAAGCTAATCATGATACGCTGTTTTGTAGCGCAATGAGTAGTTAAAATATTTTAAATGATAACTGTTATCCGATTGATGGACGGAAGTTCTAGATAGTTGCCTTCAGACTGTTTCATATGTGTAACCTTCCGGTAAGTAACGGCTGAGGAAAATGTGTTACGCGTAGTAATACTTCGAGCGCTCTTCTGAGTCTTAGCGTTATCATTCATTAGACCCAGTGGGGCAGAGCTGCAAAATAAAAAAATTACATTTATCCGTAATTTATGCGGTAGCTTGGCATGAGTGACTTACTATACTGCGGTGCCAAATCACGAATAAAACTAGACACATGGAATGGTCAATCACGTGCAAATAACCATCAAAAGCATTCGTATGCTTATACGACAATGTTTTCATTGGTTTTGATAATGACACTGTTAATATTGATCAGATTCTGGAAACCGGATAGCACAATTAGATGTGGAACGGTATAATTTAGATCGGAGTAAAGACTACCGCCATATCATAGAAATGTCTATTAAATTAAAATAACTCCAACTTCTGCTGGACCAGCGTTTCTGCAGTAGGCTAAGTAGGCGACATATACCTTTTTGATTTTGGATATTGGTAAAGATTAACGGCTGAAAACCACTAGACCAGGATTAAAAGATAAAATCGTTTGCTGGATCGTAATATTATCGAAAGACTGCGATTCTCCAAGTTAAATGGATTAACCGAAAAACTTGTCAAATATTTTGATTATTGCTCCATAAAATGGTCACATTTAATAAACCTGACACTCAAATTAATGCGAGAACCTCGACATTGTTGCCAAAAGCCGCAGAGCACATATTATACATTGGTTGCATATTTTCCCGTACATCCATCGATACCTTTAGACACGCAGCAGCGTATATCTAGTACGTAATGATCAACATAAATACTGCTATGAGGGCAAATATAATGGATACTCACAACGGTTTTTGCGGGTTATTTATGCATGCAGTTTTGGTTATATAAATGCAGAAGCTTGTAAGAGAAAAGCCCATTTGATGCTGGATATTTGCTGCCGGATCATTTGCTAGAGAGCGTTGATCAAGATTCAACAAGCTGGAAACGCAAGCATATATTTGACCAGGTCATCCACATTTGGGCTGATACCTAATTATTAACAAACGAACAGCGACATCAGACAATCACGCATCTTTTATGCGTAATATTTGCCTATTTAAAAATATGACTGGTTGCTGATTTAATTCCAATAATGCTGTAGCCCAATTAGTGGCATGCGCTGTCAAGCAGTAGTCAATTTACTATTCAAAATGAATATATATTCGTCGCATAATACACAAGCATGTCTTTACCTGAAAGTCAAAATATAAAACTGTGAAAGAAGGAGTACATAAAATAAATAACCCTGTCGCTCGCAATGGTAAATATAACTTCGGCAAGTAATTTTATATTTGCGAGAAATCTGCAGCGCTAACATTACATCCGGCGATTTTTGCCAGGAAGGAAAATAGAATTCAATATACATTTTCTTACTAAATATATGTCATTAATGTCACAAGTAAATAATTAGCATAAGGCCTAACATGATTATGGTTGCAACTGTGTGTAAGGTTCTATCGTTAGAAATGCAACATTTACGCCAAGTATCCTCCGTTTATCATCTAACGAATTGACAGAAATGCATCTAAAACAACCGGCAATTTATATTACCTGTGGAATACTTACATGCATTAAGCAAAGGAAAGTTTAAATCTCTTCATTTTTTCTCCATAAATTTTTCACCTCATTTATGCGTACAGCAGCCGGAGCTGGGTAAAAATGTAAGCCTGAAACATAGGAATGACTGTTTGCATCAATGGGCAAGGTGTTGATTTGACTGGGGAATAGCACACTAAAGCACTTGAAAAACGGTCATCCTGGATTTGTTGCTAGAAACTCGGGGGCTTTTATTGCCGTTTGGGAAACGTTACGAAGTAAAGCATTACGTATTTTACTAGATACACAGACGAATCAATGCAAATACCGCAATGGTATTTTTTCAACGACAGTTTCCAGCGTCTTAGATATATCAGAATTCTAAATTTAATGTCGGTGTTTTACCCGTGACTGGATTTGGTCAGTTTTATGATTATGGCAGATTTCTTTCTAACTGTCGCAGTTAAACGCAGCTGACCTATCCAACATTTCTGTGTACAGTAGCTATTTTGACGCAACAAAGATTACGCTGTATTTCTTGGGTGCACTGTCACATTACGTAAAATATTTCACAAATTGGACATTATGGTTTAACTATCAGCCTGATGAACTTGCGAGGGATTAATGTTAGTTTTTCAACAAATGCTGAAAAATGCGCAGTAAATATAAACACCGATATTATGTAAAATATGATATAGGGCACAAATTTGCAAAATATCTCTTAAACAATATTGATTTGTTCCGTAATATTTGTCAAATGATAAAATATACGGTTTAACAAGATAAACTGCACTTCATATTTGAGTTTTTTAACAAACGTATAAGTAATGCTCAATGTACACCTGAAAGCAACCCAAAATGTGTGAGCTTTATAATCTACCGTCATACAACGTTACGAGACGCTATGCATATTGTTCACTGTTAATATTAACGACATTCGCTCTTATGTTAACATTAAGCAACAAATTAAATGCAAGGAGAGCGAATGCCATCTTTATTGCTACAATCTATCTCAAATGTATCAGTATTAAATAGTCGATGGTGTGCTCGGCTCCAGAATATTTTATAAAAACCGTTGGATATATAATTAGAGCAACATAAATCGGATCGCATGTCATTACTAAGACAGCGCAACAACCTTCATGCCCTGCAGAGCACAGCTTCCTCTCGTTACCACAAACATTAATTGCAGCAAGTGCCAAATTGTGTAAAGCCTTATATCGCCTATAATGATATCCCGCACTCGTGCCCTTTTGTTCACTATTAGAGCTCACTTTTGTTACCTCAACAAATTACTGGAATTTAAGTAACCGGAGTTTTATGTAAATGTTACGTGTTGATCAAACAAAAATGTGACAGATACTGAGTAAATGTACTGTGATTGTTTATTGGCGTACTTGCTTTCAAATATTTATTTGTTCCTAGGGTGCAATGCAAGGTAAGTCGTGAGTATTCTGGTTAGGATAACAAAGGAATTAATTTTACTGTGTATATTAAAACAACTTAGTTTTATTGGAGTCTACTACAACCAGATTGACGGCGTCAAGATAGGGTCCCTTCTAGGACCAGTATTTGCCGATATATTTCTTGCTGTGATTAAGTGTGAAGCTATATAACCCATCATCGCATCTTTTGATTTATCTGTCCCTTGTTTATTTTATGTATAAAGGTTTATAAACTGCGATTTAAACACCAATGTTTCCAACCTGTTAAAACAGTAAAACGATGTTTATCCAGCATTGTATATCACTATCGAAACCAGAATGCTGTGTAGCTAGCCTTTGTGGACGTGCTGTCAAGCCGAAGAAATGACGGTTCATTAAAATAATGTGTATTCCTGAAGGCTATCTGTGGAAGGAAATAAAAACGTGTTATGAACTTTGTACCCTTGAGGTCAAAATGTAATCTTGTTCGCTGTTTTTATTCTCGTGCTATGAAAATTTGCAGCCAAGAGACGCTAGAGGCCGAAATGATTTTTAATCTCAGACGCTGCAAGATTACGGTTACCCGACACCATTCATGATATAGTACGCAGTGATCCACGATAGATTTTAAGTGATTAGTACTGTCCCTTGGAAGGACGTGTTTCTATCAGTCCCCGTGTAAGGAGATTTAGGAACGCTGATGCCTTCCAAGTATTTTATATAGTACAGCCACGGTACATTAAATGTTTTAGAAAGCATATCTTACAGACGGCCGAGGCGATCGCGATTAGAATAATTCAACTAGAATTATGCAAACAGAAGGCTTTGCTGCAAGTGCTTCTTCTAACTTAGCCCTAATTAACTTAACAAGTTTTTTCGATCCTTGCGCCTACAGTGGTTGGAGGATGCGCTTAACATTTCCCCGATCATCCAAAACGTGCTCTGTCACATGTGATGTTATTGGGCAATATTGATCAAGACTTCTGAGTTTATGTTTGTCAGGATTTCACGATTCCCACATATTTAGCTTCATCAGGTGTTTGCGTTCCGTCTTTCCATTTTATTATCGTAAATGCCTGAGGTGTTTTGTCGAAAAGAGTAACCTTCGCAAAAGTCTGACTTTGTAAAAGGTCTCTCAGGAGGGTGACGCGTGTGCATTGGTACAGAAATATCTCGGTTGTTTAAAATAAGAGAGAAGGCGACGAGAACAGCAAAAACACTTATACCTTCTTCGCGGATCCTTCAATCTGTTTGATCCCTCAATCTTTCGCCAAATGCTTAAAGCCGTCTTGCCACCGCACGTGGAATATGTTATTCAGGTGTGGCAGCCGTGTCAGAAACAGTGTCTTGTTGCTCTCGAGTCTCCTCAACGAAGTAAATCCAAGAACCTCAGGTGTGTCTTTCAACTGACCTATCCGCTTAGACTGAAATCTCTAATAATGTACAGCAGTCGATATGGGCGTTTTCTGGATGAATCTCATAATGCTTTACCGAATTGTAAAGAACCCAAACCGAATTTGCCGTCTCCTGCTGGAGTTGAACCACATCAATTAATAAGATGGCTTTTCTCAAAACGACAATACCGTATACCCGGTTGAAATCCGCAGAAATCGATATTGCCTCCGCGTATGTCAGCCTTGGTATGCCTTAACTAATCATGCCATATTTGCTCCCAACCTGGTGATATTTAAATAATGTGTTGGCATTGCGTTTTCTCGTTTATATTTCATTGTATGAATTGTTAGTCAGGGGCTGCAAAAAGCAATCGAACTTTCACTTGAAACCCTACAATCCAATAGACTTAAGGATTTATACGTTTAATAAGCGAAAATCTCCGCTATTCTACATTAATCTGTGGTGAATCCCCCAAAAGGCTTTTCACGTTATCATGCAAATAACGTGTTTGTTAAACAATGCTATTTGACCAATAATAAACCATTGTTCCATTCTTTCGTGTACATGTTTTGAATGTAAACCAAAGCCGGTCCGATCGTCTTTTCTTTCGGTTGACCATGAATTAACATGTATGTGAAACCACCAAGCGATCCGTCTTATATTTAATGTTCTCGTCCTTTGGGTCGCTGCTTCTTGGCTCAAGCCTATCAAAGCTACCTTCTCGTTGCTGAGCATGCCACCTTTATCCAAGCTTTTCGATTTGGATATCATATTGTGTTGCCTGGTTCCGTTAATTAAACTTGATAACTTGTGTGAATATTAGTGTGTGCCTGAAGACCAGGGCAGATCAATGGGCTTACAGTAGCAGTTGATCCAACTGAATTGACAACATTGCAAACGGAAATAAATCACCGTGTCACACAAAATATAGTGCAATATGATACATCTTTCATGTTTAAACTTAACGAGACACGAACTTAGTCACTCGAAATGGTAACAGGCACCGCCAACAACATGTATAAATATCACTTGAGATTCAAAAGATTTCGAGTTCTAGTTGCAAATTTGCAGTTTAGCGAGTTGGCAGACAGTTTGAATCCGGTAAATCCACGTACGTCCACATGGATTTGTTCCCACTTGTGTATGGACAACAACAAACTCAATAGAGAAACTGACACCGTCATGGACAATAACACAACGAACTTGTTTGCATTTGAGTTGAATTAAAGACTAACCCCATCTCAGTTTATTTTTGGAAAATGACATCTGGGCATGTGAGGTACAACACGACTGTAGGTGATTTGTTAACTTTTAACGTGTGTGTAAATGGAAGCTATAAATTTAGTCATAATTGTCGCCATCAAAGTAGGATTAGGCCAGCAAATGCCGTCAAGGTGTTTAATAGATGGAGTGATGCAAAAATAATGTGTACAAGATTAGGGTGATTACTTATATTTAGTGTTATTTTAGAAATCCTCTGCTACCTTTGGACTTGGAATTGTAGAGCTGATGGTAGTCGCAAAGCGTTAAAATCTAAGAATGGGTTAGCTGAAGTCTTTGCTTTCGTCACCGCTTGAAACTTGACCAGTCCTATCATCACATGAACCAGCAATGTGCGGATTCATAAGGGGCGTTCATTGTTATACCTTAAGTTTTGGAAGCCAGTAATATCATGCACCCGCTGATAGACTTATGACGCGCCAAAAATAAGAATATATCACTTAAATCCAGCTTCCTTCTGTCCAACATTCGGCTTTCTAATAAGTATATAAAAAGTTTTGGAAAATTTCCATGGGTTAGCTTAGCTGTCATCCAGTTATTCATCCGTAGCGGGATATTGTAGCGAGAAGCTAGCTTAGTTGCAGTCGTCAGGTGCTAAAATTCAAATGTTTCTGCGCACTGATTTCTGCTATATGTAACATACTTCGGCTCTATTTCACCTGAGCCATTGCAGAAGACCGGACATTTTTAACACAAAGTCTACCAAGTACATTTGTGCTTCCGCTTCTAACCTAGATAGTAGCTGCATTTTCATAAACAAACATAAGTTCAGTATGACGGATGAACAAAGGGAAATGTAGCACCGCTGACTCTTAATAGTAACATGCGCAACAGAGTATGTAGTATCAAAGTTATGATAATCGCTGGTCAGTTAATTGTCGGGATTCTCCACTTTGCATGAAAGATCGAAGTTAGACAGATTCAACGAAGGTTGTTGGGCATTGTAACCTCAGCTTCCAAAGCAAGGAAGCGTTGTAGTTTCTTCCGTGCTACTGATAATTGTTAAACACTACAAAATCCTTCACTAGAATACAAGAACGAAAGTGTACGTAGCAATCGCTTTGTGGCCTGGTGCTAACGCAGTCCCAACTGTATCAAAACTGCAAGCCGTCGCTTGCTACACGGTATACAAAAAGCAGCACTTCTAACAGCGCAACTGATAAGCAGCAGTTGCAAATCACCAACTAGCAACGAGCTATGATTGCATACGACCTTATCCTCCTACTTCTATCTTTTGACTTCAAAATGCGGGAGGATAGCCGACCAATCAAAATGATTCATCAGAGTGTCCCTTGGAAGCCTTCAAAACATACACAATTGAAGGATGTTTGTGTGTAGCGTAATGTTCGTAGAAAGTATAAGTCACGATGAAACTCCACACAATAATCTGCTTCGACGGGGAATCGAACCCCGATCCCACCAATTTCCGGCCCACTGCTCTACCACAACCTACCGAGGGCTGACGATTAGGTGTGTACTTTAATACATGAATTCTGCTTGGTTCGATTCCCAGTCAAAGCAGAATATTCTGTGGAACATACACAATTGTTGCTTTTCCGAAACCTAGCGTTCAGCTGTGCCTACAAGGTAGGATGAACAGGAAGGCTATGGGGTGTTTGGGCAGTGTGATTTTCGAAGTGAGCAACACTCAAGCCGGCATTTCAAGACAGTTTGAGGTCACTAACATTAAGAGTTGCACTCAAGTCTGGCCATAAGTCAACATGCGCTGCAAATCCACGAAAAGCATCATATTTAAAAAGAGTGCGAATAGTCACACTTGCATTATTGAACGAACGAACGTTTCCCACGTTTTCAAGCTTAGGTCTCCTTGTTAGTACTTGAACATAGTGAGGACATTTCCTAGGGTGCATGGAAACCTCGATTCATGCGTATGGTTATTGAACCCACTTTCAGCATCAGTCAAGTTAACTGCGGAATATCAGCAACACTGCATTATCATTCTTACGTCTACAGTTGTGCATGAGACATCATCATTCGAATGGAGATAATGAATCACCATGGACCTGAGTACTGCAAAAATGTATGAGTTCAGATTGGGTGTAAAAAGAACAGCCAGATTTTAGTGTTACGAACGTTACCGCAACGTGCGTTAAGTGCGGAAGAAACGAAAATTTACACCCAATTTCGCACGATACCGGCTTTCCGTCTGTATCACAAACTGTTGATATATAGGGTCGACGTTATGTATCATAATTACTTGCAGTCCCATAATCACGACGCACAAATCTGGGAATGGAGCCCCTTTGTAACTCTGTAAATTTCTTAGTCACTTTAGCACCTCAAGCAGAACGCCGCGCAGAAATAGGATTACGTCGCAAAGGTAAATTGGAGCATGACCATATCCCATGAAAGGCATATATACAGTTCTGAAAATTACAAATAAACGATGTTAGCTACAGACACCTAAATGAGATGCCTCCCAAAGAAAACTATTAGTTCATAGACGGAAATAAGGATTTTATGATGCTGGGTTATAATAAAATGATGTTTGCGAATAGCGTTCGGTGATTTAACCCATAGTTGATGTCCATGTGTCGCAACGACTTGTTTGCTGCAGGAACGAACGCAAATGCTGCCTTTGTGGACATTAACTATGTAAAATTTAAATAGAGTTTCACATTTTTCTCAATTACTGATGATAAATTTATTTCAATGACCGTGTACAAGACACATTTTTAATAAAAGTAAGTGTGTTTGAAATAACCTATATTGTAAGCAGTGTTCATCGCAATCGTTTTCAATTCAATTAACAAACATGCCTTAAACAATTGGCATACGGTCGATTTGTCCCAGCTTGACTCGTCGCTGGTGTAATTTCCCATTCCTTAAGAACCTAGCAAACCGCATTTTAACATTTAAAGCCTGCGTTAATAACCAGTGGATTTTACCAACACGGGTTCTATATACACTATATGGCAGTTGCTATATATGTTGTTACTTTATATCATTGATTTATCTGATTCAAGCTATTAGAGAACATAACCTCATTTTCTGTTAGAGCGAGTATGTATCCATCAATGACGAGGTTTGCAGGTTTAAAACTACCATCTGGCGCTTCCCTGGATGTTAGGTAATTTACATGTCTTGGAAGCTATAGGATGAACTCAATAAGATTGCTAATTATTTCATTCCTAACTATTATGTATTATAATTTGTCTAAAGCGCAAATTCATTACTTTGTTTACCTAGCTATTTTAAGAAATTCAAATTATATGCTGCTGGAAATGATTTCTAAATGTATTTATCATGGAACGATCTTTATATCTCGTTATTTAAAAGCCTACATAATTTTTTATAAAAGAAACAACAAACGGTGCCTTGCGTGTACGCATTAATTCTTTCAAATTATGTTCATTGCGTAACGAAAAAATGAAAGAAACGTTTGTTTTCCAATACTCAAAGGAAATCCTGGTAAACGTACTGCTTCATTGTCCACTGACCCAATACAAAGAATAGGCATATAGCTCTCTTTGCTCCTCAATTTCATTTACAAATCAACACGTTTGTCGCACTTTAATTGTTTGCTATGCTTAATAATTACAATTCGTATAGAAAGAATTCGCCTAGTGAAGAGAAATTATCAATGACTTGAGCATTTGAATATAAACCGAAACGGCATATATAGCGCTACATAGGAAAAAGCCGTAATCTAAATGATACGCAAAGTAATCGATCGTATGCATTCCGCCGAACACAATAGAAAACCTTGCAAATATATTATAACGATAGGTTCAACTGAAAGAATGCCTGGTCACGAGGGTTACATTTGTTTCAAGTATTGCCACCATATGTGTAAATAATGCAACGGAATGGTTGATATTCGGGTCAGAATGTGCCCAAGTAACTTCTGTGCACGCGGCAACAAAAAAGATAATATTTGTTTTATGTACACATTTATTCCTCAGTCATACACTATTGTTTTTTTCAAATGCCGAATCTATGGCCATTATGAACCACATCCGGCTCATCACTTGTCTCCACGATGTGTTCCGGCACTGACGTACGCTCTCGTCGCTTCATTCGTTTTTCGTTCGATTGTAGCCTTCCGGGAAAACAATCCGTTGTGTCCGACCTTCAGGTTTTCTGGCATCCCTTCCAGAGCTAGAACACTCTGGGACTATTATAGACTGGTCCTACAATTTGGTGACCCCAATTCGCGTGCGCGATTTTTCCAATTATTTGTTTGTTTCTTTTTCGGCAAGTTCGTACCAAATCGATTTTCCCTACGCCCTGGTAGATTATTTTCCGTCCATTTCGTTTTTAAAACCGTTCGTATTATTCATATACTATGTCTGACACAGATTTAAAAACCGGATCGGGCGGCAGTATGAATCTGCTCACCTAGGCTATTCCGGATTGTATGGCACACAAGCCAAACTTCTGGTTTGTCAGATTTGAGATTGAATTAGACAACAGTGGGATCTCTGCCGACCAAGCTATATACAAGCAACTCGTCCCGCGCCTTCCACAACAGGTGGCGACAATAGTTCAAGACGTACTGCTTCATCCAACGAAAGAAAAGAAATAGGAAGCTATGAAGCAGTTGGTCCTACGGGAGTCGAACCCAGCGCTCTTGCTCGATTGGAGCAACTAATTGATGGCACTAAGCTAGGGGATAGCAAGCATTCAGTTTTGCTCCGCGATATACAGCAGATAGCTGGCCCGTCGCACATGAGTGAAGAAGAATTAAAAGAATTGTGGCTTTCGCACCTGTCGGATCCTCTTCAATTAATGTCCGCAGCTTATACAGATAGATCACTTAAAGGATTTGCAATAACCGTGGACGCAGCGTTTAACAGAATCCCCCAACACATGAAGGCCTCCAGTAACACTGTCGCCACATTAGCGGATAAAGACTTGAATGCGAAAGCGCATGCGCAAGCGGAACACAGAGAATATGAGATAGTCGCGCTTCGCCGTGAATTAGCAACGATGCAGTTGGAAAGACAAGACGTACTAAGACCGCACGCCGAACAGGATATAGCCGCCGTTCGTCAGGGTGCCTAACACTCCCGATCCACACCCTACAGATCCAGGTCACCGCGCAGACGCAGTCCATCACCCCCTTGCAGCCGAACCCGAAGCGCAAAATACATGGGTGATTTGTATTGGTATCATCGCCAGTATGGTGATAACGCCCGACGTTGCCGTTAACTGTGCGCCAAGCGTGTTGTACTGGCACAGGAAATCTAGTTCGCCGGCACGTGAATGCGGCCCACGCGTCCAGTAGCGACAAAACAGACCGTCTATTTTACGTCAAGTATATGTGCTCCTGCCTCAATTTCCTTATTGATACAGGAGCCGAAGTAAGCGTTATCCCTGCTAGCGCGCGAGAAAAGCATTCGAGGCCCACGTACAATCTACGGGGCAGCCAACGGCTTACCGATAGCTTCATACGGTCAGCGCATGATGAACCTAGAGTTAAATCTCCGCAGGGACTTTCACTGGGCTTTCACGGTTGCGTCATTAGCGTTCGCAATCGTCGGCATCAATTTTCTTCGCCATTTCGGATTGCTTGTTGACGTGGGTCTCAACATAATTCTAGACGTTTATACGAAACTAGGTGTTGATGGTGTCCTTTCAGATGCCCCGATAATCAGTCCTGTATTTCGGATCGCAGGCGCCACGTAAGAATATTTATGCCTCGTCTCCGAACACCAGCGACTGGCTGGACGGGCTGCAGACCTTCCACCAGTCACGACAGAGGTCGCTCACCACATAGTTACGCGCGTTCAACCAGTTAGCGCACCACCAAGACGGCTTGCTCCAGACAAACTGCAGGCAGCACGAGCCGAATTTGACCACCTGCTTCAACTTGGTATCGTCAGACCGTCCAACAGTCCATGGTCGTCGCCTCTGCACACGGTCCCGTAGAAGGTCATGGAGGACTGGTGTCCTTGCGGCGACTATCCATCTTTGAATGCGGTTACCAAGCCCGATCGCTATCCGATCCCACACATAGTGGATCTCACCGCCAGTCTGGCAGGTAAAATTAGCTTCAGCAAAATCGACTTAGTACGCGCATACAACCAAATTTCGTTAGCCGAAGCGGACATCGCTAAAACTTCCGTGACGATTCCATTTGGTTTGTTCAAATTTCTGCGCATGCAATTTCGCCTAACGAAAGCCACGCAGAATGTTCAGCGTTTCATCGACAAAGTTTGTCGCGGTTTAAAACGCTTATGCGCACCTTGATGATGTTTTATTCGCTAGCTCTTCACGAGAAGAGCATGTGCGCCACATACGAACACCTTTCGATCGTTTATTTCAACACGGGGTGACGCTCAACGTAGAAAGCGGTTGGTTTGTTGTCGATTCAGTCTACTTCCTCGGCCATCGTATCTCCATTCAGGCTTCGTGCCACTGCTGGATAAAATTCAAGCCATCATCGACTACCCCGAGCCTCCTTCTTTCAAACAGCTCAGGCGTTGTGATGGACCTCTCAACTTTTACCAATGATTTATACCCAACTGCGCCTCGCTGATGCAAACTTTCTCTACTTTCTCCGAGGGAAACTCAAGAAATTCGAATTGCCTGCTGCATCACGCTCTGTTTTTAAGTCGCTGAAAGAGGCCATCGCCAACATAGCTTCTATAGCGCACAACGATCCGGCCGCCTCACTGTCTCTCAGTAGTGACGCGTTGGACGTGGTAGTCTGCGCTGTTTTGCAGCAACCAGTAGCCAACACGTGGCAGCCGTTAGCGTTTTTCTCCAAATGCCTACAACCTACCGAAGCTCGCTACAACACGTTCGGTAGAGAACTAATAGCCGTAGATATAGCGACGCGTAACTTTCGACACGTCCTAGAAGTCTGCTCCTTTGTAGTCTTCACCTTGTACACATCCCTAACTTACCTGCTCGGCTCGACTACCGACCGATGCTCTCCTAGGGAGTCGCGCCACCTTGACTTTATCGCTCAGTTTACGACTGATATACGGCATGTCTCAGGTGTGCACAAAGCCGTAGCCGATGCACTTTCTCGCATCCAAGCTATCTCTGCTGATGCTGATATTGCTATCAAATTGGCAGTCATGGCCACAGCACAACTCAAGGATCCTCAGGTAGATCTACCACGAAGGCCTCCACTATTGGACCTACGAAGCGTTGCGCTGACATCATCAGACGGAACTATAATCTGCGATTTATCTCTTGGCACTCCGCGCCCAGTGGTCGTACGCGAGTTTCGGCAGAACGGTGTTCGACATGTTGCACGGCTTGTCTCATACAGGCGTTCATGCATCAGGTAAACTCGTAACCGCATGATTCGTTTGGCGCAATGTTAACCGGGACGTCCGTACTTGGGCAGCTGTTTGCCATCCGTATCAACGCGCGAAGTTGCACAAGCACACGAGAAGCCCATTGGGCACATTTACGACGCCAGGCGTACGTTTTCATCACGTGCGCGTGGAACTCGTAGGGCTGCTGCCGCGTTCAAAGGCTCTGTATATCTAGTGACCTACATCGATCGATTTGCTTGATAGCCTGATGCCGTCCCTATCCCAAATTGCTCCTCGGAAACGGCAGAGAAAGTTTTCTGTAGCGTTGGATAGATCAATACGGCTGCCCCGCCATCGTGACCACGAATCGAGGGTCACATTTCTCGTCGACATTTGCCACGTTGCTTAAGGATTTAGGATGTCGCCACGTCCAGACGACGGCGCATCATCAGGCCGCAAACGGCATGGTAGAGGGCATTCGCCGCAAGTTGAAGGCAGCGCGACCTGCGCACGCAGATCCTTCATTGTCTAAACGCTGCCCCTCGTGCTCCTACGATTAAGAAACACGGTTAAAACCGATTTCTTTGCCACACCAGCGCAGCTAGTATACGGTTGCACGCTGCGGTTGCCCGGACAGCTGGTAGCACCCGCCCTGTATCCGTCCAGTTTTGACTACGAAAGTTATACTGATCGATTGGCTCACCAGATGCCTTAGCTACGTCCACCCACTCCTCGATCGCAGACGATACCAGTGTACATGCCCGAGAAGCTGTCTACGTGTTCATACCTCCTTCTTTGCTCAGTCGGTTTTGAACAGTATCTTCAGTCGCCGTACACAGAGGGTTACAAGGTGCTATATCGTGCGAGTAGGGCGTAAACCATTGACCGCGGTGGCCGACGCGAATTCGTCACCATCGAATGTCTAAGACCCACCTTTATGGAAGAAACTACATCGCCCACTTCGTCTAGTAATGCCTCTTGCGACGTCTCAACCCGCCGCACCAGTTTTCCGCATGCTAATGAATTCCAACCAGACCAAGATCACGGTCTACAAGCTTCAGCCTTCCTGACTTCTCCAGAATCTAGTTCGCCGCGTCCCACAACAAATCGCCATGGTCGGGAGGTTCATAAGCCCGTTCGTTTCTCCGACTACGTACAGTGTAAATACGTATACCATGTAGATATCGTATATATTTGCCTCATTTTTGCACGGTTAACGTTTTGAAAGCAAATATAAATGTCAAATACCGAAAAACCTTTCCAAAAATATTCAAAAACCAAAAAATATTTAAACACGCAAATCATTCGTTTGTTTTTATTGGCGTTTTAGGTTCGTGTTTTTCTATGTTCTCGTCTGTACATGCACCAACCGTACCCTGCGATCCACTGGCCCCCAGGAGGAAGGTTTGCGAGGGCCCTGACGCGAACACTGGTCGTATCTCCGCGGGACGAGTGTCGTTTCTCCGCGGGACGAAGGTCACTTATTAGCGGGACGAAGGTCGCTTCTCCGCGGGACAATTGTCGTTTCTTCGTGGGACTTGGGTCGTATTTGCTTGGGGCGCGGGTCGGGGTGCGGCTGGGGGTGAGACCACTCCCAAGAGCATCGTTTGGCAGCAGCGGAGGTTGAGGTCCTGTCGGCCTTTTTCTGGACCAGCCAGTATTTTTAGTCCGACAAGCCCGCTCCAGCGGCTCGCCAAAATGCACCCTGCCCTGCAAGGAATAAATAATAAAGAACGGAAGGCACAGCGGATACAAAGTTTCGGCTACATATTTCTTCCAAACCAGAGCAGACACGTCTTTGCTTACGAAAAACTTTTGCGAACGATTCACAACCACTTGATTTCGAAGGCTTCTTCGTTCAGCCTTCTAGGCAGGGATTTCGGTAGCAACTTAAAAGATTTTTCTTGCTTTATGTACACATTTATTCCTCAGTCATACACTATTAGTTTTGGTTTTATTACCGACTCTACGGCCATTTTGAACTACACCTGGCTCACCACTTGTCTCCAAGGTGAGTTCCGGCACTGACGTACGCTGTCGTCGCTTCATTCGTTTTTCTTTCGATTGTAGCTTTTCCAGAATACAATCCGTTTTGTCCGTCCTTCAGGTTTTCTGGCATCCCAACCAGAGCGAGAAAACTCTCGGACTGGTATAGACTAGTCCTACACGCTACACGAAATCCTATGGAAAAATATGGTATATTAATAAGATCGGGAAACGTGTACTTTTATAAATAATTTAACGTAACACTTAGTTTTTTCGTCAATATTCCGGAAACAAATGCTTTTACGTCAAGTTGACTTGAGAGCTGACGTTGTTTACAAGAGTTAAATAGAGTCGCTTGGGCTACATATATCGTTTATCGTGAGTTCACACACTAACTCGCTGCATTCATTCGACATTTCTTTGTAAAAATGTTGTATTATGCATGTGCGATTCTGCGAATAATCATGTGAGATAATTTAATCAGGCTGAAATAGCTGAGTGTACAGCAAATTCTATAACTGGCTAGAAGGCATTTGAAATATGGAGTGGTATAATAAGTGGTATAATGTTGAAACAATTTGCTTCATAGCCTTTGGTAATTCATACTTTACACTCAATAATATTAAATAAAGTTCCATAGTTATAAATTCGGATTTGATTTCCTCCCAACCGGCTTCGTGTTTCTCATTCAAGTGTCGAACTGGCAGGTGATTTCAACTCAAGTCTATTATATGTGTTGTGCATCCAAGAAGGATATGTAATCAAATCTAACACATACGTAAACCCCACATAAACGGATAAATAGTATACACATTTACACGTGAGCGATTTAAAAGCACAATGCCTAAACATTCTTGACCTGCAATATAACACATAAGTAATATTATCCGTAGACGTTCGTCACAAATAGACTAACTCAGACAGCCACTACAAGTCGGGAAAAGCACTGTACGCACGTTTCATCATTTTGGGAACCATCAGCAGTGCGCATTTCATCGGACCCCTGGTAGGGCTCGAACCGGCGACTCGACTGTTGCCAGTCCGTTATTTCGACGACTGAGCTACGGGGGACCGCAACGACCATCATGAATAACTTACTAAATGTGATAAAAAGCCGCTCACTATCCACTGACTTACACGTTACTGCCGTGCAGAAGACAGGGTAGCCCCTTACCAAGCGGGTTCGAGCCCTACCAAGTGTCGGATGGAATGCGCACCGTTGATGATTCCCCAAGGGATAAAACGCGCGTACAATGCTTTTCCGGGCGCGTGGCGGCTGTCTAAGTGAGTCTAGATGTGAAGAGCTTTTGCCTATACCATTCAACTCCCCTTACTATACTTATGTAATGTATTAACCTTTTCCTGGATGAATTAATTTCTATCGTTCAAATATTTATACAGTCAGGGCTATTGATATGGAGTGTATACATTTTAATAGCTCCGTCTGTTTAAGGCAATCTATTCGACTTCGGATAATACCCTGTGTAGGAAATGGCTAATATCTTTGAGTAATTTAGAAGCCAGGCTGACAGGTCGATACATCGGAGTAGATGCTTCCTCATCTGACAAGCAGTGAGGTTTTTACCCATGAGTTCATAGAAGAACACAGGATTGTTCGTTTCCGGTAGCACTCATACGATGATAAAACGCTAGATAAAAACGGGGTACTGATGAAATCCAGAGAATTTATCATAGAATGATATGTAATTAACTATAGCAAGCGTTCTGTTTAAATGAAAGGATCACCTATGCGCATTGCGCAGTTTCACCCCAACATTTTCTGTCAATGAAAAGTTGCCGTTACCGAGTATGGTTTGCTGGTTGCGAGTTCCATGAAACATCTAAAACTACAGCCTACCTATTGTATTGTAAGTATGTCGTAACCCTCGGAGGATAGTCATTGTCACTTGCTAAGGTATTATCCTGCGTGGCAGTTGAAGATAATTCGTGCTATATACCAGTTAGCTTGCAAATTTTGAAGGCTGGCCAACGTTCCCATGGCTAAGTGGTTTAGGCTGCAGGCTATGTGGCATCTGCACCCAGCGGATATGAATTTAACCGCAGTAGATGACCGTGCGAGTGCGCACCGCAGACGCGCTCCAATAGGGCGAAATGTTTATGGTGCTAAACCAGACTAGGCTGTGCTGCGTAGCTAGTGAGCGGCTGGGAGGAAAACAGTAAATTTTAAATCCTATAAATTATTATTAAAATATGATACAGCCTTCCCTATTTGCAAATGTTATGAGCCTAGTGTATATTGAACTGAGACTAGCCACCTTCATCAGCTAAGGTATTCACCAGCGTAACAGCGAATGCTATGTCGTGTTCTATAAAATAATTTGTAAATTATACAACCCTGCCATGGTCCCCCGTGGCTCAGTGGCTTAAGCTGCTGGCTAGGTGGCATTTGCGTCTAGCGGTCAGGGATTCGATCGTCAATAGGGGCCAAGGGAATGCGCACCCCCGGCGAGTACTAATAGTGCGAAAAGCTTCTTGTGCTTTTCAGGACAAGGCTGTTCTTTGTACCGTGTGAGCAGCTGATATGAAAACATTGTTACTAAACTCGTCCTTCCTATTTGTATATGGTTTATGTACATTTCCTACAAATAGTGTTTTAGTAATGCCTTTGTATAGAGATTATTTTATAGTGCCAATTTTGAATGCAATGCCGAAATTGGAATAAACTTTTGTTTGTTGGTTGATTTAAGTACGCATAATATTTGTTCATCTACTAATGAAATTGTGGGACACCTGTATATTGCAATAAAAAAAGATAAGAATACTTCAGTCCCTTGAAATAGTAGGATATTATTAGTTCTTAAGTATAGCTATAGCTAGTTGGCGCTGATTAAGTCACTGCGACGTTTACATGCTAAATATGAAAGATTTCACGTAGCTGCGGGCTAGATTCACATGTTTGTTGCTGCCCCATGGTGGACATGACCATTTAGAGGAAAGCAAATCGCATAATGCGTAATCAGATCATTTATAACTTTAGGCAACATGGGACAGAAATATTACTAGAAGAAGATACATTCGATGGTTGGCACATAAGAGGAATGAACAGTGATTTATGACCGATAAAGTAGCAACTACTTGAAAGTCCCGTTGGATGCGCTGGGTGCTCTCTCCAAATCCATAGATAAATTGGTTTAAGAGGAAGAAGTAAATTTTGAAATTTAGAGCAACCATCTGTTATTCACTTGAGCACAGCCGCCTGTATACGATTGTTAACTTTGGGATATTACTGGGAGTCCGACTGTTTGCTTGGCGTTATTTTAGCCTATGATTGATGCGGTATAAATAAATTGATCCGAATGTGATAAAATGCGCTGCATACCATTTGATACACTTCAGGGGATGTGTTAAATTACTTAGTAAAATGCGTTCTGTATTTTTAATCTTAAAGTGGTAACATATTGGTATGTAATAAGGTCAACTGCGGTCCGTGGAATTTTTGATTTGGAGGAAATTCTCACAAGTTATCGCGGAGCTTCAGCGACTCGCGGTGTGCACGATAGCGCTTCGCCAGCATTAGATAGACCAGGTTGCACTTTCTGCTCGGAAACTGCTACTTGTAGTTATACACTACTTGGGTTATGCAGCAGAGGAATTAAAGAAGTTTTCAACTTCGCACTAACCGGCTGCCTTTAACAGGAAGAATTCGATTATGACCATAAAGATTAATTCGGGCTGATTTCCTGTAGTGGGACACTGTATGTTTTACCAAGCCAATATCATACCCGCAGATAAAGACAACCTAAATTTGTTTGGATTATTTCTAGGCTCTAAGCAGACGAAGAAGTCCTTCACCTTGGTTTCTCGAAAACATTTTGGAACTGGCTGATGCTTCATGATTTCATAACCTTTTAAGTACAGATCCGTCTCGTAGGCTATTTATGTTTATTAACAATAATATAATCAGGCCAGGTTCCCCGGTACACCATCAGCTACCTATTCAAAATAAAGTAGGTTGAACTTTGCAAGGTATACAACAGATCAATGGATAACAATATCACAGTTCATTAGGTGAAGTAGACATTCTAGCCTCAATACAAACTTGGAGGACTTCTTATTTATTTGAGTCACAGATGCTTCAAATTTGAAACATTAATGCTTCCACCAGAGTTGCTCTGACGACAAGTGTTATTGACTAGCCAGATTTAGTCAGCCCGCAAAGCGTTTCCTGACTTCAACTGGTCTGTTCTGTTCATATATTTGTTACTCTTAGTAATCTCAGCCACATCCGCAAACAAATTTGTTTGTGGCTCATACAACCCCTTAATTCAGTGAATAAAATCTCAGTCGATTAATGTGCGGCGTCCAATTCGTGAACGCCACTGATGAACCTCTTGATATTCTCTCTATTTAGGCGCGTGTTTGGGTGGACCTTAAATGTTCCACTTGTGTTCAGCTATTCTGTTGCCTAGCTCTCGGTTTGTATATGTACACCTGTTCAAGGTATTTTCAAGTGATACTGTATAATCAATTGTTCTTCCAATAACTTTGAAACAGATTATTCAAACACACATTGGCTAAATGGTGCATTTAACAATTTTGAAGGCCAAAATTACTTTCACCTTGTTTATTACACTCGCACGATTGTTTCAATGGCGAATTGGGCCAAAGAAGCGGATGCTCACCAAGTTTCTTGTGATGACGAGAATGAGCGCCACACCCGTGACTTCTTCTTCCTACAATCATTATACTACTCACAAAAATTCATAAAGTACCCTACGATCGCTCTTTCGATATCAGAAGGAAAGATACTTCGGTCTATTTGGAGGTGACGAGTGAGTGAGCCAAGCTGCAACACCAGGACAGATACTGTGAGCTCATGGGCAATACGTCGCGCACCAAGCAGAATTCATGTATTAAATTGTGCACCTGCTCGTCAGCCCTCGGTAGCTCAGTGGTAGAGCAGCAGGCCGATAATTATTGGGACCGGTGTTGGATTCCCCGTCGAGGCAGATTAATGTGTGCAGTTTCTTCGTGACTTCTAGTTCCTAACAACATTACTACTCACAATATTCCAAAAGTAATTGTAAAATACCCTGTTTTGAGACAGTTGAAACCTGTTGCCCTTTCAAATGCACTTTGAAATATCCCGACACCCACAAAGCCAAATACATATTACGTTTAGTGCCTTTAGACGTATTCTCTCTGCGTTCGGTAAACTGTGGGCATGCAGTGACAGCAACTTGTTTAGAACAGCCCTTGCAATGTGAGTAGCGAAATAGATAATGTGGGAGGTGGCATGAGACATAAAGTGTTGCAGCTCAGATAATGAGCGAATGTATTTGCATAACATGTGTACAGGGTTGTGTTCCGCCGTTGCTTGTAATACGTGGGTGGACGCGATGGTTAAATTCGCAAAGGTTGTAGACATAAAGGTGAATTTCTTGCTGTTGGTCCGCTCATATGCATGCGTGATAGGCAAAGATGTTCGCACGGTGACGTGCAGTGGGATGTTTCTCTCATTTGCGGGATAGTGATTTGCCTTGTAGACGGACCCTTTAATGCCCAAGGTTCTACCATATTCTATCAATTGCTTTATGGGAAAAGATGGTGCCTGTGGAGAATGAAATTATCTGATATATATAGGTTGTTGCGTTGTTGCTATGACATCCATCAAACACACTGTTTAAACAAGGTATACCTAAGTTTTTGTAATGTCATTAAAATACAAATTGCCAGAGATTTCTTTTAAGACGTGGTACTTCTAATTTTTGGAATCCTATATGAAGGACATAGTGAAACATTATCACGGGACATCCGATAAGTTCCATTTCCTAAGCACCATATTCGCGATTTGTCTGAATATTTTTCGTTGTCCGTCAATCCAAAATTACATGAAAAATGTTGACTTGCCCCTTTTTATTTGTCAAGCAAGACTAACCATTAGAAAGCGAATAACGTTTTTACGCTTGTATGTCTCTAGAAAACTGCAACAGCTTCTGAATTGTTTAGTGTACCGTAATTGATGCCATTATCGTTTTTTTGATTTTATTTCAAGTCGCGATATTTGGCACACTCATACGCTGCCTGAACAACGGGTCTGTTTCGTCTAACTACAACTAGTACATCGGCATTGTTATTGGCATTCTTCAACGTGATCGAGCTCCGTACATATTTTGCGTCCGAAAGGCGCTTCAGTATACGTAGGTCTACAAACGTAGGAGTATGCTATTTATTTCCCATCCAGCTTGCAAAATTGTCTCGAGAAAATTTGTTGCAAATTACAAGTCTAAGCCTACATTTCGAATCTGAAGTACCTTAGTAAAAGCAAATCCACTGAAGAAGTTATTAGCAAATCCGTCACGAAACCTAATAATTACATTATTAATCACTCAGCGGATATGTTAATGAATCCATGCAACATTATTTCAAACGGCATCCCGTAACCTCGAATGTCCACTATTGCAACTTATATTGATTTTCAGCAGGAATACCTTTTAATACAAAACTGGTTACATGACACTGTGACAACCTGTAATCCGCAGAATTGTTATTAATATTCCCATTGTTATTCGGAGCAATCTGAAGATGCAGTTTTGAGTATTCTCAAATGCATTAAAATTGCGACGCATTTCTTGACTTCTGCAATACATTAACCGCGCCAATTTCAGTTTATCACGTAGGAATTGTGAACAAACATGTATGTACACATAGGCGTCATTTAGACAAATGAACTATGCTCTTGCATATCGGAATATAATAAAAGATGGAAACTTGCCTCAAATAAAATGTTTTATTAATATATGCTTGAAATTGAATGTGGATGTCGCTGAATGCTGAGCATAACAATGACCTTATATGCGGTTAAGGGACTTATTCTACTCAGATCAATTATCCGTTGGAAACCCTTCTACCAAGTGGGGAGAAAAGCGACCGCCACGAAGAATGCGTTATTGTACGTAGCCTAAGTTGGCAACTGGGTTTTTCATTTGCAAGATTTGTCAAATCACCAAGCGTTTTTCATTACTATTCCCTATAACCTATTATGTGGCAGTCGTTCCACATGAGTGGAATATTACTACTTTGAACGCAATATTATTAACCTATGTTTTCGAACCTATTCCTTGAAGTAAACGATGCCCCGTTTATTTTCACGTTGTACCAGTTTTAATTGTTGTCGTTTGCCAATAGTGTAAATACAAGATTAAAACTCCTATTTCGGTACTGTAATGTGAAACGTCTGGTGCAAAGTATGCATAGGCGTTCTGTTGAGGTATTGTGTACTGGTATTCAGGCGTGCAACTTTCTCTGTTTACAACTGCTATTATACTTGCTGTGCTTTATTTGTGAAGCTGCACCGATTAGTGAAGATGGCCTGCAAATCATTACCTGATAGCAGCTCAGTGAATACATGTGCGCCAGATCCAAACGTGTGTTGCTTTTCCTTTCGAGTAACGCTTCCTGCACCAATCGTGCCTTGTCAACGGCATCAAGTGTTAACTAAATAATGATTTCTAGTACGTGTTGCGTTCCAATTTTATTGATAACTTTGCGGACAACACCTTAGACGACAGCTTATAAAACAGTATGTGCGATGCTCCTGAAAGCAGTACGGAACGCTGGCAATTATATTTCCTGATTAAAACAATACATCCATCACCATTGAGGCACATCCTTGACAACCCGTTGCGTATGATAGGTTCATGCTAATTCTTGCTACACGTTTTTCAAGAAGAATACACTCAGATTCGTCTCAATAACCATGGTCTTTCCACAGGTATTTTCCGGTCTAAATTACATTGTAATCAAATCAGTTTTAAACCATGCGTTGTTTGCATACGATTATGGGGATCACAATGCATCTGCACTAGGCACTTCTCCAAACACTTCAGCATAGTTTTGGTCTACTATTTTTCATGAGTTGTAGGGACTTGGGACCCAACTAGTTTACCGGAGTAAGATAAGAGTGCAATTACATTGTAGAGAAAATTTCACTGGGTAGTGCGCCTATTTTAGAGAGCTTAATTTAGATTACAGGAAATTAGTGTTGATCACATGCATTTGCTTAACCAGTATGTTTACAGCATGAATTTTAGCCCAATACCACAAAGGCTTGCATGAGACTTGATGTATTTCTGCGTGGTTTATTTTCCTTATTTCAATTGTTTTCCACTCAGCATAGGTAAATTATGCCTATATCCCTAAGTGTCATTGGTGTTTGCCATGGTCAAACCAACATTATCAATACCGTACACTAAGGTCGAACGTACCACTGCATTGTACACTCTACTCTTTAGAGCTTGAGTGATGTCGCGCCTCCGCCATAGGTGACGGAGAATAGAGAAAGCTATTCGAGATTTTGCTAAATTTCGTGATACGTCGTCAAGCCTAATGGCGATGATACAACTTCCCAGGTATCTCAATTGCTGAACGATTTCCAACTGATCCCAAAAGAGTGTCAAAGCAGGAGGCGATCCCTGTCAATCTTGATGGAAAGCTTTGCAATTCGATAGTGAAAATCGAAGACCCGAAGCGGCAGACAGCCAGTGTTACTCCGTCCAGTGAAGCTTGGTACATATCGGAGCTATCACGTATGAGGGCAAGGTCGTTAGCATAATCCAAGTCAGGAAGTATTTCTTTTGGGAGTAACTCCACATCGTTTAATTCATGTGCTGTAAAAACCGTCTTCATGCTTTTGTCAATAGCAAAGTTGACGAGGACAGTTGACGAGAAACATCCTTGTCACACAAATCTTTTTTTTATTGGAGCGTGGTGATAGCTTGCCGTATGTCCTCAAGTTGCCTGTGCTACGGATAATATTTACATATGTCTGTTGCACGTACATTTTGAGTAGACAGTCCCAAGACGCACATCAATCAACCGAAACAAAGGCAATTTAGGTGTTTTACAACACGACTATTGTGGGCCGCCAATTTGTGTGACGGTGCTCCAAAAATTGTCGCCAGGTTAAGAAGTGGAGGATGCGGCCACGACTCCGACGAAACCCGGCATGATCCTCTGGAATTTGGCTTCCACGAGCGCCAAACAGTCAGTTGACGATTTACAGAGGCAAATAATTTGGAGGCGATGGGCATCAAACTGATTATTTGTGGTTGCCGCATTCTGAACGCGAGACGCCTAGGGCGATGGAAACACTAACGGAGTGGTTTCAGTATGTAGGGGCAGTCTCTTGCTCCCACAGTTTCAATAGTAACTCATATAAATCATCCAGCAGAGGAGTTCCCTCGAATTTGATGAGGAATGGAGGAAGATGATCTTGTCTCGCAGGTTTATTAAACTTCAAAGTTTCGATCACCCGTTTGACATCTGAGCGAGAGGGTGGATCCAAAGAGCCAGCTCAGGGACCGAGGCGTCCATTGGCCGGCGGTAAATCTAGCCATTTCGACAGAATAAATGACGTTCAAAAATGCTCAGCCCAACACTCCAAGCGTCATGAGAAGCTGTTGATAGGCTGTCCACACCTGTCGTGTATATTTATCACTTTCGCAGGTCTCCTGCCGTCCGTTTCCCGTAGCAGAAGGAATACCTTTCGAGGGTTACCAAGACCAGTGGCTACTACCATCTCTGACGCACGAAGAGACCACCAGGAATCGCGGCCACTCTTTAGGCTAGCATGGATTTTTGCCGGAAGCAATTTGTGAGTTCCATTGTGTTCGCTTTCAACCGGAATATGCCTGCGCGCATCAATAAGTTCCAGAGACGACGAAGTGACCCAATGTCCATTTTAAAGATTATACTTACCACATGAGGATTTGGCTGCTGCTGGTAAAACCTGGTAAACATGTGACCAGTGACCTACACTTGTCTCCAGTGAGCATTTACTTAACTCGCACGTCTACGTAAGTTGAAAGGCCTTCAGAACTGCTGTGTTTGCCAGTTGACTGGGGTCAATAGGCTCACAGCGCCGTCGTAAGCGTCCGCCAAAATCATCCGCACGTCGACACATGAAATGGCATGGTCGGTGTCCACACATATACACAAAATCGAGCTACATATCTGGATGCAGCCTCTCCAGCCGTAACTGATTGGAATGTGGTATGTTTGCGTCCAAGACAGATTCCATGCTAGTGTGCGGAAATTCACCATCCGGCGAGTACTGTGTCGGAAGTTAGTGGTCTCAAGAAATATGCGGGCATCCTCAAACAAATGAAGTAACCGCTCCCCGTTATCATTACGGGAGCCTATAACGTGCTGACCGCCCAAGGGCATTTCATCATGGAACAACTTTACAACTTGTGTGTTCAGGCCCCACGTCAACACAACAGTGTCCGCACTTCGTCTGTGGCGAATGAGCTCGGTTAGTTGGCGGTACAATATTTAGCAAATCCTTGCTACATTTCGTCAACGCGTAAGCGGCGATGAAGAATAGACAACCATTAGTCCAGCGACACTTCAACGCTTTGAACGAGCCAGCCAATCAGACTACAAATACTCGGTTACTGAGTGGGAACCAAACAACCAGCTCAGCTACGTCCCGGGGATTGAGGACAATGCCAACACCAGCTTGACCGGTGCTCGAGGATGCATCCACACTGGATAGGTTCAATAAGAAAATAATACAGTGTCAAATGAAGGGGATTGAGGAGTGAGCACATAAGTCGAGTCTTGCAGGAGGGTCTCCGATAAACAGCATATATCGAACGAGAGGGTCTAAAGTTCGGGCAAATGCTGCCGGTTGACCACGCTGTAGCAATATATTTGCATTGATGCATACCAATCTGAATTACGATTGAGGAATCCAAAGAAAAGCCGATCAAGTGGAGTGGACCGCTTGCTTGAACATTGGTTTGTCGACAGGACGGGAGGGACGCTCCGCATTTGCACGATTCGAAACTAAAAGATCAACGAATAGCAAAACATGTTAGGGAAAAGCCAAGAACCGCGCGGTTGAAAACTGGGTGATAAATTTAAAGTTGGGACGGTAACATAAAAGGTGAAAGGCTTAAGCTGGTGAATAAGAAGACAGAAAATCGTGAGTTGTTTCATACAAACTCCTACCCACCCTCTTCGGTGAAAAATTTATGGTACCGTTGATTATCCTCTGTGGTGGCCAGAGCATAAGACATTTGTTTAAAGAAAGTTTCATCGTATTGCGTGGGCAGCGTACTGTCAGGTTGCCCAGGCCTAGACAGGAGAACGATTATGGTTCTCAACCAAAGCATTTGGTTCAAACATCTGATGACAATGAATAAGGTTTAGCGTTGGGCTACAATGTGTCCTTTTAAAGTAATACGGTGCCAATCTTATTCAAACCCCCAACCTGGAGGATAAGAATACTGCGTCAGTCTGGTCTCTAGCCATCAACCAGTTTGAAGGTGGAAAAAGCACACCTAGCTTGGCTCAGTTGGTCAAAGAGGCACACAAACAATTGCACCATTGCCTCTTTGCGAAGGACGGTCAAACCACCGTACCGTCATTATAGTTTACATGTTTCAAACCAATTTAGATTATGTAGGTGGACTTGACCATAATCCCGCAAGCTAACCAAAGTTTGTGTTTAAAATTCCTATTAGCCACCGGTGCCAATGGCAGGTCAGTTAACATTTGAAGCAGCCGGGTTAATCTCTTGGTGGTATGCGAGTTCTCAATTGTAAGGCATGTACGGCAGACCTATGGGATAGAACAGAATCCTACGCTACGTGAAGCGAATTTGACATGCAACATTCGATCAATCGTTTTATGGATATTGGAAGAGCTATAAAAACACTAAAACTTAGACACAAAATGATTTGTAATTACACCTTTTTAATTAATTAGAAATGTGGCAGTATATTATTAGTATAGTAGTATAGAATAATAACCATACGTCACATAAGAATATGAAAACAGCCAATGGGATGAGGTTCTGCCGCACGTTTCTCGAGAAATTATTTCTAATGTTATCATACCGGGTTATCGTACATGCACGATTGAGACAGAAAAAGCATTGGAAAAGGGTATTTAACAATTAATCCTGCTTAGTGGCGGATATGGCCGGTTAGACTGTTCCGTCTAAAAGAAAATGCTCAGCGCTTACATGTTGTCTTAGGTAGACTAAACAATTCAAGTGTAGAGCCTTTGGTACTATCATTAATCCACTCCTCTTGAGCATCGTCGACGGAACGTGATAAAAATGTCTATGTGCTTACTGCCCTTCCATTCCCAGTTTAGTCTTAACACACAAGAGTTTTCGGTGGAAGATATCATCATCTACGAGCTGATATTATATTGGTTAATGAAAATTATATAGATCCTTACCACACATGTCAACCCTTGTTATGAGTTATGCAATATCACCTCTATGAAATGCCACTATTCAAACATTGCAATGCTTTATAACCAGTTAGATTACCGAAGGTACTACTTCGTCGTTCGCATACAAATCGACCGTGATATTTCCTCTAAACGGTGTTCATGTCACTACCTGTGTTACATGATTTAATCGAAGTTACTTATACACAAGACAATGTAACTAAATTACGCAAACATTCGATTGTATCAAATTAGATTGACCCGGTGTTTGAAATAATGCAAATCCGTTTTCGGGAATATTGCAAGGTTTGGTTTCAAGATGTTTACTGTTTTTCGTACACATTAGTCGACCTCCGCATGTAGAATTCTTTTGATAGTTATTAATAATTCGCAATCGCACCATGCAAAACGGCATGGTTTGTTGGAGCAGACGGCGGTTGAGGAACGAATACCGGTAAGGAATCTCAGAAATTTACATCAACAACTTTACTTATTTCTGTTGTAAAAAGGGCAAAGGGAGTAACGGAGAAACGGAGAGAAGGAAGAAAGAGAAGAACATGAGCGAAAGTAAGAACTTTGAGGTACAAATGACAACATAAACCAAAAGCTACACATTTTTTCGTATGGCTGCTATGTGGCACCTGTTAGGATCAAAAAATATTATAGTTAATTATGCTATCCAAAGGATAGTTTAGAAAACTTGGATTCGACTGCATTCATCAGAAGTTGTTTTAACTTACGCAACCTCACAGAAAATTTATCGTTTTTTTGACATGTGCGTTAAAGTATATGATAAAACGGTGCTTTGTATAGTTAGGCTACAAATATTTTATTCAATTTTCTTATGCTCATATGGATACCAAATATCGGGATTGGGTTTTGTCCAATAAATACCATGTCTTACACCATGGCATACACATGTTGATTGGAAATGGTTAATCATTAGAAGGACTTGGAAAACTACCTATTATTTGTTGCAAATAGCTGCGAAGCTTTTATCAGTAGGGCGATGTAAACTGCACTGGGGATGGATGCACAGAACGTCATTGACACATGCTGCTCTGTGGGCAGGTTTTTGTTTATGGAACAGAAGAACTTATCAACTGAACAGCTTACAAGGTACCAGACTGTCACCTTGGTAACACATTATTTAGAGCTGGGATGTTTTAACCTGGGTGTGCTTATATTTATACTATATTCAAAGGTTAAAATGCTCGAGCATCTTTTGTACATATGCTTGGACCATTTTTGCTCTGCTATGTCTCGTCACATTGTAAACGAGTCAATAATGCAAATACAAATTGCGTTCATATATAGCTAATCTTTATATTTTAAAACAAAACTATATTTTAGTCAGTAATGTAAATAATGGACAACGCAGGAACAAAATGATTAACTTTGACTTCGGGGCGTCCTTAAATAAATGAACATTGAATATAAGTCACTCTTACTGATTTGCCATACATTCTTTCGACTGAGGAGAATTACTGAACACATACATGTAATAGCTGTATTAGTTAAAGACATATGGCAAAATGGAGATGTTTTTTCGCGTTACTTGCATAACAAGCATATATTAGGATTTTTTCTCCTTGCACATGAAATAGTCAGCGTAAATCGATAAAATATACGCTTACCTGCTTTCCCGTAAGGAAAATCAATTTCTTTTTAGTGTGCTATCAAGTAGCTGGAATTGTAGAGTCGCCAAATTGTGCGTCATCATGGCACCATGTGGTTATTTTCACATGTATTGCTTCTCCTCTAGAATATGCAATTTGTTCGGGTCAAAACCTGATGTCTAACCGGAAGCATAGCAAGGATTTGCTGTCTTAAATATTGTGCCTCGCTTAACTTTCTTCTTCCGCATATATACTCAAGTTGCCCATTATCATCGTGCTTCATATTTACAGTATGATATTAGCCTTACTCTTATCATTGAGCACCTTAACTCCTGAGTTTCCAATGCGGAAAAGCATTAGAGCTAGCGCAAAACCCAAATTGCGTAGTCTTAACGATACTGACACTGGACCGCAAGTAAACGCACATGGAATGCAGTATGCGGTATTAGGGATTGCCCCAATTATCCAGCAATTTTCTATCAAAGTGCCGTACATACTAATCAATCAACAGCGTAGATGCAGGAAAACCGCATAGCTCAAATTTCCGGCGCGGAACAGATTTATATTGGTTGTGCTTACGATGAGTTACCCGGAGACAATCCTACTTAGGAAATCCATATGGCAAACCAAATGGTAGAGATTTTATAGTCCTAATGCTTCCAGTCTCATCTGCTGGAATAAATTTATTAAACGAACTGAGCGCGGTTCGCTCTTTTAGACCTGAAAACCTGACTGCCTCTACTAACTCGGGTTTTCCCTTATGTGGCAAGGTCTGTTTGATATACACTCAACTTTTATGAGCGTGTACATCCATGCATTCATTACTCCCATCTATTCACAACACTTAATGTTCGTGAGCAATTTTCAGGACGGGCCTGTCCCAGTCTTAAGATGTTCTCTGGAAAAGTCGGCAGAATCTGTCACGCAACTAGTTCAATAAACATGGAACCGCATATCCTCCAATAAGTAAACCCGTTTAACTGTTGCTTGTGTATTCTCGGTTAATTAAAGAAACACGGAGGCAAGTCATAAACACACCTAGCATAATTTCCTTCACTTAATGATCTATCTATTGGTGGATAGAAGTACATCAATTGAGCAAGAACAAATAAGGATATATCAGAATGCACAAAATTACCCTGTGTCTTGACTGGTTTCTGAATTGCGAATGAAAAAGCACCACACGGCTTATTTGAATGAGCTAGTTGACACGTTCTCCAATGAAGAACAATAATGTTCTTGCAATAATCCGAAGTAATTATTTTAACCAAGGAATAACCTGTTTGCCCTATCATGACAACTATGTTCATCACCGATTCAATAAAAGGACTTACTCAGTAGACATTGAAATGCATTCTATTGTTTGTAGAAGATTATAGCAGCAAGGAAGCTTGTGAAGCGGACAACTAAAAAGTAGCGCAAAATTAACAAAAGCACTGAGCTTATGTAAATAAAATCTAGGGTACCTAGAAACGGATGAAACAAATACCAAACTCCAAGCGCAAATTTAACTTACATTACCTCCTAACCGGAATAACTTGCGTCATTCGCAGTGGCGAACACGTAACAGAGCAACTGCTATTTCATCAGTGGTGTGAAGCGAAGGCCAATCTACTGATACAGTTGAACTGCTATTTATACGTAACTTTAAAATAGGCCTCAAAAGTCATTCAAAGCTGTCTGGCTGTAAGCGACAAAGCTAGTTATTCCAAGGAGGTAAAACCAGATCCCGAACCTTATAGGAAATACCTAAAAAACGCACCACACGTGTCGGTGCGAACAACGCTGCATATCATCCAGTGCTTTAATATGCGTTTTCTGACCAACAGTATATTTTAGAGCCTGCATAGCGAGAGCAATACTAATGCGATTTTCCAGACTAGCATAAACCTGCTGATTGGAGGTAAAATAACGTATTAGCAGAATTATACCAAAAATCCTCACTACTAATCCTTATTTAAAATGTTTGTTTGCTGTTTCACTAGACATTATCAATTAGGCCTGATAACGAGTTAAAAGCAGTTTACGTAATTATAATCACAGAAGGGAACAAATGCAGAGTATGCAAATAGCTTTAACGAGAAAATAATTTATTTTGAAACAGTCCCTTGGCAGCTGCCTACAGGCGGGAGAGCCCACATTTCGATTTCACTTGCAGGCACCCAACCATCTCGCAATGTAAACGTGTGGCTGAATATGAATTCAAATATCACCGCTTTGATCCATCTCTCAGGTTGGTTTATATAAGAATATGACAGACCTTTCAACCAAAACTGATCAGTGTTGACTAAATATGAACAGAACTTAGACGTTTTACACAGATTTGGAGCCAATTTTACATAATTTTGTTAACCACATCAGCTTTTTAGTTCATTTACATTTTCTTTGTGTATAACTAGTCAACACCAATGCATAAGTTGAAGCTTGATTTGTGTGGGTACCATAATTGCTTCGAAGCTTCACTTGTCTCTGCAAAGGCTAGGACTGTCTTGTTTAGAAATGAAACGAGTGTAAACTAATAATATGTAAAATAACAATAATTTTTAACCCTATGTTAATAGCTTTAGATTACTAATGTATCACGCCACACAATTAACACAAAGGTCGGTTGAAGGTAACACATATAACAAGAGAACAATTTTATGCCACTATGGCCACCTCCAAATTCTAAAAACCAGGAGGTCCGAGTCACTTACCAAGGAAAACCCGACATGCGCACTCAGTAACCAAATTCGTTTTAAGCCTAACAACTTTTAAAGAACCTGCATTAAATACGTGCTCACATTGCACGCAGATGCAGATAACATGTGTCCAGAGATACTGTATGTGACACCCGCATCTCTGGATGTATCGCTATCATAATTATTATAACTCCGCTTCAATGAGCAACAAGCCTCAAATAAGTGAAATCAGGGTATATCGACTCCAATTTTAATGCAGACAACGGAGCAGCGCGTGTAACCTATCGTCAATTTGCTCAAGTCTATTCATGTGTAACCGTGGAAAATTTAACATTGGTGTATTACGGGTAAAAATGCAATGCTTGACAAGTCCATGGGTTTGCAATTATTGCAAAAATAATATTGCATGATTAAGGGAAATGATTTTTGGAGGAATGCCCTTGGACTTACTTAGAATACCGAAGCTTTCGTTTGTTAAAAACATAAATCCATAAAATTCATTGGTTGGGTTATTAGTAAGACACTGTTTGACTTCGTTCTATAGCTTCCTGGATAACAATTTATAACATGAACTGCAACTGAAACAAGGCATCATCAATTAGTTTTTTGAATATCGCCACATTGGGAGCCGGACCGTTCCAAGGTTAGCACACGGGTGGAAAACAAATTTCGAAGACATTATACTCAGTTTTGGAGGATAAACTCGTATTCTAGTGTTGTGGTTCAATTCCAGCACCGGGCGGGAAACTTAGTTTTCGTTCTTTAGAATCTGGACAGCAGTTATGAGATCCGCCCCTCGCAAACGCCAATATCGACTACTGCGCATTCATAGAGAGTTCAGTGTATGTTGATAGGGTAGGTGAAATGGACTTCTGTCGACCTTGCTTAACTATTGTTGAGGAGACTTGCGAGAATCCATACCCTGTTTCTTCCAAGGGTACCAAGCCTGGATAGCATATTCCACGTGTGGTTGCACATGAGCGTTAAATATTTGGGTTATAGTGAGGGTACAAACCGACCGAGCGCTCTACTAAGAGTGACAAAGTGTTGATTTCCAGTTTTTGACTCCCGCTCTCTTCGTTTTGAGCATGCAAGATATTCCTGTGCAGGTATATCCATATCATGCTCTTTAGAGGCCTTCCGCAATTTGTGATATCTATTGTAAAAGCTCACCGTCTGGTGAAGCAGATGTATCATCTAGCACATAGCTATATTAAAGTGAGGGATATTCCTCGTTGCCCAATCTTAAATGCAAATTAGGTCCTGTTGAAGTTGACCGGAATATTATGATCTACTAATCGCCTTCCATATCTTCACTTCATCGGCAAAACAAGGAAATCTAAGGAGAACTCTTGCCACATACAAACCAGAAATAAGCACACTCCCAACTTTGGGCACTGTAGGACACCACATGTCATTTCAATCAGGATAGAGAGTGATCGCGAGGGTGATCGGTTCCCATATGTTGCATAAGCTTAGGTAATGCATTAGAGTTTTAGCGACAAGCGCTTCCATCACCACCGCGAGCAGAGGGAAAATAGTCATTGGACGATAATTTGCTTCCACATTGTAGGGAATAGCTGTTCATCAAAGAAACTTTGGAAGTAATGTGTCAGTGCTTCAGCTTGCTTGGTAACTGCAGCCTTCAGAGATTTTCGGCAGATATGTCTGCTCCAGGAGTGCTATGAGCAAGCAGTGAGAGTAACTTCCTTAGCACAATTGATGCATTGAAATTTACATATACAAAAGATGAAGTCAATAAAGTTTGTGAGGTTATGGGACAGGTAGAGGCTACGATTTGGCAAACTGCGGCGTATTGTAGCCGCGGGTCATTAGGCGTGCTTCGGCGCACATTACTCTGTTGTCTGTTAAGGAAAATATGTGAATGCCATGATTAATTTACGAAGAAAGTTGACATTCTTATACGCACGCCCCGCTGCATAAGTTTTCTCCACGCACGTGGTGTTCTACTTCTTGGAATTGACGGCTAATTTTGCGAAGCGAAGCAACATGGTCTGTTATGCACTGTTGGACATGTCGCTGACATTTTGAACGAAATCTGTCCAAACTTGATCAGGAAGACTGTTGTTCGAGAATACCCAAGCGGATGTCTCGACGAATTCTTTCAAGCATGGTAGGGTGTGATGTTATGAGTTAGTTCCGGTTGTTCCGATGGATCCTCTGCGTAACACATTTGTAAAACATATTACTACATTGTCACTGAGACATAGTGGAATATCCGTCAATAACTTATCAAACATAACTCGGCCATTCATGAGCACGAGGTCCATTATTGTTGGTTTGGTTTTTGTCCTTAATTTAGTAAGCGCGGTGTCATGATTCGATAAGCGTTGAACTATCAATTGGTGATGCCGATATCTCCACACCTGTAGACGGAAGTCTTCGGATATGAGAACTTGTCTGTACATATTGCGCGTTACTCAGTTCGACACACGTATCAATTGGGAATCTGTTTCTATGGTGAACTTTGGGGGCTCTAAACGACAGCTAAGATATATGCATTGGTGTGCCTTATTCGAAAAAGGCAATAGAGTGAGTCAGTAACGTGATTTTCTAGAGCTTCAAACAACGACCATTGTAGGTTGCTGTGGTAGTAGAGATGGACTCACCTCCTCTGGGGAGGCAGTCGATCGGGTTTATTGGTATTCCTTCTATCTTGACCTCAGCATCAATAACCTCTTGTTGCAATTAAGTTTCCGTAATAGCAATTAATTCCCAAAAATTTGCAACTTGACGTAGCCGAACTTCGACAATATTATTAAGGAGAACTCGCGCTATTGTACATACAATAGTTTCTCATAATTAAACAATGCTTCTTAGATTGTACCATTCCAAAGTGAGGTTTCGTAGAAGAATAATTGGCCGGCGACCAATCAATTATTATTGTTGTGTATTTGGATGTTTTCGAAGTTTTATGGACCTTATGTGTAGTTGGTTCCGTTTATAATTTTATGCGCACAACGTACGTTGTCAGATCAATATCGTTTTCAAGGTGTGCTAGGGGCATTTTATACACTCTTATTGTGCAAAATACATTTACAGATCCAATCGCCTTAATTTCGTTGGATAACGTATCATCTATTTGAGGCAAATGGACGACTCTTCCCCATCGCAGATCAGATGTTGGCTTGCATGGAAGCACATACCAACATTTTACCAGACGTGTTAATATATGTTTTTACCTTAGACCACCTCACCACTCTCGGTCCACTTCATCTGTACTCTGCAGATGTACGCAGCCATGACACGGATGTTGCTAGCATATCATCCAAGCAGATGGTTGCATGAATATGACGACATTGTTCTTTAGCATTAGCTATTATTTCATACTCAGCACATGCTCTAATTTTAGGAACCCGTGAAGAACAATGATTCTGGTTAGAGTTATCAACAGGTAGTATTTTAGATGCGCTTAACTGGACAACCTTTGCACCATGGGATTTTTTGAAGCATACAGATGGAAGACTGTTCATTTCTGAGTCTACATGTCGACAGCACTCTTAATACTATTTTAGTGCTGGATTTCAGCACAATACGCAAATGTCTTGGCATTCCATAATGCTCAGATTTGGGGTGCCGGGTAATGCTCACTACTTGGGTAGTTTTCATTACAACTCCGATTAGTTTACTGCTAATGTCCCACTGTTAGAGGTCATCCAACTACCTGCCTCTTATTGATACTGACTTTAATTCTGGGATAGTATGGCACGGTACGCTCGGTACAGGTTAGTGATTGAAATACTCAGTTATATACCGCAGAAAACCGGTGGTGCTTGCACCATAATAAACCAGCTAATCTCCTCAATTTCCGATCCAGTTGGGGGTGAGGTTATTATTAATCGAGGACTCCTATTGGAAGTAACTGTAACCTAACTTTCGCTAGTACCGACTTGCTAATTTAGTACACCCTGCGTCGGAAAAATAGAAGCAGCCTTACATTGCATTTGTACATTGTATTTACTTCGATCAAACAGAGAACGGTATTTGACAACTGTGAGCCACGCGTGATATTGCACATAAGTTTATTTTCTGGGCTCTGTGTCGTTATGCGTACGGTATTAGTACCTGTCCTCCTCAGGAAAAGAGCACGACGGATTGGTGATGCTTGGGTTTCACGATTCGTTATGCTTACCTCAACCATAGGGATTTTGGTGGATATCATTTCCGCAAACTTGACTAGTAGCTGGTTGTACTTCTGATAAAAATGAGAGCACGCCTTTTAAACCATAACGAAATTGTTTTGTTTTATATCTTGGGCATACTAAATTTAATTCGGAGTCTTGTCATGTTTCAAATATTGCACACAATTACGGCACATAATGCTATTTAACAGGTTTGATGCATATTAGTTTTCTAGAATATAGCACACGGGCATCGCTCTTGTTGAGCAAATGTTACGAACCGTTTTAACGACACCACCTACGATAAAATCCTGTTCGTATCTAACTTTGAAGGTAAAGACAATGTGTTAATTTTGTGTGATTACATACTGTCCTCTCTGGCGAGCCAGTGGAATGTGTCAGATTAAACGTGGGGCAGATTACCCGAAGTTGGGATGCAGTGATTTTTCTATTCAAATTTTTAAAATTGTATGTGTAAAATTCAAAAAGGAATCATCATCCGATTAGACTGTTGCAGTGTTTTTAGTAATTCGTCACGTAAACTATCATAAATGAGTTATCAAATTGGTAATTGATTGCTGTGTTGCAACCCGGCACAGTATAATAAACTGCAATGTACCAAATAACAAAGTTTTTGATTTGATAGTTTTATTTGGATTTTATATTATTTGTGAAGGTTATTTAGACGCTTGATAACTGCTTTGCCCCGTCTTAGTTGTAAATATCAAGATACGGCAGTGTGACCTTCGAGGTCATTCCAAAAATATTGCAATTAGGTGTTAAGTTTTGATAAATAATAAGTGCGGTTCCATTTATCTACTAACAATTACGTTATCAGGTATCAGTTACCGCTTTTTATATGGCTACCCTGTAAGGAACTTGCTAGATGGCATTGGTTATCCAAGTTGCTCTTTAAATGATACCTCCACCAGATAGCCAACTTCAGACGAACTACTTGCTCTAAAATAGACTTTTCAATTAGCTCTACTGATATTTACGAAAAAATAAGTATAATATTTTGACTATGGCAAAATGATTCTCACTGTAATGGGTTTCAACTCATTCTAGCAACTGGATGGCCAAAGCGTCAAATAGATCCCATGCCTGTGCCCTAGTATATATCCGTCAAACGATATTCGTTAAAAAGGTTTGAAACCAAAATTTCTATGTAAATACAAAAATGAAGAACGGAACACGCATTTTGAGATTACTCAGTGACTTCGGACAATCTTACCGGTCAAAATCACACAACTAACCTTTAGGGGCGTAATAAGGTAGAGTCAAGCTTTTAGCTGGAAATCAATGTGTTCCGTCCTACCACAATATACTCAGAGTTATATTCGGTTTTTGTGCAGTTTCGGTAGTTGTTATGAAGGTTTTCCACTAGCTACTGTGCGACTTTCCTTGGCGCATCGTTGCAGTACATGACTCATAGTAGTATCTTTGATTGCAGATTTTCATTAAAAGTTTTGCGATAATTGTGGCTGCTCGCCTCGTCGATTAACCTGAGTGCTTCGTTACGAATCAATTAGGCTGCACATAAATTACATAAGTTTCCAGTTCCTACTGAAGACTACATTACTTACAACATAGTCGTGTTAATTGCAACAGGTTAACACGTATAAAAAACGCATGCGTTGCCGCCATATTGGTTTCCAAATAAAGCGTAAAAGTAGGCCAAAGCAGGAATGCAAATTTGTAACTTCTAACATTTCGGCCCTCAGCTAGGGTTGCAATCAGCATTCACATTACCAATAACTAAGAGGGGAAATTTATTCGCAGAGCGTAAGCTGGAACTCGTAACCAGATAAGCGACGAACAAATCGCCTGACGGATTCGGCCAAGTTAAATGACGCAAATCGAGGTATACATTTATTTGATCACTAATCACGGACGTAGCACATCATCAGCAAGTTTACCCACCGCGCATTACCACAATGGCGGTACAACTGAGATGTGAGTGAAACGTTTTGCAACCAACTTATCACGTATGGCGCGGCAATAAACAAATAAGCAACTAACCAGCGCTAGCAGCGTTTCAAAGTATTATGTTTTATCCAGCTACATTATTTAAACTTGCATTCCAGAAAAAAGTTAGTTGGAATAGTCATCAAACTTTTTCACCCAAACTTCGAGGAAAGCATCGACGACATTTTAACAAATATTTCGATTCTCAACATATAATTCATTAATGAAAAAGACAAACTGAATTACAGAAGCGTATCAGGGGAAGTTGAATGACATAGGTAGAAATTCGTCACATCTCGACTCACTCAGACAGCCGCCACACGCCAGGAAATGTGCTGTACGCAGGTTTCATCCTTTCAGGAATCGTCAGCAGTGGGCATTCCATCGGACAAAGGTTGGACACAAACCCGCAACTCGCCTGTTGCCAGTCCATGGTTGCGACCACTGAACAACGTGAGAAGACAAAGGCCATATTGAATAAGCTATTGGATGCGATATAGGTTCGCATACTATCCACTGACTTACACGTTATTGCCGTGCATTTGGGAGGGTAGCCCCTTCACCAAGCGACGAGCTTACCAAACTTAAGCCACCAATTAACTTATGGCATTATAAGCAGTTTGCTCTGCGTGTTGATTACAGAAGCATAATAAAACCGACGGTTTCGTCTTTGTTTAGACTCATCAGGTAGAAATAACAATGGTAACAACAAAATCAATGATAACAATGGAACTCGGAGCGTCGTAATCCAAGGCAATCGCCGGGTGTTCCAGAAAATCCGGTAATCTACTTCTAACGGCTGTGACTAACCCTGCTCGCAGAGCTCAATGGCCTAGTAATCATGGCGATAGCCACAAAGCAGTATGGGCAGAGTTCCACTAACTAGCTCGGCTATCTCTACCTAAGAAGTCTAATCAAATATGAAACCGTCGGTCGAGAGGTTCAGAGATGGAAGAGAGCCACACCGAAACCCTTCATTTTGATGACGGTCCCAGTCACCGTATTGGCAGAGGCTGACTTCGAATTCAACCGAAGCTACTAGTAAGATTGCGCTTCGTAATCCAAAACACACGACGAGGGTTACAAATTCCAGAAAATCAGCGATATACTTTATCACGAGAATGTTGTCTTGCTCCCTACATTGAAGGTGCAGACTTAGAGCGCAATGTTTACCTGTCCAATAAATTTGACCGCCCTATTGAGACCCGGCACCGCGGAGAAGGTGCGGTCACGTATATTACAACTCGGATATACATCGGTTTGAAAGCGCATGTTTAATAATTATCAAGAATAAATCTACGTTATATGTGGAAGCGATAATCCTTAGCTTTGAGAGCTCGGTGACATAATTGCCCGCTGCGAATGCAGAGGTGATTCGGTCAAAGTAATTAAATAAACTATTAGATTTATCGACAGAGTAATCCAAATCCTAGGCTACCTGAAACATCTCAGCAAAAATCATAAAGGAAGACGGCAGCATCGTATTTACACAGCTAGCAAGGGGAACACCTGTTTGTAATTAAATGGTCAGAATATTTAGAATACGTGGAGCAATGTTTGGGGATTGATATATATTGTTGGGCTGTCGATAAGTCCGTGACGTCAGTAATGAAATGATGTTGGTTAGAAATAAAGGACATTAAAGCACGTGTTTAAGTCAGGCAACTGGTACATTCTATACTTAAATTTGACTTTTAATCCGAGGGTTTAGGGCTTGCCAAATGTTTAAAATCCCGAAGTCGATGATGTTGGATTCCCGACCCATGAACTGGCTCGATCGTTGGCAAAGATAATGGAGCCTCTAACAGGGCGAACGAGTACATGGGCGAAAAAATCTTATGAGTTGGTTCAAACTGAGCAAGTCACAACATTGAGTCAAATGATTTTGTGGTCAGCTTTGCTGTGACATTACTTTCCTTAAATGTATCAAGTAAACTGAGCTAATCATATCAACGTTATCTAAATCTATATGTCAGTCAGAGTAATTGGACGAAACTAACGGTTAACCAAATAATCGTTGTATGTATTGCTTCGTTTTACAGACAAAGTTCTACAGTCATGAATAAAATCTCTCCATGGGATCGCTAATATCCCCAGTACTGACGAACATATGCACTGAATAATTTGAGGTTGGGCTTTTATACACCATTACCTCACCAAAATTTGGTGACCTTTTGTAGACTACAGATCCGTACTTGTTAAAAAGGGTAAATAAGGACGATATATGGATTAATTAAGCTCCATTGATGAGAGAATACTAGTTACTATGAAGTTGGAATCTTGTAGCGGTCCAAACTAAATTCATGACTGCCTGGTTCACAGGAATAAGGAATATATAAAGAGGACAACGTATCTCAATCTAATGTATTCTGAGAGTGTATTCCACTACATTTCACGTCATCCGAAACAGGTTTATGCTGGAATAGCTTCAACGGTGTTATATCGGACACCAAAATTGTGCAAACTTTATGAGGACAAAAAGGCTGCGCGGAAAGTGGCAACGATTTAAGTATTTCAAAGTTGATACCCGCGACGTGTAGTAAACGACAAATGCAATAAGTGCTAAAACGGCAGTCAAGACCCCTCAACCATGTGGAAAGTGACGGTAAGAATTTCCTACAACTTAGGTAGTTTGCAAGCCATACGGAGCGTACTAAGCAATTCAAATGTAATAGTGATCTTTCAGCGGGGTCGATGTTTAATTTCGGTGCTGGTACACTTTATGGATTTTCTTCTAATTGATAAGACGAATACTTGTTTTAATACAATAAACAGAAACGACTGTGTACATGTTTACATATGCCAAACAGCGAGCTTACAGAATGCACTTTTCAACACCACCAATAAAAGCTTTTAAATGACAGGCAATAGTAAGAGGCTGCGCCGTGTCTTCGCATGTATTAGACACGGGTCACCAGATGGACTTGGAAAACCTTTAGAGTTCTAGGTAGGGTATAAAATCAACACCTCAGCAGTTGATTGCCATAGGTATGGAAATTGTTAAATCTGACGACTGCGTGAATACTGTGGCGGTTGCAGAATTAACTTGTGCGTTGCGAGCGATATCAAGCAGGCCAGTCTGACCAGCATCGGTGTAGGGATCCGATTGGAAAATGCAATTCGGCTCCCAATGTCGACAAGATGGGCTTATCTATCGATGCCGTGGAGCAAAATAAGCACCTAGACTATTCCAAATGTGAAAGCCACCTGAGGTGATATCATGAAATTTTACTGAAATGACACCTTGGCTCAACTCGCGGGTAACATGGTTATCGCCCGTGTTTGTCATTAAATCTCCCTCCCATTGCACACAGATGTACCTGGTCCGACGAAGGCCTTGTTCCATGGAGGAAACGTTATAAACCTATATACCTACCGATAGTTTCCAAACTATTATTATCTTTGAGAGCACGTTAAGTTCCTGCATTAGCAAGTTTCTGCTTATTTACTAGAGTGCCTTTTTATGAAGTGCGTCGGAAACATGGTCAATTCTACTACAGCTTTAGTAGGTGTATACGGCAACAGTACCATAGTTTCGGCAACTAAAATCGTTTAATTTTAATATGCAAATGGTATTATGCATTGCGCTTTGTGGAGAAAAACTCTAACCATGTTCGGTGTGATATACATTCACAGAATGCCTCATTCGACTTATTACATGGACCGGAATTCCCCGTTTATATATCTAAATCTATTTTAACTACATAACCTTAAACTTCTTTTCACGCATGCCTAGCGCCTTTAGAGGTTTAGTAACAAAAAATTTAAGGTTATAACCAGGTGTTTGTCAACCTCAGTTGCGTTGTTTCGTTACAAACCGCAATGTCAGAAGATATGGAATTCATCTGTCTAAATATCTATCAAGTTCCTTGTGCTGCTTATAAACCATGGTTGAAAATTTGCGTTTTAATGTTTTGATAAATGAAATATCCCATACGCAAATTTAGTGTTGAATGCAAGTGTACGAAACTTTATGGGGGCAGTGCAACATGTCTATTATATATGTGATCATTCCATATTTATTTTCCCAGGGTATAAGCGACAGTTAAATACATAGGAGCTCATGAGACACGTATTTCATAATACCACTGAGTATGCAATAAAATGCTGAAGTAGAGAGACATACATGTTATTTAAATATATCGAATGTGGGGAAGGAAAGGCTTGAATATGTGAGATATACACGGATAGACAAAACTACAAAATGAAGGCAGATTCAACTCATTTCAATCATTTATCTCGGTGCATATTATTGTTCCTACGTTTCAACAAATGACAACATACGTAGATGAGGTCATTTAATATTTAGTGCAAAACTATGTATTCACTGCCTAGCTACAGATATCGTATGATGAAATTCTAATAACGAATCTTTGCTTGTAAGACAGATTGTGTAGATCTTTGTCATAATGTATGCCTGATGCTCTGGTACAAATATTACCAACCGGCAAGTTGACGAAGCTAGGCGGATTTTACTGCGTGTCATTTGTTAACAATCCGGTGATTCCAACATCACAATTTCTTTTTTATTCTTCTGGTTGCTCTTTACCATTTAGTAGTTTTCATTATGGCCGTTACAAGGGATTTGTTAAAAATATACCATTTTATCCGCAATGCACGATTTGCTATTATTTCAGTGCTTAATTCCATAACGCTCATCCTGTGGGATATCGGAACGTATGTGAGTGGAACAGTGTTTAATTATGTTTCCAAGTATCAATCGTAGAACTGATTTGTTTCTGTCATAATGTTCCGTATATCACGCAAATTTATGTGCTCCCCACAACGCTTAAATTTAAGGTGCCGCGTAAATATTGTAAACTGCATAATGAGAATATGTTGCGAGAAGCCTCTGTGTAGCTACGTCTAATATAATTTAGGCAAAGCAAGCTATAATGATGAATATTATTCTCGAAATCTCAATTGGGAAATTGCGTACCAATGAGAATCTTACACTAGGACACCTACTTTGCTTCGACTGTATCTGCAGGCAGTTTGTCCCTAGCATTCACCACTTTCCACTCGAAGCAGAGATTTTTAGGGACCCGCTTCATATTCAGTACGACAAGCTTGTACCGGTGACCTCTTGTGTTACTTAGTTTGCGCAGATGAAGCAGGGCCTCAACTTGGGGTAATCACCCAGAGGTAATACTCAGTGCGACATGATGTGGTCAACCCTACGTTTGCTGATACGACAGAGTTTGCAATCATTGTCTCTTGCACCATATAAACTTACTGCAAGTAGAAAGAACCAGGACACGTATTAATGACGACTATATATGGAACAACTATTGCTAATTATTGCGCAACAAGACACGTAAGGCAGCTAACGAGTAAACCCAGGCCTTGGTTAGCCGATATTTAGCCGTCACTATTAAACGATATCATAAATTTCAAAAACAGACAAAAATATGTGATTGGATAATCCAGATACACAAGGAAGACCTAATTTTGCAATTAAACAAACAATTATGAAATATAACAAAAAAAGCAGAAAAAACTGGTATGGGAGCAGAGCGAATTAGTTCATATTGAACACCGCGTGTAGTATTAAACCAACACTTTTAAACTCAGCAGTGAGTAGGCCATTATTGATGTTCCATTTTTCCTATCTTCCAACTTTATGTCTCTATCTGACGCCCATTTTATTCTGAAACCTGCAGCACAGTATGGTAATATATGCTCCACATGTGTTATTTATTTCAACATTTTAGCGTTTTTGCTTGACAAAATAGGGGATGTACAGCAAAAAATGGTGGGGCATGAACTAGGAAATATTAGCTTTTCTGGGTTTTCGAAACACAGCGGGATGCTGCTGAAGTTAAAATGGAGGACCAACTTGGAATCAACCGCCAACTAAATTCCATTATCACCGGCGTACATTTAGTGTACACTCAGTCGACAGATTACAATATACCATTGAGTTAATTTACTCCGTTTTAATTAGGAACCGTTTTAGCAGAATACAAGCAGCTTTTTTACTGACACAGCAACTTATTTTCAAAAAATGAAGTCGTTTTTATTACGGTGTTATCAGCCATTCGTCTACGGCTTGCAGCAGCAATTACTGAGGTGGCTAGGTTGCATATTCCAATATATTTACTACAATCGTAGCGAATTTAGTGGTCACGGTTCCTTAAAATTGTATACCAGGTGTTTGTGCTTCCGAGGTAATAGGAGCACACGTTTTATCAGTGGACTAGACGTTCCTTACCCACAGTAACATATATATCCTGGTTTGTTTCACAATTGGACGGAAGCATTGAGCTTGGCAACTATTAGACGGTAGGCACACAGAATAAACGCTCTCAAAATTTTGGCGTAAGACTCACAGATATATTTAGCTTAAGCATGTTAGAAATCTTGCTGAGTCTGCGAATGTAACGGACTGTTATAAGGTTAGTCTTTAGTATGGAGATTTATTGTACTTTTTTTAAGAAATTATCTCTCAGATATGAACTTTAAACAGCCAGCAGCAGCCACACAAAATAGCATATTCACGGATGTGTAGGTGCTGTCTGACAGTCCAGCTGCGAATGATCTGAAAATATATGACTGGCTCAAAATTTGCAGATCTGTATCTTTTTATTTTAAAGGCAAGGTACGGTTCAACTCGCTTTTAAATAGCTACGCTGACTTAGTCGATCTTCTGCGTGCCGGTTAACTTCGCACGGTGTTCGTGAGGCACATTACACGAGAGTATGATAGAGCACTTGTATGGCGTGGACGAGGTTTCGCACTGTTTTGAACTTGTAGAGAATGAGACGGTTGCTTTCAGTGAAACATGGATTCTCGTGTTACTGCTCCATATACTATTGACTTGGACAATTAAAAGCTTGACAGAAGTGCTCGGTCGAGTAAAGTCAAGCCATATAACTGACATTTTAAACAACGCTAATTAATGCTTAGGAATATCGACAATATATCAATTAAGAATATAACATTATTTGTAAATGTAAGATACGGTTTGATTGTTTACAAAAAATGAAACCAGTTGTTGGTTCTTTTAAATAAATCAAGATGGATGTATATAGACCAAACAGTGCGTGGTAAAGTGCGCCTTATTTGTTCTGAGGTGTTTGTCTGGCTGAGTCTAACTGCGACGAAGCCTTACAAGATTCCCAGTAACTAATCCTAATATGGACTAATTGATTGTATGAATTCGCCACCAGTACGTCAAAGCTGGCATCCCGGAAAATTACTGATTGCGTGTAAATCCGATCGTATATGAGTCGGCTTTGCAACAAAACATAATAAGTCAATGGCATTTCGATGCGTTAGGTAACAAATTACTAGTTTCGAACCAAAAATGTAATTGTTTATAGAAATCAAAAACCTGAATGAATGATTGGTGGTTAGATGATTATTACGTAGTACGATTTTGTCAACACATTTAGTTAGGTTTTACTTCGCTAGTACTGCTACGGAAAGAACGTAAACAAAAATGTTGCTAGAATTGCACTCTGAACGACAGTAAAATGGATGGTTTTTAGGAAATAACAAACGGAACTTTATCGGGAACTGAGGAGTTATTAATTGAAGAGTATTTCCTTTACAAGCTACTAAGCGCTTGCGCAGCTAAATACAATGCTGTGAAAAAGAATTACCACTGGAGTGGATTTGTTTGCGGTTTCGAGCAATGGAGACAATTTTTATAGTCAAACTCTAATTTCGTCGGGAGCAGTAAAGGTTATCATTTAAGGCCGTTTGCGGCAGCAAATGCTTAGGAGCTGACGAAATCAACAATCGAAATTTAGTTTCAACTATTATATTGGGCTCCAATTCTCTCGTTCCCCAAATTCAACAATCGTGTCCCTTTTGTTGGACAGGTGTAACCTCATTTTTCTTGATGGATGCTGCTGGCGTCCTGCTAACTTAGATTAATTGCAAAGCCAAACCTAACGAATTTTCATCCATACTGTATTTAAAGCAGCTAAGCAAACGCTAAAAGATCATTGCTCCCGGAAAACTACTTCCACCAGATGACTGTGCAATATGTGATAAATAAAGGCTAAAAATGCGAATAGTTGACTCTCTATTGTCCATTTAATAATTCTAGGATTAGCCATTTATCTTTGCCTATATCTAATTTCATTAAACATCCCTAATTCGAGCTGCTTCTTTGGCTTGATTTAACTCTTATGGTTAAATTACACTACCAATAACAATCAGATAATAGAAGATCTTAAATTAGAAGTTTTGACTCTTTGCAATTCTCTGCGAAAACAATAGCGTCGTTGTATTTCTCCAGATTTACCAAATTACATTATTACCAAATTGTTACAATTTGTACCAGATATGTACATATTATTATGTATGCGATAGTCATCAGGTTCTGTATTGCTGATTAGCCTCAGCTTCGCCAAACCGTTTTGTGTCATTATCGGGTTTAACATCTCACCAGCGGCAAACATCGTAGCTGGAAAAATGAGTACCTATTATATAATAACCAAAATGATTTCGGGTAAATATGCACTAGTCAGGGATTAAGTAGATACTGCGCTAATCGTAAGAATGCTACACACATTAAGTAATGTCAAGCGGGGGATTTCACGGAAGTGATGAAATTAGATTTTGTTTACCAATTGGTTCAATGCATTCATATTTTGTGGTTGAAGTGACAGTTCTCAGAGGTTTCACGGCGCTGCGTCCATCAATGTCACTGTTGAGTCAATTAAGAGGTTAGATAACTCTTCTACTGCAAACCACAACGAAATTTTCGGCTCCATGTGTTTCTTAATATGTAAAACCAAAGTTTTGTTTTTACACACCACACGGCATCCTCGACGCACCAGTTGCATTTCAAACTCAACTAAGCTTCAGCGATTTGGTCAGGTTTGTGTAATCCTACAAGCGCTTATAGCGTCCATATACTGAAATCGATGAAGAAAGGCCTGTTGAAAAGTAAGAAAAAAAGCGTAGATTAATTTGGGTTGCGAATAAATTTACACATTAATTTACAACTCCAGGGGAAATTAGAATCCTTACGGGAAAAGCAAGTAACGCAAAATCCATCGAAATATCACCTTAATGGACAGGCGCTCCTTTATACAAATATTTATTAAATTAGTTAAAGATTAACTTATATAGCATGTGCACGATTGTATCAAATAAATGTATTGACATGGAGAATGACTATACACGTTACCAGTATGTTGTACTAATTTACAATTTTGGCATTTTTCACGGACGGCAACGGTTAAAACGTAGGTTGGAAACTAGTTTAGTTCTTTTTATTTGCTCTTCTTTTCGGTGATAACGGTTAGTGTCGAAGTCAAAATTACGCATAATAAAACAGGGAATGACCAGGTTATATACCTTTTTGTTATTGACTTGTAGCCAACTGCCTGCTTTAATAAAACGGAAGTTACTTTTTCTGGCCTTGACAACTAGGCAGTTCCCACAAATAGAGGAACATGAAAGGCGAGGTTTTTCGCACAAATGGCTTACGTTACCGTAGTTGCAGTCGGAGCAAGTAGGGTATCGGTCAAGTGTATTTTGCTATGAGCTGCGTGCTTTAACTTTTGTATTCACATTTAGCCATAGCATTATGAGCCAAGGAATTCCGTCATTATTCAGCGTTGTAACATTCATGCATGCCATTAATTTCCTGGTACATAATGGATATCATATAAATTCATTATCCTTATCCGTTTTATTTAGCTATTACTAACGGTAATCTCTTTCCACCAGGATAAACCAAAACATGATCAAAAACTAAAACGTTTAGCATAGTACAAACGATTGTTTTGAAAAATAGCTGCAAAGTTAAATGAAAACAAATTGCATTCCTTTAAGCTGTACTTGTCAAAAAGTGCAGCTTGTATCAAATTGGATGCACTCCATAAGACAGATGTAAAGCTGGTCAGAAATAATGAAGTTTTTTACACAATTTCTAACATTAAATTGATTTATTATGAAAATTGTATAATAAATGTGAAGTATCGTCATATTATAAATTGCTTATAAAAAATCATAAATATTCATACGGTTGCACTAATTTATCTGCCCGCAACGCAGCAAACGTAAGATATTAGTGGACGTCGCTATATATATAATATAAATCTAACTATGTATATGCAATATATAATAAGGACTTACGGATGCGGTTGACCCTGTTGTAAAATATAATAAATATGGGAAGGAATCGGTTCACTTTTGAAGTCGTGCCCTTTTCTAGCGTCACATCTATGATACAGCAAATTTTCAAATGCATACCCTTCATATGCGTTCTTAAATTAAGCTTCCGTAAAATATTCCACGCGTTTGTGAATTTTTTTAACATATGACACATTACTGTGTGGTCAATTTGCAGCAATTCACTAAAACTCTGGTTTAAATTGCAACAAATTTTGGCTGTTATAATCGACAGAATGTCACAAGTGATGATAGCATTATAATGTATGTATGGCTCCATTGTATTTGGTGCAGGCTTCCATTAAGTGTCTAGAATAAAATTGGAATCTGTGTTCTGCAGGCAAAGACGTTAGTGATGTGTCATAGCAATGTCTAGCAATACGATTTCTGTTGAGCAAATTCCATGCTCCAATGGTTTTGATTAAACTTGCATGGCGATATGTACACCATCGGTTGCTTAATACTTATAAATGTGAAATAAAAATCTGACATCACAAATGTCAGTTGCTGTCCTTGCATTTGATTGGTTACATATATTTGTCATAATAGTGAGCTTCACTGGTATTAAAAATGAACTAGATTTATATCGTCTCAAAGGAGGGCGAATGACCATCCCTTTAATCGCCCCATCTTTCCCTACTGAAATATCTCCAGCCAGAGTACGTTCTAATGCTTAGCTATTTCACCTGTCTTGTGGTGTTACACATATATTTCAAATGAAGACTACAAGACATTTTGATTTAAGAGGCATTTACTTCGCCGCATTAGTTCAAACAACACAAGATGAGGACACGTGCTATATATGTCGTTCTCTGTTCGCTTTCAGACGCGAAACTTATCCACAAGTAATATAACAAATGAAAACCGGAAGTTTAGCTTCTAAGAAACTAAAAACTTACCATAATTTAGATACGCATAACTATTTTTAATTTTGCTTCGATGTAACTAAAGCGTTACATATATATTTAAAATATTCATCATCATCAGAAACAGTAATACATCAGCCATTTAAACTGCTAGTTCTTTGTCATATACTCATAAAATCTACGTACAGATAAATCATACGATGAAAAGAAGAGATACAGGTTGATCTAGTCGTCGTACATTATTCGGTGACAACTGGAAGAATGCCAAAAGCCGAGTCTTCTCTAGGTTGTGCTTAAGACGATGATCGTTCAAAATATTTACGGTCTCACCTTTGCGAGTCTGTTTCGGTTAATTTTTGGCCTCCTCTGTAATATTGCGTCCAGGCTTGTCCGCCTTGCATCTTCTGGCACAAAATGGCTCTAGGGAGGGTTTTATTGGTGGGTGCTAGTTAGGTTTAGGGATTACAGGGAAGGACCCACCCCATAGCATTTAATGTGTTTATGGATTTATGAAACGCACTGCCAGAGACTTGGAGCAGACCTACTCCTAAACTCCCGTATCTTAACTATGAACGTTGTTCCAGATGTATCTATTTTATTTAATCCCAATTGGTTTCCCGTTATCCGCCGTCATTTCATGAAGATAGACAATAGGCGGGCCAATCGGGTTAGGACTGAACTCCAGCTGTCACGCCGAGTCCCCAGCGAGGGAACATATATACGGAAACCGATATCAGGGAATCCGCATTTAATTGGTCTGAGCGTTAACTTGACATACTCGCGTGGCAGCAAGAAACCTTTCTCTTTCTTCCTGACAAACGAATACCTTACTACGTTTCGTTCTGTTTTACTTTTCTAAATCATTAATATAAATTGATTATTTCAATTCTACTTCCTTATTCTGTACCTACTATTCATCTCCTTATGATTTACTTAATTCACTTGACTGCCACAGATGTCACTGATTGGACAAGTATGTTTGGCATTGTGTGATTAGCCAGGATGTATTACCGGTGTTTCTTTCTCGATACACAAATTACTCTGAGCCCTTAATCAATTCCGGGCTTAACAAACCACATAAATAAGAACATTCTTAAGATTCTCCTATGGTTCCAGTCTCATTCTAATTTGAAGTTGAAATTGAATGTTGCTCGTAAATTAAATGGAATTTAAAATGCCTCATTTATGCAATTGGGCCATGAGCTGAATTATATATGTATATATATATATATATATATATATATATACATATATATATGTATATCGGATTCTGCTATTCTGAAGCGATTTTTTCATTAGTTGACCTCAATATTTGAGTACAGTAGGCCTGGAGCCAGAGAAAACTAGATAAATAGCCACATCTTCTTTGACCAATAAGTCAATCAATTCAAGAGTAAAACTTAAAACCAAATATAAATACACTCCTATTAGACGCGGACTAACAGGTACGATTACATCATTAAAATCAATTTCGCGGAATCCAGGAAGCCTTGTTTTTATTCATATATAACGAGTGTCCAACCAGGTGTGTTTTCGCAGTGTGAGATTGAAGCGCGACAAAATGATTTAGCTTGTGCGTTGTCATGCTTGCTTCCAAGTTGTTGCAAATTAGTTAGCAACTAGGTCCAGTTAATTTGACATTGTATCTGATATTGATTTTAGGGCAGAATATGCCTTAAATTACCGGTTTGGAAGCCTAATTTTGAGAATGCACCGGTGCAATATAGTTGTGATGGAGCCGGAAGAGCAAAACTTGAATTGATTATTCGGCATAGACAGGCATACGCTTTGAGAATGTGCCGGGAAATAGAGACACCTAGTTTTCCGAAAAGACGTTATAATACGGAGCGAGCTATTCATTTCAGTTATCTGCCTTTTCAAGTTACTGGTAGAAATCAAGTTAGTCTGAAGCAACAATCCCAGTTCAATTTGCAAGAAAATTGTTGCAGTAATACCGTTCCGAGTCAAAAGGATTAGGTGCTCTGGTGCTGTATGACGTTTAGCCTGAATTTGGTCAATTTGATATGTAGTAGACAAACTGTGCAATATATATATGTATATATCAATTTTAACAATGTTATTTCCTCTGAGGACCACATAAAAAAGCGGGATTTTAACCATTGCACGGCTTTGCAGAGTAACGCAAATTGCCAGAATCGAGCTTCTGCTGCAAACATTCTGATGGCCCGTGCATGCGTGACGACATTGGTCGATGATTTCTAACGACAAGATGCAGTCGACATAGATTTACTTATCTGAATTTATCTACTGACTTTTAAGTACATTAGATTCTTTATAATTTAGAAACCGGTGAGCCCATGTTTGTTTCTATGCACTCTTCTGTTTCAGCTTCCTGATCCTGACATTCCACAATATCGCATTCGAAAATCCAAAACAACTTGGGACCAAATCAAAGTTGGTTACTCAGATCATACAGATTATTTGTATACACACTTTGTCTCCACTGCTTAATGTCTACATTTTTTTCTAATTTGGGCCTGATACATTTAAAATAAATGGTCATGTAGTTATGCTTGTTTATATGGATGGACCTCAGGTAACTTTCAAGCAGAAAATATATAATGCAAACATAACCAGTGAATTGTTGTGATTTTACGTCAACAAACTCCAAGTACTGTGGGTTAGGGCCGTATAGCATTCAACATGCTTATCGTGAGAGCGATTTCGGCGTACAGGTGCAGGTTGCTCTTTTGTCTTATTCAGAGCATAATAGGAACATATCAAGCAAGTGAGTACTTAACGTGTTTGCCAATCACTTTCTCAAATATAGAAGCTTCAAACGTCCTGCACATACTTAGATCACGAGTCAGCGCGTACAAGAACAGATTAAAGTTTCGCACATTAGCATAAGCAACATCTCAAGACGCGTTTAAAGCGAAAATCCGGGGACGAAGAAGTTATATATCGTGTTCCGTATTCGCTGAGGACAGTGGGGATGCGAGATAGGATAGCACATTTTAACTGCCATCACGTTATAACATTTTTGATGCAACACTTTATGGCATATTATAGAAAACCTTGACATTCTCTTTTTAACTTATTTTGTATAACTGTTTGTGTCACGTCATTGTAATTCACTCAGAGAGGAAACAGTTGATGCTTCAGCATTTTTCGGTATTAAAAGGTGACGCGAAGGCCCAACGAGCCATTATTATGGCGAAATATAGCCCGTGAACATCAAGGGGAATTCACTGATTTAACAAAGTGTTGCATATCCGCCACTCCAAACCAAACACGAATTCTTACATTGGCGACTGCAAAATTTGTTGAGTCACGAAACCTGAGCACTACGTAATCGTTACCTAGATCTCATCATAAGATTTCTGAACGGCATGTACGTCAAATTCCCACTATTTGATTTTTTTCTTCAAAAGCCACTAGTGTTGCTTTATTCTAAATTCTTACTGGTAGTCTTTTGAAATCCTAAGATAAATCTTGTCGCACATGTGGTTTAGAGTAATACATTTAATATAGCAAATATACTTACAGTATTTGGTACAAAATAAGCAAGAGATCCATCTAAATGTAACAGTGAGTTGTTCAAGTATTTGGCGGCTACCATCACGGTATTATCAAATTGTGGAGCAGGCGCGTTAATATGCGATTTAACAATATACACCCTTAGTGCAATTACAAAGTCCATGCCACAAAAATGCAACGAAAAATGCAGCATGTGAAACAAACGTATACATTTCAACAGTAAATGTAATCAGCGCGATATACTAGGCCGTAAAATGTTCGATATATGAGTGTACAATAAAAGTAAACATTTTTATTCAAACATGCAAGCCATGGCAAATGTTCGCATTTGTGAGCTAGATATATATCGATATAACCAGGAGATAAAAACAAAATCAATTACTTAACTGGCCAATGATTCCATAGCACTTCTTAAGCAACCGTAATTATCAACCGTGCAACAGTATTCCTGTAAAGTTGCGCAATATAATAACATGGTATTTAAGTGTGCATCAAAATATTAGATAGCAAGCCATTGGCTATATATATTGTTCAATTGCTATATGAATCATTACACGAAGATCAAAGAAAACACATGGTTTGCTTACTCGATTAATTGTAGTAAAACGAAAAGTAGCTTTAATAAAACTTCACAAGATTAATTAAAGATCTAGGGGAAAATACACTTGACGTGTTAAACATGCAATGATTACGTTGTTATAGCAGTTTACAAGATTTAAATCTGCGCTAGACGTTTCAAGAAATGATATTTAGAATTAAGCTAGTACGATTATTTCCAGAAGTCTAGCAATATTTGCTTTTTACTCTAGGAAAAAGCATCACACGTTCAGGTAAGAGATGAGCGAATGACATTTCCAGATGTCAAATAGTATTTGTCAGTCTATCTCATAACGTCTCCCACAACGTCACAATTGTTTGAGCGACCGTGGTGATGACCCTATGTATGCGTTGGTGGAGGAATATACCTACCAATCGCGTCCATCGTAAAAACGCTGGATATACGCGGATGGTTGATTGGACGTCAAATACGGAACTCCCCAGAGCATGTTCATCTATCGATATATACGATATCTCTGGCTGGTTGGAACGAATACAGTAGTGCAAAATCAAGAGAGCAGTGTATCATTTCAAATTAACTGCTCTTGAAGTCTGATGGCGTTTGGACAGGCGTGACTAGCCTGAGTAAGGATTGTTAAGTAGGTGCTTAGTGTTCTCCCAGCTAATAACACAAGTGTTATTTTATAAAGCTATTTTTGCTGACATTTAGCTTCCAGCATTCCACCGTGGCTAAATACGCCTTTTCTTTCAATTACACATTGCACATAAGAAATGAAACATTTTGCGAAGTTGCATTAGATAAATATGTCGCTTAATGACTACTCACTGCGGCATAGCCCATACTAATTTCACATGTTTGGTGTTCATTATATTTTACTAACTTATGGGGCAATATGCCAATAGCATGGAACTGATAAGCTGCATTTCTGGGTAATTTACATTTGTTACAGATGCTGATATTCACGCTCTTAACAAAGCGCAAATCTCATCGTATTGCAAGTCTATTCCACGAATTGTGGGACCACCGAAATGAAATACGTTTTCCCAAGAATACCGCCCAACACAAAATATTTCTCCCTGTAAAACTTTTCTGATACATATTATTGCATAATCTAATGGTCAAATGCAACATGACTTATAACCCGTGATTTCCCGTTCTGTAGTCTTATCGAAATATCCTTAAGCCTTCTTTATTTCCCCATTGTGCGATGGGTATGTTATTGCTTAGAAGGAATCACACCTCGTTAATGGCTTTGCGCCCATGAGCGCAGTATAATTACGTAAATGTGGGGCTTATTCCCAGAACACCACCTTCTTCTAATTCTCTACGTTTTCCTTTTGTATAATCATGAATACTTATCGTTATTGTAAACACTTGCACACATAATTCATCGTAAAACAAATTTCATGCGTAACAATTGAATCCAATACTACAATTTTGCGATTAGTAAGGTTATCAAAACTTCGGTTGTGTTGAAACGAAGCTAAAATAAATAAAGCAGGATGGCTACGTTGCGAACGCCTAATTCTTTAAATGCGTGACCGGATGCAAGCGGTACTTTTCATGTTTGCTTGTAACGTAACGGTGGTGGAAGAAATCCATAAAGCTCATTATGATGCGTATGGCGCTTCCTGCAAGCCAGGATGATGTAGTTTTGCAGCTGCAACGTCTACTACGTATATAAATGTTATTATGTTATGATTACAGCCATTTCTCGCTATATCATGGTTCTACAATGGAACGGGAACTTTCGTTGAAAGGTTACATAGGAACTAAACTATAGAGCTGTTTTCACCACTAAGTCTCTTTGGCAACTTTAGTATTTCACTTCAGCCGTTAGAGCTCTAATATGGCGCACAAACGGAGCGTAATTATCTTACAGTGGTATTCGGTCAACGGTGGATCGGTCACGGAGGTCCATAGAATTGAACGATTCGATCACCAGTTTTATATTGCCTCATTCGTGTTTATTTAAATATATGAGTTTACAAGACATCAACTGTTTTAGTAAATCAACTGAAAAAGCATTTTTGCCAAGGAATACCGCACCAACAAGAAGGAAAATTTGCAGGACATTAAAACAAACTGTCTCACGCTATTTCCGCGCTGCATTCAGAACGCGGAACGAAACCTGTCAGGCTATTCTCATATCACCATCCCGTTCACTTCATCCCCGTATCCCTTAGACATAACCGTGAAAAGCAAATAAGGGAATTTGCACCATAACACATAGAAGATATCGGTCTAAGCCCTGTCGAATCAGCTTTGTGAGTTGAAAGCATTCATCGCCCGAAGAACTTTGGCACCAATTTCCCATGCACTGAGTATCCCAGAACAAAGTGGTGGCGATGAATACGTATTTTAACATAGACAACATCAAACGGTGGACTTTCCGTCAAAGAAGAAGATATACAATGAGCCCGTAGGCTTTCTGCTTGCAGTGCAGAAATTGCCTAATGCAAGCAGCTATAAGGTTTTGCAGTTTCAGTGTTGCAAGTTCGACATTCTTGGACAATACTGTATTTCATTTCTTTAAATGAAATAAACTGTCCTGTTAGCTCTTTTCTCAAATATCCCCGTAGAAATCAACCAAACTGGTGTAAATCAAGGTGACCGAGCAGTTGAATCCTTTCCCTATCGGTGATAGATCCACCGGTGGCCGAAAAACTAATTCCGCATGGTATGGGCATGATAGGCAAGTGCACCGTATTGAAGGCATAACAGCGTAATTAAAGCACTGAAGTTGCAAAAATGACAGCAGTGGTGAATATATATCACTCTTGTTGCTAGACAGCTTCACTTTACTGCAAAGAACAGCTCCTCGTTATAAACTGCAACGCTACTCTCTATGAGGTCATGCATCGTATAATCAGAAGCAAAGTTGTTAACTGCATGACACATTTGCACTTTTAACCAATCACCTCGTTTATTAATTTACAACTGCTCTTAAGTCACTTGCTAGCTGTTGTTTTTTACCAATTGCGAAGTATGATTGTTAGATACTTGGCGGAATTAAAAAGTGCTTAATTTAGCAAACGTAAGGTTAACTTCAGAAATGCATTAATTCGACCCCGAGGAAGTAGTAGCAACGATACCCCAGTCCTCGAATGACAATGCTAGCAACTTTGTTCACAATGTCAATATACGTTTTTCATGATATGGTCCAGAAATACTGGGAGGTTGTCAACTAGTAGGCCATGTAAGAATAGGCTATGACTTTTCGTATTTGCAATATGTTCATCGGCGCACAGACTCTGTTAATTACATTAAAATATCTAACGGAAAAACCATCAGCTTACGTATGGCAACAAAGTAATACCGTTATAGTGTTGTCTTAAGAACTGTGGAAGGCCATCGACTGCTACGCAATTGCGCTCAACATTGCACTAGCGAATATACTACAGGCGATTAGTTGACCTTCCCTAAGGTACAGGCGCGCAAGATAATTTTTTCATGAAACCACTATGTTGATCACAAAGAGAAATTATTACCATAGCATCCCAAATATATGTGGCCGCCACCAGTCCCTTAGCACTTTTCACAGTTCGACTGATGCTCCAAATTTAACCCAGAATTGTGAGCGCTAATACTGCAATTTCGTACTGTCAACGGCAAGGTTGGTAGCCATTGGGTATTAGTAATCATGTAAAGATGGCGGACATCTCATACACAAAGAAACACCGCTACACGCCGTGGATTTCATTCGACATATTTTGCAGCAATCTTTTGACAGTAAAGTTACCACACGGAAAACTCTCAATTAGTGAACAGTTGCAGAACCCACATGAGTGTGTTGTGGTCCAGCAATATGTTTAACGGTTTGCCAGCCAATGAGCTTCACGCAGTGTGAACTCCCTAAATAACGGTATGAGAAAAATTTTGATATAACCTAGAAACGTAGATTCTCAGTTTTATCATAAAGTAATATTACTCATCAGTGATTAGGTAGAAAAGAACAGTCATGTGCGGCAGTGGATATCATTTTCAGTCTTCTCTCTTTTCTTCTCTCTCTCTCAGCTCTCGGAAGCAATTTGGGCAGCGTAACACCACTTAATTTTAAAATTTGCGGACAAAACGGTGGCGGGAATATGGGCTATGCGACAGCGAGCAGATAATAGGCGACACAGCTTTCCAATACACCTTCTCAAAAAGTTTCTTTTCTTATGAGCAAGACGTACTTGGAAGAAATGGCTTATTCTGCTACGTTAGAATATTGAAGTTAATTTTAGCCAAACTAGCTTGCCAAATTCCCTGTTATCATTAGCTATTGAACACAAATTCCTAAGGTTATTCAAGCTAGTCCAAACGCCGTCAGACGTCAACCGCAGTAGCCCGGCAATGATGCACTGGTCTCTTGATTTGCACTACTGAATTTGTTTCAAACAGCCGGAAATATCCTGTGTATCAATCGGTGAACTTGTTCTGTGGCATTCCGTATTAGACTTCCACCCAACCTTCCGCATCCATCCGGCTTTTTCCTGATGGACGCAAGTAGCAAATACATCAGTACAAAAATGCATGTATATGACCAGAACCACTGTCGTTCACGCCCAGGTGCCGTGTGGGAGACGTTTTGAAATGGACTGATATTTATTAATTATTTCCTAGCAACGCAATGCGATTACCTCTTTCTAGAGGGCTTGAACCTTGTTTTCCTAGTAATGGGAGCAAAATGGACCGGGCTGCATGTATAATCATAAGGAAGTTCTTTTGAAAGTTTTATGAGATAAACATATCAAATTTGCTAATGCAACACATAATTGTGTTGTTCTTAGAAGTGGGAAATCACCGTAAATTCATAAATCTATTATGTGAAATCTATTACTTTCTCAAACAAATATGCAATGTGCAATATCGATTCAAACATGTTAAGCGTTTTTAATAACATAGTGGCTATCAGTCATGATGGACGCAATTTTCATACAATGTTCATATGGTCAGTTAGAGTATTTTTACTATACTTTTTTCTTGAGAACTTGCTGACGATACTTATTCTATTTACTTTATGCAATATAGTTTTACAATAGAATTATGGTTTGCAAAGTGTTTTAAAATGCCACTTTTAACCATTTGGGATTCTAAAATTTTGAGGATTTTGAGTTTGATAAAATGGCTTAGTTGGTAGTAGAATACATTTTTAGAAAATTTAGGCAGGATAAAAATCGATACATGGGATTACGGCAGTTTTGCTGTTGTGATGTTATGCGTGCAGCAGAAGTCATCCTTCAGAGCTCCGGAGCAAATCAGCATTTACTAAGCTAACACCAGAGAGAAAACCCACGTAGCCGCACAACTTTTCGAAAACATTTAGCAAAAGTACACACAACTAAGCAACACAACTAGGAAAGAGACCCCAACCTTTACATGCAAATAAAGAAAGAAGTAGCTTTACAATAAAAATCCTACAATTGGCCGACCTTTCATCAGTCGGCACAACTTTGTGCCCCGAACAAGCATCCCAATATTCACTGCTGAAGAAAGACCAATTTTACTGCTTGAACATTAGTGTATAAGGTCTTCTGAACAAGCTAGTAGAACTGCAACTTCGTCAAGATTCTCACGCCTGAGACCTCATAATTTTCACGGTAACTTGCTTGCCCTCAGCGGTTACCGATTCCGAGGTCGCGATACATGCCTTCTCCATTCTCTGAGACGATCGACCTAGCAAATCCTGGGTAATATTATATTATCGGAGCGACCAGCGGTGTGAACAAGTGTTTGATCCCGAAATACTGATGCAGGACTCTATCTAGCCCCATCTACGAACGGACGTCGCGGATTTTTGGATCAAAGTGTGCTGGATACTATTAATGCCTCAGATTACTGTGTTAGCATCGTTCTGTCTGTGTGGATTGTGCTCCATTATTCTTCTTTTGGCGTATTTTCCAAGCGGTGCAAATTCGGCGGCTATTATTTGGCTAATTCCGGAGATGTCATTGATTTGCCATACTGCCATCTCTGTCCGACATCTTGGATTTGCTCTAGCTTGTGATGCCGACTCAAGCTACTTGTGGTTCGTGTTCGAAAGTTGTGGGAAGTAAGGCTCATGCACTTCGATGCTTCAGCTGTGATGTTTTGTTCCATATTTCGTGCATTGGCTTATCCGTTGTCATGTATCGAAAATCGCTCGACATCTGACATGGGTTGTTTCAAGTTATATGCGATAAATGTCGCGGTACGATACAACAGAATACACATCGACTGCAAACAACTACGGGAAAATCTCTCTTTCAGATAGAAACAAACCGTTCAAACAGGATCAAACGCTCTCGTGAAAGTACCCATGTATCCTCGCCTTCTATTGTCACTCCGCGATCTGCACCACCACCAGCGTCTTCGACCCCGGCCAAACCCCAGGTACAATGTTTCCCACCGATGGAAGACTCAGACTCAGAAGCTACAAATGCTGCTTCACTGTTCGGTCCGTGAATTTCTCAGAGCCTGTCTGTGAACTTCTGAACACCGAGGATCCATGGACCACTAAAAGGCGCATGGGCCCACGTAATCGATTTCAGACGTCACCTGCTGATAAACAGCTACCCAATCAGTTAAGAGCCTCTAGTTCATCATCAGGTTCATCACCGATTTCGCTGAGTCATTATAATCTCATGGTCTTCAACGTACCGGAGTCAAAAGGTTAAAAACCTCAGATGCGTTAGGTTCACGGTTGAGTTCATCCAGGGGCTCATCGATAGACACTGGGATGTGGACAAGGACAGTGTGACGATTAAACAAGTAATCTGACTTTGCCAGAAAACTAACCATTGATTTCGACCTCTGAGGATCACCTTTGCAAATCCTAATATGCCGCAGTTCATACGGCCTCGTCTGTCAAGGCTGAAAGGCATAAAAGTTCACATCCGCCGAGAATTGGAACACGAGGACAGGGATCGTTTGAAGACTGCGGTCATTGAGCTGGAACGCCGTACAGAGGATGGTGAGACTCACTTAAAAGTTGTAAATTTCCGGGTGATCAAGAAGGGTGTACGAACCCGTATCAACCGTTTGCTCAACCTGCAGGCTCGTCTCGCAATACCTCCCAGGACCTTCGTGTCGCATTCGCCAACGTATGCTGCCTAATGCACAAACGTGACGAACTGCCGCTTCGCTTTCTCCGAGCGGCCGGACATTTTAGGACTTGCAGATACATCATACCCTAAGAAGTCGTGTTGTCAGGATACTCTTGTTTCCGATGTAACCGAAAATCAAATGCTCACGGTGGTGTTCTGTTGTACATAAAATCGTCACAATCTAGCAAACTTATCAGTAACTATCGGAGCGAGGATAGTTTATGCGAGCAATTGCGATGCACAATCCGTCACAGGCGCGCAGAACTAATAGTGCGGGTTATCTACCGGAGGCCATTGAACGGTTGCTGCGATTGGATACTACATGTACAGAAGCACATGAGCCGCCCTCAGTTCTTACATATGGAGGATCTAAATTTACCTAAGAAAATTTGGCCAGATGTTCGACTTTTTCCCGGTCATGGCAACTTTGAGGCTCAATTCTCTAAAAGGACTATTGAAATCAGGGCAACGCAACACATCATCCAACAAACGCGCATAACTCAGTACTAGGCATTTTGTCTGGACCTAATGTTTACGAGCTGCGAGCAGAAGCTAAAAGAGATCAGAGTCATCGAACATCTGGCAAACAGTGACCACTGCTCTATTGTAGGAAGCTTAGAACTGTCGTTGCCATATTACAATCAACAGAAGCCGACATTCAACTATTGGAAGTCGGACTCGTCCAAGCCGCAAGTCAGACTAATTGGACACTACCACATGATGCGTCACTTCATTCGTGGTGGTCATTAAAAAAAGGGAAGCTTAACTCGCTCTGAACTTGTTTCGTTCTCCTTAAGTATCCAAAAATCGGACCTGTCAAACCGCATTGGTTTGTTAGGGAAAACAGACAGTTAGCCCGACGACGTCGTAAACTTTGGGATAGATACATCGGCTCGGGTTGTAATGAGGATCACACGGTGTACAAGAAACAGAGTAACTTATGTAACGACGCAAAGATCAAGAAACGCCGGCAGTTCGAAGAAGAGCTAGCATCCTCGGCCACAACTGCACCCAAGCGAATATTTGCCTACTTGAAACGTTAACTGGAACCTGGGAACGACCTACCGGTCTTAGAGAGCTTAGACGGGAACACACTCATTCCAAGCGCGGAGTGCGCGGACGCCTTGGCTACGCACTTCCTCACGGTATTATCCAGTAAACCGGCGGCTGTTCCAGTACTGGCACAGGTGGCGCAAATCTTGCTCGATATCATACAATGTGATGCAGTCGATGTACATCAGCTACTCGTCAACCTCAATGGTGCAAAGCCCCCCGGACCAGACGGAATCCACCCACAAATACTCAAGTCTCTATTGATTATCATCTCACCAACTGTGACACAAAATTTCAATAGATCGCTCTCTGAAGGCTCCGTCCCGAACGACTGGAAATTCTCGATAGTTAAACCGAGTAAAATAGTAAAATATGGACCGATCTGTTTGACTTCGGTGTTATCAAAAGTTCTCGAGAAAGTTGTGAAAAAGTGTCCGCTGTCGTTCTTCGAATCGATGGACGTATTGACGCCAGCGCAACACGGCTTTACAAAAGGGCGATCCTGCATCTCTTACTTGATGTACGCATACCACCAGTGGGTTCGAGCTCTCAGTGAACCGAAGGATGTGGACGTGGTGTACATCGACTTTAGTAAGGCGTTAAACAGAGTGAACCACGTGGTACTCCTTCGTAAACTGAGGACATACGGAATCAGTGGCACGTTACATTAGTGGATATAAGAGTTTATTGTGGGACGTAGATTTAGTGTACAGGTCAGTGATTATCTGACAGAATAATTCCCATCGACCAGTGGCATGCCTCAAGGAACTGTAACTGGGCCAGTATTATTTCTTATTCATATCAATGATCTTCCGCAGCAGCTCCAGTCGCCATGTGTCGTTTTTGCAGATGATTTTAATATCGGTAGGATTATTGAAAACCAGGACGATTGCGCTTGCCTCCAGCATGACTTAGAGCGACTGTCAAAGTGGCTCACGGAAATTCAACGCCCTCTTAACACAAGCAAGTCGGAGTTCATCAATATCACCAGACGTCCAGCCACTCGATCATACACCTTGGAGGGCCAGTTGCTCCATACCAACACATCTCTCAGAGTCTTAGGAGTTCTCTCACTACATGATTTAAGATAACTAAAAAATACAGAGAGATTGTACCGCGCTAGACTTCGTATGCTCTGGGCATTTAGACGCAGTTGCTTCACATGTTCCGAAGAAACCGTCCTTCGTCTATTTACCTCGCTCATTAGACAAATCCTTGAATACGGTGCCCCAGCTTATCATCCGATAACCCAATGGGAAACTGAAAAACTGGAGAAAATACAGCATATCGCAACTAGAATGATACCAAGTCTACGAAAGCTTCCGTATGAAAAACGTTTTGAAACGCTCGGACTCTACACACTTTCCTATCGCCGAGTAAGAATTGATCTTATTATGACCTATCGAGTACTACACTTGAATCACTTCCCCATACTGCGGCCAATATTTCACCTGCGAGAACCCTGTAGCACCCGAGGCATCGTTACAAACTCAGGGTCCCCATCATGAACAAAGTATCATATAAGCTTTGTATCGAACGAAAAATCATAAACGTATGAAATACACTACCAGAAGAATTAATAGAGGCCGATTCTGTGAAGTGTTTTAAAACCTGTATCTACGAATATTTTGGAAACCTGTGCTTTTGTGAAACGATGCATATACAGTGCCAAAAGAAGACATTGTATGTCCGGAAATAATGATGCTAGTACAAATGTCTAACCGAACACGGATAAACGTTTCACGGACCAGACACAACTGCTGATAATTCACAAGTAAATTTTGATTTTTCGTAATTCGTTAGAGTTGAACAGAAACATTTCTACTTGCTCTTAAATACAGTCTCAGTCTCAGTCTCACTGACGCAATGAAGTCACACATTGGCCGTTGCTTATATTCCCGGATATCTAGCATAGATATGAACTAAGCTATGGCATTATCATTTGGGGTTATTAGGATGACGAAATAGAGTAGTTCGTATCTCCGGCGACTGCGATGTTCATGGTTGGAAAGTTTGTGCATCCACCAAAGGGCAGTTCAATACAGATGGCCATCTTTTATTTCAACCATTCCGCTGCTAGCTGAAACTGTAATATGGTTTTTCCAAATATGCCTTGGCAATCAGTATGTCTCTAACATTTGGAAGCAAGGCATCAACACCCAATTTTCAAGGGTTGTAGCCATTCAGAGGTTGTCAAATCTTGCCTAGTGGAAATCCCCGACGTATTCATAGACTGCTTATTGCCCGTGGCAGTTGGACCGAGATGGCGTACGGAGTATTCGGCTTTGTTTCCATCAACTTAGAAATTATAAGAACTCTGCTCGTATAAATCACCTCATATTTCGCAAAACGTTGCAGCATAAAGAAGTTAGGATACCTATTATTGGATGAATCAAAAACGTCCTCATTCAGCAAAGCCTTAAGTTTTGGTTTCGACGCTCAGTTAGGAACTAATTAATGAGAAATACATTGTTTCACAATATCATTTTGGGTCAGCAGTTATACTTCTTCTACATTAACGACTTTGCAAGTGCCATTAAGTCAAATTTACTGCGTTTTGTTTATAGCATCCAGATATAGCTGGCAATGGGCGTTAAGGTGAATCACGATATGCTGCAAAAGTACTAAGATACGTCTATGAATTGTCAAAGGCAAAGCTTATTTATTTTACACGGATAAGTGCAAAACCAGGCACGTTGGCCACAATATCATGCAACCATATAAGCTTGTAGGCGACATGCTGTAAACAGCCTCAAAATAGCGAGGCCTTTGGGTAGTGATACGAAACGATCCAGACTTATTGGCGAGGTCCTTGAAAACTTCCAAACCGCAAACGAACTTGTTGGTCGGTTACGGAAGGCTTCAAGGTCACGTATAATTAGCTACCCAAAATTGCTAAACGCATATGTAAAAACCGATGTATAGTACGAGACCGAAACCAGGCAATCCTTGTTAAAACGTGATTTGGGTGCCTTGGAAGTCTCTCAACGAAGCGCAACAAATATTTAACTTGTTTGTCACACCTGTAATATTATAGGCGAAGGAGAGCACAAGAAGGGTAAAGCAGAAGTAATCACAGTCTAAGGGGTGGCATTACTCTGGTGCTCCGGATCATGAAAAAGCCTGGTCATGCATGCCGTTATCTTCGGTAGCTTAGCCGCAACACGGAATAGAGGGGATTTAACTTGATACTGGCCACCCAATATCGTTAGTAGGAATGCCGCCGGATAATATGTCCTTTGGTTTTGTCAACCATGGAGCACGTTTTCGACTATTCTCGTTTTAGCGCCCACGCTATCCAGTAAAATAAACGAGTCGACGTTGATATACACCACCTACTGTAGCTGATCTAAATTCATCAAAAAACGACATTAGGGCTGACAATCATTTCGGGGTAGACCGATATACTTTTTGACAATGTGGTTGATATGCTGGTTCCACAGATGCTTGTCTCACTATTGAGCAACTTATTTGAACAAACGTTATTCCCAAAATCTTCTCACGGGATTTGTCAAGTCTTGACGATTTTATCAGTTTTTAACATTGTCCATATTTATATTAGTGAAATTACCTTAAGCAGTTCTAATCCTTGCTGACGCACAGGTATGTGCCCCATATTATCCAAATGATCATGGATAAGCCCTGAAACTTTGGGCGCTTATATACTTACCATGCATCTGCAACTACTGGCAAGTGATTCAAATAGTCTTACCAAGTTTCCATTGAGGAGGTTGTCATCTTCATAAAACACTTTAACTGCGGTTCGCTAATAGCTATTATTCCATAATAACAACGAAAATAAAAATACATAGAAGATACACGTTGGCTGAATCGCCGTTAAATGATGGTCATGGTTCCGCATATCTAACAGACAGCTATCTAGCCGAAAATGCAGTTATATTTTGCCAAAGAAATGAGACCGTCCCTGGAATGGGAGGCAAGCTGGAGCGGACGGACAAAGAAAATTACAACTCAAAGGATATTGAAGTCGGTTCTTTGTTATTGTAACAACTCTATCCAGTGAATATGTTCATCGTATTTCGGACAAAATCCAGGAGGACAAAAGGTTCTAACCTAGGGTACATATGGCATAATCTTAACTTAACAATGTCCTATCCAAAACTAAAGCTCCCTTTTAATTGATTATGAAGATGACTGGCAACATAAACTTAGCATATTCAATAGCAATATTTCTACTTGCACCGATGTCGGATTCAAGAGAAAATGGATAGCTTTTCCATGTAAATATAAAAATGATTGCAAATCTCTTTTCGCCGCAATGCAAATTGATCATATTTCACTTGTATTATTTCTTTTGAAAGTATTGCTTCCGGAAGAATGGCATTAATGTGGAACCTTTTAGTAGTCAACCGCTAAAACTGTTATTGGTAGATAATATAAAAATAATTAATTTATGTATACAAATTGCATTTATATGACTATTAAAATAAGCACATATTTCACATACCACCAAGTTGAAATACAGCGAAAATAGCACATAATCTTCCATCGTTGACCAATTCCATAATTTTCATCGCAGCTTATTCGAGCTGAGAAATTAGTAGTAGCAATGAAAACTAAGTGAAATAATGGTTTTTATATTTTTAATAATCTCTATTTTGTACAAATTTCTAGAAAGTAAAAGCTAACATTTTCGTTAAACACACTATCATTCTCAATATTTTTACGTATTTTAAACTCAAATTAAACGCACAATGCTCTGAACTGTTGCGCAGATATAGCCAATATTAAGGTCGGCACAGATGGAAAATGTCTTCATGGTAAGTTGCAATTAATAAGGAAATGGTTTAAGCTGATTTAGCCACATACTGTGCAAAAATTGTTTTACATATGCAGCAAGTGACAAGCCTCTAATTCTTGCATTTTTAGAAAGAAATCATCTGGCCTTTAAATTTACTTTCATCTTTACAATGAATGCGCCCTGTTCCCCGCGGTTTCCTAAGAACTAAACAAGAGAAACTGTATTAATTTCCTTCTATTGATATTGGTAAATTGCAAAAGAAACCTGGTAGTTCATAACAATTTTTGATGGTGTACTTGACTATAGGAACTTCACTACATAAGCCTAATTACTCTACCGTAAACAGCTAATGAACGATTAGTATATATATGCAACATTGTCAGTTGACCACATTAATAATATTGGTCTTATGAACCAAAATTACACATATGTTTCCGGTTTTATATGTGATGGTATTGGCAATATACGGGCCTCACTTTTCCAGTCCTTTTAAGAAGCGTTATGGTGATGGATAGACGACTTTGAATGCCCAAGCAATGCAATGAGAATAGGGTGGTGCATGATGCTATAAATTTGGGCGTACATCATCATCATCAACAGCAGTACGTCAGCCATTTGAACTGATGCTTCGCTGCCATACAACCATGAGCACCTATGAAATAAAGAATAAGAAGAGGGAGAGAAGGGGGACTTGCCTGAAAACCTTAATGCCCTAAGCAAACATTCAGCATCAAGGCGCCTACACCTTGTGTACACAACATTTCGTCACTGACAGCTGGCTATCGTGCAAAGATAAGGCGGCATCGGCGAGACAGCTTCCTTTCGGCTTTCACTGCCACGCGTCATAATCAGCCATTACCCCGCAGATAACTCAGCACCAAACACACTTTAAACAGACAATCCGATTAGGAGACGGTAACAGACGCGCCACTGGCGTCGGTTTCGAGTCATGTCCTGTAAAGTCTCGAGCCAAGCACAAGGTGAGTCACGTGGACTCCAACCCGGAAGGCGAGACGGACCAACGGCACCCAGTTTGGTCGTCAGTGACTTCATTTTCCGCTGCCAAGTCAACTTCTGTCCATCTCGAGCCTTGCGCCATCCGACACCTGGTAAACTGAACAAGGCCCTCCTAGGTAAGCGGTGAACAGGCATGCGTAGCACGTTCCCGGAACCAACGCAACTTATTCAGTGATATCTGTTTTTCTAGGGAGCTAGCATGATCATCACCACCTAGTACTCGCCTACGCACATCATCGTTGCGGACTCGCTGGTGCCATCCGACACAAGCAATGCTTCGCAAACAACGATGATCAAAGACTTGAAGGTGCCTCAGATCTTCAGACCGAAGGGGCCAAGTCTCACTAATGTAGAGCAGAACGGCCCTCACTGTGGCCTTGTATACACGGCCTTTCAGACGGAGGGAAACTCCCTTCTGTCGCCAAAGATGACGCAGGTTCAAGAAGGTAGCTCTAGCCTTTGCAATGAGTGAGCTCACGTCAGTTGCTATGCGCCCATCATTGCTGATGCAGCTGCCAAGATAAGTGAATTGGTCAACCACCTCGAGTTCCTCGTTAGCAAGCGTCAAGGGGTCATCGAGTGGCTGGTGGTCCTGCAGCAACACTTTGCACTTTGAAGGTGCAATTGCATACCAAATAATGGGACCACTCTGGATAGGCTATTCAGGGTTGATTGTGTCGCCTCAACATTGTCGAAAAGCAAGACGATATCGTCCGCATAATCTAGATCAACTAACCGTTCACCAGGAAGCACTTCAACACCTACATCGTGAGATTCTGCAAGGGAACACTCCATGATAGAATCCACGGCGAAATTGCACAAAAGCGGGGGAATTGGGCAACCCTGTCGAACGCCACTTGTAGTCGAAAAGCTATCCGATAGGGCGCCATAGACCCTGACGCTGCCTCAAGTGTTCGAGTATAGAGCACGAAGGATGTTCACATATTTCGTGGGAAAACCTTTCCGCGCAAGTATTTGAACAGAATCGATCGATCGACTGAATCGAACGCACTCTTGAAATCGAGGTACACAGCTATTGTTGATCTGCGGTATGCGTGGCGCTGCTCTAGCATCTGTCGTAAAGTAAATATATGGTCTATACAGCCACGCCCTGGGCGAAAACCGGCCTGCTCTTCTCTAATCCCACATTCCCGTTCTGCAGTGAGGCGACGAACGATAATCGAGGCCAGTAATTTTGTGCGTACGCTTGTATGCAAAGCTGTAACAATTTAAAACATAAAAGCTGAAAACAATGCAATAGAGTAAACTTTAAATGACTCGGCGCATAACATCACAGGACATATAAGAAATGAATTGGGGAAACGAGTATTGTGATCCCCCATGAATATAGTGTATGTCAAGCAGACTTGTTTGGACAAAACGTTTAGAGCAGTTGAGCTTAATGTCTCTTCTTCCGCTAGCTTAAATAAGTTGCCATTTACATAACGGTAGCTAACTGTATACACCATTTTTTGTTAAACTTGTTAATCTGTTGGTAGTTGGAGCTTAGCAAAGAAGCAGACAGACGTTTTAAAGCTAAAGCCATGGCTTTACGTTTATCTTCCTCTAGCATAATCTACCTAAATCAAAATGGGTTCAACCACACCGATCCGTTCTGCCTATATGCCTACTTCCGCAGCTGAAGACAAACCGACAAACGTAATGTGTTTGAAGTGGCATTAGTAAGGTGAGTTTGAAAGGAAAAGATAATCTGGAATATTCCTGATTGCTCATGGAGAACCAGTTTTGCAGCACGTAACAACCGTCGGTTCACCGTATTTACACGCAGCTTCACTTGCATCATTATCCTAATTATTTTGAATATAAGCTAAGAATATGCAGGCGTTATGACTCCGTGAACGGATTCTCTTTTTCCCCATCTTCTGCAGGTGGTAGAGGTAATTCTCAGAAACTAGTAGGCCACAATAACACAGATAAAATATAATAAATATCTTTGCCTAATTCATCGCACCTGTGTAAAATAACAATGATATATGCTCACGAATCCTGTGAGATAGGCTTCAATATTAGGACCGTTGTATCGTGCATTATAATGGTTAGGGATTATTAAACAGGTAAGCAGAAATACTACTTTTCTTGAGTTTATCTGTTAGGTGTAGTGATATGATATCAACTGCAGAATCCACCTTAAACCGCACATTGATTAAGGGTCATTCGGTGACTTAAACCTATATAGGCGTCGTTGATCCATGATAGCCTTACTTCGAAGTAAGTATCTCATCCAATTATTACTAACATCCGATTTGTTGAAATGCACCAATAATATGACGAGGACTTCTTATTTTGTTAATGAGAGCCTAAAATTTAGCATATGAGCATCTACGATTCCCACGTAAGCACGAACACAGAAACCGATTAGCAGTCGTTGGTGAGGAATTTTCTGCAACTCGGAAGAATTAAGTGACTTAAGGCAGGAAAAACAGCTTACGAGAATAGGAATGCACTACATTTCACGGAGGATTTGCCACCATTTCCATCGTATTTTGACAAGTTTAACTAATGTTAATAATAGGCTTTATCATAATGCATTACCTAGTTTTTTATCATTTAGATTCTGACAATGGATTCGAGGTCGTCAAATAACCGCCATAACCTTCCAAGCAATAATCTCAAAAGCAAATATCTAATACTGCAAAGGCGTTCATCACAAAAAGCCGGAATCAAGCATGCAAAATCGATATATATGGCCTCGAATTTTACCGTAGGCAATTGTCAATGCTATTTCAACATCCAACTGTTTAATTGGCTATTTATTTTGCACTACTAAATGTTATGTATTAAGGTTCAATTAGTCCGCTTGGACAACCAAGTTAGCTCTAAATGATATGCCGGATTTCGAACGTGCGCAGTCGTCAGCAATCAATCTCATTCTGTTTGAGGATTTCCACTCAAAAGCATGGATATATAATCTCTTCGTAATGAAGAGATTTAATCGAAATGTAACTTGTCCCTTAACTTATTTCGGTTCACCGTACTTGTTACTTGGATTTACGTTTCAGTGGCTTATGCAAGGTAATGTATTAATACTGTTTTGTCAAATTGAGCAGAAGGTACTTTTAGCGTACCGTACATAAGGATGTGTATTTCACTGACACACGCCTTTCGAATTTTTCAACTAAAACATTCACGTATATGTTTCGTATGCAATGATTACTGGATTTTACATATTTTATGCCATCGCAATGAAACTACCTTAAATACTTTGTGTTCAACTAATAATGTACATCGCAACAGACCATTCCATTTAGAGCAGTACTTCGATATTAACTGCAGTTCTGCGCAAAAATATTTAAACACTTGTTTGCCGGTCTTTTTGCTATAAATTTACAAATTTTCCATAAAACCTCACAATGTTATTTAAAATCGTCTCAATGTTAACCCAGTTAAATATCACCCTCATAAAGCTCTTAAATCGTAGTAGCGTATGAAAATATACATATTTATTTACAATCAAAACAAGATGTTGCTGGCCCATTTTTGAACGAAATTATGAACACAACACTTTGTAGATGAAACCATTTTTCTGAACATGTGCTTGATTTAATATCGCAAATATCAATGTAAGAGAAATCGGGGGCAAGAAAATATTATTTAGGTCCGATTCCAAACCGTAGCATTCAACGATTAATCAAAAATAGCCATTATATACATAATCTAGCCAAATTGTGGATAATGAGTTTCCGGTGTACTGGGAGTTCCGTTTGTCATTGTAGCTGTTCATTGACAGAAATGCTCGTAACGATTGCAAATAATCAGTAGAGACAATTATTCGCTCCACTGCATACAAAACTTAATAATCTATAAGGAGAGGTCGCTGAAGATGCGAATACTGACAACGTGATTTAGCAAAAAAATGTATATATGGAATTATAAGATGAATGTTAGTTCATCAAAATTAGCCACATACTGTAAATTATCAACGTCAGCCTTGTCCAGTAGGGTACGTCATCCCGGCTAAAATTGCGGGCACAACAAGCTTATGCTCAAAAGAATGAAATTGATACTAATGATTAGAAAATAGGTAATGTTTTATATTAAATTCCAAAAAACCAATAAATGCATCGCGCAAAATGTTAAGGTTAAAATAAGGCAAACATGTTTAAAACTGCAAGAAACAAAAATATGTCATTTGGTGGTTATACTGCATTTAGCATGTTGCGCTTATTTTAAATCAATCGGGTAAATACTTCCACTGAATAACTTAAACGAATGTATGTGAATAGGAATCCATAAAAACGATAATGAATAAGCAACAAGGTTACATTTCTTGAGTAACACACTAGATAGGAGATCAGACGGCTCAATCGTTAGGTCGATTTCCTATAAACCAAATGGGACAGGGCAGTACTTAACTGTAAACAGCAACGTTTACTTCAGCTAAAACCGCCCTTGTGTTCTTACTTTTTGAAAATCAAAAGAATTTATTCGGAATAATTAGTTGAGAAAGACCTACAAAGCGTGAATGCCACCTGCAGCTTTGATGGTTAACTTGGTAATTTTATTACGAAGTATTCGAGTGAAATAACCATTACCAGTTGAGTTTCCTGAGAAGTAGATCTTCATTAAACTAGAGGGAAAGAATGAATGTAATTTTAGAACATTGTACCATTGCTTACGTCGGTCCAAAATTGTTGCCACCTAGTAGCTACATTCATGCTGCTGCATCAAACCAGAAAGTTTCTGCGACACTTCTACTTAGGCAGGCCTCACTCTTAAGTTACCGCATCTTGCGTCTACTAGTTAAACGGTACAAGTGGTGGCATGTACATCGACAGGAACGAGATAAATCTGTCAACATGGATTTAAGAGTACAGCTCTCGTAATCAATCATTGCTAGGTGGAAAACCTCGAGCTAGCTCAATTGCCAGGCAACTGTTCCATAATACATTTTGCTTTTACATTTCTTAGTAAGCAAAATAATTCTATCCTACTAAGGTTCGCCTAGGTTGCCTCCATCCTACGCTTCATGCCTAACCTATGTAAACCAACTGGAACATGTTTCCAGATATGCTCTGCCGTGATAAATGTGATTGTTCCGGTCAATGCATAACTATTGCTCATTATGGATACTTATTATGGTTTCCCTTGCACTTGCACGCGTTTAACGAGTTCATTAGTAGTAGGTGCACGGCTGAATGATAATTGGCGAACTACGCTGAGTTCAATATATTAACAATCTGAAATACATTTCCTTCTTACAATTTTAAAGTAATCAAAATTGATCCTACGTGAGAGCTTTAATAACAGTTAATAGTATAAATAAACACATACTTATAGCGCCTCTGTGTATAATCACGCTAATCTCACTACAACAGCACTAATACCCATGCGGGTTTCACGATTGCAGATGCAGGCACCTTATATAATTTTAGATACAATTAATATCAATGCAAATTTATGCTAGTAAAATAATCCGTTGAATTTTGATAAGTGTTATCCTGAGAGATTTAATGCTTCTGACTTGTAAATTGGTGTTATAATACCACTTGAGTACTGTACCATAATTCAGGAACATTTGAAAATTTAAGACATAATAGCAGAATACATCAGTGCAATGCCTGCGCACTGCACTGTTTAAATTGAAATCACTATGTTTACGTAGGCGTAAAATAATACTTGGTTATGTTGGCCCTATATTTGGATTTATATCTAATTCAAGTGGAAATGCGACTTGTATATGGGATGCGGCGCATATAGATTATCAAAACACTGTTTGTTCAAACGGTAAAATAAGCGATACAAGGAAAATCCATCTAAATAATTTCGGAAACTGCATTAATAATTCACAGCTTAAAATCATGACTGCTTTTACCCTGTTTCTTGAGAGAACCATGCAAAATATGCCAAAAATGACAATTATTTATTTAAAGGTAAAACGTGTTTGATGTATGCGAATATTGCAATTTTCCTTCATCGCTACAAAGCGTGCTTTATATTATATATTTGTATCCAGTCTGGTTTATTAAAACAATATACTTCCCAACATTTCCATTGTTTCTTGCGGACTCTTAGTTAGTTGACCAGAAATTAAACTGCTGGAAACATCTGGTAAATTTTAACACAGCTATCTTTCAATACTTAATATATTAAGTATATTTTCAGTCAAATGTTAATGGTATTCCGGCGTGTATTGCTTCGAAACTTAAAACCACATATTGGTTGTCCCAAAAGTAGATTGGCTGGCCAGAAGCGTTTCAAGCAATAGGTTTTTAACACAATACTCCGGTTCTCTAAATAGTTTTCTAGTCAAATATTAAGTGCTTCTTTGTCAAAAACAGTATCAGTTTGTAATAGTACATAGTAACATGCTATTTATTGTTACCTATTAGGCGATGCGTTTCACGAGGATTATACTGAATAACATTTGTTTGACTGTACCAGTTGAGAAGCACCTATTAAGGTCATCATTATATCATTCGTGATGAAGCGCAAGCGGATAAATCAAATGCATCGAAACCATTGTACTTCTGTATGACACAAATATGTGCAGAAATCACCTGGAGGTCCGAAAACCCTTTCCTTTTTTCAACTCGGTTTCTCTTAACACAGCTATGAAAGCGGTTCTTATATATCAACCACTGCGTTCAGCGTTGTCTTCAGATTATTTTACCGGATTCCAGTCGCTCGCCATCCCTTTGACTTTGAAAGCCATTGCGCCATCATAACCCATCAGACCGCGCGACCACGCCGACCGCTCACTTGAGTTTTCAACCACAACGCTAGCCAGACCGATGTGTGCCATTTTACAAACAACTTAACACGAAACTGTGAAATAAATTACACTATCCTTAACATCTAGCACTAACAAGCATGAAGCAACAGAATACCAATTATCCGTACCTGTGGCTCACTTTTCTCCTTCCAAAGAAAAACACCGGAACCTAAGTTACATATGCCTATATTGCGATACAGGTAAGCTAGAAATCCGCCGTTGCGGTCAATTTCGTTAAATACGGCTACGCGAATAGGCGGATAAGTGTAAACAAAATCAATGGTGGGAATGTCAGAGCAAAAGAGTGGCCTGCCATACAAATCAATTAAATGGAAAAAAGACGGCTAGGGCTGTTGTCTACTTAAATTTGGCTGAATCGGTTGCCATCCTATTGTGAGGTATGTAATCGGATGAGCAAGACAAATCGAACACATTGTGCGAGCTGTCGAATTTCAAAATATTTGTTTCTGATACCTGAATCTGCAATATATGTTAGCAAGACACAGAAAAACAATACTGTGTTATCCTCTAATATTTTTGTATTGAAACCATTCGAACTCAATGCTTACTTTGTCCGCATTTGTCCAAAAATAAATTTCTGTTCTGGTAATTTCTAAACAATTAATAACAACATTAAGTATAGACATCCGATCTCAAAAGCTTTTGCTATGCTTATCCAATTTTCTTTCTTAGAAGGAAAAGGCCCCTATTAAACTTCGCACAATAATCTGCTTCGAAAGGGATTCGAACCCATGACACATGGATCACCCGCAAGCTGCACTACTTCTGAGCTACCGATGGCTGACGACAGGTGCACTCCTTAATATATGACTACTGATTGGTTTCCGACGTATTTTCAATGAGCCCACATATTATCCTGATGCTGCAGCTTGGCTCACGCACTCGTCACTTTACAATAAGAGATACTGTGAGCTAATTGGCAACGCGTCGCGAACCAAGCTGAAGTCGTGTATTAAATGGTACACCTGATCGGCAGCCCTTGGTAGCGCAAAGGTAGAGCAGCGGACCGGTAATCGGTGGGCCTCGAGTACCTTACATTGTCAAGGCTGGTTTTTGTGCGATGTTTAATCGTGGCTTTGAAATACTATGAAAAAATACAAAAGCAATCTCCTATCGCCATTTGTACAACATCAGGACTGATACTTGTTTTCGTTGAGAAGTGAAGAGTGATTGGGCCAAGACGTAACATCCGGACAGATACTGTGAATTCATTAGCAATAAGTAGCCAACCAAGCATATGTCATGTATCAAAATGCTCACCTGATCGCCAGACTTCGGTTGCTCAGTGGTAGAGCGGCGGACCGGTAATCTGTGGACCCGGAGTTCGATAACACTTCGAGGCAGGGTTTGATGAAAAGTTTAATCGTAACTTCTAGGTTCTACGAAAAATATACTACTCACAAAATCCACAAGCAGTCTACCGTCACCCTGCGGACAGTATAAGGACGGATACTTTTGGTCACTGGGAAGCGACTAGTAATTGATCCAGTCAGGAACACCAGGAAACCTGCTGTGAGCTCCTTTACAATAATTCGCGAACTAAGCGGGTGTTACGTATTAACTTACGCACCTGATCGTCAGCCCCCGGTAACTCTGTGGTAAATCAGAGGACCGGTAATCCGTGGGCTCGGGGTACGATTCCCAGTCGACGCAGATTATTGTTCGAAGTTAAGCCGTGGCTTCTACAGTCTATGAAAATTACACTACACACGAAATCCACAAGTTATCCAAGTTTCCTTGTACAATTAATCCATTTTTCGTTTTTAGCAAAATGTAATCGTGATATTCTGTGTTTTCGTTTCTTTAAGTTTTTTGGCATCAAAAGCCAAAATTTTGCTTATTCATGCAATGCTGAACGGCGAACGTTAAATTATCCTATATCTACTTTAGCATGCAAACAGATGTTGACAATTTATGTGAAGTAAAATAATTAACCTTTAATTGGCTAGCACCACTTTCTTTTGAGTGCCACTTCTGATTTTTGGAACCTCTGAATAACGTGCTGAAAAATCCCATGTTGGAAATGCAAATATTTTCTTCTTCGGATCCCAATGTCCTTTTCGGTATTTTAACATGTGTGTTATTAAAATTTGACCAAACATCTCCGTCACCTGACGTTATAATTCACGCTGCGCAATAAAAGGCAATAGTGGTAACATATGAAACGTTTTACTCGTACAGTGAATGTACAAAAAACTGTCCACAAATACCCTTTCAGTCCACTCCTACTCAAAACACGTTTGCTCGGCAGCTATGGATTCTCAAATTCCGTGTGTGTTGGCTCAAAGTTACATGCTAGCTTAATAACATGCGCCCTGAAATCGATAAATATTCGCATGTTGTCATGCTGGCTGACATAAGTGATATGTCTAACATTTTGAACCATACTAATTTTTGTTTTATTGCAGCACAGTATTTGAAAATTATTATAAATTCTCATGTACCCAGTACTTACAATAACTACTTTGTTTGTTAAGAATGCATTCATAGATCAACTGAGGCAATTCACAATTCGTCATAAATGAATCCATAGTTAATCCGAATCGCGCGTTGAAATGTTGCCGTTCCCAAATCATTAACGATTGTGGTAATGCAGAATATGAGTCATGCATAATGCTCACAGCAACCGATTATAAATGTGCTCACATATGTGTTAACCAGCGTGTGTTTCCGCATGAAAAATATTACATCCACTCGGCTTATTATATTAACATTCGATGTCCAATATTCCGTTATCCAGATAGAATATATCGCGATATACAGATACGCTTTAATCCTATAAACAGTCGTTCGTAATTTTAAATGATAGCTTTTTTGTTTCCCTGTATTTGTTATTTCACGCATTTCACCACGAATATATCGCTCAAGTTCACTTCACTAAATGTGTCCTTTGTATGTAGAATGCAACTGGGTGTGTACTACGGTTTATTTTTTTATTGAATACCGCCTCCACATTCCTATGTTAACATTGTATTCCAGAAATAGGTAGGGTGTATGATATTTTATGACGTACTGTCTGAATATCTATGGCATAGCATGCAACGATACTGGAGATAATGACACCACTAATTTTTATGAAATAATAGCGGATGCTGTACATGGTACGGAGCAACGGTATCCGGATATGCGTGTCACTGTAGCCTCCATGGAGACAGCCACAGAACACCTAGGCCTCGAAAGGTGACCACCGGTGTCTTGCGCTGCACCACCCACATTTTCACCCAAACACACCATATCAGTTGTACACCCGAAGGTATAAGACCGAGTGGCTTGTGAATGGGATACACGTTTCATTAACGGTGCCGGCGCACACTCATTCAACAAACAGAACAGTAGCTTTTCGACCTAATGGGAAAACTTGAACATCAGACATACACGTGGCGGTGGCTGGATCGTAGCCTGTTCCAAACAGGATGGAACCACCCTGTGAGCCTAGCACCGTCACAAGGGCGGTGCACTCCGACGGTCCAGAAAAGACCAAATTTCTCCTGGAGCCAGTATGGACGATGTAGTATGTAAGAAACAGGTAGACGCCGCGGCGGCATTCAAATCAAACGCAGCCACAACGGGGAGCTCAAGCAACTACTTCTGAATTGTAAGATTACTCATCCCAAAGGCTAACCTACCATATACGCCGCCTTATTGGGCTGGATTAGTAAATGGAATGGGAGCATACGCATCATGCTTCTTTTCCGAGTGCCATAATACCTTATCCACGAGACTGGACGTTAACGTGGTGCGTCGGTTTGCGTACCTCATTGACCCATTGAGCTATACTGGTGATGCCTCCGAGCATCATGAGAGCTACTCCTACCAGGTTGGCCAAAGGTGAGAGGTCAGACGAACTCAGTCTCCTGGTCCTACAGGTTGGGGGTTTGAAATGGGATGGCGTCAATTTCTTTAAAACAAAAGCACTGCCACCCCGCTGCCTTGCGGACAGGTTTATGAGCCAAAGGCTTTGGATGAGGACACTTATCGTCTTCCTGTCTAGGTCTGGGCGCCCTGGAATTATCCCAGCCCACATACAACCACGACATGTTCTTCAAACATAAACTCCATCCTGCATCGGCCGTCGCGCAGATCGCCTTATCTGCTACATACAGCAGGGCGGATAAGAGAAAACATGATACTGCTGATGCCTCCCTTCTTTCTATTCCACCATTTTCTCTTACACCCATTCTGGCCCCCTAATACCAAAATTCCTTCTATAATTCCCAGCTTAAATGACAGCAACCGAAGTGCTACTAGAGTAGTAACATCTGCAGCCACCATGCCAAAATACCTATCGGACGCCTATCGGCAAACGTCCCTTATAAGGCCACGCTGTCCCGTTTCAATTACGACGCTTAACGTTTGCACTCTACGATAAACAGGCCAGCAGGCTGCACACGCACGCACCTTAGACACACTGGGTGTTTATGTGTGTTGTGTATACGAAACTAGGATTTATGACTCGAACGGGGTTATTGAATTGACTGCACCCGGCTTATCCACTCGGTATTGGTTACGCGCATCCGGAGACGCCGATTCGGCACTCACGAGTCAAGCTGGTGTACGTATCATTATCAGCTCCAAGGCTGAGTCATCGTTGGTTGATTGGATTCCGTTAAACAGCCTTTATGTGCAGCCCGTTTGAAGTCATCAGCTAAGGTGCATTCGCAAATAAAACAAAACGCTGTTTGTATGTGATTTCCGTTTATGCTCCCACCGACTGCAGTTCTAATGCAGTCAAGGACATTTTCAACCATGAACTGAACGCCCTACTACGCATTGCTACTAGTTTAAGTATCATAGCACTTGCACGGGATATGAACGCACAAGTAGGATGTCTGAGCTCTTCAGAAGCTCAGCTTGGTGGTAATTATGGGCTTAACTCCGAACAGACTGACAACGGCGAGTGTCTGCTGCAACTGTGTGCGGAGCACCAGTCGTTTCTGTATAGCACTGTTTTTAAACACAGTGGGCGCCGAAGTGCCTCTTGGCGTCCACCTGTAGCTAGCTAGCGATGGACCAAAATTGACCACATAGCCATAAGTTACAGATGGCTTGGTTCCATCCTGGATTGCCGCACGTTCTGGAGTACTTGTGTCAACTCTGCTTATGCCTTGGTACGCTGTCGTTTCTCCATTAACTTTACCCTTAGTCGAACCAAGCGTCACCTTCTATTGGCAAATGCAAATTATCTCACTCCTCGGTCAGGCAAGCGTTTCAAGAAGCACAGTACACCTAACTACCGCTGTCTTGTCTTAATGACGCTGGGGCTTAAGTGAAACTCGAGATGGTTGATCATTTCACTTATCTTCGCAGCTGCTTCATCAACGTTTGGCGAATAGAAACTTACGTCAGCTCACTTAGTGCAAAAGTCAGAGCTACCTCTTTGAACCTGCGGCATCTTTGGCGAATGAAAGGCGTTGTCGGCCGTCTGAAAGGCCGCGTATACAAGTCCACAGTGAGGGTCGTTCTGCTATATGGTAGCGAGACTTTGCACCTTCGGTCTGAAGATCGGAGGCGCTTTCATTTATTTGATCTTCGTTGCCTTCGAAACGTTGCCTTAGGTGAATGGCACCAACGTGTCAGCAACGGTGAATTGCGTAGGCGTGTACCAGCTGGTGATAATCATGCTAGCTTCCTAGGACAAAATATAGCACTGAAAAAGTTGTGTTCGCTCGGGTACGTTCTATATAAGCCTGGCCACCCCTTACCTAGGAGGGCGTTGTGTAGTCTGCTAGGTGTAGGGTGGCGCAAGTCTCGAGATGGATAGAAGTTGACTTGTCATCGAGAAATGAAGTTATTGACCACCAAACTGAGTGCAGTTGGTCTGTCTTGCCTTACGGGTTGGAGTCATATAACTCGCTTTTTACTTGGCTCCAGACTTTACAGGATATGGCTTGCAGCATACACCAGTGGCACATATGCTGCCGTCTCATAAATGGATTGCATGTTTAAAGTATGTTTGGTGCTGAGTTATCTGCGAGTAATGGCTGGCTATGAAGCTTGGCAGTGAAAGCCGCAAGGAAGCTGTCTCGCCGATCCCGCCTTATATTTGCAAGATAGCCAGCTGTTTGTGACGGTACTTGTCCATATGAAGTGTAATCGCCTTGACGCTGAATGTTTACTTAGCGCAGTAAGGTTTTCAGGCAATTTCCCCTTGTAACCCCCTTTTTATTCTTTATTGCATAGGTAGTTATGGTTGTGTGGCAGCGATCATGAAATGCAAATGATATGCTGTGGATGATGACAATACTGAGTAATTATCCTGCACCTGAGCAACCGCCCTCTTCAGTCCACGGATTTAGCATCGATAAAATTTACCTTGGATTTGCAACACCATAAATCAACATGTGTTTAGCATACACTTACCATCTTCCTGTTCTGGTAATGCTCTTTTCGGTTTGTCGATTGTCGTTTCCTTGCACTAAGTTTGCAGTACCATAGGGGTATGTGTAACCTCGTCGAATACCTTCCGTATACATATATACATAGATTGGCTTCATCCCTGTCCAATGGCATTTCGCATATAACCATGCACAAACGTAAGCGTGAGGTGGCACCCAGTAGACATGATCACCAATGGTACGACAAACGTGAAATGGATTCATTTGTACGTAAGGCTAACAACCAGTTTTGGAGGCATGACCAATAGTGCCCGCTACGAACTGTTGATGTTTTCTTTAACATGTAGACGTGACAGCATTAAATCTTAGGAATACATATTTATAGGAACCTGATATAGCAATATTGAAGCAAATGTTAGGTGGAATCATAAATAAACAACTGGTACAGTGTAACCGTGTGCAAGTAGGTCGTGCCCCTTACAAGTACCGTCGGGTTTGAATAGCTGATGTGGGAAATCACGCAGCATGCAAATGCGATGCATTGTCCAATCTGGTTATCTGTGTCTTTGATTTGTTTGGTCAAGTCCTGCCCGAGGCATGTGCACATGCTCAAAGATGTATTAATGTGCAACATTCGGTATTGACGAATGATATAAACAAATCCCCTTTTGCGCACCATCAAACATAGGAATTTCCAAACAATGATCGCATTTTGTAAACAAAGCTCCAAATTCTCAAGCGTTTGTACCTATCGTTGTGTACTCTGATGTGAGCATAAGCTATTTTCAATGATCTATATCGTAGGTTTCGGGTGCAGCCATTCGGTGCTCATAAAACGATTGTAGCTATGTGCTGATTCCTTCCGATGTAAAATAGTAACACTAGGACTTACCATTTCCGTTAGGTTAAACATTTACTTAGCCCTTCCAAAAGGTTGGCCATGTGCAATGCAACTTTTGGTAGGCGTGTCTGCACGACTGCCTTACATCCAATTAGTACGTGTGTTTTCTATGCCCTGGTAAATTCGAAATGATGAGGGACAACTGGCACTTTGCCTATGTTCACTCGCAACACTAGCCTGCGGGTGTTGAACATGTAATGGTGACATCGTGATAATCGCTGTTCGGTTGATTGTCGGAATTATCCACTTATCACAGAATTTCCAGGAAACTGCTTGTCGAAGTATAATCCAATGTGGTAACACGTGGGACAATCGTTGAGCATTGTGCTCCAAATATCAAACTTTTCTATGTATGTCTACTATAAGTGGACAAGCGATGATTAACTTTTAATTCAAACGTATTCATCGAAATAGAAACACATAAACTAATTTGCCACCATAGTACTGATCCGTGTCAAGCACACAAAACGATCGGAAACACCGCGCACACGGCATTTACGTATGGGCTCATGGATGGACTGACCCATTGTTCTGCGAGGCACCGGCTCTCTTTTATGCCAGTTAGCATCGATCAGCTGGTCAAGTTACATTTTTGGTGAGTAAAAACATGGAGCTTACACAGTGATGTGATTCGCGGCCAAATAATAATACCCAGAGGAAGATGTCCTAGCTCGCTGTCTCTGTATGTAACCATACTAGACTCCGCTTAATAAGGTAGCAGGAATAGCGCAGCATAGCTCATGATGAGTAAAATATAATGCGGCACATATATACATTCGTACATAAACTACTGATGCTGAAACCATGAGACATATTAACGCAATGAACATAAATGTATCAAAAATATTTAAGAAGAAAATAGCATTCATATTAGACCTTCCGCAATTGTATAGTCAAATTGCAACCCTACATATATCTTGGTGAATAGCGCAGACTCAGTTACGGTTGCTGATTATAGATCATATAGTTAACTTTGATTGAGAACGCATGCGTAGCACTCAACTGCTAACCAATTGTTGGTATGCGGTTAACTACTACAAATGTTAACAACTGTTTCGGCTTGAAGTAAAATCGCATTTCCTTAATTACCTTATCAGTTACGTAAATATTGTGACGAGGGTAGACAACAGCGAACAGAAATAGAAAATAGGCAAAATCGGCAGAAATTTAAACTATCAAACAATTTCCGTCTTATAGGATATTTTGCGTATTGCTTTTGAAACTCAGCGAGTTCGCGTAAATGCTGGTCATCCATGGAGATCCATGTTGCCCTATGCGAGAAACATCGATCAGTACGAATTAAACTTTGTTAACCAAAGCCCCAAATTACCAATGTTTCTCTATCATCATTTGGTATCATGAACAGGGCAGTGGGCAGCTTATTGTTTATTTTTCTTGCAGCTCGCTTTTTACATAATGTACTATACATTAAGGCGTGTAATGTGCAACAACTTGCACTTACGTTTATCCACAACGTTTATCCAACGAGATTGGACTGTCTTCTTAATGCCGCGGTAACAATCACCCACTGGTTTTATATTGATAGGAAACACCATCGCTGTTATGAAAAGTAATAAGACATCAGATGTAGCTACTCTGGAATAGCGAACTGGATAGTGAAAACTAGCTGAAGACATAGCATTCCTATTATCAAAAGTGTTTTCCACTTCAGATATACCGTAGCGAGATTATGCTACATCAGAAACTGGCCTCGAAACTGAAAGGTTGACAGCACCTATAGAATGTGCTGCAATTATGAAACGGTCGAATATAATTTCAAACCAAAACAAGATGCAACAAAAACACGGAAATACTTCGAGTAACCAAACGTTTATACAATACGTGCGTGCTGGTTAATCAGAAATTTACAAGAATTCAAATGCGTAAAAAAGAAATTAATCCGACCTAAAAATTGTGCTAAATGCGCAGATACTCTCGGATATCCTGTGATTCATCTACGAATTCATGTTGGGACTTACCATTAATATCCAACCAGAAATATATCTTCCATCTTTCGCGTTGCTAAATGTTTTATAATGCTGAGCTCGAAATTTTTTTTTCACCAGGTACAAATCATTAGGAAACAAACTACTGAAATCCATTAGACGCAACAACAGTAAGCATCTACTTCGAGGTAAGTATTCAATAGCCCCACCATAGATGAGGTGTTCGGTATACCAAGCGATATTTATGAGACAGACCCCATAACATTTTTAACGGTCGAGTCTCACGTCTCCCGCATTCGAAATACCCATCGGCTTAGATCCCATCTTGTACCTACACTTTTGACCCTGCTTCGCTAACATAATATTCTATGTTTGCTATGTTCAGTTTTTTATTTGCCACACTTAAGCTACCGAGTTGCCAAGCATTAAAATTTGCGGTTCTTTTCTATTCATTGGAAATTCTAAACGCCCTGTATGTGTTACTTATCATCTGGTTTCACTTTTTACAATGGATGTGAGTTAAAATATCTCCATATCTCTGCTCCATATGACAATATTGTCGATAACGGGTTAACTATACCTCTGATGAAACATCAAATGTGACCCGGGATTTGTCACTACATATCCTCTCATCCAGGCCCTTAAAATATCTTAAAATTTTCAGAATTTAACGCTCTTCCTCTACTAGTTTATTGATTATGCAACAGTAGTATAGCAAGCCAGATTCGGCTTCTTACATACTAATAAAATTGCTTTAAATATTGAATAATTTTGAAATTTAACCGTGTGTCAGAGTAGCCGCTTTTATGTCGGATAGCCGGACTTCCATAATTTTCGACCGCCGGTACACTCTACCTTTGCCATCTTCACGAATTTCTCATTTACCTTCTATTTTACGCTGATGAGTAAAAAGTATTGTATGTGAATATCAAATAGGAGGTAACATGTGGAGAGTTATACTTGTAATCAGAAGGAAATGTGAAGTTAAATCAATAATATACCTTTCCGTCTCGTATCCTCACGTTAACGTAATATATCAATCTGGTTTGGAGGGAAGAATTATAAAATTTTTAAAGCTGTACAGTTTAGACAACAAAATGTTAGTGGTCAAGGGCAAGATATAATCGCTTTTCTTGAAATTATTCATGGTTGGGGAGGAAACAACTAATGTCTCGAGAGAGTTCCAAGTTTGGCAAATACGAATAAAAAATTGTTGCCGACATTATAGGCGGCTGTAATGTACAAACAATTTCAGAGTATTACCTGTGAGAAAAAATTTCATGGTTGAAATTCAGCAATTAACGGCGTGCGCAAATAAAATCCAAGCAATAAATGGTAGACTAATATGAGATCGCCGCGCAGCATTTGGTGGCGGCCACTGAAAACTCCCAGTGATTTCAGCATTTAATGGTAGGATCGATTTCTTTAGTATTTGACGTTCTTTGTAGCCAGGCGTTTTGGATTCTCTCGGATTTCTAAGTCGCATTTCAACCAAGGTTGCAAAGCATTAACGGCATATTCAAGTTGAGGGCTTACATAAGTACTGCACATCATGCGAAAGACAGATTTGTTGATAATTCTGAATGCTCTGGGCAGCCTTGATATGCTGGATAGCTATCTTCGCAGTTGTTTCTGATTGCTTCTTACAGTAAAGGTCATTTTGAATAAGCGCAGCACTGCCGCGTTCTTAGGAAGTTATTTGCAATTCAGGTAAATCAAGCCTACACACGTTGTCATTACATGAACACAAGTGAGCTGTTTTGCATTTTCCAAATTGAATTGTAATAAATTCCTAACTGAACACTTTGAAGGCGTGTTGTCACATTAGAGTTCTCTGTGGTCATTCGGTTCTTCGATTGTCCGACATAACTTGATCTCCTCTACGAAGAATAAGAAATCAGAAGTAGTTTTCTTCCGTTGATCGTTTATGATAATCAAGAATAGACTGGGCCAAAGCACGGAGTTATGGCTACTCCGCACACCACCATCATTTCGCCGCAGATGTATTCACGAAGTCTCACATTTTACTGAAGTTCATGCAGGACATTGTTTGGCCAACTCTGCAGGGGTTCACCAGTGCCACAGAGCTGATGTTTATATAGGATAATTTGCTGGTATAAGCGATCAAACGATTATGAGTAGTCCAGGTTATTATAAACTCCTGCTCCACCATAAAATGCTTCAGCCCAACTTTCGCGTGCAATTAGCGTGTTCGTTGTGCATGATCGTTTTCGGAATCCATTTAACTCGGGGCCGGCATCTTGTGATTTCCTGATACTACAATTGTGGTTCAGCAAATGCACGCTCCGTCAACATGAAAAATACATGGAGTAGCTTTTCAAGACGGCAGTTATCTGGGTCAGTGCGACAACTACCCTTATGAAAGGTAGTGATGACCCCATGCTTCCCTCTGTTCGGAGTATGGTTCTCCTCCATACAGCGCTGATAGAATATAGTAGGAGCTTCCGCCAAATCACTGGCCATCACATGTATATTTCTCTGTCGAATATTATCGACACCAGCAAAGTTGTGGATACGGAGGTACAACAGTTTCCTTGAACATTATCTGAAGGAACATTGATATTCAATAAGCGTAACGGCTAGACAATAAAAATGAATAACTTTAGCCCCGACAATCTCTGAAACGTTTGTGAGTAATAAAACCGGAAGAGATGGGCTGCTTTCACTGATGATCGCGTGCACCCGTCAGTCGTGATTATGGCTGGAATTTAGCGTTGAACATTTTGAAGTAAATTAAATTCCAGTATAAGAATTCGCAGAATCGCTTTATTAACTTCCGCTGATGCGTTAACTTGTCCTCGCGGATCAAGCTCACAGCAAACATAGGCCATATCACAGTGGCCCTCTACTTTTTGGAACGCAGGGAGTCCATTGTGCTAGGAATTCTAAGTCCCTCATAGACATGCTTTTGCGTGTTTACTCCTAAGAAATTACTTCGGGCTGTTATGAAAATGGAAGGTATTCTGATCGGACGCGTGCGTTTCAATGTGATGAATTTCCTATTGAAATAATCACGCGAATTCTTGCGGGCATTCATTTGAGAATGTCCAAGATAACTCCTTAGTATGCCTATTTAACACGTTTTAGTGTGTGATCTTGTGACTTTATCATTCTCTTCATCACGACATTCCGCGTAACACCAGTTAATCGGAAAAGTAACATGGTCGATATGACTTAGTTTTGTGCTTGGAATTTTTCATCCACCATGGGTTCTTATTTGGTGAGCACAAGCTCCTGTGTCGATGTAGTGTTACATGTTCAAAATTCGGTGGTTAAGATCACCTGTTTGTACACAGTGTTGCTGGAAAGTACCACATGTAAACATGCATTAGACTGAATGATATTGAACGATGCTATTTTCAGATATTGCATGATAAATTCGCCTGCAATTAGAATATGGCTTTATGCCTTTCTCAAAACTACCTGTAGACAGCGGTATAGTTCAACGTCCAATGCTATCCTAGATTTAGGTGGACGGTTAACCACAGCTATGATTCATGCGTCTTGGTTCCGTAAACATATCCGACACCATAGCGAATCTGGGGCAGGAATCTCTTGGTTGCTAATAAGGTGAAATCGGTGGTTTAACTTGTAGTACAGGATTACACTCCAACACTTTCAGCTCTGTCATTCCGAAAGTGACATACCAAGTAAACTGACTTCAGAATCTCCCATCCCAAGACTTAAGAACCTCTGCATAATCATAATGTGATTCCGCAATTGTGACGTTTTCTAAGTTCGGTTAACTTATTTGGAAGACCTTGGAATTTGATATAAAACACAATAGGGTTTCTGACGTTAGAAATTTGTGATTGAACAACAAATTCGTGTCTAGTTATTACCCGAACTTACGTCGGTCAGCCACTAGTTCTACTTTGCGTTGGTCATTATTTATAGAAATTCATTTGGGCTGCATGATGGCATGGAGCATTCTAGATCTAGGATGCTGCACTAGATCAAAATGTTCTCAAGTGTGTCTTCCTGACCTGTCATGCGTCGCTAATGCCATAGTGTCTACAAATCTGCAGAATTGTGAAGGCAAATGTTTTACTTAGCCTGCCTGTTCCATCGCTGACAACTAGTGGCCGTGCACCTGCTTTCTATAGCATATACATAATAGGCAACCTGGAGAGTTGCTTCAACCAACTATCCAATATGGCTTCAGTCATTCTGTTGGAGTGTAACAAGACTTTCAGTATTTAGAACCGCAGCCCTTGCAGTTTTGGAAGACGGAGGCAATACTGTAAGTGACTTAGCGACAACATGATCGAGAGGAATGGCTTCGCGAATGTAACACAACTGATCTCTGTCATGTTATTGCGCTTCGTGCTCAGTAGTGCCAGTTAGTTCAGCAACAGCATGATATAATACGGGATTTTGTTTCCCTTCTTAAAAGGGTTGCTATGGTTTTCTCTTTGACCGTTCAATCTAAAGAAGGTCTGGTAGGAGGTGTACTTCACTCGATGAGTTGCGAAGAACTGTTGAGAATAGGAATATAGCTGCCTCTCAATTCATTTCAAAGTTATGCTAGACAATCGGGGATTGCCATAATGCGCAGAATTTAGCAGAATTGTTATGCGTCGTAGCCCAAGTTGGCTCTATTAGAATACAATTCGCATCGCATACGGAACGCCAATTGTTAGTATATCCTACAAACTTGCTTTAAATTGTCTCAGATCTGGACCCAGGTTCGTTAGAGCTCAAGAGAGTTAACGCGATGTTGTTTAGTTTATGGAATGTTGTTTTAGTTGATGTAGCTATTAAATTTGATTGTTTAGTACACACTAAAATATGTTGTGAAAACGGCATCGAATCGCTCATGTTTGGTTTAGCTAATGGACGAATAGGTGTCCATTTGAGCGCTTTTATCGGGACGATTGATGTGTATGTTACCTGGCTGTAGACCATCGGTGTCGGTGTTGTGAGCAAATTATAGGACATGGCAACTTTGAATGCCTTAAGATCAGTCACGCTGGTTGTGGCTTCCTTAACTAATGGTAGGTAATTGTCTGCATATGTAGTGAAGATTCCGTCGGACATTTTGCTAGTGTGACTTTAGTCTTCGACTTTGGGACAGAGCTCTGAGCGTTTTGATGTAGAGCAAGATCGTTGTTAGTAGATTCCAATCGAAAAGACTTAAAGTTTGCCGTCTGCTAGATTATTTCTACTAGTTTGTTATAATTTTCCCAGTCGAGAGTATACATTTGTCAATTGCGATTGCCTTCATGTTTGGCAAAACTAGAGCGAATCAGTAAGATAGATTTGTCTTTACGGTTATTTTTAAACCAGCTTAGCGTGGGTGGAACGGAAGGCTGCCAGATTCACAAAGTATGCCCGGTTTAACTGGGCCTGTAAACTATTGCTTGCCAAAGTTACGGTTAGGTGATATCAATTCCACTGTAGGCCCTTTTTGAAAACAAAAGCTGCCCTTGTCTGGTCACGTGACCTGGAGGACAACTGACGCTCGCGTATTTTGTCCCGGTGACAATTACAACGTCGGTTATGGTTTGAGAGCGTGCACGACGACGGCACAATTGCACGACATTTGCTGACCTAATAATCCGCATTGGTTCCTGTAGCAGAGAAGTGGAAGAAGAAGATAATCTATTTTAGACCACACATTGTGCCGTACCTTCGAGATAAATGGGTGCAAAATTTTTTCTACGACCAACAGCTTTTGCAAAGATTTCTTGATAGTTCAACGTATTGCAGCATTGAAAAATAGTAAAAGTAACAGTGTGGCTTGTTTGCATAGAAGCACGAAGTATGCTAAAGTAACGGGTTGGACAAAACACTTTCAGTTGAAATTACTTACGTACCATTTACCTACAGAACACAGTGATTTAATCCGGTTCGAATGAGTGGATACTGACTGCGTTAGGTGAAGAATAAGACATGAAGCTTTGTGACAGAGTTTAGCATGCTGACTATGCTATCAGTGAGGACTGCGGCTCAGTGAAAGGAGACCCTTGGTTTTCGGATGCAGGATAATTGGGTTCAGCTTTCCAATCCTTTTATTGTTGAGGCACTTAAACCCAGCTGAATTTGGTGGATCACATATTTACGTAGAGCCTGAATTTGATACCCTGAGTACCGTTTGATTCCAAGAGCTACGGTCCGTTTCCGCTTGGCGTTCTTCCGCAGTCGGAGGAGATAACCTAAATAGGAACCTTATCAATCGCAGTGTAAGCAAAGTAAATGTTTCACCAACGCTTCTTATTGAAGCCCCTCTACTGCATCGATGCATATTTGCTTGCGGTGATTTAATCTTAGCGTTAGTTTGTTGTTTAACCTTTGCTGACACCTGGCCTAAGTTCTGAACCAGGAAATTTATGTATTGGCTATTAGGATGGTCAAACAAGCGTAAAAATCCAGCGATCGTCTAAGATTATTTTCTGTTTCTAACGTTTCATTTTAAAAGTTTTGTGTATACTGTTTAGTACATTTGAACTGTGTGAACAGAGTAAACCCAATTTGATTAATCCGTCACCTTATGCGTACTACTATATATCCTTTAAGTGGAACAAGCCGGATTCGCATCTACAAGCTTTCATATACTTGGCGTAATTTTGCAGCCTTACACACTAAGCAATTTACGTTGCGCAATTTCTTGACTGGGAGACTGGGCAACCTAATCAGACGGATGGATGCATAAACCGCTTGGTCGAAACTCTCTAGCGGAGTGAGAGAGAATGCAGTACACGCTAATCGCCGTTCACAAGCCGGCCGAAACATCACATGGTCAGATTGATGTTCTATAATACCCCGTTATGATTACACGTACGTAACGTACACATTGTAGGGGTTTCGGTTTCGTGTCCACTCATTATTCACTTTGATAAAGGCACACAATCTGCATTAGCCTATATTTGTTAGAATGATAGAGCGACTGATTAAATCTGCTCTACGCATTACATTTGCCACCTTTCTGCTGGAACTCACATTCATTTAGCATCCTTAACGACCATTGTTTTCGCAGTATACGACCACCTCGCCCAAATTCATTGTTGCTATTTATCAGGCTTTATGTGCTATAGTACCTGGAACTATAGATTTATCCAATCATCCTGCGCGACCTAGTGATATGACCGCATATATCCAGATATTAACTTGATTTTACACGCTGCAGTTATTATAACTTCGCAATTTTCTAAGGGCATCTTCTCTCAAATAGCAAATCTGCGAATTTACAATAACTTAGCCTATCCTAATGATAATGTACATATGCTTTATGACAACAAAGATACAGTACACAGGGTTTTAACAGGTAATACTTCGTTGCATTTTGCTCACACTTTTCAGTGTTCCGACTGGATTTATATAAGGCTGCCTGTTCGGCATCCCGTTGTCCATGGTCCTTCCTTACGGGCATTTCAGACATATTGACCTGCACTTAAGGAACCTTGCAATAACAGCGGATGGCCCTAATCGGTGACTTTGATACACACGTCTATGGGGCACGCGGTTCCAACAAATGAATACATATAGGAATTCAACGCAGTTCGATGAGATCTGACGTAATAGAATAGGAAAATGGACGAAAGTTAACTGCGGTTAGCGCTGTAAGCAAACGGTTTAAAGTCAACGCATTCCTATTTGCCGATATCCAACATGATTTCTTGAATAATATTCACCTGGGATCAATATACATACCATCATTCGTGACTTTCTGTAACCTTTCTTTTACATGAAAATTTGCTATTTCAACATGAAAACAGTTATCACAGTCACATCCCATGTATTTGATCTCAAAAATCTACACACTTGCAGTGTCAAGATTTTTATTTGATCAACTTGGTATCGTTGCGTAGTTGCTTGTAAAAAACGGATGAGGCTCAATTTGGTGTGCCCCGTGTACCGCCCAGAATAAACATTATTATTTCAAATGTTTTCTAAAAAACATAGGGCACGAAGAGTCTACAATGCTCCCTACTCTGGCTGTAAATGTAAACGTAAATCTTACCTACACCAATCGAACTTATATACACCATGGATTACCTAAATCACTTTACACTATAAACAGTGTCAAGCGTTTTCATTTTTATGATCCTAGCTCTCTAAGAACCAATAACGTTAGTCCGAGTGCGATGAAATCTACGGTCTACTAGCCAGCGCAGAACATGCTGCGATATTTTAAGTTTGCTTTAAAAAATCTGGTCCTAAGTGTGTGAAATTAGCAGCATCGCGCGAAGTGTCAAATCCAACAGTCGCTGTGACCCTGCAAAATATCATCAAGTGCATGCTCTCCTTGTTTTCTCATATGGGATAGAACCGGTAGTCACAGAGAATTTAATGGACTATCATTTAATCGCAATACCTTGGCAGTAGCGGCAGGTTTTTGTCGACGCGGATAATTCAAAAACAAGTGTCTAATCGTACGTGACACTTGGATAAACGTGCTCTTTATAATCATAGAGAAAGTCATCATCTATCAGGACTTTTTCAAAGCAAATAAATAATTGTTTCCTTAATGAGAATTCATAGAACACGTTGCAATTTATTTGGCGACAATGTACTTATGTTTATCTACCTGTCAATTAGCCAACTGAGGGTAACATTGAACTTTAGAGATCACATTCCAGCACATTGCATCCAAATGTGATGTTCTGCATGGCCTTTTGCTAGAATCGTGTCTATTCCTGTTTACATTAGACGGTTTGGAAGGAGCTTTTCCAGCAAATTTCCTGCTTTCCATTAATGGCGTTAAACTACGACTTGCAGTGTTTACTACTAATATTACAGAGTTAATTGTATTGCCTAGATGAACATCAACTGGCAATATAATCTAACACAAAGCAGTCAAGCGCTGATGAGTCCATATTTCACCTGACCAAATTAACGACATATTATCAACTGCCAGTTACCTACTTAAGAAGAGACGGACAAAAAAATAATATTTTCATCCGTGCTAGTTCACATAACACAGACGTAAAAATTCAGAAGTGTGTATATGAAAAGAGGACACGATTAGATTAAATTTTAAACTACAAATACAACCAGTCAATGTAGATTCAGAAAGGTAGCAACAATCTGCAAAATGTAGCTAATGAAGATAGAGTATACGAACCATATTTACGGTGTATTTAAATGCAGGTATCCAAGTTATTTCATCAGAATAATAATTTAAAATAGTATTTCCCCAGTTCATTGAGAACCGTTACTGTGAGCTCATTGGCAATATGTCGCGCACCAAGCAGAAGCTATGTGTTAAATTGTGCACATAATCGTCAGCCCTCGGTAGCTCAGTGGTGAGCAGGGGACCAGAATTTCGTGGGACCGGGGATCGATTCCCCGTCGAGGCAGATTATTGTGTGGAGTTTAATCTGGACTTCTAATTTCTACAATACACGCTAATCACAAACGTCCTTCAAGTAACCGTTGTATAATTAGGTAGCGGTTCTATACATTAAAAACCTATCAGCATACAGCAAGGATTGCTTGTAACAACTAGACTTTAAGAAGCCCAAAACCAAATGCTATCTTGTGATTGTTGTTCTAAAGCCAAAAGTCAAAAGAGGCTGTCAGAATTATGTCAAATACAGGAAAAATGCAATGGAATGTCACAAATACAACACCAGGCGAAAGGGAATGAAGTTTTCAATCAACGCATAATAGCCATACGAAGAAGACCGACATCTATTTGTTTGCACGCATGAAAGCCAAAACGGTAAAAGTTCTAGACCTGCTAATCATAATGGATACCAGCCCGTGGAGTTTCGAGGCCAACTAGAGCATGGCTGGAATTATGTTATCAGAAATGAATTGTGATTAACTTAGGCATATTGGAATATACATGTATATGAATACTGCAATGCTAGATTTAGTCTAAAAATTAAATGGAGGAGAACACCGTACGGGCATATCAAACGGCCACTTCAAGCCCTGCAAAAGCGGGTGACAAACTCAACAATTTGAGAACCACTGGTCGAGAGTAGGTGTAGAAATTGGCGAGAAATTGCAAAGAAATTAGCACCAAATATAGGGTAGTCTTTTTTAAACTTCAAGTTTCGCTGTTTTATATAAGCGCCGATATCAACCTTGATCGGCAAGCAATCAAGGGCGGTCAATGTACAACTTTTCTTTATGGATGTTTAATTTGTTTCTTATTTATCATACACTTTTTAATGCAAGTGTGCAGCACATTGAGAAATTGTAATTAACTTTATCTTGTGCAGTGGAAGTAGCAAGAATACTAGAAGAATACATCAGATATCATGATTCAAATATAAATTAAGGAATCCTTTTTTGCCGATATTTGCAAAGTACAGACAGACACACATGCGTTGACGGAAAGTTTTAAGTTGGCCGAAGTTTTCTGTACACCGCGATATCCAAAATTGTGGCATGCTCGCTCAGGTTAACGCCCCAAAACGACGTCTGTTGGATAATTCAACATGAATGCGGTACTCATGAAATGGTCAAATATTGAAGGCAATAAATAAGTCGACAGTCAGATGTAAATCAATAGGTAGGTAGTAGGGAACAGAAGTTCTTCATTACGCATATTACAAAGACGCTTGCTATTTTCAATTCAACAGCACACGCGCCCGTATATCAAGTAGCAGGATTTCAATTAGACGAAAAAACATAGTTGGACAAAATATTGCATAAACCACCAAATACGTCTCCGAATTCGCTACCTCCAACCCCTTACCAAAGTGGACAAATAGCGTACAATGGCCGAATTGACTACAAAGCAATATCTGCCATGCAGCGACCAGAACGGTAGCGACACTACTAGCTAGCCATGCTGGTTTCAAGGACTTCAGTCACAAGGCAGTAAAGACAAACCCGAGTATTCCTTATTATGTTGCGAATGTTGGACCGATGATTCAATTCTATTGCTGTTTTCGGTTTCTCTGTTACAGCAGCAACAAAAATAAACTAAGTTCAGTTGTTAAAAACTATTTAACGACACACCTCACACCAGATTGTTTAACGCATGTAGCTGGGCGATTACGCTACTCTTTGTCACTAATCCTAGTATGTAGTCGACAAATCCGCATTATTAGCCTGACCAATAGACTACCGAATATGCTGCAGCACTGAACTTGCGGTAACACATACTTGCCAAACCTAGAGTTCCTTCTAAAATTGTTGATTATTTCTCTTTATCCTGAACTGCTAAATTATCCACTCCCACCCATTTATTCAATGCTATCCAGCTGCCTGTCTACTCTTACTTTGCGTGCCAACTTGCTTCAGCGTTGCAAGTTCTTTTGTGTGATGCAATAGGTTGCTTGCTATAGCAAAGCATTCGACTTCGCCAAGGCGGGGAGCAAACAGTGCTCATCCATTCGACGCTAATTTTATCAACAAGCATGGAAATCATGCCGATACCCGACCGCGAAATTAAGGATACTACTGAAATAATGCGAGAACAATAATCACTGAAATTTGAAAATAAGTGCCGGTAAGAGCGCAGTAAATTTAGTGAAATCGGCAAACAAAGGGACATGTGCTTGCGCATAGGACTATTTGAGAATTCATCATATCTTTAAAACAACGGCAAATAGTACGGAGTTTAAAGCTGGCACCTTCGCTAGACCATTTATTGAGACCAGGCACAAGCGGAATCGGAGTACGCATTCCGTAGATACAACGTTCTGAAGTTCATTTAATTCGGATATGTTTCTGCAAACCCACACATGCAGGTAAAACGATATTTAGTTTGTGCACTGGTAAGCGATGTTCCAGAAGGTCTAATGCATTTGCGAAATCAAATAGTTAGCATCTACTCTCACATCCATTGCTTTCCACATGTGATCAATCTAGGTGCTGTAATGGGTGCCTTCCTCTCCGAAATTAATTATCGGTATCAGTTAATACAACGATATATTTCCTCACTTGAATGTTGTTTGTATGCACTGGCATGTTGCCTCAAAAACATTAAAAAAAAGCAATGTGTACAGATGTTTAATATTTTTGTCTTTGGCGTCCCTAGTTCCCATGTATAGTGTTAACACAAACCAACATTAGCTACCAGGAACATAGGCGCTATGTTTGTAAGACCGTGCTCTCAGACGACGGTGTGGCCTCTTCACTCTTAAGGCTGTGAGGACTAGAATCTAATAATGTTGCGACCCTAGGATGACTATTGTTGTGCTACAAACTTGAGAAACTAACACGGTTCACTCCACTCATCAATGACTTCGCGTCAGAAGTAGAATGCGCAACAAATGTCTCTACGAAGGTCCGCTTGGCACATGTACAGAGCTCGTCCTACTCTCGAAGTCTGGAGGGATGAAGTGACCAAGCGCAAAACTGTAATATGCCCGCCTGTGAAGACTAACTGGAACAGCACAATCTTTGTCCTGAAGGTTTGCCAAAAAGAAGCTCATCTATGAACATGTGCATAAAATTAGAAAAATAAAGTGCGGCATTCCACCACTAACGTCGATAGCCGTATTGACACAAAGCACTAAAGAGACAGCCAAATATATACGGTGCATTATTCCGCAGTTTTCCAACAATGCATCCGCGACTGTTCCATATCTGCATATATTGTTGCAAGTTTAACGATTTGTAAATACGACTATACTGTCACATCTGTTGAAGGAAAGACTCTCACTACGCACCTACTGTTTTCCCATAATCGATTACTTTTACCTAAGTTCATTAAACGTAGCGGCAACAACGCTATTATAGCCGTCATCGCTTTTCTTCCAAACGTGTTAAGAAGAGCAGACAATGTCCACCATGTAAACTCTAGGTGAGATGAAGCAAATTTTCAAAAGCGGAAACCACATGGAACGCGCAAAGTATCGCTCACTGATATTTTCCCATCCACTCTCAATGATGCATGTGGTACTCATTACAGTGACTTTAGTCTATCATGTAGAAAGCTGCAATATCATAGCAACACTGAAGCGGGGTTTCCGCCAACGCCGTTTATTCACAACCAACTTACTGACTGCATGCAGTGGCTAGAGGGCACCGGAGGATAAATTTAGTGGAACCGATGTCAATTAAATGCTCCAACGTCTCCGAACGATCGGATTGAAGCTTTCGAATTTACAAGCTCTGAAGATATGGATGTGAGGATCTAAGCATTTTGTGGATCAAGAATTTCGCGCGAAATCGGAAACAATCGTTTATAGTTTTAAGTGGGTCATTCGGTCCGAATAATATCAAACGTGTCGTTCCAAAAGAATAGTTGCTGGGACGGCGTCTTTTTATCATGAGTTTTAACGAGTGTAAAACCTTCACCAGATATATTTGCGTGTTATGCCCTGACGCGGTTAATATGCGGTGGATGGTCGCCGGCAAAGGAGAAAACGTTGCACTTCAGAGATATCTAGACATGGCGGATTAATAAATACTCCTAAAACCTAATCCAGTAAAATGCGCCTAAGTGAACTTTTATCCGCAATCTTCATCAGCGGAACATCGAAACCAGACTGATTAACAATGACCAGCAAGAATTCACTGAGGAGCGCGACCTTGGTTTCGATGTCAGATGATTAACTCTGTGCAGAACAATCTGAGAAGGCGTCAAATACTGGAAACGGAAACGCTGGCATGTTGCGGAAAGCATTTAGACGGTCAGATATGTCTGTATGTTGTCAGCTGCCTAAAATATATAAATTCTTGTGCACATTAATTGAAACAAATAGCGAAAACACTGAAAAAGTTTCTTTCAAAATTGTGACAATGAATTGCACTAATATACTCACATCAACACATAACATGACCTCCTCGACTTTTGAGTAGCATTTTAATGCGGTTTGGCATGGAATCCACTAAATTTGAACAAACTATAGCCCATCTAGGGTCCCGGTACCAAACGTGAGTTAAAGCTTTAGTAAGTTTCTTCTTTGTCGTACAGTCCATGCGACGAAGGCGTTGCTTGCAAATAGACCACTATTTTTGATGGGGTTTAAATCTGGTGAATTCCCAGGCCAGTCCATGATGGTTATTGGCTTAGTATTGAAAAAACGTCTTGACCATTTCTGATGTGTCTCACAGGGCCAGATCTTGTTGAAATACCCCAGATCCGTCAGGAAATGTCCTTTTCAGTTCTGGAACAGCTCCTCTTTGGAGAACTTTTATATATTGTGGAGAGCGCATCATGCCCTGGACTGGATGCAAGGCGCGGACGCCGTAATAACTAAAGCATCCCAAAACATCTGCTTTTGTCGGTTTTTCACAAAGTGGTCAATTTGGGAATCACAAACCTTTTCTCCCTCTGACCTCCGAACCTACTTACTTCTCTGTCCATGAACATATAAATGGCTTTCATCGCAGAAAAGGACCTTTCTCCAATCATCTATTGCCCAGTTTTTTATTTTAGTCCACATTTGTAACGCATAACTTTCATTACTTTTGTCAGAAGTTGCATTTTCAGAGGCCGTCTGGCTTTCTGACCAACTTTCAGGAGTCGCCTGCTAACCGTTGAATAACTGATTTCTATTCCTTTCTCTCCCAAATTAAGTTTTAATGCATCACTAGTCCTTTGAGTATTTTAACACTTTCTCTTATTAGGTAATCGTCATCCCTGGCAGTAGTTTTCCTCTTAGGACCACATTTCCATTTGCGTTTTGGCGAAATGCATCCCATTTCCTTTTTCATTCTGGATACACGGCTGACGGTTAGCCGGACTGACGCCTACTATTCTTGCCATGTTCCTGTAGGTCTTGTCTGAGTGTTCGTGCAAGGTCACGATCTTCATGCGCCTTCTGGGAGTCACGTCCATTTCAAACAATGACTGAATCACATAAGAAGAAGTTGAAACAAAAACCTTACCAAGCATAAAATGTATGATGCAATCTTGGGTGATGTAACGAGTAGACATGCGCAGTTATTACATCGTCTGATTCAAAACAATGATGAAATATCTATTCCCAAAATAAAATAAAAAATAAATGCAAAACGGCAGCTTTCGTGTATAAAAAATGTATAAAAAGAGACACAATCGCAGTTTGTTTCAATTAATGTGCACAAGGATGTGTGTGGTCCAGCATAGATTATGTATCCAAGGTGATAGAAATACCAAAAACATCTACCAGCTTTCGAAAATACACAGCAGAGATCCACAAAGCACGCTAAAGGGTTGTTCTTCCTTCCAAATACACTAAGGCTGAGAAAGCCAAATGCTGCACAATGACCGGTATCGGCGCCGAATTATCGACCTGATATTGGCTAACCAGATTTCGTGGAAAACTAAATATTTCTAAGGCCAAAATTGCAACTCAAACACAACACATTTTTGAGGGACACCAGTAGCAGTTGGCCTCGAAATATCGGCTAGTGTATTAATGGAACTTTTACTCATTTCGTTTGTGCCAGTATTGAAACACCCTAACAAATTACGTTTTTCGTCCCTACTCTACCAATGTTTTAATAGCTCCTTGAAGTTTCGTTAACTACCCTACGTTACATGGCCTATGCCAATCAACTTGGACCTGACAAATGTCAACTTACTTGCACTAGGCTACGCTATTGAGGTTTTTCTCTTTTCTGCATGCCTCATTTTGAAATATTTGTGAGTAAACTAAGACTGATTGCATTTTATAATTTTGTTTCCACTCGCAGATTTGTTATTCTCATTCGGGCCACCCTGCAGTACTTGTTACGCATCTGTTGTTATAAACTTAATATGCTATTGTTCTGTTGTTTCACTGAGAGACAATGTCGCAAAGTCAACCCTCATGCTAACAAGACACATGAAATGCATACACGGAAGCACAGACACAATGAAAATACACATTTCTACTGTTTGCTAAAGAAGGCGCTTAAGGATTTTCTTCCATTCATTAGTTGAATACACCGTGTTCCATGCAAGCATTTTTTTGGCCTAAAATCTGGAAGGTTGACTAGGACATATCAAAGACCAATAAACAAAATTGGACGACAAATTGTGTGTAAGGAAATTTAGAGTGGTATTACAAAGTACAATGTAAAACTATGAAGAAACCGAAGTTGTCAAAAAGTTAGTTCCAAATGTGATTCTGAATAACTGGCATATATTCATCCTCCACGGGTTTACAGGAACAGTGTGCGACAGAATAGAAAACATAAGCATAATTCAAGAAGAAACTACTAAAGCTAGCATTAAATGTCTATTATAGTTTCTCCTAACAAAATTTCGGCATATTTTCTATTTGTTTGTGAAATGCGTGTCGTTTTTGCCACTGTTTCCACACGCTTAAATAGTAAACCTAATTCGTTGTATTTTTGGCATTGCAATTAAGCGTAATTTGTGTGGAAATGTTTGCTATTTCTCAAAATATTTCCTAAATATCAAGTAAATTATAGAAACGATAAGTACATAGGGCCTACATTATCTTAAAGCATTAACTTTATGACGCACCACTTTCAGCACAATAATCCGACACAAATAACGTCCAGGGTATTGTATATATCTAACTTTGTATGTTGATCCACAAACTTACCTGATCGGCTGAAGTTGAAAGGAGTTGCTACGATTTTATTATGAGAGCATTATGGAGAAATGAGTCGCAAATTAATTCCCTTCTCTAGAAATGCAAAAGTTCAACTTTCAATCAGATACTGTCTTGTTCTTTGATTATGATAGAATGTACATTTTGAAAAAACTCAACACTGGTATAGAAATGGATACTCCGAAATCTTACAAATCATTATAAACTGAAATGGTAGTAACCGTAAGTTTTGGCATCTAGATTAAAATTGCCATATCATTTGCCATATCTAATTGTCCCGAATAACTTCCCACGTACAATATGCTACACAGAATGCTGGTGCAAATTAATATGCTTACACTCAGGTAACGCGGATTCGCCTGTGTAATCCACTGTGTGTACTAGTTTGTCTTTCAAGAATCATCGTTGAATTCATTATGGAGATTGTAGCACACATCAACGCTACTGTTTGATTGCATACCATGATTTTTAAGTGATTCGATAGAGTGTTCTTTGTGTTATCCAACGAATTCTATACTGAAAGAATTTGACGCTCCGCAGGATTAACTCACCTTATTTCGCAGCAGTCATCTTAGCATTGGCCGCTTTAGTAATATCTGTACCCAGAGAACCAACTCGCAAAATTTCTCGCCTAGCCGAATCACGACCTTAATGTAAATAAGGCAACTCCTGTTTTCTTATGAAGGTTGTGTGTTGACGTTCTAAGATAACATCCCGAAATACTCGATGGAATAAACGCTAGTAAATAAAATGCGATCAGAATTTACCCAAATGGCTTGCGTTACGTCCTAGTATGCTTAGCATCGATAGACCAAGGAAATCAAGGTCTACGCACTCCATACGGCCGTAGATTACAAGTCCGTGTACAATAACATCTTTCTCTAAAACCATTTGAGTTAAAATAACATGCACTTTGTTTAAGCAACTTCATTCCATGTGTGTATAGATTTATTTGGAACATAAAAGCTTCTGCACTACAAAGCAGACGACATTGGTTTCCCTCTATAGATTATGATAAATCTACTCATGTAAAAAGTTGTTCTGGTACCGAAATTATAATACTGAGAACGATTATATAGCGTGTAAAAGCTACTATTGCAACTGCACCGGAACCAGCTGCTGCAGCCTTTGAACATGCTTCCAAAATCTAAGCTCGGCTTAAAGACACAACAGCCTAACTAATAATATATGCACTAGCGTTAAGCAAGGTAAGACAAATCTTAGAATTTTTGTACAGGGAATTTCGTACAGCCATTATATTCCACAAGCCGTGCCCTTGAGCTAAGGCAAGTTATTTTTGTTCATTTCTTGTGATGTGTTTTTCAGGATTTCTATCACATCCATCGGAATGTTCAATGGACAAATAAGCAGAATCCAGTAAATTAAATCACTCACCGAAGAAAAAGTAATTTTAACAAATATGCCCGAAATTCATTCTTCTAATCCCTCGCAAATCAAGTCTGAAGACCTGCGAGAATTGTCGATATATATGTGAACGGCAATGCACTAATGACGTGATTGCCAAATTGAAGTCAAGACAACATTTACTATCTAACTCTAAAGGATGTAGTCCATGGCTGCTGGTAGTTTATTGAATACCAGTATACGGTAGAATTGGTGCTTGTTGATTCGCAATAGTTAACCGTCAAGAATCGATAACGAGCAGTATTGAAGGCAGTTTGACTCATATGATAACGGGCTATAAAACACCATACCAGTAAGATATCTTGGCAAAACCAGCTCTCAGCATTTCTGAAACGGAAGGCAGTGTATTTCCCTTAGCACTCAAAGATGAAGCACGAATTCCGTAATATGGCGTCATTGCATGACATGTACTACCTGCTCCAGTAAAAGTCACCTCTGGCGGTAGGGCAGACTTTGGCCTAAAGAAAACATTATCAGCCGGTACCAAAAGGGAAGGGATAAATTCGCACAATAAAATCTGTGCACAAAATGCGCTGCTGAAATTCGAGGAATTCCAAATAGATGAGGGCAACAGACTGAATCTTCTAATAAATAATTAGCTGGAATTCGATATTTTAGTATATGTGAACTAAATCATGGTGAATAAGACATTGATATTTGACATGATTATGACTAGTAATCTTACTAAATTACATGAAATTAATCCACAACTAGGAACGCACTAACCAAAGCCGTGAATATATGTACAACGGCTTGGAAATTCATGTCACCACCGCGTATAACGCATGGGTCGTGCTTTGATTTTTTAGGATGTTACCAACATCTGAGACAGTGCTTTACGCATTTAGTTACCAATGTCTACTGACCGCGTACTAGCCCCTGCAATAAAGAGAGTGACAGCACGATCGACCAGCTACCATCTCATGATAGGATATATCAACCTACACTCCATAGGAAAATCGGTCAGACACCGTGAAAAAGCTAAGGAGTGTCTGATGGATCTGATCCTTTGGACACAGCTGTGCAGCCATGTCAATTCGATTGCATGCGTTAACACACAAAACTGCATGACTATTATGAGGCTCGCATTTTTTAACAAGAGACTCTTTTTCTACGACGAAACAAAGGGCAGCATAGCTTAAAGCAACTACAGAAGAATCTTACGGCACAACCAACTATGATAACTTGAGCTTCTTCATTTTAGTAGTAAGCTGGACTTTCCTAGCTGAATGAAGCACGAATACATTCCACCCCGATATGATACTCTATTTCTGCGCTGCTACTTGTAAAATACCTAGCATACACCATTACGGCTCTGACGAATTCCTGCTAGGGGAGCAAGTTCTACAGCGCGCATATTCATAATAGCAACATCAGTGTTTGAATTAGAAGCAAAGCTAAGCAAATACAACAAATCAACAAATCGGCTTCCGGTGCAGGGAGTTTAAGTGGTTGACGCCTTAGTTTTTTTCAAAATTGTTTCGCCTGTACATGAGAACTTTCGTGAAATATGCCACACAACGTTCGCAGGTCTAGTAGAAATGGCCCCTTTACTGGGCTGCAGAAGGCCCAACTCTGACTGAAAAAAGAAAAGCTTAGTCCTAATCACAAAACTCGAGCTGAACGCTATAAGTGTGTACAGCTAAAGTTGCTTTAGATACTAAAAAATCATAAGCATGTTTGCGAGCATTTATGGAAATAAGGCTATACACCAATCATAGATTCCATCACCAGAAATGATGATAAAGTGCAGCCGAATACTAGTTATGTCAATCACTTCTTCCTTGCCATATCAAATTACCGGAATCCCCGTTCGTTGACTGTGAATAATACCTTCGCCTATACACTAAACAAAAATCGAGTTAAGGACACTAGACAATTTAATTAAGTGGCTAATTCGTTTTTTCATCCAATGGCAGCGCTTGTGCAATAAAGTGTACATTGTCAAGCTTACGTGAATGCTAGGCAAGAATACTGACCTATATGCTACTACATACCCCATGGAAATAAGACTTTGGGGCCAGCCGTTTGTGACAATTTTATTTTATCTGGTGATTTTGAACCAAATATCAAATACTGTCGATGGTTGTTATCTAACTCGTTATCTAACTCGTGTGCTAATGCAGATAAAATGCTGAATACCTGAAAAAGAAAGCAAACCTTTGTCAGAATATGCAGTTACTGTGAAGTCAATCTTGTTTGCAGAATATATAAATGAAGAGAAAAGTTTTTTAGTGTCATCGAAATCTATTGTCAATTTACTTAAGTGAATGTATACACGCACTTATTTTCATTAGGGGATTATGCTGATCGCGTGAATCATGCTCAATCACCTCATTACTCCGACCTTTGAATCATTCTACTCAGATGACAACTACGGATACTGTTCGGGCTGAAGTATCGTAGATATGGTGTTCACGGTTAGCCAGTTTCAGCAGACATTCAGTGGGTGACCTGCTATTGAAGTAAGCAAGGCATTTGACACGGTTAAACTCGAAGCACTTTGGCTGGTTTTGGAATATTTTTCGTTAATGTTGGCAACTTTAGTTAGTTAGTTTCAAATAGCGGCTAATTAATGGAGCAGTTAACTTGCATGTTGATTTGTTGCTGTGGAACTCTATAAATACAATGGATTACGCCTATAATATTGAATAATTTCGAAATGCCTTTATTTGAAACAATGATCATCGTTAACATGTATGCAACCACATATGGAGGACGGAATGGAATGCCTTAGGTAGCCGTACAGTTAAAAAATTATGACTCATCCGGCTGATGAGATTGTTCATTACCGATCTTGTAACGCGTGCCAATTTAAATTTAAATACCATTAAACAATCGTTTCACGTTGGTTAGGATTGGAGAAGTTTACTTCAGATGAGCACTGAATGCCAAAATGTAGTATTGATAAACATACATATCATTGTCTGCTAATAAAATTTGTGCCGTAGTGTGGGGGTTTCGCGTGAAGATGTTTAAGTCCGCAGCTAGAAACAGTGTTGTTTACACCCTATTTAGCAAAGAGTTGGTTAGTATATCATATTGCAAAACAAAAAGACAAAACAGTAAGGTAATTTTATTTTTCCTAATCGTTTATTCTAAATTCTCTCGACAATTATCGATGGATGCTTCTGTGGCCTGCATGTATTTTCACAAAATACTAGCAAATCAATGGCGGTCAAAAGAATGAAAATTTAACATTGTACACTATCACTTGCGATATAATGTATAAAACAAGTAGATTCTTTAATGCAAAATTGTTGCACGTCCCACAAACAAGTAGTTACGTTCGTGTGATTCCTTGAGTTCAAAGGTAATCGTGTCAAATGAAAGATAGAAAATATCGGTGAGACGGTGTACGAGAAAGAATTTCTAAATTTGTGAATGTAAAATAACAGATAGCGTTTTCAACAGAGGTTCATGCAGCGGGTGAATGGAGTCGCTTAACAGCTTGTAATTACAAGCTTGTTATTACAAGTACTTTTATTTCTATTAGCGGTTGCTGCTACAGGTGTGTCTTCACAGAGTTCAACTCAGTTAAATAAGTTTTAACAAATCTTGGAACAATAGAAAAACCTTTATAAAAATACCCAAGCATAAAAGTGCTGGGAACAGTAATGTTGGTTTCGCAGAATTTATGCAGTCATAAAATTAAAAATTACGCCACCATTTACCAAAGACATAGTAAATCTAAGGGCGTAAAAGCTTACCTTTATCAAATTTTTCAGCAATGGTGCAAATGGATACGTTTTGTTATAGTAATTCAAGATAGTGGACGGTCAATTATCTAGATATTAGTTGATTATTCACTACGATTGAGGAAGTGGAATATGAAACAGCTTGCAGCTTAACAGCTTGAAGAAGCGAGTATAGTATATTACGGCATTTATATATGTTTATGGATGGCGACGTGGTTGATTAACGCCACACAAATTCTTCTATTTCATGCTGTATATTATATACCTCAACGGTTAGAGATTTACGTACAAGTGCGACATCAGCTGCAAATTTGCACCCGATAAATTTGAATGTGATGAAGTTAGTTGGCATGCAAGGAAACACTAGGTTGTGAGAAGCGCTCATTGCAAAGCAACGCCATCGGAGCAACGTGTAAACCATTTATTTTCGTTAAGCTGGGTGAACTGTGTGCCGTACATATAATATAATTTGACAGTGCTGCAGATATTAGTAAGAAACTTGCTGGTGTGAAACTGAATTAATGTGCTTGCTACATTAACGCTTAAATAATCTTTTGAATTATTACAAAAAAGATGGCGAACTGCTCTGCATTTCTCATCCCATACAATAGTACGTCACGGCATGCATTATGCAACGGTTACTCGTATATGCAGGCTGGTTTACTTTTTCAGCCAGGGTTGAGATGATCCATGGTACAAGCAGATTCTAAGTGTTTCGAATTCATCAACGTACAGGCAATCAGGTGATGGTTTTGAGCGTATTTTTAGGAAATAGGCGCTATCCTCAGAGGTAGTAAGTACGCTAAACTTTGTGCAACTTATAAGAATGCGGTTAAACCATTGGTTTGACTGGATAATCCACGCAATCTTTTATAGTATTGGGTATAAAATGTCAAGTTAAGATGTTTGGTAAGCTGCAAAATTTCTGGTTTTTCCTGCAAACTACTTATTGAAATTAGGAGACCTCAATACCAATATTTTGTTTGGAAAATAAGGTATACTTACATTGTGTGGAAGAACCAAATTCTATATTAAGTGTGCTCATATCCACATACTCAAAACGTTTCAAGAAACTTCTAACAGTCTTTCTTAGTGTTAACCTCTAGTTACTGGGTGATCTAACAACTGTTTGCTATTAAGTTATATCAGTTGGTATGCTGTCATATCTGATTACCTTTATTAGTGTGGTATTTATAGAACATAATTCCTGCGCATGTTAAACACCGCAAAAATCTTTGTTACCTGTAAAATAAATGCTGAAACTTATCGGCATGTACCTCGTTTCATGCACTTGAAAATTGATGGCGGCAAACACCGTGCAAGACCACAAGGATTCTCCGCATATAACACGATGGAATCATTATTGTTTACATAAAAACCCTCACAATTTATCGAAATTTTAAAGACAATTCATTTAAGCATCCACAAATTGAAGGCACGCGTGAGTTTAATACTTAAAAACACCGAATCTATTCTGTACACTTTATTGACTGGCAGTTAAAGACAATCGTCCACTATATTACTAATGGATAACAATCATGTTGGACCAAATCCTTGCTCCGTTGATATTTATTAAGCGAAACGTATTAAAAAGAGCTGGGATAACTTTTGCTCGTTTCATACTGTGTTTAATTTGATCTCAATATTTATTTCGCCTAATTTGCATGCACTTGCATCATTTTTCATTCTATGCCTAATTATCTCACATCATTCTTCGCATAATCACGCATACTTCGCTAAAATGGCCCAGCAAATAATCGCGTGACTTCAGCTTAATTGCTTGTAAGCCTACGTTTCAAAATAGGAATATCCGGCTCCACTCAATTTGCCTTGAGTAAACATCAGTGTTTATGTCATTTTGTTGTGTTATAATTCTCACTTAGCTTGCTTTTAAAAGCTTACCATTCTTTACGGTGGATGCGTATAAATTATCAGCGCGGCGAATTGACGGATTTTATTTATCACGAAATGCTGTTTACCAGTTATTTGCACAGAAAATCCGTTAGGTTTATTACATGTGTTTATGACAGCGTGAATAGATATAACAGCTTTTCCGCTAAAGCGTGAATAGTTAGAAGATTTTAACGAATTACACGGCAAATATTTTGCGTTTATAGGTGAGTAGGATAGTTTGCTTGGGGGGCTCTCATTGGTTCGTTCGAATGACAATAGGAATTGTGTCCTGTATTTACTGTTTGCTAAGAAATCTGTGCGCGCATCATAAAATGGCTAAGGGCTGGGTTCAAGTTCCGGCCTCAAGTCCACAGGCCTAACGTGACCATTTTCAAGCACAAATTCGAGCCACACAAAGGATAATGTAATTTGGTCCTTAAAGGAGCAAAATCATTTATTATTAGTTACATTATCTAATGGGTGCCTTTTAATGGAAAACGGTGTGCTTTTTTCAAAGATGTAATTTACATTTTGCCACAGCCAATAATCACTTAATCGATGGCAAATCACGACATAGTAGGGTATATAGCTGCGAGACATGCAAGTCAAAACCAACAAATCGATTGGTCTATTCAAAATAGAGATATAGTAAACAATTATTAATTAAGCTACTTCCTCTGGGATTTCCTTGGTTACCACCGTAAGCTTACCGTGATCATGCCTATCCCTCGGAGGGATTAGAGATGTAGACCCTACACACAATGCTGTGTATATCGATAATATGTGTGATCACTGACTGAAAAGAAAACCTTTTCATGGTTCTTTCGTTCAAAGTTGATAGCTGTTTCTCTTATAGTGAGTGCAATGGTTTCATAATATTATAGTGAAAGATGTTCAGAGTTCACGAAATCCTTCTAATCGCCAGTGTCATCCCAGCTGAGAGTTAAACAGCAAAACAATATGGCCGATATTTTCAAGAAAAATGGAACTGACACTATTTTCGCAGTGCTGTACAGAAAGCTGCGTAGCCTAGTCTGCAAAAGCCTTGCCCCAATGAGAAAAAAATCACAAAACGGACCATTGCGCTTATGCAAAATATGATGGCTTAATAAATTTCAAAACTCAAGGAATTGAAGTGTAACTAAAAGCAGCAATATACCTGTTTTATAATAAATGATAATTGTTATGTGGCTTCAGATACTGCAAGCTATATACTCACCCAAATATTCGCCCTCATTCGGAAATATTAAGTTAAGAAGCGTTTGCGAAGCAATGCCTTTTAAAACGGCTGAATTGTTTGTCCTGAATGGACCTCTCTATGCTATTTCATGAAACAGGAACACTGTTGTGAAATGAATTGTGGAAATGCCAATTGCTTGCAGTCGTATTTGAATATTTTATTCAATATTTGTGAACATATTTGTAATGTTACTGATGCCAACATTGCCCTCATTAGATTAGCCCAAATTGCGGTTATCGTCTGGACGTTTGACAGCGATGTTAGATTTTGTTATTAACTGATTGAACAGAGTCCAATATACCACACAACAACAAGCTAGGGCCATTTTTGTATGCCATCAGCTTCTGCTTGACCATGGATTGCCTTTGAGTAAAATTGCATGCTTATTTACTGACGACGGTTCGTGGACATGATTGTATTGCTGCAGTTTTTTCTAGAGAAATTAGAAAACTGCACACAGATTTGTTATATGCACCTCACATCTGCATTACCCGTCGGCAAATGTTATTTTCAAAAAATTAATTTTTTATCATGCATTTAGTTTTATTGCAAATATGGTGGACTAGGACCTACTGTCAAACGCTGCTAAATCAACTAGTAGTTGGACGAAAGTATTCCATGCCACACAGAGGTCGGCTGATTGTTGTTGAGTTTATTGTTAATACAAATATATTAATGTTTTCTAGATGAAACACAAAGCACAGATGCAATAAAAGTTGGGATGCGGCACCAGAATCTCGCATTCGCTGTGGACTTTACTGTAATTTAACTGATTTTATTGAAGTGCAAAGTTACCACAAACTCATGACTCGATTATATGATGGCAGCAAGTGCTTCGTTACAAATATAAGCTTATGGAATTTAGAGTGGGCAAATTGAAATTTATTGAATTTCTTTTGCTGGAAACAGATTTTCGATGCTGCCAACATTGTATATGTGCTAAATTTGAGAAGTTTGATAGTCACCTGGAATTGCTTTTAAAGGACGTTCAGGAAAGAAATCCTTATTTCTCAATATGTACACCAATTGGCATTATTTTCATCGGTCTTTACATTTATTGACGCCAAAGCCAAATAATATCTGAAAACGGAACTATTCGAAATGTGAGCCTCGTCGGCACTCTGAACAATGCACCTGAAACTGAGAGATACCAATTTATTTTCATACGTACCTGAAGAGTACGGAATGCACTTAACGTTTGCTACACTAATTATGGCAATTTTCAGTTTTAACCATGCTTCTCCAGGGTCGCAACAAATCGTCTCAGCATGCATAGCGTAATGATGACCACTTGCCAGCTGATCAAACTTGTCAATATACGGATATTTCAACTTGATATAGCAAGAGTTATGCTTAGCAAGAGGTGTCAGCTCTCAATAAAACAATGTTCAATAGTTGATGTAAAATGTTGCCATGTGTTTACAAAGCCTTTGTTGCTGCTACCTACAAGCTAATGCTACCTTATTTTTTTATTTTTCGATACTACTTTGAGGCTACTGATAAACCTTGCATTCCTTGATGTGTCTTACCTCTAAATCGTGATTGAAATTGTTTGTCAAGAAGTTGAAGTAATAGAAATGTATCGTTTTGATCGTATATACATATATATTTATATAATAACCAAAATTATTTATTATGCGCAGCCTTCTGGACAATAACTATTTATCCGTGCTTAATTGGGTGTCTTGAGTTTTACGCCACCGTTTTTAACTAACAGTGTATGACTATGCCTACAACAGGTTTTTAGAAAAAAGTCCGGAAGCACGGAACAACTGAGATAAAGTTTTAAGCGGAAGACATAATTGTTAGCCTCACATGATGATAATAATCATGATAATTTTATTTTCATATTAGATGATAAAATGCATGCATGGTTAGCTTGCTGCTGGATACAATGTTTTTAATGTCACACTAATTGTTTTGCTAGTGAGGATAAAGCAGGAACTCCCTGATGTAACTGAAATTTACTAGGAAAATTAATGGCTCCAGGGATCAACTCGAAGTTGCTAACATTGAGCTCCGCGCCTGAGTAAACACGCGCATTTGATATTCTAACTGAAAGTAGCTTTTTGTTGACCTTGTTATATTTAAAATCTTAGAAAAGAACATGAGTTAACAATACTTCAATTGCTGAGACCGAAAAATGCAAGGTGTGGATGAGAAGCTATTAAAAGCACTGCAAAAATGTGAAAGTGCAGAATTTGAAATAAAAACCGATAATGGTAATGGATTCGTTTTTTTGGATAAAAAGCTTACGTTGGAAAAATGCTGACAATTCTTGCAGACATCATCCACAATGTACGCAGTTTAGTATGCCGCTATAAAATTAAAAAATCTATAAAATTGCGTTACGCTCAAAAGAAAAGGTAAATTTTAAATGGGATAGTTTAACATGAAAATCAGAGCACTCATCCTAAACAGAAGTGGCCGACATCCTCATATAAACGGCTTGTCAAGGAATCTTATTTAAGGATTTCCGCTTATTGCAATATCATCAAATTTGCTCGCAGCATACCAACAAATGGCAAGTTGGTTAGCCCAAATCATCGAATTTATCAGAAGAGTGTTAAGCGACTGTACTGGCAAAGATATATATGTAGACGTAAACGAGATAAGTGGTTTAAACGTAGACGAAAAGTTATGTCGTCAATTGGTACTTGTTTGTTTTTCATTAGGCTTCTTTAGCAAAGACCCCCGAGATCTTTAGCAAAGAACCGGAAAAGTTGGGTTTCGGCTTAATAAACTCTAGATTGTTATCCGCGTTGGCGCAAAGGTATTCCGTACTATTTCTAAAGAACGGGATACCAGGAAATAGGAAGCGTAACTATAGGCAGAATTATTGAACCAGTCCTAGGTGATTTTGTCTTCGGCTACTTAATAAACATCAAACGTTTTCTACATAACATGCATTTGCACAGAATTTCGTTTAACCATGTTGTTGTGGCACTTGATAAAGTTGAACCCAAAGCGTATTTGCTTGACGCGGTGAAGAATTGTTATCTCTCAATCAGGTTTAAGATAACTAATCGGAACTGGTGTACACATTCAATTTTCTGGACGTGAATCTGTAAAAGAACTCAGATGGTAAATTTCCTGGCTCTTCATACTTCAAGCATGCTTGAATGAGACGAATCTCGTCTTTAACAATTGCTACCCCCATCAACTACAAACCATCGCTAGTCAGTATCAATATTGCAAAACCTTGTATAAACTGTTCCAAAGATGCAATTGACAAATAGATGCAAAGATTACCAACATAACAAAAACAAAACAGACAAACTGAGAGGTTCATCGCTGTCCAATCTTAATTATAAGCAGTCACAAAACTCATTGCCAACGTCCATAATAATACGGAATTTATCAAGCTAGCTTTCGCAGGGTACCGAATTGACAGGTGATTCCAAAAATTTAATTACCAGATTATTTAGGAATTTGATCACCCGACTGGGTTAATAATATTACTGCACCAAAAAGAAACCATTTCCACAAATTTGGTCCGGATAGGCTGGCCTTTGTATTTACTATCTTTTGTATCTACCTCTTTCATTGCAAGCACTGGGAGGAGGCTCTGTCCAGTAGGATATCAGAACATTTCCCACGTGATCTAGTGACGAAATAACCGAAGCTGGTCGAAGATTCAATCAACTAACATAGAACAGTCTGCCAAACATTACAACAGCCTATAAATCTTGTAAACTCTTTCATCAACATATAATTGACCAGCCGCTTTAGTTTACTTCAGCGATTCTTCAGATGAACATAAATGAATGTGAGCAGGCTAGGCTTTTTTAATTCCAGCCGTTCTCTAGTGAGATTTGCAATTAGCCTTATTTAATCAGAACCGTTTTAAGCTTCCTCTTACCTAACCTTTTGCAACCTAGTGATCTCAGATTTCTTGAGCAAAGCTGACGAGAAGGTATGAGATGTCGGAAGGCTGATTATTCTTTAGAAATAGTATTTCCACTTACTATATTTTTGCTTGTTACGGTAAAATTTATTTGCTCATAATTTTGATTAGGATTAGAGAAATCGAATGCATATTCTGTAAACCTAAGGCAAAATTAGTGTATAACCAATTATTTCGTGGTGCAATTCAGTCTAAACATCCATTGTCACTGACACGTGATATTAGTATTTCAGGTGAATGAAGCATTTGAACAGGAGTATTTGAAGTACTGCTGAACACAGCAAAATATGCAGATTATCATAGAATCAGAATAGTTCCAGCGTCAGCTAAGACGCAATTGAAGAAATACTAAATCTAGAAAGAGTAAAATATTGTTTACGGTGCATTTACCTTTTTGCAACTAGACAATATATTTGTGAAATCAAATTAACAGTTCAGAAATCCATGCGTTTTCAGAAGTGATGACATCAAAATGAGTAAATAACATAACAGAAAGCTTATTTGTTGAACGGAATTTGTTGCTGATATGTTATAGTTGCGCCTATCACGGAATTATCTTGTTTAGAATAATGATATTTTTAATTTTCATTATTGCATGCTACCGTTACCGCTGAAAAATAGTATACGTATATGTCTTTTTGTTTTGCAATATGATATACTAACCAACTCTTTGCTAAATAGGGTGTAAACAACACTGTTTCTAGCTGCGGACTTAAACATCTTCACGCGAAACCCCCACACTACGACACAAATGTTATTAGCAGACAATGATATGTATGTTTATCAATACTAAATCTTGGCATTCAGTGCTCAACTGAAGTAAACTTCTCCAATCCTAACCAACGTGTACCGATTGTTTAATGGCATTTAAATATAAACTGGCACGCGTTACAAGATCGGTAATGAACAATCTCATCAGCCGAATGAGTAATAATGTTTTAACTGTACGGCTACCTAAGGCATTCCATTACGTCCTCCATATGTGGTTGCATACATATTAACGATGATCATTGTTTCAAATAAAGGCAGTTCGAAATTATTCAATATTTTAGGCGTAATCCATTGTATTTATAGAGTTCCACAGCAACAAATCAACATGCAAGTTAACTGCTCCATTAATTAGCCGCTATTTGAAACTAACTAACTAACGTTGCCAACAATAACAAAAAATAATCCAAAACCAGCCAAAGTGCTTCGGGTTTAACCGTGTCAAATGCCTTGATTACTTCAATAGCAGGTCACCCACTGAATGTCTGCTGAAATTGGCTAAGCGTGAACATCATATCTACGATACTTCAGCCCGAACGGTATCCGTAGTTGTCATCTGAGTAGAATGATTCAAAGGTCGGAGTAATGAGGTGATTGAGCATGATTCACGCGATCAGTTTCCCACACAAGTAAACAAGCTATTTCCACATTAATTCATGCAACATAGCTTGAGACTCTGACTCTTGTACATTAGTAGTACAAGGGCGTCCTTCAGCTCAGCAGTTGTCAGTGTCCGATAAATGTGCGTTGAATGCTAGGTTCTCCACTGACACCAATGGACTAATTTTAGTTCTGCTGCCGTCAAACCAATCTGGTAGATACAGCTTTGTGTCCTTTTGTTTCCTTGACAGAAGCCGTCAAATTTTCACTAATCCGGTGCCACAGGTCGCTCACTTGGGCTATGGATTCAGCATTGCAAATGCGGGTAGACGTCAGCTTCTCTAAACCCTTCATCCTCTCCACGGTATCTAGGGACAAACACTAGATTTAAGACGGTTCATTGCAGGTGAGTAATATAAAGTTTTACAAAAATAAGTATGCAATTCGGTCCGCAAATACTTGTGATCTCTGCCGCAATTAGTCCAAAGGAACTCAGTTGTCATACGCACTTTTTTATGTCACGCTGGCGTATTTTGCCGGGCAGGTGGACGTTACAACTCAGTGGATGTGAACAAGCAATCATATCACTCGCACAGAGACAAATCAGGTGTCATAGCTATTTAGGCCGTGAATGGCGATTAGTGAGACCAGAAGGTCCTCATTCTTATTGCTGCACTGATACCATACGTATGGACTGCGTCTTTTCAGACCGAAACATCACGCCCAACCTGCATTTTGTAATACCCTAGTAAGATCAGTTGAGCGCTCCTCAGCACAAGCGATAGCAGGAACAATGACTGATGGTGAAACCGATCTTTTGTGCCAAAGGGATAACAGATGTCGGGAAATAGTTGCTTACACATGTTACAACTTTACCTCTTTGAAGTCTCAGTGAAATTGTCAAGAGTTATGGGCTGATGCGATTCCTTGCTCTCATCAGTTGACTATTTAGACGGTCGGAGCGTGTAAACCCGACAAATTTAAGTTTATGCAGCACCGGCCTCATGGAGCTTGTCATGGTCACCGAATCAAGTACCACTGAGTAGGACAATATGGAGCCCGTAGCGCACGAGTTCCATGGCGTCCACTGCAGTGCGTCGTTTGGGACGCTCTCACTTATTCCGGTAGAGTAGTGTGTGATGTTAACGTAACACGATGTTGAGTGGTTTGGTGAAGTATTGCAATTACGGTGGTTGAAGATACGCGCTTTGGAGGCAGTAGGGGTCATTGTAATAAAGAGAGGAGGTTTTTTTTACGAGAAGAGGAAAGACGAGATGCGTCAACTTGGCATGAATTGTTTATTTTATCCTGCTGTAGGCAGCGCGTGTCGGCCGATGCATCATGGCATTATTGTTATTGGCGTGATTCATGGCAGTAGTTTTAAACTGGAATACTACCGGCATATTCAAATATAGCAGGAGAATGACTCGGGTCATTAGCCAAATTCTTAGCGAAACTGTATACCCGGAAGGCGGTGTTCGGTGTGCAGTGATTCAGTGAAACTTCTTACGCGGAATGGTGTGACTTGGATGTTAGCTAGCGGGAGATGTAAAACAAATACACAACTGGTGTCTGCCACGAGTACGAGTCAAAGCAATGAAACCACAGTAAAACATTTGGAGTGTCGGGTCCACCATCTGTCAGGATCTAGATATTACAAGCACCAGGGCATTATGGGCCCCAACCTTCATATACATATTTATATATACAAATATACGCATATATATATCAATGAATTACCATTTAGAACAGGCCACGAGTCGCTGTGCCTCAGTGTGAATAAATCTAACAGAGCTAACCAATATTCCACCTTACCACTAGAGGTATTTTTACATTAATGTTTGGGTTTATAACATTGTTGTTTTCCTATTTTCTTTGTGGCTTTAAATATAACCAGCTTTGCCCCCACACAAAGCAGTCTGCGCCTACATCTAAACTGCCAAATTTAAAGCTGCGGTCCTGAGCTATTTTAATTGTGACTGTAAACGTCAAACGAATTGGAAATGCCAGCCCCTTAACCTTCAATATCGTATCAGAAGGAATTATCGGAATGCGAATAATGAAGCTATGTTCTTATTTAAAGGCCTGTTTATGATTGCTACTCCAACGCTGTTTTTGAGTACTCCGTGTAATAAAAGATGTGGGCGGTTACAAAATTTAGGCTGGTTCATAATTTACCAAAGGATTATTGATGTGTTGATTTTCAATTGCAATAAGTGCGGCAGCTTACATTATGGATCGACAGAATTCCAAATTTCCGTTGGATTATTAACCGCTTCTTTTGGCTGCAAAACGGTGCCGTCGGAGATATAACTGAATGTCTGGTATGGAATGTTAGACTGATTATTTAATGTAACATCATCCAGGTCTTTTTTCTTAGCCGCCGGAATAGCTCTTTCACTCAGCAAATCGTGACATATATTTATTTAGTGTGAATATTACGAAATGCTTTCCAATCAAATCATCTTGTGACCTTAAGAAATTGCGAGTTATGTGGCAATGTAATACGTCCTACGGCCATGCCAACGGGTAAATTGGGTATCCAATATCCGCTAAAATATTACTTATCAGTAGAAGGATTTTGAGGTTTTTTATTGTTTGCAGTCAGCCAGGAATTAAGATAAGTAAACTACCTATCCAGAAAAGCACCAGACGGCCGTTCCGCCCTATTGGGGCGAGTAAGTGGTGCGCGTCCTTCGGTCCACTACGGAGGATCGAATCCATGACTTCTAGTGGCTTGCGCAAACTAGCCCGCAGCTGATGCAGCTGAGCCATGGGGGACGGCAGCCGACCATCACGAATTGTTAACTAACTGCGATATGGCCCGACCCATTCTCCACTGCCATGCAGGCACCTGTCATGCAGTTGACTGCGGCTGGTATTCCGGCGTCAGGACTTCCCGATTACGGCAGCTATGAATCAACCTAGCATTTAGTGAATCCGTAAGTGCGAATTTGTATTACTTATGAGTAGAAGGATTTTGGCCAACATTACACTCTTCCACATTTAGATGCGCCTCAAAAATGTTTGATAGTAAAGCGAATGTGAAATAGCCCATCAGTTATCGAATTTGATGTCATCGTTTGTCATTTGTATAGTGAGTACGTTAGCGACGTCTTCTGCTTATCGTCGTCCTTAGTGGAACTACCTGTCATTTCATGCAACTGTTTTGAATAACTCTACCCAAACATATCCCTTGAGGTTTTTCCGGCTATCTTCCATGTATTCAGTCAGTGGCTTGATCCTTGTATCCTATTTCTAGTCAAAGGTCCACGCAAGTCCTTATTGACATCGGCATCGGATATTTCAGCGCTCATTACATCGTCGATTTCGTTGAAAGTGTTTTTGTTGTGGAGACATATAAGCATGTGTGCGTGTAGCCATCCTGACTTTTGCTATTCCTCGGATTGCATCCATATCGTACAGACACGAACGCTTCATGTTGTAGCATGAAGTCCACTTGCTGTTTAAATTCTGTCTACAAATGCGTGCTAGGTTGGCATGCCTACCCACCAATGATTGCCCATTAATGTGAATGAAATGATAAGGTCGTGTTGCTCATACTGACGAACATGCAAAAAAGCATCTTCAAGATGATCCTGCATATGACGTTGACAGCTTGTATATGAAATGTCAAAATTCTTAGTCTTTTAACTTTAAATAAATTAATGTCAAACAAAATGTATATGTTAAATGAATGTATGTTACAACGCGAAGAAAAGACTAACAAACATTCTGTTTTGATTATTTTAAACTATAAACGACTTCCTGTGAAACAATTGAAGGCATTTAAATAAGTGGTTGTCTTAAGGTTCCGAATATTTTGTCCGTAGAAATAAATGTCCATTTTCCTGCATTTTTCAGTTGCTTGTTACCCACCGACTGCATTTATCTCCTCAATATTAAAATGATAGCCATCAGCGCCATCATATACTTGTTAGGATATTACAGCGTATGATAGCATCTATGGACTACTGCAATATTTGTAAACTGATCGTTTTACCAATACATAAAAGAACCTCTATAAAAATTGCCATTCCGTCTGTAGTTGGGAGATTAAAACTTGGCACGAAAAATCCAGCAGGGCGATTGTTAGCATGATTAAGAAAATGTTATTTGTCGGAAGATAACGTGTATCATGCTTGTTTGAAGAAAAGCACTACATTATTTATTAAATATAGCAGGTCGTGAAATTAGGTAACTGTAGATTAGGATGCCGGTAGAATTATCTCAGAGTTAATTCATTGCACCATTGCCATCACAAATGCTGCGTTCTAGTAGGATTTTATGGTGAAATTATGAAAACGGCTTTTTGGGGTATCTGTTCTTTGATTTTGAAATTGGGTATGAATGGAACTGCCACGAATTCTGCGCCGAACTACCTCATTTGGATGCATGAGTCGCATTTCTTGATGTCAAAGTGTAAACATGTTCATTCCGCGGTATTGTCAGTGAAAATCTTTTATTTGTGTTGCGGTTCTTCCATTTGAGGCAGTTCTATTTTTCCTACGTATCAACACAAATTTTCGTTTCTCTATTAATTTCAATAACCTTATAATACAGTTACACTTTTGTCATAGTGCCGCTTATAACATTCCGAATAATCCCTAAATTCAAGGCGGTTGTAGACGTGCGATTGCCGAGCATGCCGTCGCGTTTGGCATTGCTCTACTCTTTCTTGTTCAGGACATTCTTTCTGTTGATTAATAAGCACATGTGAAACTGCAAAAGTGATCATATATGGAATCTTGCATTCTTGAGTCCGGCTGAACCAAGCACCGCACGTAATAGCTATTCAGTCTCCAATTTGCACGTTCGCTTATTCCCGTCCTTCCTCTATTTTCATTGCAAGTGCTCTTTTTATTGTTCCTCTACGCAACTAGGAAAATCTAATTTGGCTTATCTGCACGATATTACTCAGGTGAACAAATGCAGCTCATTTGCACTGTAGTGTAGCGAAACCTGGCCCCTTAGATCAGCGGACTTAAAGTGACTAGTTAGTTCGACCAACAGTGCCTTCGCAGTTTGGCTCACATTCGGTGGGAACACCGCGCGAGCAACGGGCGTGTTCGACGTCTTGTTTGTGACAAAGGAAAAATAACCTAACCGCTTAGCACCGTCATTTCAAGCACCAGGCTTCGATGGCTCGGCTAAGTGTTGCGCATGCCAGCCCACCGACTACCCCGAAGCCTGTAGTTTGTGCGCCGGGTGTGTGGATTTAAGAATAGGAGAGGTAGCCAAGCGATGACCTGGTCGAGAGGAATGAAGGCCCTAACTTCTGGACTGGCCTCGGTTGGAGAGTATCGGCTCCCTGGTTGGGGTCCAAGGGACGATGAACACATTCGTTTAGATACATTTGCTGACATGGCTAGGAGCCTATCTCAATGGCGTTTCTACTCTGATTTTCTTTGTCCCTCCCCATCTCTACTAGCCTCGCCTACAGCCACGATATCATTTCGTGGCGTAATATAATGTTTCATAATAAGTTTTCTTGTTGCCTTGTAGCCGGCTGGTAGCTTTCTGGAATGACGCCCCTCACTTGCTGGTAGCTCAACAGGCATGCAACCGTTGCAATTCTAGTATTTTTCTTTTACATTTTGCAGCGAAATTACTGAGGGGTTTTAAAGCTCTAGCTAACCTTTATAATGAGGATGATGGTTTTGGCTGAATAAAGGAGATTAACATTTATGCCAACAGCAGATATCGTTTTAAACAAAAAATATATGGAATAGCTCCAAAGAGAAATACAAGTTAAAAACTCAAAGGTATTTACGATGTATATTATTAAAACGCGGACCAAATTACAGTTTACTCATCAAAAGTTTCAAAATTGACTTTGGGTAGTAGCAATTAAAAATTCAAGTAATAGTAACAAATTGAGGGACATGGTATTTGACACAGCTCGATAGCAACAAAATTTTAACATATATGTTTCGCCTTTTTTTTGACCAAATCTACAACTGACCAAACTTAGTTATCTAGAAGTAGTGTAAATGAAATTAACTGGAAAACTATGTAAACATTTGAAGTTGGAAATATATTAAGAAACATACGAATTATGCAAGGACATACACGAGCAGGCACTTGATGGCAATCAAATTCAGCTTTGTGCAAAATTTAATGACAATGGGTGTAATCAGACACACCATCTGGAGATTCATACGCACACCCACGTACACTCACATATATATATAAATGCAGGGATGTAAAAACCCTATTATACAAATACGCAAACCAACTTATTGCTGTTGATCAATATTTGCATCTCCATATCATAACCAAGTCAACCACCATGTAGTTCAGCAAGGATGCGTATGTGAAACACAGTCGTGCACTTGTTTAATACTTCAGGAAATATATTGTGCATTACGCGATACTTGCTTCACAATATGAATAGTGTGGAATATATACTGTTACTATGTCGGGCGCTTAGTAAATCGTGGGTTATCAAGTAAACACAAGTTGTAGCAATGTGACAAATCCAAATGATGGTTTTCCAATTTCCGTGAATCGTCTAAAACATGAGAGCTTCAGAACGGAGCTAATTGCATGTCTACGTACTGGGGTGGTTTATGGATACTAACGATCAAGCGACAGTTAATTGTTTTCCAAGTATCTCAGTTGTTAATGAACTTCAGCTACATGAGCCAATTAATTTGGCCTTATTAAGAATAAGTCAAAATAGCTCAGACTAGAGTGATAGTGTTAAGTAGCTTGCATTGTTCTTGTTGAGAGGTAAACACAAACCAAATCAAGATATTCTTGCAGCATAAATATCACACATCTATGCTCACAATACGCTCATATAAAAGTTTGCTATTATATATTTATACCAAGAAGTAACTTATATTGAACACGTCCAAGGGTGGTTACGGTAAATAATTTTATTCAATGCTGTTAGTAAAATTCGAAAGTAATGGTGCTCTAACACCCGTTCAGTTTCCAGGCTCTGTGGCCACTCAAATGCAAATACGCCAATACAGTAGAGCCCTAATGAGAAATCCAAGTTAGCCATACTCGATGTAAGAGAAAAATATTTGCAAAGTTGAGAAAGAAAATAACCAGCAGTGGCTGCTTCTAATATTGATAAGAGCAGGGAAACTTTGATGGAATATGGTGGCAATTTGCTTAATCCTGCAGCTAATGAAAACTCGTTGTGAATTAACTCATGCAATCTGATCTTTAGAGGCAGCATCCTCTACCAAAAACAGTGAAGATATTGGGTGTATAATGAATAATTCACAGTTTAGGCAGCAATTTGAAGATCACTATGCGGCCGGTTCAAATAATCTGGTCATTCTACACTGTTAACAATTGAGGAATGTCCATTGAATTGGGGTGTGAGTTAGAGCGGACTAAATTGCCTAAAGCCTATTTTCCCACCGCAAGGTTGATTGCAGTTGAAAGAACCAAGCTTTGTGACGCTGTCCATTTTGTTACAGGCTGGACAATGAAGGTTCATTTCTACATACTCACTGATGAGGCAATATTTTATTATCATTGAACTGAGAAGCTTCATTAATAATCTACAAAGATACTGAGAAGCACGTTTTGCTTAAAGCGCATGGTTTATAGATTTTGCAAATATGAATGAAAATATGACTGAAATAATGGGGCCTCAGCACACGAATGTGGATTCGCGCGCATACTGTGCATCACGAGCTGGTTGTCCCTGTGATAACGTTGCTGGCACGTTATGCTGCTGACGCACTTTTCGCTCAAATCTGGTGAGCGGGCGGGCCAATCCTTTGGACCTCTACGACCGATCAACCATTGACCGAACATCCCCTTAAGATGATTTCGCACTGTGGGTGCATAATGTGCAGGTGCGCCATATTGAATTTATAGTAGCTGAAGCGAAGCGCCAAAGTGCCCAAATATTACCGCTGGTAATAAGCTCTCCATGTTGTAGCTCTTACGTAATTTGGCAGCAACGGTTCTCTTAATACTGGAGACGCAAGTGCGTAAGAAGAAAGTTGTCAAACTTAATTACGCTACTTGGCGAACACGAGGTAACATTATATGAGCAATGTAAATATTTGAATCTGGCGTGCAGTGAGTCTTTAACGAGGCCTGTCGAGCTTTTACAAGTTCTAATTTGTGATAACAATTTCCCAAATATACTCCAGCGCATCCTACATTTACCATGAATTCTAAATTCCCGGCAGAGTTTCGCCGATATCCAACCGCCAAAAGTTGCCTAACTTTAACCGTCGGTGACAATGTTTGGTCTAACTCGGTAAAAAAAAATTGCAAAAGCTTTCGAACCAACTATCATTCATACGAATCCAATATTACTTAGAGCAACTACAGGATTCAAAGCATATTCACCTGGTACGATCTGTGGGCCTTACCGCGAAAATCCTTAATCACAAACTACCGTAATCTGCCCCACGTTCCTGTTGACACATTCGACTGGCAGGCCAAAGAGGGCAATCCGCAAGCACACAACAGCAACTTAAACACTATGACTTGGCCGTCTACGTCAGTAACAGAACAACGTTTTACCGTAGATTGTGAGTTACTCAAATGGTTCGTAACATTTGCTTGACAAGCGAATGCACAGTGTGTCACAGTCTGAAGATCTATGTGGACCATGTTCCAAACTTGTTAAGTAGTGCATTTCGTGTCGTAACTGTTACAAGTTTTCCATGCGAGATGCATCTGTTTTAAACCTAGGCAGGCCAGGTTATTACATAAACCAGACTGGATATAGTTATTTCTGGAATGCACATCGATCCCAATGTAAATATTGTGCTCTGATAATCTCAGTAGTATGGCCAATTACTAGTCAAGTTTGAGGAAATGGTGATCATCAAATTCACTAAGGTTGGGGTAAACATAGCGGACTGTGCAACTCAATCTTCCCCCTTGGTTGCTGCTTCTATCTCGCGAAGTACTGCTAATAACACCGTAAGAAACACGACACCTAGAGTTCAGCACATCAGCAGCTGTCCCAATACCACAAGTGCCTCAAAGTTGGATAAGGCGTTTATCCGTTTGATTGGAGTAACTACACGTTAGGCTACTTCTAAACTCCCGACGGAATGTGCAGAAAAATTGCAAGCCAATACTAGCGAAATTGGGGTTACGGTTGTCGCCAAGAAGTGATGTCATTTACAATTAACATCATCCCCAACTAGATCGGAGACTGTGGAGCGTAGCGGAGTTTTCTGGTGCAGTCACCGTCGTTTACCTGCGGTACATCTCCGAGTACTTCAATCACTAACTGCGATTTGTGGAAAGGTGTAAAGAAACAACTATCTGTACTGAGTGTACTGGGCTCCAATATCCCAGAATCAAAGTTGACATCAATCAGGGGCAGGCAGTTGGATGACCTCAAGCACTGGGATAGTATTATTAAACAATTCGGAGTTGTATTGAAACCAGTTCACGTAGTGGGTAGTATAGGACACCCCAACTCTAATCATTTCGGAGAACAAATACTTCTGAACGTTGTGCATATCAAGGTTACTGAAGTAGAATCATTACTACCGTCGACAGGTAGTCTCAGCAATGAAAACTGCTTCATCCGTATCTTTCTAGACATCCCATGGGGCGAGCGTTCTCGCCTTAACTGCAACGTAGATGACTAGCATAAGGAAACTGTAACCAGAACCACACTACTTCACGGGGTTCCTGAAAGTGAAGCATGTGATGAACACGAAGTAACAACACATGATAAAGGACTGTGATATTATATTCGTGAAACACTCCGCTTGGATGAAGTGTTAGCAAAATCCGGGTCACGACTGCGTACCTCCGCGAACCACAAAGGAAGTGGCTCGAGAGTGTTGAAGGTTGTCCTTCAGTCAAAACAGATGGTAGTACTGATGCTAAGATAGCTGGTATATGTTCTGTTGCAGGCTATCATCTGTTGTTCGGCTGATGACAATCCGCGATATGCATCCTAGAGATGTCGTCACTTAAAGAACCAAGCGCGACGGGTGGTATGAAAGAAAAGGCCATTTTCTGAAACAGAAAATTCATTATAGCCAGCTTGAATGCCGTATAAAATAATTTTCCCTCCGCGTGTGCCATATTTGGAACACCCTCCCTAATTATGTCGTATCTGCTCACAATTTGGCGATATTTAAAAAGCAAGTTGACAATTCTTTGTCACTTTTACATTTCATTTTATGACTTGTCAGCCAGGAACTACAAGACGCGATCAACCGGTGCGTTGCCAAACAACTAACCATTGGATTAATAACTTTATACGATTACTACGCGAACATCTCCGCTATTCTACATAAGTCTACCTTGTGTCCACCAAAATGCTTTTCACTTTACCATGCAACTTAATTTTGCAATAATTCCCATCCCACATGACTTGTTGCGCAATGCGTTTTTACCCTTACTAAAGCATTGTTCCATCGTTCCATGCAATAAGCTGCGCACCGTGTTGCACTGGTTAGGCGGTCCATTTAGTGGGCTATTAATATCCCAAATATGCCGCTTATCTGCGCTATGCAGACGAAAATTGCCCCAACCTGAAACCTTATTGTGTGCACGCCTATGATATACAGATACCATCGAGAAAGTGACGTACGCTTCTTACACTTGCTTGGCTTCATAATTTGAACCCATATTGCATGATACGTTTGAATTTCCGTTCCTTCTAAGTCCGATGCACAGAAGAGCATGTGACTGCGCAGCGCTGCGCAATCCTCCTGATGCTAAAAGCACCATTACGTCCTAATGCATTATACGTTAGGAATGGTTACACATCCATGCTACTGTAACCATATTAAACGGTACCACTATGCAGTGCAATAATGCCTATTTCTGCAAGCATTCGGGGACGATTCCGTTCCGCTACCTACGGGAAATCAAGGACTTCCCCACCTGGTCCACCTAGATGACACTGACCAAAAATGAATTATCTTTATGGTTGAAACCAAGTAGCTACTCTAGTAGAAGAATCGCTTCTGACTTCACTTAGTGTCAGGTTAGCCAACTGTTACTGCGTAACTCGTCACCGAACATACAAGGAATTTCCATTGCGCGAAAATGTTTTTAGGCATTCTTTTTTTTGTTCACCAACTAGCTGCAAACACTCACTGGTACCAAAATGGAAACCTCCTCACCAAAAGCTGCGAACCTTTAAAAGTGTGGAACTGCCTTGCTGTAACGAACACTGGTAGCAAAACCTCATGTGGTATTTATACGGTTGCTCCTGAGCATAATAAAACAACTAGATTAGACGTTCTACCAAAAGCTATCACAGCTGGGAACCTTCAGACAATTGACATATCAACAAACATCAACATTTGAATATGGGACCAGTGTGCTCCATAACCTGTGAGCCACTTGCTAGCAAACACCAAATAGCTGAGAGAGATTGGTACAACAAAAATCTCAGATCTCAGATCACATCATGATGTACGTAATACTGCCAAGTTCAAATAATGCAGGTAGTGACCAGTTGCTGCTTAGCTAAAATACCAAATTTAGAGGCCACCAGCTCAAACTGGTCACACACTAAAGTCGTTTTCATTGGCGACAAAAAGATATCCTCCTCCTGCGGTCCCTAAAATAGGTTTTTCCAACTCATATGATTTTTGTCCCTACTAAACGCTTTCAAGAAGCGTTGTTCAAAACGTTGTACACATGCATTGCTTGCTATAGTCAACTGCACTCCGTGGGCAAATTAAGGCAAGCCAAGCTATGTGCATGGCAAAAGTTTACGCAACGGGGCGGTTAGGAAATCTGCAACGATGTTCATGTGATTTGTTTTGACCTGCTTCATTTGAATTAAGGCGTCACATCCGTCAACTGAAACGGGACACACGCCAGCTTTATCATCAACTTAGTTGTGATTTATCACTTAGTATATAAGTGAAACCTCTTACCAGACATTATATTCCCTTATTGAACAATTGTTAAGCAGCAGTGCATATAAATCCGTAGACAGTAAAACTGACGATTTAATTAAACAGATGCTTTTCATTTTTATTTCAATCATCCAGCTGGACTTGCCAAGGACATCTATTGTACTAGCCATAATACAGTTTGCAATGAGCTATTGTTGCAGCCTGCCATAACATCTGCGTGCATGATACAAACGTTTACTCTATTGAGGACCACGGACAAGCGCCTTTATAATGTAGTTATGTCAGTGATATACCATTTGTTGCGGCCTACATCGAGCAGAGAGTTAACATATTCATTCTGTAAATCGTGGGTATTCACTATGAATATCAAGCTGATTTAAGAGTTGCAATATATCAAACTGTTTTTGCTTCAATTATTATGCCAATACATACGCAGAAGCATGCTGAGTATCGTGCGCTTCCAGAAGAGCGGCAGTTGTTATGAGGAACTCAAGTTATCACAGCATTGTGGGGTGGATGGCAGATAGGATTATAGTGTCTGACAGAGAGTTAGAACCGCTGCGAATAGGACCTTAGCACGATTGCTCACGGTCAGGTTACGAAAGGTGAAAAATCAGCAAACCTGTCCGATGGCACGAACGGAGTAATCGAACGCTGATCGTAAATAGAGATCCAACAACCGATGCGAAGCACACACAACACTCGAAGGCGGCACAACGTCACCGACACCAGAAGACGAACGAAATTCGAAGAAGAGTATCTATCTTGTTGTGTGTTAAAACAAATGTACAAAAATTGACGGAAGATAGAATAGGAAGTTACAAGAAAAAATGTGAAGAATTTATAAACACTACAGGGCTCCCCTCCTAGAGCGTGAGTCGGCAGAACGAACGCTCGAAAGTTGTGCGTTGTTGGTAGACATTAGTTTGGAAGGCAAAACAACAGCGCGTCCAGAGCGTGTGTGCTTTGGTGCAAATGGTTCACTCACTGGTTTAGTGGAGGGTGTAGAGGGGGGCACACAGGGTTCACACATTGGCTGGGTAGGAGGGGTACTAGGAAACATCTGTTCTGTGGCTTGTTGTGGTGTTTTGGTTTCGACGTACGCTGGTTTTAAGCGATCAAGGCTCAGAGAATCCTTCGAACCGTTTCTATCCAATATGAAGTATTTCTCTTTGCGAGCAAGAACTTTGAAAGGGCCCTCATACGGTGGTGTCAAGGGTTTACGCACCGCATCGACGCGCACAAAAACGAAAGGGCAGGTATGCAAATCAGAGTGCACTTGCTGATTTCGAGGGCTGAATCTTGGCGGCGTTGGCCGGACTGAAGAAAAATGTTGTCGCAATCGTACCACATAGGAAGTTGGGTCTAGTTCACCAGTGATTCTGGAATCTAACACCATCTCACCGGGAAGCCTGAGAGTTGTGCCGAAAACCAGTTCAGCGGGGCAACAACCTAGGTCTTCTTTGATCGTGTTGCGAATGCCGAGAAGGATAATTGGTAGCTGTTCGGACCAGTGCGTACTCGATTGGGATGCGGTAATTGCGGCTTTCAGTTGACGATGAAAACGTTCAACAAGACCGTTAGCGGCTGGATGGTAGGCGGTTGTTCGCAGATGACAACAGCCGAGTAAACGATTGAGGTCTCGAAAGAGAGCGGAATTGAACTGAGGACCTCTGTCTGTTGTGATCGTGGCTGGGGTGCCAAACACAGATATCCAGGTTTCAACGAAGGTCCGCGAAACAGTTTCGGTGGAAATATCTCGTAAAGGTACTGCATGAGGCCATCGTGTGAAACGGTCGACACAGGTCAGTAAATACTGGAAACCGTTGGATGGAGGAAGTGGTCCAACGAGATCAAGGTGCACATGTTTAAATCTAGCGTCGGGTAACGCAAATGTGCCAGGTACGGTGATCGTGTGCCGATGTATCTTGCTAGTCTGACAAGTGACACAATGTTTTGCCCATTTTTGGATGTCGGAACGCATATTATGCCATATGTAGCGGTCGGCGATTAACTTGACCGTGGCTCGAATGCCAGGGTGGGAAAGGCCATGCAGATGATCAAAAACAAGTTTGCGGAACTGTTGTGGAACAAAAGGTCTGGGCTTTCCGGTCGACAGATCACAATAGACTTTGGAATCGGAATTAACAATAGGCAGTTGAGAGAATTTCAAGGAAGCGTTTGTCTTCAAGTCCGCGAACTCAGGGTCGTCTTCTTGGTGAGCCGCAATATCCTCGAGGTTAACAGTTTGGCGTGAGAAATGATGCAGATCGATACGAGACATAGCGTCAGCAACAGCGTTGTTAGTGGCATCAACATGACGAATGTCTGTCGTGAATTGTGATATGTAGTCTAGATGACGGGTCTCACGAGGTGAAAATCGATCGGAGGAACCGCGGAAGGCAAAAGCTAGCGGTTTGTGATCCGTTAGGATAGTGAAGGTACGTCCTTCAAGTAGATGTCGGAAGTGCTTAATGGCAAGGTAAATAGCCAGAAGTTCACGTCCGAATGTGCTGTATCGAGTTTGAGCAGGTTGAAGCTTTTTGGAGAAAAAAGACAAAGGTTGGGGTTGGTTGTTGATCAGCTGCTGTAAAACGGCACCAACGGCAGTTTGTGATGCATCAGTTCTGAGAATGAGAGGTGCATCAACATCGGTTTTCATGTGGCTAAGTGCGGTGGCGTTGGATAACGCCTGCTTGATCTTATCGAAAGCCACAATAGCTTCTGCTGTCGGCTCAAACTTTCGGAACTTGCCTTTTAGTAAATCTGTCAGGGGCTGAAGTAGCCGGGAACAATCTGGAATGAAACGATTGTAATAGTTGACCATCCCGAGGAAACGACGCAAATTTTTGAAGGACTGAGGCATTGGGTAATCCGCGATTGCCTGCGTCTTTTCGGGGAGTGGGCGAATAACATTGTGGTCGATTCGGTGACCGAGAAAATCGACACAGGATTGGCCGAAAATACATTTGTCAACATGAATCGTCACGCCATACTGAGAAAAACGCTCGAAGATCAGACGGAGATGTGACGGGTGTTCCTCATCGTTCGAACTGGCGACGAGAATGTCGTCGATGTAAGGGAAGACGAAGTCTAGACCCCTTAGGACTTGATCAATGAATCGCTGAAAGGTTTGGGCAGCGTTTCGCAATCCGAAGGGCATACGGACGAATTCATAGAGACCGAAGGGGGTAGTAATGGCGGTCTTTGGAATGTCGTCAGGAGCGACAGGGATGTGATGGTATGCACGAACTAGGTCGATTGTAGAGAAAACAGACTTTCCGTGCAAGTTACTAGAAAAATCATGGATATGGGAAATTGGGTATCTATCGGGAACAGTGACATTGTTGAGCGCACGGTAGTCGCCACAAGGTCTCCAATCGCTGGTCTTCTTGGGCACTAAATGAAGCGGAGATGCCCAGCAGCTTTTGGAAGGGCGTATGATCCCGAGGTTAAGCATGTGTTCGAACACTCTCTTGGCCGCTTGTAGTTTTTCCGGTGGAAGGGGTCTTGGCTTGGCAGACACAGGAGGACCGGTTGTGACGATATGATGACAGATATCGTGCTTGGGCTCTAGAGTTCCGTCATCTGCTCTAAGGAGGGAGGGAAATTGTTGCAGCAGTGATGAGTAGCGTGATTCTTTAGGCAGAAGTACATGAAGCTTAATGGAATTGACCGTAGCGAGCTGTCCGGAAACAGTTAACGATGTAGTACCATCTCGTAGCTTGCCACATCGCAGGTCTACGACCAGGCCGAATTTGGTGAGAATGTCAATACCAATGATGGGCTTCTGTACATCGGCAATTAGAAAGATGAATGTGAAATTACGTCGCAAACCAAGATTAAGTGTCAACAGTCTCTGGCCATACGTCGCGATCTTGGTTTGGTTGGCTGCCTATAAAGTAATTCCGGATGGTCGCAGAGCACGTTTTTCTAAGGATCGAGGTATAACGCTCACCTCTGCGCCAGTATCAACCAAAAAATGAAGTTTGGTGGTGGAATCGAAAACATACAAGAGGCGACTAATGGTTTGGCCAGCAGCAGCTGACGCCATCACTGGCTGGCGTTGTCGTTTCCCTGCCGAGAATCCAAAAACGTCTTCGGGTATTTACAACCTGGACGACAATTACGAGCAGCATCGCCGAAACGGCGGTGGTAGTAGCAGTATGATCGCGATCGGCTGGTGCGGGATTGACTGCGGCGGCCACTCCTTGAGTTGAATCTACGGTTAGCAGGTCGTTCACGACCGATGTGAGACACAGCGAGTTCTAAGCGCGAGAGTCGTTCACTGATATCTTCAAGTGCGGTACTGCCAGATGGACTAGCGGAACTCGGTCCAGTCACATTATTCACAGCAGATTTAAAGAAGCGTTCATGGACTTTGTCAGCCGCTTCGGCTAGTGTGTCCAACGGAAGCTCATCAGCGAGGACTGCTAAAATTGCCGTGGTGTTTGTTGGGAGGCACTTAGTCCAGATCTGTCGGAGGATGGAATGGTCCAGGGTAGAGGAACCCACAAGTGAACGCATGTGCCGGAGGAGTTGAGACGGGCTGCGGTCTCCAAGCTCTATGCCAGAAAGCAGCATGTGCAGCCGTGCTTCATGGGAAGCCGTAGTGCGTTTTAGAATGGCTGATTTGAGCTTCTCATACGGCGATTCAGTCGGCATCGGATCAATAATATCGATCACCTCCGAGGCTATCTGTGAAGGAAGATGAGCGGTGACGTATGAAAACATCGATGATTGCGAAGTGATCCTTCGAAATCGGAAGATGGCCTCCACCTGAATAAACCAAATACGAGGGTTTGAAACATCAAAGGTGGGTAACGAAAAGCCAATTGAGTTTTCACACGGTTCACGGGGAGCAGCGTAGTCAGACATAAGGAGAAAAAAAAGAAGAAAAGTAATCAAAAAAAATTAAATAGACGGGGTCACCAAATATAGTGTCTGACAGAGAGTTAGAACCGCTGCGAATAGGACCTTAGCACGATTGCTCACGGTCAGGTTACGAAAGGTGAAAAATCAACAAACCTGTCCGATGGCACGAACGGAGTAATCGAACGCTGATCGTAAATAGAGATCCAACAACCGAAGCGAAGCACACACAACACTCGAAGGCGGCACAATGTCACCGACACCAGAAGACGAACGAAATTCGAAGAAGAGTATCTATCTTGTTGTGTGTTAAAACAAATGTACAAAAATTGACGGAAGATAGAATAGGAAGTTACAAGAAAAAATGTGAAGAATTTATAAACACTACAGGATTGATCTATCAGAAAAAAACTTGGTTCATTATAGGCTTATGGACAATTTTCAATTCATTGAAATTGCAAGGAGCATGTGCACCTTATGCTACGGAATGTTTTATCAGGACGTAATTTTGTTGTTTGTGAATGTTTCACTGATAAGAACAGCCAAATTTCTTAGCGCATATGGTGACTAGCATACGAGAAGCATCGATATACTAAAACTGTATCTAAAACAGCTGATGCTCCGATGCACTTATAGTATCCAAACTAATTCAACGATTTTGCTAATGCCAATTGGATGTAGTTGTTTTGGGTCCACTATTGTCGCTAATTTTAAATGTTGTCTAACTGAGCAGGTTCTAGGATTGTCCACTAAAACTGATCATTTTGAGCTTGTGCTTCTAGCCTAGTTATGTAAAAGAGATATTCTGTATAAGCAGTTAGAGAGACTAAAGCAAGTTGCAGACACTTTCAACAGAATACAACCCGGCAGCATAATACCAGCTGAATAGGAAAGTAGCAACCAACTGAATTTCTCAGACACAGCAGCAGTGTTTGACACACAGTTTTTAGGTCTCCTTATCTGTGCGGGGGTTCACAATCGCTTTCACGTTAGTTTGTTTGCCTAACGCAGGCATGCATCAACAAGCGTCCAGCGTCCACTTGCCATTCTTTGCAAATACTTTTAAGCTATAATAAAGGATACTATATATCGATCATACATTTGTCAAATGTTTAGTCGCTATAATTTATAGGGAAAACTGGGACTTTCAGGAAGATAACATGATTTTGAAATTGTCACTCATTTTATTTGTAAATAAACATACAAACTAAGCGAATATGCATGGGTGAGAAAAAGGAGAAAAGAATTTATAATATACATGAATTTCAAGAGACTTAGTAAAAACGGTAAGAGCATCATGTCAACTAATTCGGGATTCAATTGGTTTGATCAGTTAGCATGTGATGATATTTACTGCTCCTCTGGTACTTGTTTGGCTATCGGTCGCACATGTGCTGCTCTATTTGCAGCAAGTACGCGTGACATAATGCCACCGCTTAATTTCAAGCGAACAAATATCATTTCCCATCCAGTTATAACGTTTGTTTCCGTGTGTTAAAAGGCAGGCGGAATGCTTTCCTTAAAAATATAATAATCCTAAAGGTTCTTATGATAGTCAGTATTATTCACGCATAAAATATGTACCGCCAACCTCATAACATTGGGAATTAATTGCCTACATTATGTTAATCACCATGACTAATTATTCCAACTTTCTTTTGGCGAGATCATTAATATTAATAGACAAGTTGACAAGGAAAGCGAAGAAAGAGAAACATTTATCCTTGTTTATATTTTGCACCGTTTACTTTCTCAGCAGCCACGAAATATTATGTAGATATGTTTCGCGTCAAAGAAAAGTTGGCACTTTCCATGAAACCGAGCAAACATCGCCGCGTTCACTTTACTGACTTGTGGCTGATTGCAAATTAATTGGATTATGTGTAGCAACTTTCAATCAATTTCCCTTTTTTTGAAATACTTTCAACACATTCTGGAGTGATGGCACACTGACTAAACAACAGACACACAATTGTGCATCGTGTTTAACTTTAAAATATACGAAGGTCCCAGGCGACATATAACAAATATTTGCTTAGTTGTGTGATTATATTTCAGTTGTCACAATGCATACGTTTGCAATAGCCGTTGAATGATCGTGTTTATGCAAACTATTATCATTAACTTATCTGTAACAATTCAGGTAAAATTTTGCATAAATTATGAACCGCTTTGCAGTAATATTTAGACCGCAATATACCATGCTACATGTTTCGCCATGGAAATTCCATGAAGATGCTGCTGGTTAGCCAAAGGAACTTCCCATGTTGACATTAGGGTGTTAGGGGACCTGGCTGTATTTGCGAAGTGTTCTGCGGCCGTGCTATTATACGTGTTGGGTTTTTGGTGTGGACAGCGCTTTCTCTATAAAAGGTCACAACTATCCACTTAGCAACAATGGGATTTGACGACAGCGCTTCTCCAATAAAAACACTGCCCATCATTTCATGTTGCTGCAGCAATGTAATCAATTGCCTAGCTATTAACTTGCTAGGATTGAGGGGCACCTCTTCGGCAATCTACCGACCGAAAGGCGCAAGAAGCTACCTTTTGGTCATATGCTCCAAAGGGGCGGGGTTTTCCTAATTCCTCGCTCTACACAACGACACAGGTCCTCATGAATAAAAGCGCTAAATAAGGTCTTCGCACTAAAACACATACCCGGTCTTGGCAACAGATACCATCTATACTTATACGACAAATTGGATGACGGTACTACAAACTTCTTCTCATGGTTCTCCCATTATAGACTGTATTTCGCCAGGGCATTTGCTTTTTGGCACGCTAACCTCCGCAATGTCAAGCCGCAAAGTACTTTTTCATTTCACTATTCAAAGCTTTGTTCTGGGTAGCCCCTTTATGAAAAGCATCTTGAAATGCATTAAAATATAGGTTTTAATGCCAAAACCACAGTTTTACACTCAACCGAAATCAGAACAACAGTATTGTAAATGGAAGTTTAGTAGAAGTAAGGGCAATGGTACATCGGCAGTCCACACTGGGTAGACATCAACTGTTTAGTTTTGCAGTCCACACGTTTTAGCTAAGCACACTCTTTTTGAACCAATCAATAAGCGTCACTGGTTTGTCGGGAGATGTACACTCACGCACTAGCGCGCACAATGCGGCTCCACAGGCTAGGTATTGTAACATCACCTTGACGCGCTCAACCTCTGCATCACACAGGACACTCAAATAATTCACGTGCAAACCACTCTCGGCATAACGCTTTTGTTTCCAATATCTTGATATTCCAGCTAGCCACCTTCATAGTTTTATGCAGGTTGGATTGCAAACTGTTTTTGCGCGCAGCTAGGAACCCTCTCTATGGAGGTTTGCTGCCTGACGGAAACACGTGTACTGCACTCCAGCACAACGCTTTCATTTCCTTCACCATCGTAAAGTCCAACAATATATTACCACTGTGCTTAACTGGCGATGCGGCAGATGCTGACACTTACTTCTCTGTCGTACGGTTGGCGTTACGCTCGCCTCCTGAAGTAGCGCTTATTGGCTGGGTCCCAGTCAACAGCGGTATGTGCAGTCTGCTTGTATTCTCAGTGGGAATTTCCATTGACGAGGAGGCGCCTCTAACAAGCTGCCATTGACTGCTGCCCGAATGCAGCTAAATGAGTGTAAATGAAACTTGAATTGATGGGGAAGTTTGTTCGAAAGCTAGGTTGTTGCTTTGACCTAATTATCTTTTTACTGATTGATCCTACTTCGGCATTTTACGGGGACAGCTCATACACTGAGCCGTATTATTAAAAAAATCCCGGATGTTTAAACACTCCAAATTACTCACCGTGTGCGTAAATTTTCCAGCGGTTCACAAATTGTTGCGCCTTTGTTTTCCCATTTGTCTTACAATTAACTCAAAGTAGTTCGATAGTTGTAACATGCTCTCATTAAACTGATCTGCCTTGCATGTATGTGTTTAAGGTAAAGTCTATCCCGTTCAGTAAACTTGATTACTCCGGGAACCAGCGGCCGCTGTGAAGTTTTTATTACTTTCACATATTTATCGTGATTTTATTCTATCTTTCGCTGTGTGTTTTGATCAATGGTCCCGAAAGAAATTTCCTCACAGTGTTATCCATATTTTCCTTAAAATATCTGTTTTGAATTTTGGTATTTAAGCTAATTATATCTGCTTAATATGGAACGAGAAAGTTCCGCTTTCTAAAAACTCACGTTCGATATACGTTAGACTGTTTTCTGAAACTCGCTTAGGGACACACATATTTACGTAGATACAATATCCATCAAAATCAGCGGCAGAAAATACCCACTGTAGTTTATTTGGTTTGATCTGACTAATAGCAGCTGGTACTGAAAGGAATTTATTGTTACTCATAGTCGATGAACCTATTTGGATCGAACGCTCAATCAGCATTGTGATGTTACCTCGAAGGTAAAAACAATTTGAAAGAAAGTAACGGTGCAACGATGAAAATATTGGTTTTACAGATTAGGAACCCATTTGAATAGTCGTACTAACACGGTAAAGTCAACATGTAGAACGGGTAAGGAACATAATTCAACCAAGCAATATATGCACCTTAGTTGAGGGCGAGAAAAGCACATCAGCTGATAGGCCTCAGTTTAGCACCGTAGCTAACGTAACAATGGAACTACATATTAACAAACGGATATTTTTTATTTGATAGCTGAGGTCACTAATATGCTAGTCTATTAAAACTTGTCAAAAGACGTTTTTGGACATATATATAAACAAGTATACGTATATTCAAGTATATACATACTACTATACAACCATTCCTACGAATATCTATTCTATTCTGTTCTACTGTATATTAGCACAGAGCGTTCAAGATGGTAGAATTCACTTATGCTTCTCGCTATTTTGCTATCGCTATTGTGCTGATCAATCTGCTGGATATAGTTTCGAGTGTTTTACATAGGTTGCATGTTCCGACGAATGACGCCACAGTCGTGACCATGCGCCAGCCAATTTTATCGATGCACGTATGGCATACTGAAGTAATAGTTCTCCCTGATATCCAATAAAATTTCCTTTGCTTTTCGAAGTGTAGCACAGTTTTCCATAGATTTGACTGTAGCTTTTGCAGTTGGGAGACAACTGAATTTTTGTCGACGGTTCTTCGATAACGTCGTCCAGAGACCCTGCTTCACTAATGTAACAGCACTGCTCTCAGGCATATTTTTGCGCTTTAGTATAAGATTCCGGTATATAATGAAGAGGACAAACAAGCATGGCTTTCTTGCTATCGCCATTAGGACTGCCGCTGAGGTTGTTCTTTTTCATTGGTCGGCCTTTCCATGAAACATCTGGTAATATACCTATATTGCTTGGTTAATTGCGGAGAAAAACTACTTAGAATAGGATGGTTATAGCCCCCTATAGAAATAAATGCTAACGTACTTCCGACAAATTGATGCTAGTCGTTTACATCGTATCGAAAGCTAATAAAATGCTGTATTCAGCACGCATGCTTAATGAAGAATTATCTCTGTTGCTTAGTGTAGGTCGAAATTGGATGATGTACAAGGTATCCTACTCCTAAGTAATCAAAACCTTAAGTTTAAGCTTGTCTAATTTCTGAATCGCTATTACATGGTGTGCTGAGTTGGCTATACAGTCACGGTCATTGATTTTCGCCGTTAAGTCCTGGAAGTAGTTTGCAGATGAGGTATATTTCTGATACTACGTAGGTGATGCGTACTTTGTGGCGTATCGATAGCATTCCGGTTGGCTAAACAACAGTTGATTATAGCTAGTTGTACAGGCCCTCAGTGGCACGAGCAGGGAAGAATTCTCCGCTACTAAAGGTAAAATATATGTAGAGATTAGAGTATATAGCATCCTTAAATCCATGGAAGCATATTTGTCTAATAATTCGTTGTGAAATAATTGTTTTGTTATTACACTGGACGTCTTTTTATCCTGACTAATTAGTTCTTCCCTTACAACCTACCTAATTTTGCTGGGCTTTTTGAACACAGGTTGTTGAAGAAATAAACCTTTTCCTCGTTTATTTGGAAAATGCACCTACTAAATCAATAACCTGACGACGTATAAACACATGTAAGTTTTAAGCGGGATCGCACAGCGCAGTTGGCGTTGCGGAGGAAATAAACCCTTGTTTTTACCAAAATTGTCAAAAAATATGTTGCTTTCACATTGATAATTACATTGTCGCTACAAAACCTTATTAACAGGAGAGAACTTCGTTAAGTTACGAATGCAAGTCCGATCTGTTCTCTAGCACCTAAGTTTGAATGCGCTTGAATCACAACTAAACTCAACCGCTAAGCAAGACCCAGTGAAAGAAACTAATGGAAATCTACAAACGATGTTAAACCGATCCCTAATTTCACTGCTGGTGATAAATGAATCGAGAGCGGTGGCAAAAGGAATATATAACACTGATCAGTTACTATGGATACCGTTGTACCGGCTTTCGATCAACGGCTGATGCATAGAAGGAATGAAACGGTTTCTTAGGTGATTTGACTTTGGAAGCAATTACTCGTAATTATTCTGAGCCATTCTATACAGGACACACTCAAGAAAGGAGCTCAAGTTCATACACACGTCTGTTTTTATCTGGTAATCTAGCGAATGTAATGTTGGAAGTGGGTTACGTAGTAGGTCGCTAATTGACGGTGTCCAACAAAACTCAATGGATTCGAAGTTGCTGATTCATCAATCAGCTCTTACTGACAACTAAGCAAATCAGCTAGCTGACGAGAATCCGCGTCTGTACTTGCGCCCAAGAGTAAACCCGTTATTTACTCCGTCACATGTCCACTATGCACTGTAATCCGGGTAACTTAAGGCGTCAGGCTTACACTGATATGTTTATCGCAGAGGCGATCGCTTATTTAACTAATTCAACATTAACTGTTTAATTTCTGTAATTCAATAAATGTAGTATTCTCTTCTATCGCCTATAAAGTCGAAACTTCCAATAAAGGTTTTTAGCCTGCGACGCTAATCGCTATCGTCCATGAAACTAAAAAAAGGTTTATCCTACGTTGTTCTTAAGTAACTTAAAAATGAAAAGTTGTTCGTTGTAGAGTAAGTAGAATAACCATTCTGATCCTTCCTATTAAATGTTCCATTTCTGGAGGACGCGTTAGTTGCCGACAAAACAGTAGCATTAGTGAATTTCCTATCAAATGCTTGTGCGACTTCACGAAATCGTTCCTGCGGATCGCATTCAGAATTTCTTCCTAACTTCGCATTATCTTAAGCTTTTATAGCATTCCATACGCCAGCTTGATATATGTTAGAATAGTCATGTGTCTTTCTGTCATATATTATTGATATTTGGCAAATAGACGCGAATGTTTATATATTGTAACCTTAGCAACTGCTATCTCGCACATCAGAGAATCAAGGGATTGCAAATAGCATATTTTGCATGGGCTAATTTAATTGCACCAATCGCAAAAGTGATCTCTCATAAAAACATTTTACGTTAGTGCAAATAATATATTAAGCAATACTGCGTCAATATCAGAAATTTGTTAGGCTTGTAATTGCTGACAGCAAAGCATCGAATGAAAGAATGGTCATCGGATCTAGTTACAATAAGAAGGTAACAGGCTATTCCATACAGTGGCCTAAGAAAAAACATGCAATTTCCTCATCAAAAATACACAGTCGAAATAGTTGGGATATCAAATCCGAAGTAGAACATGTTCAACTATGAGTATTATTGATTTAGATTGAAGTTCCATTAAAATATCTCATATATTACATATTACTTTGAATCATAATTAATGTGATATATTTAAATAAGCTGTGTTATTAGCCAGGTTCAAATTGGTCTCATGAGCCGCGGTTGTCCGATAGCTTAACCCATGTTAACTACAGTGTTCACTACATAGTATCCTCTGTTATATTTATGTATAATAGGTATGATCTTAATCCATTAAATTTATGAATATTTTAAGAGATGTTTACTTAACCCGCTAAACTTTCCTTATTCATAGCACTGCGTCAATAAGTATATAGACGTTTATTTTCATTCTTATTCCATAGCCTATGCACTGTTTAAAAATCAGTTACAAATGCAAACGCATTCTTGTTTATGTCTACTGGGAAGGACAATTCGTTTTTGTAAATTTTGCCTTCGGAGAGTGATATTTAATTACATCATGGAAATGAATGTTCAGTGGCCGGAATAAATATTAAACTTACGAATACTTTGTTTGGCTTTGGCGCACATAATTTGCACCATTTATTAGAGCCGCACACGTGCAACTCTATTACCTATCAGGTTGCACATTGTTCCCTTTGGCGCTGCTGCAGCGTACATGCTTTTGAGCTCCAATCAAGATACGCCAGTAGATATTTTGTCGCAAAGTATCCAGAAGGAAGATGTTCGTATTTCATAATGAACATTATCGTTTGAGCATTAATACCAGATATGTGCTCTTAAATGCAAAGAATTATATTGAAGATTGTTAAATTCGATCTAAACATCAAGACCATTTCGTTACCACGGTTGTCACAATGCTTGAGTACACATGTATGCCCCACACAGCGGTTAAGTAACGGTTTTGCATAATCGTGTGAATTCCACTTATATTTATTAACAGAGGCATAGGTGCAAATCACGTTGTGCGAAAAGAAGAAGTGACACAAGCGATCGTAATTACTACCATCTGGCCAGCTCTTTAAATTAAAAGCAAATTCAGTTAAATGAGGCATGCTATAACTGTTACAAATACAGTTCTTAGATGAAAGTATGATGCTCTCGGCTGTTACATATTATATAGCGATTGCTAAATGGTAATAAACCAAAACGTTACAATTCTGGCTGTGAACCAAAATATGTGATCCAAATAATTGATATAGAATATTAGAAGACATTCCATAGACAATACAGGTTAACTGCACTTTGATGATATTAAATCTCCCAGCTTTAAGATGTCATTCACTTTATACTATATTGAAATCTGTGGAAATCTAGCTCTCATATTTCAAGACGCTCCAGCTGAATGTACGATCTGTTATATCGCAAATGGTCGTTTCTGCATTTCACTGACTTCCATCTTCCGGCATGGAATAAATATAACACTGATGGTTTTCGAACAGAAGCCTCAAATTTAGTTCACTTGTTGCAATCATCTGAGTTAGACTTTACAATCATACTTTTGTTAGCATTATGGATATATGAAGGAAGCTCCTTCAGTTGTTTGCATTACACATACTTCGTTTCGCTGCACTTAGTAGGTTGCGGATCCCAAAATCTCAAGAGGTTCTACGAAGAGTTACCAATGAAATGCATCAGAAGAAATGTATGCACTAAGTTAACCACAAATTGCTGCAGGCACAAATAATTTTACAATACGCTATGGCAGCACAATCTATTTGACGCGATAGATAATGTTTGAAGATCACAAGTTAGAGCAATATTTTGCAGTTCATTAGTTCACAAGAGGAAACAAGTATTAATTCTCCTGGAGCGGATTGCAGATTGGCGACATAATTTAGCAAACATTGTTGACCCATTAAACTTGGATGCTTCACTGCATGAGGATGCAATCGTCTACTGATGAGGTGCGAATAATAAAGTTCTGATTTATATAATAAATACCGCCTAGATAGTTGTAGGCAGATTCAAGTGGGATGGTATAGCACATACGTTTGTATGTACTAAGCTATACCGCAATGCATCATTAACGTTACCATCAAAGTTGGATTTGTCCATTAATGCTTAACATATAAGCAGGTACAATGAATGCCTTTCTAAAAACATTGCCGTCTAGACAATTGCCGTCAATGTTATAGTTAAATCGACGAAAACTGACAATTTTGCAAAGTGTTTCCTAGTACGTATATGTTGATGAATAGCAGACACAATATGTTGCAGTTTAGACGCCAGTGCCAACGGTGACAATGTCTTATTTAGAATATTGTTGTGGAAGAAACAGCCAGAAAGGTTAAACCACACACATTATATGTAAACGTGCCATTATCTCTCACTTATGACAACATGAAACAACACAACAATTTGCAGTTGCAAAAACAAGCACATGCATCCCAGCCGAAAATCCTAACAGAATTGTGTAATTTACCTGCTATAATTTGTGAATACTTTGACAAATATCCTGTACACCAGATTGAACACCAGTGTGTAAATGTATGGATATGGCCGTCAAGCTATTCATATTAATCAATACAATTGAGGCAAAAGGCGAGCTATAATACATAAGCGTCCAATCGGTTCACAGAGGAGAGGTATTCTGATGGAAATTTTGACTGTATTAAAATAGTAGCAATCAGAATACCAAAAGTTGCTATCGGTAAATAATGAGGCACACGTCAAAACTGTCTTTCCCCGGTCAGTTTCAACTCCATATACAATGCTATAGAGAGGCAAATATTGTTAGGCAAGTTTTTAATCTGTAAAATGGACGTTTGATGAGCTGAGCAGTTTGGCTGTAAATGTTTTGGCAAGACTCATTTGGACATCATCAATACTCCAGATTTAAGCGATGCCAATTGTCACTGAGTGTGAAATATCTCCTACGCAGAACAGCTGTCATTTTGAGATGGAATGATTTTATGGACAAATAACCCTTAACATTTAACCCTGATTATTTATTCTGCGTTTGATGTGTTTGTTTGAGATGTTCGAACGTTTCGCTCCTTCATATTATTTAGTCGAATAATCCGTGCGGTGCAGTATTTATACATTTGTATATTAAAATATGCCTAAGTAGATTAATATGCATTTATGGTAGCATATATCCTTGCATTTTCTAGTTACTCTGAAGGCTCCACCTGCTGGTCTCCTTATCATTTCCAGGTATCAACGTTTACTATTTGGTTTAAGGCATACAAACAAATAGGTCTCGGTCTTCTCGTTTTTTCTTTATGCGCTCATTGAAAAATCCATTCCCGTTCGTCTAGTATAGTATTTGTCATATCTCATTGCGTATTATCCTGTATATGGCAATCGAGTTACAGATTAATTTGACCATTTGTTTAGAACGACCATCACAAGCGTCCATTTAGTTTCGGACTATTATAAGTCCATTTGCCTAAAGCAATACGTCTGTGTGTTCATATAGGTTCTCAAAGTATGTATTCACTACCAAGTTCTATAAAAATGCTCGCCGTAAGGGAGACCTAATATTCTAAATGCTTCTGATGAAATATCTCGGAAACCTGATTTTTAAGTAACCGTACATATGCTTCTTATAATTCCTCCTCAATAATTACATACTGTAGTTTTGCTACCTTCGTAAGAATGTTTCGACTGCAACATGTTTTTAGTTTCGGTGGATAGTTGTAGTTGTAGTTTGGTATGTAATCAGATTTGTCCCTCTTTGGAGATACACATGTATTTTCCACACCCGTGTTTTGTGAACACTTACGTTTAAGAATAGTTTTTTGTTTGTCTGTCTCTTGTTAACTAAGAACACTAACATTTGCCATTTTGTTGTTAATTTGGTCTTGTGAAATGTGTACTCACCTGCGCTTGACTGCTTTGTGTTAGAATAGGTTCCTAGTTGACCGTCAACTAGGAATTACATTTCACGGTAAACATTAATATTAATCACCGCACGTCGTAGCTTAACGTTATTTTGGATAGCATAAAATTTGCTGGGAAAGCTACTTCGATGCTGCTGAATGTAAACAGACATGCCGAACATCTCATGTGAATGTAATCTGTTGGAGGGCGATCTCCTAGAATCCACTAGTAGCTTCATTTGGGTAGCTTCATCGAGTAGATCAAATTATAAACTTGATAATGCAAGTGAGTAGATTCATTAAAGCAACGATATTGATGGCGATTGTGTAACTGTTTTCGAGTTGGAATAGTAAATTGTCTTGGAAACGGTAATGTACAGACAAACACGAATGATGGTATATATATTTATCGAATGTTTAATGATTGAATGCGATTGGACGTTGGCAACTTGGAGTGATTTGAACTAAAACCGTTTTCGAACCTAGCTATCCGCATTATAATGTTGCCCAAACTTTCTATTCGCTAACGTCAGAACTCATAGCACTGCATTGTATTCCTATGCGTATCCATTTGTTAGAACGGCGTGCCACATGGAAGTGTTTATCAAACTCAACGATTAGAGCCAACCGCTGTTATTGCAAAGATGTTCAATTGCGGGGCAATATGTCTGAAAAGCCGGTAAAGAATCGCAATGGACAACGGGCTCCCAAATATACAGCCATATATAAATTCAGTGGGAACACGCAAGAAAGCGTGAATAACATGCAACAAATTAATACCTGTTGAAATATTGTGCACTGTATCTTTGTTATCATAACTGTTCTATACATTATTAGGATAGGCTAAGCATTTGGAAATGCGAAGATATGCGAGCTGGGACTAGACGCCCGATAACATTGCGGAGTTGAAATCACTGCAGTGTAAAGTTAAAATGAGGAACTGGATATACGAGGCCATATCACGGTTCGCCATATAACGGTTCTAGGTACTATAGCATATAAAGGCTGCTAAATGGCAAGCAAGGATTTGGGCTAGCTACCCGTTTATTGCGATTATAATTGGCCTTAATGATGCGAAATGAATGTGAACAACAGTAGGTAGGAAGCAAATGCACTGCGTAGCGCAGATTGAATCAGTCGCTATATCTTTCTAACCTATATAGGCTAATGCACATTTTGTAATGTTATCAAGCTCAATGATGTGTGGGCACAAAACCGAAGCCCCGACAATGTGTATGGTACGTATGTGTAATCATAACGGACTGTTATATAACATCTATCTGACAGGTTGGTGTTTCGACAGGCATGGGAACGTAGACTAGTGTGTATTGCCTTCTCTCTCACTCCGATAGACAGTTTGCGACCAAGCAGTGCATGAATCCATCCGTCTGAATAGGTGCGCAGCCGACCAGTCAAAATTTACGCAAAGTAAATTGATTAGTGTGTAAGACAGCACAATTAGGCCGATAAACAGAATGCATGTAGATGAGAATCCATCTTGCTACACCTAATGGTAAATAGTAGTCCGCATAAAGTTACGGATTACTCTATTTGGGTTTACCCGGTTCACACTGTTCAAATGTAGCAACCCGTTTGCGCAACTCATTTAAAATAAAACTTAAGAAAACGAAACAGAGATAACGATCGCTGGATTTTAACGCGTGTTCTTACCATCCTAATAGCCAAATGCACAAAAATCCTGGTCCAAAACTTAGGCCAGATATCAGCAAAATGTGAACAACAAACGTATGCTAAGATTACATCATAGGAAGCAAATATGCATCAACGCAACAAAGAGGCTTCGAAGAGCAGCGTTGTAAAAACTTTGCTTTGCTTAAACCGCGATTGTTGAGGTCTTTTCTGGAGGTTTTCAACTTCAATTTTGGAAGAACGCAAGGCGGAAGCAGACCTCATCTCTGATAAAAATATCGGTACACAGGGTAACATATTGAGGCGCCAGCTAATAAATGTGCTCCACCAAATTAAGCTGATTTCACATGTTACAGCATTCAAAGGATGGGAAAGCCTATCCCAATTCAACTGCGTTTGAATATCCAAGGATTTTCGGTTCCTGAGCCACAGTTCTTACTGATCGCGTAGTCAAGTTGCTCTACTCTGTCACAAAATTTCATGTTTTCCACTTCACCTAGCGCAGTCAGTATACACTCATTTGAACCGGATTACCACCCCGCGTTCAGTAGGCAAATTCTTACGGAACTATTTTCCACCGAAAATGATTTGTCCGTCTCAAGTTATTTTAGCGCTTTTCTTGCATCTATCCGGAGGTGCCACGTTGTTGCGTTTAACATTTTTCACTGCTGCAATTCAGTGCACTAACAAGAATTCTTCGTGAAATCTGGTGGTTATAGAAATAATTTCATGGACTCATTTATGACGAATCCACGACACAATCTGTGGTCTAAATTGCATTAACCCATCCCCGGCACCCTTTGCTGTCATTCAAACAATGCAAACCTCTTCAAATGGCGCTGTTCTACAGGAACCAGTGGGATCAATAGGCTAGCAAACGCCGTGTAATTGTGCCCTATTTGATCACAATATCATTTGGTAACTGACGTTATAATTGTGACTGGAACACAAAAACGTGCGTTATTTTCGCTCTACCTCACGTGACCGGAAAAGGGCAGCTTTTGTTTGTAAAATCGGACTTCAATGGAATCGATTCCACTTAACCGTAACTGTGGCAAGCAATATTTTACAGGCCCAGTTAAACGGGGCATGCTTTGTGAATTTTGCGGTCTTCCACTACATCCCCTTGTGCTGGTTTAAACCAACAAGCATACAAGAGACAAATCAATCTGACCCATTCGCTCTAGTTTTGCCAAACATGCAGGCAATCCCAAATTTCAAATGCATAATCTCGCTGATGAAAATCATTAAAAACTAATTGAAACAATCTAGCAGAATGCAAGCTTCAAGGATTTGCCACTGGAATCTACAACAACGATATTGCTCTACATCTACTTTCTCGGAGCTCTGCCCTAATGTCGAAGACTAAGGTCACATTTGCAAAACACCCTGCGGCATCTGCACTAGATACACAGACTTTTACTAAACCCTTTAATTAGGCAAGCCACATCCAGCGTGACTGCTCTTAACACATCCATAGATGCTATTCCCAACGATTTTTTCACAACACTGACACCGATAATCTAGAGCCGGGCAACATACACTTCAATCGCCCCGATAAATGTACCTAAATGGACACCGCCTCGCCCATCAACTAGACCAAGCACAAGCAATTCGACGAAGTTTTCACAACGTATTTTATTTCTCGTCAAACATTCTAACTTAATAGCCACATCACCTAAAACAAAATTCCACCAAGCAAACAATATTGCGTTAACCGACGTGTGCTCTAACGATTTTGAGTCCAGATCTATCAAGATAAAAAGCAATTTGGTAGCATATACTAACAAGTTGCATTCGGTCTGCGATGCGATTTGTATTCCGATAGAGCCAACTGGGCTACGACGCATAGCACGTCAGCCAAATTCATGGCATTATGGTAAACCTCGTTTGCTTGGGTAACTTTGAATTCAACGGAGGAGACAGACAAATTCCTACTCTCAGCAGTTCTTCGCAACTCATCGAGCGAGGCACAACTTCTACCTGATCATTTTTAGAATGGATGGTCAAAGAAAAAGACATGGCGGCCCTTCTAAGAAGGGAAGCATAAACGTTGTATTATAACATGAGTTTCCTGAACTAACTGGCACTTCTGAAAACGAAGAGCGATAACTTTCCCGATATCCGTGGTGCCGCATTTGCGATGCCTTTTCTCTGGATCAGGCTGTCGCAAAATCGTTTGCCAAAAGGCCTTCCTGTCAAAACTACAAGGACTATGGTTCAAAAATATTGAACGTCTCGCTACACTCCGATGGAATGAATAAGTCGTATTTTATAGCTTGTTAAAACAACACTCCAGATTGCCTACGGTTAATAGGCTATGGATAGTAGTGGCACGGCTAATATTTGTCCAAAATGTAATGGAACATGCAAGCTCAGTAAAATAATTGCCCCCACAATTAATCCGATTTGTAGAAAATATGGCATTAGCGACGCCTGACAGGATAGGAAGACACACTTGAAGACATATCGATCTAGAATGCTCCATGCTAAAATTAGCATGCAGGAATATCAATAACTAATGACCAAAGCAAAATATTAATAGCGGCCGACCGACGAATGGTTGCTTAATAACTAGAAACGCATTCGTTGTCCACCCACAAATTTCTAACATAAAAAAAGCAATTTTGTTTGTGGAAATTATGTGTTCCCTACTCGAAAACACTGCACAACCACGACGCGTTTCGATGTAATTTCATCTCAACATGTGGAGACAGCAGGCCTCGATCCCGAGACCATTGGAATATTAGCAGAAACCTCTACCGCTTTGGCTACCGCGTCACGGTGGGCAAATCTTGGCACAACGGTAATGACTAATTGCAGGGTCAAGTTTGGACTACACGTTGTGTGATTGGATTGCGACGCGCAATCTAAAGATTTGCTTACCGTGACCCGGTAGCCAAAGGGGTAGAGGTTTCCGCAACTATTCCAATGGTCGCGGGATCGAGACCTGATGACTCCACCTGATGAGATGAAATTACGTCGAAACGCGTCGTGGTTGTGCAGGGTTTATGTTTGGCAACACCCAATTTCCATCTGCTTTGAGTATGGTCCCAATGATCGCCGTGACTAAGGTTCATTTCAATATGAACTACAGTCCATTACTTTGAGATTGCATGTCGCAATCTAATCAAACAAGGTGTAGTCCAAGCTTGACCCTCCAATTCACCAATTTGTTTGTTTGAAACACGGGAAATGCCACTCCACAGCAATCCAAATTTCCCATTTATTTGAACGAATCAAGTGAGCAAAGTCTGAGTAAATATTTCTTTTCGGTAATTCTCATCGGACTCAAATATTACATGATGACGAGAGATTGCTAAATATGCCGGATTGGGCTGCGTATTGAACATGGTGTTTAATTTCAACACGAACAAATCAAAAACTCACGTGGTCAGGGAGGAGCAAGTATGTACAGGGGAAATCATAGCCGAATGTCGAAACCTAGATAGCCAATGTGGTATGGCGTAACGTCGTTCTGAGCTTGACCAGTGAGGACAAGTTGATGCAAAATCAAGATTTAATAAAGAGATTCCGCAGACTCTTTTACAGGCGTTTTAATTTACTTCGAATATTTCACAGCTGATTTACAGGACTGATCAAGTCTGACGGGTGCACGCGAGCAGCAACGTAAGCAGCCGTTCTCTTACGGTTTTATTACTCGCAATTGCTTCAGAGAGCCATGGGGCTAACGGTTATATTTCGATGTCTGATATAGGAGACATTGTGGATAATGTTTATCTTTCGGTCAGAAATAGAAAGAACAGAAACGTCCTACTTAAGCTGCAGGTGCCATGGTATGATTGTCTATTAAACGCGCGGTCACATGTGTTCGTTAAGCATTTCTGGATACTTCTAGTGGTCAAAATGACCGAGGAAATCTGACGTTTACTTACCGGTTCCCAAGGCATTTCAACTCTTAATAACAGCCGAATTCGTCTACGATCCGGTTGCAAAGAAGACGTTCACAAGGTTGTTATATAGTGAAATTAACCGATATACCTGGGCTCGGGTTAGCTTCGTAGAAATGCAAGGCAGCTTCTCTGACTACCACGCATTTTGTGTCATGATACTGTGAATTAACTCAAGTGCACAAAGTATGGTAGGTTGTAGTTGGAAAACTCTTAATTCCAAGAATAAGCGAAATGTTTCAAAGTGTGGATTTCACTCATTTTCAGTTAGTCCCAAATGTTTGTATGGATACGCACCAAAGAATACTAACATTTTATTACAAGAACTACTGGTGCAGGTTCTAGTAAAAAACGCGCCATGTAGCTTAGTGGGAGATATATTATTCATATGTGGCACACTATCCTTTTCTTTGACCCAATGTTTTCTATGATATAGCGCACGCATTTTATATCATTGCTACAATTTGGTTTCCTCGCCATTGCTTCCGAGTTTGGGTGGAGATTCTGATTTAAATAGTAGACTTGTGTTGGCACAAACCACCATCAAATTTTCCCTCGTACTATTTGCCCACTTGTTTCTCCTGTTACAAATAATAAGCATCGGAATAGAGACAACAATAAGTAATCATAACTTAATAACAAGTCAGTACTAACCATCCTCCAACGATACAGTACACTAAATTTGGATAAAAGGTAGCGCTCAGGCTGTTGTGTTCACGAACGCAAGCGAAACAGCAACTATCGCATTACACGGTAAATCGTTTGAGGACCTAAACCAATTACAAAAATGGTTCCTGATGTATGTAAAGGCTAAACTCACAAACGTAGTAAAATGTATTGTCATCCAAAGTATGCACACATCGGCAAGCTTAAACATATTTAATTAACAATTGGATGATCAACTGATGTGGAAAACCATCTGTTCATCGCAGACATGTTGCAAGATGGATCGTGTACGATACTTATATATACTGCTTTTCCATGTAACATGCAACAGCCGAATAAGCACTCCGAGAAAGGACATAACAGTCCCTATGGTCTAAATGTTATATTCATCCATGGTGTGCCAGAGTATCCGTCACATTATAGTCAAGAAGCCAGAACTAACAATGGCGATTCATCCGCGAGATATTTTCCTTGGATATTGTTGTGGCGCGGTATCTCAAAAGTTAACTCCCTCGCCAAATTAACGAGGATGCAGCGGGAGAATCCTAAAACGTGTGGTTCAATCCGATCAAGCAGCGCCGGATGGGTTACACAGCTATCGCAATAATCGAAAAGGTTTTCCATGCAATAATTGGATAACGACTGCAGACCCTTCGCCAATTCAAATCAGATATCCGCTGATAAGTTAAAAGTACTGGATATGATTTCTGCTTTCTCCCTTAGTGACGTAGATATGGCTGACTGTTTGAAACTGCGTTGTTCAGAACAAGGTAGGGAAGTTGATTCAGCATATCATCCAAAAAACAAATAACGGCCGAGCTCAAATCAGTCGGCACTCCAACACACCTAATTTTCTTGACTCAATGTAGGTTAATAGTGACGGATAAAGTAACCTGATTTCACACGAATGCTCAAGGTATCTTCATTACGCTGGCCGAAATGATAGGTCGCACAACTTTTTAGTAATACGGCGTCATTGAAACCACGGAACTTTGGTTACATACTGAAATGACGCACGCTGAAAATACGTTATTTGCCATGTCTCTTGTTTCGAACGACAGACAGAAAAATGGTGGGGTAATATTTCTAAATTAACTAAGCAGCTTGCAGTGTTGCGTTTATAAAAGATATTGGTTCGCTGATTAAAATTCGCTATCATGCTCCTGAAGTTAATTGACGAATACACTTGCCTTGGTGCACTGTCAGCCCACATCTACTTCTGGAACTCACGACAAAATTGAACTTCCATCGGGAAACGCTAAAATTAAGATAATATAACATTTTGACCACGTGGATTATAAGGTGCCTCATTTAGAAACAACTGCAGCGAGCAGAGAACAGTTTAAAGCCGATCTGCGGAAGCTTGTAACCACTGTTCTGTTTATAATATTCTCAGTTAGTTTATTTGATTCAGAACAGGTACTAGATCACATGTGATTGATGCTGCGATTATCATAAAAATCTGATTTATGCGTTAATTGTAGACTGCCTGTGTTATGCAGCATAAAGCGATGTGGACCATGAGACTACGCCAGCCATCTCACGCTACGACCGATTGACTTATTTCATCTATTCCAGCGCATGCTTATTCCTCGCGGAAAACAACCAGGATGTCAACTGGTTCGACCTCATAAAAACATTCAATTGGCTGGATACGGATGCTTTAGTGAAATATTTTTCACAGTCTGAAAACGTTTCTAATCTAAGGAGCGAAGGTCGACAATTGCTGTTGGGAAGCAATGCAGCTCAGCAATATCATCAAAAACACCAGAGTGCTTTAATTATTATGTAGTCCAACGGAACAACATCACTCCACCACTCAGAGAGGAAAATACGCGTAATAGGAGAACATGCCAAAAGCCATCAGAGACAATCACAAACCGCTGTATATGCACTTTATTGGCATATGGAACTTAAGTCAATGTGTTTCACCACAAACAACCGTCTACGACCGAGCTAGAACAGCTACGCATTAGGAAATGCGCTGCTATATAATATGCCCCTACCTTCCCAAAGTTAATTGTATCAGAATATTTTCCAAATTTTAAACCCTGCCGCCCGGACCCACACACATTTCTTTCCAACGGAGCTGTCTTTAAGAAGCTGACCAATAAACGCGAGCACAAATCTCCTGGGGACGGTACTTTCGCCCAGAGACACTGGAAGCAGCAGGAGATCATCTGACAGAGCCACGGGCTTAGTTCTTTTAGCGCAGCTTTGACCAGAACTAGGTTTATGCAATCTATGTGCATTGATTACTAGCATCTATCGAAAAAGTTGACCGCATAACCGCGGCTTTAAACTTTTACGCAGTTTCCCTTCTCACTATACTGTATATGGTGATATAATCCATATTGGTCGATGTGCTTGTGAGCTACAAGGAAAACCGCAAAGTTTATATTTTTGAGTCGCACGGTTTCAGTTGACATAGGTCCTGCACATATAATTTGCTACACGCATGGTTTTAGCTAGAACCATTTAGTTGGCGCTGGAGAATATGTTGTTGAGATCTACTTGGGTATCTCTAATGCATCCGACCGTCTGGATCATCGGACACTCCATTCTAATCCACAGCGGTCGGGACCAATACCAATTTTCTGAGCTGTTTCGACAAATATATTATTCAGCAATACCTGGTGGTCAGAGTTCGGAGCTCCTAATTTGACCCCTTACAAATTGCAATTGCTGTGCCTTGTGACTTGTGGCTCGTTGCTAAGTCCCCGGTTGTATTTTGTGGTTAGTAATGACCTACACAACCGAACAAATGTAATTTCCTGCTGTTTGCCAATGACTTCAACATTTAGCGCAAGGTTCAGTGGAATACAAATCATCCAATTCTCAAGTGTGAACTAGCAACGGCAAATAGTTGATTCCTGTATGTTCACTCCAAATGAATGTAAATGGTAGCCGCTATCCATACGACACTAGGGCAACCCTGCTTGTAAGCTCGATATTCATTTGTTGCAGCGAAAGCGATTTAGGCGTAGCGGTTTATGATGATCTGCGTTGCTCAATGAAAACGACATATATGAGCCTGCTACGACTGGCCGACCGAACAGTACATCTGCTTATTTTTCGGCAGATGCTTCGTGCATATATTCGCACTTACATCGAATATGCAAAACAAAACTGCACCTATGGCTAAAACGCGAACATATTGCAGTAGAGCAGACCCAACTTTGAGCAGCAAAGTTCGTTATTAGAATGTGCCATCTGCAATATAAGAAGAGGCTGAGCTTATTGGGTTATTGAGCGAACGTTACTGATGCTTACGAGAAGACTGGATAATGGCGCACATAATTCTGCATAATCCACAGCACGTTTGCCGTTCTTTACTGCAACCGAGCCGAAATACAAATTTGGGACCTCATGCATTAAACGGGCCGAACAGTACAGCCTCCGGGATTGCCGCATGCATTTATATTTGTCCGATTATGTCACCCCTGAAATGATCTTCCAGAATAGGTCATTTCTGCACCATAAATAGCCGTAGCTAAAAGCTGTTTAGATGACTCACTTACTCATGTACTCGTTGGTACCTAATAATCTATATCCATCTGTCTCCGGGAATATATTTGGGATTTATGACTATTATACCTTTGTGCTGTAAAACTAAACGGGTCGCAGGACTATAACGAAACAAACGATAAGTCCATTAAAATTTGATTAACCCAGAGATATGTTATTTTTCGATAAACCTGCAAAATCATTCAAAACTACATGTTGAGCGATGCTTCTTAATTCGTATAATTTCATCGTTCACAGTTCATTACATTGTGATAGTGGATAACGCCATATGCGTACGTACTTCGACTATGCTTTGAACCGACATTGCAATTTGCCGATTAGATAGGCATTGCACTTGTTTTGCTGACAGTCATATATCTGTCTTCCTCAGAAATATATCATAATTAGTTGTGGTGATCTGAGTTGCAACACACGTTATAGTTAACTCATATAATTACAGCACCCAGTTCAATATTGCCTAGTTGTTGGTCGTAATTATCCTTTTCAATGATATTTACTCATTTTACACTTTGTTTGTTCGAAAAGCAGATAACACGAGAGTTTGATAGACATTCTGTCGTTGCTTGATTCGAGTAACATGCTTTTAATCTGTTTCGATAAAACGCATTTTCGGAATGCAGAGAAGTCATTTTCGGGAGGCGCGTTGTAAATCCAATCAATCAAATAAGGCGACTTATTGGTTGATGGAGGCTTGATCTTAGGTCTGGAACGGCCTGCTCCGAGAAAAATTGTGCTGACTGAGAATCAAGTCGAGTTGGCGGCAATGATTCGGGTAAACTGGTGTAACTTGCATATAAGACAGATTTTCACACAGAGCATAGTCAAATAAACACAGCAACTAACCGAATTGGCTTGTTCGGGAAGGTAAGTGCGCAAGTATCCATTAGTTTATGGAAAGTGGTAATAATAGGCCCATTTGCCAAAAACATGGAAAGCTAATGCATTCCTCTTGATATACTTTCACTAGATACATCCTGCGTGTATTAGTTTAGTGAAACATGCTAATTATTCGTCCACCCGTTCTCCTCGTTTGTATATTTCAAGTGATTTTCTTCTCAGCTTCGATGGGTACTACGTGCACACTATGAATTACGGTATTAGTTTCGCAAACGTACTATTCTTACATAATTTGAAGGACTCCGTTACCTTTGCAGCTACTGATTTTGAGGCCATTTGTGAACAATGGTAGCTTATAATTAACCAGTTTTCCATTTTTCAGCTGTACCGCATCACAGCTGGACTTCATTCATCTATGTACCGCTTCGCTGCTGTTTACGTATCTTCTAGATTTGTCGTCCGTGTGATCGATGCTACGGTTATGAACGGCATAGCAATAGCTTGACGTGCTTTTGACAATTTCCGCCACTTGTAGCAGAGACGCGAGATTACTCTCGCCCATAATTGCAATTTATGACAGCTAGATGGTTGTGAAACCTGGTCCATCAGGTCGTCGGACATAGAGAGGCCGTTCACATTCAATCATCGCTTAGCTCCTCTCTGCTAGGGAGCACTGCGTGTGGAACGAGCTTGTTCAGAGTCGCAATGGTATGCAGGAACAGAGGGTGAACCGCTCAGCAGCATTATACTACTCACTAGGCTACCATGGCTGTGCCACTTGTTGCGCATGAACGTACACCGACTCCTGCGACATGTATTGTTTGATAGCAGGAGGTGCGGTTGTAAGATAAGGAGGGGGTGGCTAAGCCATGAATTAGTCCATAGTAATGGAAACCGCACTTCAAAACTGCTGTCGGTTGGAGCATCCAAACTGCCTTGCTGGGGTTTCGAAGTACGAAGAACACTTCGTTGAATACACTTGCTGATGTGGAGAACAGCCGGTCACAACTACGTTCGGGTCATGAGTTTCTTTGTGCAAACCCTTCCCTTTAGGTGCATCCCCGTTCCTGATCTCAAGCACATATTGTGCTAACCAATATTTAACAACCCAACTGTTATCGTATTTGGCGTTACAATTTTCCATTTGTTTATTTACAGATTTACCGCAGTCGTGTGCTGATCGTCACATAAATAAGGCATATCCGTCATTACATGTAACTTGGTTGGATAATAATACTCGAGGACATACTTTTGAGCATTTTCATTCTATCGTGTGTGGTGAGCTTGGATTAAGTAAAACCCATGAACCACATAACATATTTTCATCCCACTTTCATGCAGGTCTTTGGCGACGTCAGCATCTTGTAGTTCATGCATATTACATCGAATACGTTTTCTAAAGTACTTTTTTGAGCCGCATAATCATGTGTTTTGCCATTCTACGGGTCGCACCCAACAGCGCACCGATCCCAAATTCTCAAGCGTTACTTGTAGTACATCTGCGTTTCAAACTTACGTCTGAAAGTGCGTGCTATGATGTCACGCCTACCCACCGGTGAGTGCTCATGAACTAAGAGGTGTTGTATATCCTCTCATATTGCATTGCATTTAAATGTAATTAATACGTCGGGACACCGATAAACAAGTACTCATGCAACTGCATTCTAAGAGTACTCATTCAGTTGACGTGGACTGCCTGCAAAATCACATGGTAAAAAGATGTTTTTTCCAAACTTAACCGTACTATCTTCACACACAAATTCATCACATAAATAAAAGTATGTTTTTTGAGCGAAGCTAGGTACGATTCGTTCAGTTTTCTACAACCCATTCCCTCTGGAGTTTCGCAAACATATCTGCGATGTATTAGTGAAAATCTGATGACATTAAATACGTGATTTCCTTCAGTTTCGAATAATAATTCTGTATGATTAAATGTCCATTGAGCAGATTTATCATTTTCTCGACGAACTGTTGTCTAACTGCACTACACAAAAACGATCAAATATCATATGGCGTCGCAGCACCTGGTTATTTCTGCAATGCTTGCGAAATTTTGATTTATCCGATGCAGTATAGTGTCCTCGCATCACCGGCTATAACAATGTTACTTTTTTCTCAGCAAGTACTGCGAATTGTGGTGCGTTCTTTCTTAAATGTCTCATATAATTGCCACCAAGTTGATATGCATAGGAGGAAGATTTCGGTATCTAAGGACACAGATTATTGCAATTAAACTCGAGGTCAACTTGTGGCATCAACCGTGTTATCACCCATCCGGAAGGCTGCAGACAACAATAATGAAGCTACTTTGGACGTCGTGTCAAATCTTACCTTGATGGCACTGAATTTTTGGTTTAATGATCCAATAAAGTAAAAAGAAAGGTGGCGTGCTATACGCGTAATCTCCGCGAAACAATCAACCGTTGTGGTCTCGGCATCAGGACATAAGCCAAGCGGCAATACTTTTCATGTCGCCTGAAGTTTGTTAAAGTAAAACATCCATACCAAATTCTTGTCAGTCGAAAGCGCTGACTATCTCGGCTGTTACAGATAACGCGCGTACTGACCATTTGCTTGAATCCACGCAATGTGAAGAAGCTTCATCGAAATCTACCCTCCCTATCGAGATACAAAATGCAGACCAAATATGCCATAAAATAATTCGGTAGACTGGAGGACCGGACAAATAGACGATAACAAGCAAACAAAAACATATGCTACTGTCGCTACACTATTTGAGGGGATAACGACAGTCTTATCCACAATGGTGAACACACCTGACCTAAGTGTAGAATAAAATAGCTGTGGAATAAAGATACACGTCATTGTAAATATTTCACGGATAATAACGTTATATGCCGTGGCGAAGGTTAATCAATTACTGTCCTTCCTGCTGATTGCATGTTGGACGATCTACATTAGTTTAAAATCTGAGTAAATAAAATTTTTTCACTAGGGATTTTACATATTGCTCTATAAATGCGGATTAAACTAGAGAAGGTCCAAATGCACCAAACACTTGACCTAAGGTATCTCTGGTAGTACTACATATTTCGGAGGAAACATCGTTCTCAAGTTTTTCTCCTATAAAATGAAAGTTATTAATATTATGCTTAGCCGGACTTTTCGCTGGCCGATATGCTAAACTGAAGTTGGCCTCAAAAGCAGTAGCTGAGGAGATGGGGAACATTGTCTCCGGTTAGTGGGTTTTATTTTGGTCTGCCGGCGGTCCTTTTCCGCCTAACCAGTGTCCGCTCTCTTATCGCGCGGCCCAGCTCTGGGCAAAACAAAATACTTCAAATATTGCTGATTCGTTTGCATACCCTAATGTGTCTTTGTACAATTTTGGTCTGCTTTTATAAGGGTCTCATTCTAATGTACTCGCATTCACTGAAAAATTGCCTCCGGACATCAGTTATGATGAGGTATATGAATCTGCCCACGCATTATTTATATGCAGTCGTTCCGTCCGTTGACATGGAGAATACATCGAATGTTGTGTGCTGGGCAGATTTTCTTGCTACCCAGCTTCAGGTACATTTGACGAGGATGTACTTGAGCTTGCGCTCCAAGTACCCTTGGGTCAATTGGTTGACCGAGGAACTACGTACGTAGACGTACTGATAACGTAGGCCTTAAATACATTCTTTATTCTGTTCAATTGTTTGTTACGTTACTTTCAGATCTCTACCGGGTTATAGTCATCATCTTTCACTGTGCTTTGTTTTATTTGTTTTGACGCTACCAAGGTACTATGAAGTCAAACAGGAACATGTGGCAGGCAGATTATCAACAAATGAGAGACAAGGCTTCGCGTTTCCATTGTGTGATTGCAGGCAGTGATCCTGTCCAGGCTGACTGGAATATATTCATGTCCTACCTGACAGATTTCTTCGCTTCATTCATTCCAGTCACAAAGAGAAAGTAAAAGTCATGGAAAGATTTACTGGCAGTCATTTGCTCAAATGCTATCTAAACTTTGACGTACATACCGACGTACATGCACGGGCACAATAATCATTTAACGTAAATATAGTGACTGTTTACTAAAGACCAAAGGGATGCTGTAAATAAATTCGTGAAATGTTTAGCAGACGAAGTTTCAGTAATCCTAAAATGATTCTTCGCATTTGTCAAATGACGCTGCGGTTCATACACTTCAATTCCAGATTTTATAAATGATAACCGTACTCATGATCATAAGGACTATAACAATGCCTGCATATATACAAGACAATGTGCTGCAGCGTTTTTAATGGAACCTGTTTGAAGTGCGTTGAACCTGTTCGCGTTATTCCAGATTTGACTGGTGTATCTAAATTTATTAAGGTGGAGACGGGAATTCATAGGTTTTTACAATGGCTGAACCATTCTATTGCCTCAGGACCTGATTTAATACACACGAAACTATTGCGTGTTTAGACTGCGGAATTAGGTAGATCGCTTGACTTCGTTTAGCAGGTATTGCCTGACAGCTAGTAATTACCTTCCGAATGAGAGTAAGCTGTATATACTCCACCTTCAAAATGGGGATAGGAACTGCTCACAAATTACAGGCCAGTTATTTTGACTAGTGTGGTACCCAAACTCCTCGAGAAACTGCTGTGCGATTCATTGATGTCTCATCTGGGTAAATTTAATCTATTTACATTATGCAACACAGATTATAGAAGGGATTTCCATCTCTTACTAATCCAATAATAGCCCGCGAAATTTGGTCGGATGCAATGTATAACGACCACGCACTGTACTGCCTTTCCTAGAGTTATAGAAGGTATTTGACAAGTTATCTGTACTAGGCTTTGCGCAAAATCTGACCTAAGTGTTACCTGGCCGCGCCCTTTATTGATTTATTTCCTTTTCGGATGGCATATAACTGCGTGTACAGATAGACCGTGGCATATCATTTTAGCAGTCTATCCTCAGTGGCGTGTAGCAGGGATAGGTCTGCTTGGATAGCTGCTATTCTTTGTATATTTGATAGACATCGCGCGGAACTTTTAGTGCCATGGCTGATATTCTCTAATGAACTGAAGCTGTGGATGATTAGCGAAGTTGCGGGGCGGTTCTTAAGCTCTAAAGCGAGCCTTGAATAGGCTTGTTTCTGCTTATGACGCATAAACCAGATTATTCTCCTTTATTCGATAATTAGAGGATGTCCTCCTAAGAATTACGTAGACAGTAACGTCGAGCTACTTTGTATGCGGTTAAGATGCTCTAGAATTAGTAAATATTTCGAATTTACACCCCGGCAAAGCGGGGTGAATGCTACAATTCAAAGTTTTACATGTTTTGGTTAATGTGACATTCTTCTGCAAATATACAGAAGGCAATTTTGCGAAATTGTTCTGGGCTATTTTGAAGTGTTCTGGAATCCCACGTCCACTATTCCGCCCTGCTTGTTTTGAGACAAAATGTAGCCAGTGTTGAGGGAATACGAGAGCGAACGTACCCTGAGCCTCAGATTAATTTGGAAATATATTTAACGCACTACCGAATGCGTATAATGGAATTAATGCTAACATACCTTAGCTTAACTAGAAAGTTGTTCCAGATTTATCTTAGTTTTTTGAGCGCTAGGATTTCTGTTCTCCGCGTTCATTTCTTGAAACTGGATATTCCGCGGCCTGATGGGATTAAGGCTGAAAACAAGCTGTCATGCATAGAAATCGAAATCTGAAACATGTTTACGAAACTTTTTCAAGAAATCTACGGTTAATTGGTTTGAGCGTCAACTTGACGCTCTTGTATGGCAACACGACTCGTTTCCTTTTCCCTGACTATCTCACGGCTTCAAATTTTGCCTGTCTTTTCTTTACTGAGCTTTATGCATTGACATCATTTTTTAATTCAGTTGAATTTTCTTCTTCTATAGCTTCGATTTCTCTTCCGACTATTTTCTTAGTTCCACTTGGTTGCCACGGTGGGTACTGCTAGGGCAGAAAAGTTGTTCATTATGTGGTTGGTTTATCATGAGTGAAGGGTGTTCAACACCTCATACAACATGAACTCAGAGCAATTCATCAATTACTGTCTCAAGGATCTACTCAAGTAGGAACAGTCACCGGATTGGCTTATCGTTCCAGTACCCTTCAGATACAAACGTATTCTTGTCGCAGCTTGTATTTTCGTGCTACGAATATTTGCAGTCAAGGGATGCTATAGGCCGAAAAGATCCTATTCTCAAAACCTTGAAAGAAAACGGTTATTCGACCTCATTCATTAAAACGTAAGCAGTGATTCGCGATAGCACTGAATTGATTACTACTGTCCCTAAGAAGGACGTGTTTCTCTAAGTTCCCTTTAAAGTCGATGTTGCAGTGGCTAGAATCTTCTCAGTCGCAAGCCCACACGTCCTTGCGAAAACAGCTTCATTTATAGCCCAACGCAATAAAGATAGACTTCTGGTTCAGTCCCAATCTTACGTCTTATATCAGTTTACCTGCGCCCGTGGTGCGCGTTACATGTGGCACATAACCAGGCGTCTGTCCAAACGCATTGCGGATCAATGCCCAGCGGCTTTAAGGAAAGGTATCGTCAGTCGCCCCAACAGTTCCATCCTGGAACATTTGGTGGATAGCGGACACAGAATTAGGACCGCTGATGCCTTCCAAGTACTTTGTGTAGTACAACCACGTTACACTAAAGGTCTTAGGAAGCAAATTTTACGGACGGCCGAAGCGATTGCAATTAGGATATTTCAAACGGAATTATGCAAACAGAAGGCTTTGCTGCAAGGACTTCTTCTACCCTGGCCCTAGTTAGCTCACTAAGTTTTAACAATCCGGGCGCCTACATTGGTCGGATGATGCACTTGGCATGTCACATGTATTGTTACTGGATTTTATTGATCATTACTTTTGAGTTTCTGTTTGTTGTGATTCCACTATTCCCACCACTTTGGCTTCCTCAGCCATTTGCTTTGTGCCTTTCCAATTTATAATTGTAAATGCCTGAGGAGAATTATCGAAAAGCTTACCTTTAGCAACGTTGTGTTCTTGCATTCCCATGGGTATAATCTACGGACTGTTTTCTACTTTCTTCACTCATGCTAACAGGGTGCATCACTTTCCTTACGTCGACAAGTGCATATATAATATTGCATATTTAATATTGCATATTGCATATTTAATATTTAATATTAAAACCTGGGAGAAGCACGATGTCTCACCCGACAGGAGTCGCTTTGTAATTTTTCCCATATTTAAGGAGGCTGGTGTTCTGAATGCGGCAACCATAGAATAACCTGACTGATCTTCATCACCTCTACATTTCTTGATTCCTTAATACTTCTTTGACTGACTTACAATCATCAACAACAGAATCGCGAGGAGCAAGCCGGGATTTGTCAGGTTCGTAGCTGCGTCGACCACATCCTAAAAGTGCGTCAGATTTTTAGCACCATCGGACATATTGGCAACCCACCGTTGTGGTGTTCCTTAATATAAATATGCCTACGATCCAGTTGATCGGTGTGCCCGTTGGAATTGTTTACTCAGGAACGGTGTGCCCGAAAAATAGCTAAATATGAAAAGCACGAAATAAGACGAAGGCTGGTAGATGCATGCATTTCGTATTGTCTCCTCAGTACCATTAACAATAACCGATATGCATAGATATAGTTAACAGTGGGTGCAACCAGACAAGCTTAAGGCACAAAAAGAATGCGGAAGTTCTCACCAAAGTCCAATGTAGCTTTAGGCTGACAAATAATTGTTTCTGAACACACAACGCTGGCTTAATCCGGCTAATTGCGACAGCCTCAGCAAAACGAAGGAAGCGGGGATTAGTGTGACGTAACAACTTTAAACGCTGAGCCCAGCCCTAATTGGTGACCCGCGTCTAATAGGTGTTTGCCTATCGAGGAAGCCGACAGTCTGCGCGAACATGGAATCTGACGAGGGTAGGCAATCTGAGCAACATCACGTTGAACCCATCTTGGTACATGTTCCTTTATTCGGGTATTCAGAGTTCTATTGGTTCTGCCTATGTAACGTTTTCCGCAGTCACATACCAATTGGTATACACAGTGTGATTTGGCCCCAATAGGCTGAGCTTCCTTCGTTGGAGGTATGGGCAAATTTCGGGTTCGGTTGATGACGGTAACTTGTGCAGCATAGCAACTTCCTTGTGTAGCTGAAATTATGCGCTTATTTGCCTTCACCATGGCTAAGTCACCTTTGAAAGGTAACTCGATATACATTTTCTTCTTGGCTGCCGTGTACACCAATTCCTTTGGTCCTCGCAGTTGGCTGTGTTTCTCGATAAATCTTCGAGGGTAGCCATTCGCCATTAGTGTTGCTGTAATTAACACTAGCTCATCGTCCAGACAGTCGGCCGAACAAATTCGTCTGGCACGACTAACTAGAGTCTTCACAAGTGTCCGTTGGTACCGCACTGGTGTGAAGCTGGTGAAGTGCAGGTACTTACCGGACCAAGTTGATTTTCGCTAAATTGACCTCTTAATCAATCCATCCTCCCTGCGAGTTATGAGTATGTCCAGGTATGGTAGACAATTGTTTTGTTCTATTTCACGTGTAACCCGTAAGTTAGCATGAGCACCATTGAGCCGTTCTACCAAATGTGTGATCTGCTGCTCCGACGAAAAGAAAGATAAGATATCCTCGACGTATTTTTGTAGGATGACACCTGGGCTATTTCTGTAGAAATGCTTCTTTCTACCATCAAAATAAAGAAATCGGCGAGCACATTACCTAATGGGCTACTCATTGCTACGCCGTCAATCTGACGGTATGGTGTATTCCGGAAGTAAAAATCCACATTATCCGTGCACAATAGTACAGATTCTCTTAGCAATTCAGTCGGAATTGGTAGCGAAAAGCCAACGTTTTCAGCCAATTCGCACACGTAATCAACCGTCTGATGTAGCGGCACGTTGGTAAATAAGGATTCCACATCCAAGGAACAAATAACTTTTTCTGACAAGTTAAGTTCATCCAGATTATCAATGAGTTGAAACGAGTCTTTAAGACTGAACGGATTGCACTGTTGTTTCAGCGGAGCTAGCAACTTCACTAACCAACGAGCGAGTTTGTTCTGAGGCGCGTTCATCATTGAAAGGATTAGCCTGAGTGGCAATTCACTCTTTTGTGTCTTTGGGGACCCATAAAACTGTGGAATAGGGCTACCACTCGGCTTCAAACTATTAAGTGTATCAAAGTCTATCACGCGGTGGAGGAGAAGTGATTCCAGGTGACGAATTATGCGCATTTCGACATTGGTTATGTCTCCCACTTTCGTGGGCCGTTCGAATTTACTCGCATCGTTGAATATGGTGCACATCCTCTCATTGTATTCGGTTTTATTCATGGTTACCACTCCTGAACCTTTATCTGGTTTTATTACGACTAGGTCCTTAGCTCGTAGTTCACGTAAAGCCTGAAAATGTCGAGCTGTGATGGCACATTTTTCATTAATTGACATGGATTTCACCTCATGGGCGAAATCAGCTAAATTGTTTCTGAACCAAATATGCTTATCATGGCTGGTTGGTTGGAGCTCCTTAAACTGGTCAAACAAGTTCTCGAATTAAGCTTCTATAAACAAGCAGTTCAACGTCCTAGGGGGGGACTTTGTAATCAAGCCCAAGTGATAATGCTTCTAATTGCAACGCATCAAGTTGTATGTTCGATAAATTCATCACGTACCTACTGGGATTACGAGCAATTGGTTCCTCCTCCTGGTTGTTCGTCAACGAATTTTCTAAACGAGCGGAGCGATTTCGTCTCGTACGATAAAGAGTTGATTTACAAAAGTTAGCGAAAACAATCCGGCAACACAGAGACAGATCCTCGACTATGGGTAGTAAGCGTGCATGAGTTTCTAGTAGTTCCGCAAGTTTGGTTTGAGCCGTCCCTAGGTGAGCTGACGCTACACGTCTGAGGTTAGCCGCAGAGGGCTCGAGTTTGTTTCTACGCAACAGTAACAGCACTGGTCGAGGATAGCGACGTACGAAAACGCATTTCGATAGAAACGATATCTCCACACGTAAGCACACCATCTTGCACCTAAGGCTGACTATGCGGTGCAGCAACCTGACTGTTTCGGAGGGAATTCGTCGTTTCAGAAATTTAAAGCAGTTAGTTCCCTTCAACAATATGAAAAGCACGGAAAGAAGACGAAGGCTGGTAGATGCATGCATTTCGTATTGTCACCTCAGTACCATTAACAATAACCCATTTGTATAGATATAGATAGATAGATAGATAGATATAAAGCCTGAAAATGTCGAGCTGTGATGGCACATTTTTCATTAATTGGCATGGTTTTTACTTCATGGGCGATATCAGTTAACAATTATTTGTCAGTCTATAGCTAACGTGGACGTAGGTGTGAAATTCCGTCATTCATTTTGCACATTAAGCTTGTCTGGTTGCACCCACTGTTAGCTATATCTATGCTTATCGGTTATTGTTAATGGTACTGAGGAGACCATACGAAATGCATGCATCCACCAGCCTTCTTCTTCTTTCCGTGTTTTTCAAATTGTTGAAGGGAACTAACTGCTTTAAATAGCTAAATATATTCTCAGCATTATACGCGCGTGGCACAGGCAGAGTGAGTGCTTACGGCAATATTTCGCAGCCCTTAAATATCTCTATTGGTGTGAGACAAGGATGTCCGCTGTCAAATTTCCTTTTTAAGTTCGCTATTGACGCAGTCATGTAAATCGCCTTTACAGGACTCCACTTACAATGTGTGGAGCTAATTCCAGGGGAACGATCACTTACTTTCAGTATGTAAACGGCATTGCACTCGTCTGTGATTGCTCCCATACGTGCTAAGCCGCGCTGGACAGATTAGCACAAGCTGTCAGCCGCTTCCGTCTTTGCTTTGAACTATAGAATTGCAAAGCGTTCCACCAAAATTGGCTTTGATCTCCTCCTGCGCGGACCCCTGTTGAGGATCAGCTAGAAGGTTTTTAGAAATTCAACAACCTTGGAAGTTGTACGAGCGCCCCTTGTGGGTGAAGATGAGATCACGAACCGTATATCAAAAGCACGAAGTGTTTTGCTAGTCTTCGCCACCTATGGCAGCGGCGCGACATTACTCATGCCCTGAAGGGTACAGTGTACGATGCAGCGGTAGGTTCGAACATACTGTACGGTTGCATAACTTGGCCCCGTGATCCGCGAATATTAAGATGCTAGTTAGTTCTACCATCGGTGCCTTCGCAGTGTGACTCCCATCTGGTGGGAACACCGCGTGAGCAATTGGCGTGTTCAACACTTTTTGTATCACACAGGAAATGGATCTGAAACGCTCAGCACTGTCATTTCGCGCGCGAGGATCCGATGGCTCGGCCACTTGATGCGCATGCCAGCCCCCCGACTCATGTTGCGTGCATTGTTTGCGAACAGGTTTTGTGGATAAACGAAAAGGCGGGGTGGCAAAGCAATGAGTTGGTAGAGATAAATGAAGGCCCTCAATTCGGAGCTAGCAATGTTTGGAGCTTCACGGCTTCCTTGTTGGGGTTCATAACACAGTGAACTCGTTTGGCTAGGTACATTTACCACTATCTCACTTGTTAGCATAATATAATTTTACACAATATGTTTTTTATTGTCTAGTAGCCGGCTGGTATCTTTCCGGTAGATATACATCCGTTGCCGATACCTCATCTGACATGTAACAGTTGCAATTATTTTATAATTATTTTATGCATTTTAGCACAGTAGCTGAGGTTTTTACACCTCTAGCTGTCCCGCATTTTGAATGATTGACCACACGCAGAGTAAACCAAGCACAATTGCTTACCTTTGTGCTGACATTATTATACCGAATACTAGATGCTTGTTATAAAATTATTATTGCGAAATGAACAAAAGTTTAGCTTATATTAGCAAAGTCACCCTCCGTAATTTGAAGTGCAAGATATCTGTACCGAAGGGCGTGTCAATGATAGTTCAACTGCGTTTGTATTTCTAGATGCATCAGGTTAAATTAGAATACGTTGAATCATTGGATTATGGAAACGTCAAATTGTTATTGTGGTCAGAGTTGACGCATCAATGTTGTCTTCGCTCTTTTAATACGCCAACCTTTACAGTAGTATGCTTGAAATGTTGCATACATATTTCTGCCGAAGCGAGCAACGGTTACTAATTCCTCTAACAAACTTTTTTACATCTGTGGTCCAGATTATTTGTTGCAACAATTATGAAACATGAGATCAATATGGATTTGTTGCTGATGCTTGCTTTATCGGTAACACTGGTGGGTGAAATTAACTTGCTCCTACGCATACAAGATACCTAGTGATCAATGCACAAGCACACTGTAACAAAAGTGTACTATAGTAATACATTTCCTCCGGATATCCTGCCATTGCTCAATATATGTCGCGGATATTCCCCTTAGTTATTTTAACTCAAGTGGTATGTTGTTTTACATTTATCGTTTTTTCCGAATGCTGATTGATTGTTGTTCCACCTGGGTTGGAGTGAAACATATGGTCGCAGTATTAAAAGTTTGCTGAATAATTGACGTGGCCTTTGGTTTTTGCCTTTGTGTTATCAAAACCATTATTATATACCTGATCGACGGAACATATTTGCATGTATTTTTACTCCAGAAACCGGTCACTTTCCTTCATTCGTGTTTACGTATAAACTATTTGCCAAGCAAAAATAGCTGTATTGTTTATGTGCACAAATATGTTAATATATAGGAACCGGTTTTTTGAAAAACTAGTCAGTACTAAGCTGTGGCCCAGTTTCCTTAAAAGTTAGAATCGTTTACCCAGGACAAGGTTCTCAGATTTAGGCAATTAAATTCGATATCTTTCACTGCGTTATCATGACAGTATTTATGTAGATGACGATAATAAATCTTTAAAAAGCTTATACCTCGTGGATTACCAACTATAGCTGAAATATTTCCCTATATTTAACAAACAATATGCACGCAGTATGCTAATTGCGTTCCGTTGGAGGCATTTTCAAAATACAAACATTCGTTGCTATAATTGAGTTTATGTTAAGGTATCCTAGTATATATATGTAAATCGTTCAAATTAAATACAATAATTGATGTATGCCTTTTTTGGCTTCACTATGATTATGCTTTTTACTACAGTAGTTTGCAGAGTAATATATTCATATATTACCTCATGAGTCAACGTTGAGTGTGAGCCTTGTATCGTGTATTTCTATTGTCAACAGGAAGATACTGTGTGTATTAACACACTCCGTTTGACGCAATTTAATTTGGCAATAATTAGTGTGATTTGGCGGAAAATACTTGATAATTATTCTACAATTAATTACCGGCAATCGTGATAATGATTATTAATGCTATACTATCCAAATGCTAAACTGAAGTAGTTTATACTTACATGCAGCGGAAATATTTAGGCTCAAACTTAAAGGTCCTTTACATTTATTTGCTGCAGAATGCGGGTGATATTGACTCTTGTCTCGTTTGCATCTATCAATGACCCCATGGTAATAAATTACGGCGGAAATAATCTAGGAAGTCAAAAAAATATTTAAAAGGTCATCACTAGTAGTGTTTCCGGATGAACCTTGTGCTTTGTCAGAGAAAATAGTTCAGCTCTCACTTGAATTCTCGACAATCAGCAGCATTAAATACACACCGTGGATAAACCTACATAATGCTATCCACAAGCAACCAATATGAGTAACACGTTTTTCATCATGATTCGAATTAAATCTTATTTTTCTTGGCAAAAAACAAAGCGTTATTTGTACGCACTATCTGTGTATCCACTGGATCAATGCGTTAAATTGGATGTCACTATAGTTCACTACACCTAATATGCTCGGAGTTTTAATACTGTTATTAATCTTAGCTGCTGTCCTGTTTGACACCTTTTCGGGTAATTTAGCTGCAAGTTAAAAGGTTCCTGCGGATGGATTAAAGTCAGCACTCCAAAACATATAAAACGTGAGTGAGTAGCATACTAATTTTTGGATTTTGATGATGTTTCGACGCATCCGGAATAAAACGGACAGCCATTCAAAACGGTAAAATACTTATGTGATTCAGTTGTATTCTATGGAGTTTCTTCATTAAGTTTCTTATGTCCGTATCGATATGAAATATATGTAGCGTGCAGCCCACAAATCATGCAGTTACATCATTTGCTATCATTGTGTCAATACATATACATGCTGTGTCCTTTGCGATTAAAATGGCCCACGTCGATACCAAGATATTTGCCTGTAGTTGTAGTTGAGCATGGTATATTAAGCTTGTGATATTCGACGAAAAATGCACGATAGCATTATATCGAATGACTGCACTGAAGCTAAATTTTGCCATTGTGTAATACACAGTATTCCTCAAGAACTGCATTTTATGGTATATGGCCAAATCACAGAACCAATATTAATGAAACCTTATTGATCCATCACAGAATATATTCCCTTCTTGCAGCTGGATGTAGATATAAACACCACCAGGTAAATATCCGGAAAATTAGGGTAGCGAGAGACGCAAGTAAGAGGTGGTGGCAATATTTACGATGAAAATACCATCGTGTAAATATCAGGGAAAATAAGAAAGGTAATATGAGAAACTCTACTATCTCTCTTACATTTAATGAGTTACACGAGCCCTAAACGGACCGATCGCAGAGAACATTAATGTTTTGAGCAAGGCTTTGAGGAAGTGTACATTGATATAGGTGATAAAATGTGAAGGCCGGTAGAACAACTGCAAGTCGAACTACGAAGTGCACACTGAGCATTCGGTTGCAAACCGTCAGGCTATTCACGCCAAAGTATTAGTAACATAGCAAACTCAACAACTGTACTGCCTTGTATTGTAATGTATCGTGCGGCAAGTAGAAATGCATTCATTAACACTTCGTTGGAAAATGGTGAAACTTTTTTTAATTGCCCAACCCTTGAACATCATATTCGTTCCTATGAAAAGCTTTAATTATCTGACGTCCAATATTGCGGATATAGCAAATGTGATATGTGATCATAAGTGTGCAATCGTTCTATGAAAAGTATAATTTTAACCCGTAAATCCAAATAAGTGTTTTAGTGCTACATATTTGTAGCATGAGTCAAATATTCAGGCAAACAGTGCCATGAATTTACCAAATTCTCTTGAACCATATTTAAAGGGGAACTTGTTTCATATCAAGCACCAAATGTTTGTTTTTGTGTCCGCGCTTTACAGGGCCTTTCTTAGTGCATAATTGGCTTCAGCAAGGAATACTCACCGATATGTAGAATACGTAAGGTCATGGTGATGTCGTCTCGCACCCGAGGTTAGGACATGATATATATCCTAGTTCCTAACACCCACTTTTTTAACGCAATCCACTTAATCATAATTAATCTTGCAACCATGTGTTGGACAATTGTGTACTTTTGTGCCTTGCAACAGGTACTCGGAAACTAAGCAATCCAAATTTACACTAGCATTTGTCTATTGATGGAATAGAAGAGGCGAGTAGTAACCTTTTCATTGCATGTGCCGAACAGTCGTTTGATCGCTCAAATCATGAACAGTCGGTTACGATATTAATATTGGTGCTGTCCACTAACTTCAAATTTATGAAGAAGGACTTCATGGCTGACCTTGTCGAAAGATTTACTGCATTCAATCTATATTACTTCGACCGACTGCACCCTGCCTATTGCCTACAATCATTATTCCTCATCAGAATCAAGCTAGAATGCATGAGGGGCCTTGCATAAAAACATACCTTAAGTTGTCAGGATATATATAGTGTTTAACAAAAGCAGCAGTCCATTCTACACTAATATCCTAAATACCAACGTCAAAGTAGATGTCAGACGAATTGCTCTGTAGATAAAAGTTTCGCTAGTCGCTGCTTTGAATTATAGGCATCAGTGCCGAACATTTTCAGTCAATCGTTAACGAACCTTCGGACAGTGACTTTTGAAAAGTCAGTGACTAAAATTCCTAGGATGACTGGACAATGGGTTCTCTCACTGCTTCATTCGTTTTAAGCAATACGCAACGAATTCGATTCAGACACTTGTTCAGTTGCAAATACAGCAGCGAAGTGCGCCGTCAAATAGAACGCACGTTTAATACTGGAGCTTTGGGGCTGGCTGTCCGGACATACCACAACGGAGGATTATTTGCTAACTTTAAGCATCCCTTCATGTAAGCAAAGATTCCGTTGGGCAGTTTTCACGGCGATCGCAAGCGGCTGTATGCGAGATTGAATTGTATTTATTTTGCACGGTTGCAGATGTTCACTTCACTTTTAAACGCCACATAGTCATTGGCATAGACTTATTAGAAGACCAGTTCACAATGTCTGTAAAGACACAGAGCCAAAATTCCCTTCTACTTCTCAAGGTGTATCAGTCCTACCTACCGTAAAAAAGGGCACAACCAGATAACATCTACTTTATCACTTTATTAAAAGTATCCAACATATTCCGCAAGTGTAGCCTGTGACGTAGGCCATTACATTTGGCTCGCGGCTAGAGCTATGCTGTATAATTCGTGTTCCAGTAGTTGTAACCTGGCTCTAGCGGACGTGCGTTCAACAAAGGCAATTCATAACAAGTATGAGCACCTTGTATCAACATGTTCCAGGATCCGAACATCACACACTTGTTGTTCGTGGCTCGTAAACACTAGTTAGACAGAGGTTGTGGTTTAGCTTCGTAGTATGCCTGTAGGCTGACATAAGACTTGCTACGCACGAATTACAAGTGATAAAAATACGAAAGTTACATCTTACTCTTTATATCCAGATATCAATTGCGTATCAGGTCTTCGTATCTAAGGATAGCTAAATGTTCCCTTAAGTACAACTGTGATCGGGTTTTCGGGGTACATTCATTTGGCTGCTAATGCAAAAATTCACTCAGGGAGTTGCGATATACTTCTACCAGTACTACTTCTCCGCGCCTAAGGTGGATGGATTAACACGATAGGCAACACAGACAGCACAATATTGGTAGGAGCTCAGCAGTCTCTCACGCAGAGTAGGCCAAATTTAAAGCAAAACGGTACTGCAGTCATCTCTAATTCTGAACGGATGTAGAATTAACCAGAGTATTCAAGTTCCTGGGAATATACCAGCATAGAGCCAAGTCTTCGAGATTCACAATATACCTGGCCGCTCAGAGGCAACGTAACTAAGAAGGTGGCCTTGCTTGATGATGACGCAGAAAATTTTGTCAGCATAATCCAACGAGCATACTAGAAGCGTGAGCAACATGTGTGTCATGATTCGCAGACTTCATGGAATTGCTTGGTCCACAAAATAATTTTTTAGGCCGATTTTGTCGAACATCTTACTTTCCAAGTCAGGCACTTTGGTTCACTTATTACGAGTCCTAATCATCATTGATCATTCTTACAATTAGACTCTGTAAACTTAGATATCATGATCGTCGCGTACTTAGATTGATGGAATACTGGACCTCAGCGCGTGGAAATGCTGAGGTTATAACGCCTTTGTTCGGACAATGTTGGAATTATAGGGCGAGGTATATTACTAGCTCCACGCTCTGTTGCTAACTTATGATGGAAATACGTTAAACGTCTAACCTTTCTACATAAGATCGTTTGTTGTTCGTTGTAATGTTTTTCAGCACTCAGTCAGTTGCCAACTGAAAAGTCAATGTTCGTAAGTACTAAAAATGTTAAAACGTTATGTAACGGAAACTGGATTTCTCCAAACGCGTTTATATTGTGCCGGTGATTTCGCGCAGGTTGAGAAGGAAGGCTGTGTTGAAACCTGACGGATCTTCTCGCAGTATTTTTGAACATAACACAAGAACTTGTTCGTAACGGAATAATGAAGAAAAAACTTCCGCGTTACTTTGAGTTTATATTTTCAGAGATCTTCACAAATCGCGCAGGATTTATCAAAAACGACGGAGCTGCTCAACCGATAGTCCAACTAATGAAATTTTATATTTGACACAAATCTCAGGTGTGGCTATTTGAACAATGCTCGATTATTTAGAGCAATTACCACGTGGCGACCTTTTAGGCATTGTGAATAATCAAAATACAAGATGGCGACCAATTGCTGGGAAAATGCCGATAGCATGATCACGGAAACCAATTAGTGTTACACAATAAGTTATTGTCGAGAAATTCAGTATAATATATGAAACTGTCCGATATCTAAATTTCCAAGAATTTATCCGAATGAACGGAGAAATTCGCCAAAAGTTTATGTTGCCACTAAAGCAAAATCCGACTGGAGGCAGCTATCCGTCGTCAATATGCGTACCAGAACATATACTGCGACAACGCGTGAAAATGATCATATTAAGTGGAAGGAATGTTATTTACTTGAGAGTTTATAATTTGAGTGAGCATTATGTGAACCCGATACTATTAATTGTTCTGTAAAATAACATAGCTAGCTATATTTCTTTTATACAAATAGCACTTTTCTTATTTTTGCTGCTAATTTAATTAAATTGTTGCGTTAGAATCAACCATATGCCAATGATTGGTTTTTATCTTCGCAGCGTTTTCGGGCACTAAATGGATACAAGCATTTGCACCATTACATATAGGAGGGTTTTATATACAATGTGCTTAACACACGATTAAAGCGGTTTAACAAAAGTTCGTTCACCATACGTAAATACACAAATAAATAAATATATACTTGTAGAGCATATTATTTAGTTGGATGTACTTAATGAATTTCTTTGAAAGATTTTTTGGTTTCGTTTGGAAAGTGCTTGTTTGACTATGTGCGCATTTTTCCGTTTTGAAATTAATCTTGAATAATTGGGTATACTTCCACTTCTTTTGATTGTCATTTACATAATTAAGATGGATGCATGATGTATGTGCTAGCTGTTTTGTATATTGCTTTTACGCGATTGATACGATGGATGATTATTGTGAAACATTATTTTTGTGTGGTTATATCTTCTAAACCGTGCCAGAGGTGATCAATTAAAAAGCGTGCAAGACTTATTTTAACAAGTGTCATTTGATGAACGATATAAGGAGAGTGGCAGCCTTATTATTCCAGGTGTACAACATGCGTTTGAGCGCCTGAGCAAGCGCTGTCCGTTACTATTTGTCTGTTCTTGTTTTCTACAATGTTCAAGCAGCAAACCATGTATTGCACTAGGTGAATTACCAGTGGTTTGGTACGTAGCTGCTACCGTCAAGAGCACCGTGTTAACAACACCACACTTTACCGGGTTCATAAAACTGACTAGAATGGATCGCCCGGAAGTTAGACATATGAATACTATATAAAATTTGGTTAGGTGTTTGTTAAAGTAAGCCGCAACCGCCGGATATGTCTAGCTCCCTCCACCTCTTCACGTAGTTCGCCAACAATGCACATGATTAACAAAGGAACGGCGGTAGGTAATTGCTATAAATCAGGAAAAATGCAGCCGCAACAATGTGCCTCCTCTTAGGCCTTTGAACGAACTATCTGTTCGATCATTTATTTATTGCCGTTCCTTCCCAATTTTATCCAACAAACCTTTCCCGGATCTAGAAGATCTTTGGGCCGAAATCTGCTTGATAGTAGACCTAATGTTATATTTTGTCGAAGGTTTTGCCTAAATAGACGTAGCTCAATTCGCCAGGGTTCCTTGTTTTCACTGCCTGCAACCATTCATCCCATGTTTTAAGCAATTGGCGTTGCGTAACAAACATGGCATACTACGTTGCCTTCGGATGAAATGTGTTCTTTCGTTTATAACATTAGTTTCAAACTAATCTTCATAAGCTTAGCAGCAACCAGCAAATGCCTACATTTTTATAACACGGCCTATTGGAAAAGACTTCGCCTACAACTTTGTATAAAACCTTTGGACAGTGATATGTTGACTTAATCTATTGGGGTAGCTCAAAGAGGACCGTAATTCGCTCTTGAATCAGGTGATGGAGTCGGTCATGACCATCGTATTTAGCGGATTTATTGATGGTTACTATTTTCGTAATTCTTCTGTACCATAATCCAGAAGGTTGAGTTCAATCAGAGCGTATCCTGGTTATCTCGATAGCTAGAGTTGTTCCTTTGCATACACGAATGCGAAGAGCGTAGCAAATGTGGAGGCATGCTCTGTGCTGGTGGATGAGATATTTTTGTCAACGCCAATTTTAAGTTGTAGGAATATTTGGCTTTACTTGCCCCCGTATGTTCTCACAAATTTCCCTAAGGCTATCTGTAGCATTTCGAGTTCATTTTTGAAATTTCGGCTTGTTGTTATATCAGTTCTGCAATTAGTTCGCCTAGTTTTATTACTTCATAATCGGTAAATGAAAGGATGTAAGGAATTTGTCCCACAGTCTGCGGAGATGTTCTGCCAGGTAAATACGCTTTTTGTCGTACCAACACGACTTCTTTTATACGGTATTCCGTCAATGTATAGGTACAAAACGTTTGCAGATTGCAGTAGAAAAACCATCCATTGGGCTTGCGGCTGGATCCAGGCTTTTTAAATTGTCCGCTATTAGCTGGATAACGCATGTACGCAGACATCAGCCTTAGGTTTGTGTTTGCTTTAAGAACCATGATATTGTATTTAAACCTATAAACAAGAATGTTTGGTTTTCTTAACTTGTAGGCATAATTATTCAATAGTGTCTAAGTTAGGTAAAATGAGTCAGCTGGTTCCCGACAACCATTCAATTTTTCGCCCTATGTTTTAGCAATGATATATTGTACTACGTTCATGCTCGTCTATCAATGAACTTATTGACATATTGCGATAATTAGCAACGGTGTTTCTGTGGAGGCGGAGACTTGTTTTACGTTCACTTAGTTTAAGCATCCCAACTTTCAAGCTTTATAGATACTTAAGGTCATGCTTAAATCTTACCTGACAATTTGCATAGCTGCGACCAGGAGCGATATGAAGTATCAGCCTTTTATTTTATGTTGTTTATTGGTGCAGTAAATTTCCGTGAAGACTTAAGCGTAGATTGACATGGGTTGTTTTAATCAGCATGGGAAAGTATTTGACTTGTGAAGTGTTAAGTCTTTAATAGTTCCAGGGCACCATACATATTATAAATTCAACTACGTTTTAAATCATGAAAGCACACATTTAATTAATATTCTGTTTAATTTTGTTCTATTTCCGGAACATAAGGCTGGATAGGTAATATACTGTCCGAGTGGAGATAAAAAACGATAGTTGCTCGGTTGAATACTGGAGGAAATTATGTTGGTTGACCTGGCATTATATTTAGAATTCTCCCAGGCAAATGTATTTTTCACCATTTGCATACACATTTGTTGCATAATATTTATAATTCACGATAAATAAAACGCGGATGATGATTATTATCCAATTAGCATACTGAAAAATTCTGGCATCGTGTTCGCCGGTGTACGGTCGTTTATGCAATTGAACAATATGAATAACTCAGCATCTTGGAGATATTTTGTCGCACATTTGCAAATCAAATTTACGAATAGGATAATCAGAAATGAATCCAAATAATGCTGGTTCGCCAAAAATCCTCCATTTTTATTTGTCTGGTAGTTTCAGGTTATTCCCGTTCAAGAAAATTGTTCTAACAATGTGTTAAGGGACCTAGTAAATTTCCACCGGGCATGCCTTCTTCCATTGCATCGCAACATGCCTGTTTAACATAAACGAGACAAAGTAACGCGTAATAAAATAATGTCAACTCTTTTATTTCCATATCCGCATTACCTTAGCAAAACCCAAGGACGGTAGACATTCAATAAAAATAGTTACTTGCATCGTAACTCATGAGGATGACTTTAACGGAAAATACAGGGCCACCTTCATAACATAAAGTAACGCATTTTTACATGCAAATGTTATCCACACCTTTAAAGTGAATACGTATGACGCCAGTAATTATATATTGTTATTTATATTTATCAGTCTATAATTTGTTTTTCAAAGATTATGCCTATCATAGTGAGTCTTCTAATTTCGACATGCTAATATATATGTATATGTATATGTATATCACTTACATAAAAATTCAAATATAAAATCGATTTAAAGCGCAGATACAAACCAAAAAATGCGCTTATTAATTCTTGCAAATAAGTGGTTATCTCCGATGATCATTTTGACGGGGTTTCCAGTCCTTACGATATTTTACATCAATGTTGTCAAGCAGGCATTTTATGCTTCGTAGCATACGTGTTGCATGTAGTATTTTGGTAAGCAGAGGCAGTTATGGGTTCCAAACTATTTGTGCATAACTGCATGGCTTTTAGACATTAACAATATCCAGTTTTCGATCGTATACGTTTAAATCTAGTAATTAAGGGGTTTATTATTTATGCATAATATGACATACGCAAACCTCTAGATTCATAAACAAAAACAGATTCGCATACATTCATTTCGCTGATAATTTCTCATAAAATCAACAAAAACAGACGTTGCCTTTTTCTGTATTAAGTAAGTTTGGTGTGTAAATTTAGCAATATTGCTACCGTTGGGCAAAACCTGTGTTAATACTGCCCAACGTTATGTTTAAAACCAGAGAGGGAACATTTTCGGTTGCTGGAATACGATAATAAATGTGCTAACGGAGTAGCAAATATTACTTATTTGCGATTCAATTAAGATTTAATAAAAATAGATAGCTAAGCGCTTTTAGGGAATTCGAAGACTCATCAGCACACAATAGAACAGCTATTATAGCTATTATATTGATTTTGCAAAATATCCGCTAGATACTAGTTACAATGACGCTGCGCGGTACAATTAGTTATGTAGATAATATGCGTGGAGGATTGTGGTCAATACAAATGCATTAAACAAGGGAGCGTGCTTATAATATGTCTGTATGTTACAATATATATAGACACAAGGTAGACTAAAACTGGTTACATCCGAAATCGCCAAGTATACTTTGGCCTTATTCAGGTCACGCGAAAGAACAGATATTACCCCTCAAAGCAAACGTCTGTGCTGATAACCAAAACGACAATATTTGAATGAAATAGGTGGTTCCTGTCATACAACTCATGTTACTTTTGCAGGATATATGGAAGGTCCTACATTCCTGACATTCTTGATAGATGGTCTGGTTTCTTTGAGTTAAACCAAGTTTTAAAACCACATATGTGGTACTAGTCACATGTCTACCTATACTATTTTGCCTTTCTTACAGATGACAGCATAATAAAGCACGTCAATACCATTGCTCAGAAATTATACAAGTAAAGATGTTTGCCGAAAGATCTATCTTTCTCCTCAATACAGGGATGTCTGACTTTTGCTTTGTTTTGCCATGATAATGGTGATAATCTTACTTGCAACGTCGTCTAAGCAAGTTAACATGGGAATCATTCGTTACCAGTAAAATAATGAAAGTATATATTTGCTTTGCTAAGAAAAATATATTTGTGACAGAGAAATAAATCTTCAAATGAAATTAAATAATATGTCTTCTGCGTGGTCTAGTCCACTGTTAGCAAATACGGTTCCGCGATACTTATAACCTTTAATTAAGCAATTACGAAATTAAAAAGGCTGTTTTGTTTCCAGGACACTGTATGAGAACTTCCCTCGATCGGTGTAAAAGTATTATTTGTTTTATCCAGCGAACTCAAAAAGTTGTCAGGAGTATGTTGTCATTCAAAAATGAAAGGCATGTGCCAATCAGCGATATGGCTAAATGTATACAACGGTCAATGAGCAAAAAAATTAACTTATAATACCACTATAACATGAAGCTTGCTCTAAGTACGTATGTTTGGACTGATAGTTAAAGAATATGTAAAGAAAATTATGGGTTGCTCCACACAGCAAGATAACAGCAAAATATGTGTTCCTTACACTTGTTGTAATACACACATTCAGTTATTATGGTTGTGATCATTAGCAATATTAGGCAGCAAAGTGGAAACCAATTATTATGGTTGGTTACCCACATGAGCCAAGAAATCTAATATTGTGCAGGGAAATAACAGCAAATAGCCTTTATGCTACAATATAAAGGAACCATTCCTAATAAATTTTTATGCTCTCATCTTCTTAATATTTATGCAAGCAATGCAATTACACTGCTCAATGTAATCCAACAACATGCTCCTTAAGCGAAATAAAATTGCTTGTTAAATATTCGCACTTGAATATTTCTATACTGCGATTTGTTTTCCAACACAAATCAGCCAAACCTAAAAATGACTAATTGTGGATATGCAATCATACACATAAAAATCTCAAATGCTTTACTCATTGCCTTATATTTTAGTGGTACGAAAGATATTTTTGTATATTCTTATGTTAGTTTACTGGGTTAAACCAAAATTAAACGAACAATATGTGTGTTATTGAGAGAAGTAGAATTGGTTTTTTATACATTTGCCGTTTAAATTAAAGGCGCTCAAATTATTTGGTATAGAAATATGCAATTTTAAAAGGAAATTGTTTTTAGTAAAATCAGCTTGCTAATTTTTCAGTTATGTGCATATTGCATATTTAAGTAATGGTAGATTGATAGCAAAGGTTTACTTTTTTAATTTCAAAATAAGCGCAGGGGTATTCCTAAACATTTCTCAAATAAATCTCAACGCTATTATGTTAAATTAATTGCCGCATGCGAGCTGCAATATAACAATTTTTAGAATACTAAAGACTTTACGTATCGTTGTGTATACGATGACAATTATATGCATCCATTTCTTGGAACAATAATTTCAGCCGAAATGCTCGCGTTTACCAAAAAATTTTAAAGTTCATCAATATATATGACTTCCAGCAAACTGACCAATAGAGCTAGTTCATTCGGTTTGCCAAACTATTTAATTTATAATAATGTTTTCGTGCATTACGTGCAAATATAACTCAATAGTAGGACATACATTTATATATCACAACAAAGCTTATCTCAATTTACTTAGGAAAAATAGAATATTTAATAAGATGGTAATGCGTTTGAAAGACTTCCCTTTTATATTTTCATAGATAAAAACAAATTACGTTATCTTTGAATTGAATCATCCCTACGGTGATCTCCTAAATGTAGGTTAAATCTCAGTATTCCAAAATAACTTTAACTAAATAGTAAGCTTTAAAATATTACAGGGCGATTTGATATATAAATTTAGGCTCAATAATTCCTTTTCAGTCATTTTGCAGTCACAATTTTTGATTCAATTTGGCAAGCTAACATTATGACTTATTTAAAATTACTTCGGGATGTGCATCATATCCTCATAAAAGTAATTCAAACTTCTAATTCAAATACTGTATAATTAACTTACCTGGATTTGAGTTAAATCTCTAAACTACAGGAAAATGAATGAGGGATTGTGGTTGGAGACTGAAGTATATTTTCTGTGCACTGTAGCTCAGCAAATACAGCAAACGTGAAACTAAATTGAAATCTGTATTAACTCGATGCTTGTTCATTAACATATTCAAAGGAATGAAACAAATTAAAACGGATATTTTTCATTAATGTGTAAAATTTATGTAGATGGAAAGCAATCTCACATAAATTAACTCATCAATAACCGACGAATAGAATTTTAGAGAAGTGTGGCTTGCCCAATATTTTCAAAAAGTTTATGAAGAAACCTATTCACTTTAAAGTTTGAAGTTGGTTGGAAGTGATGTGATACTGTTAAAGACACTTTATGGAGCGTAAATACTACCCTCGTTACTACGTATTATTTAAAGTATCTATCAGTTAAATTAGTAATAATGAAGTACCTGTGTTGGCAATATACCTTAAGTAACGCCATAGCCCTATAGCTAGTATGTGTTGGTTATCCCGTTTTGAAAAACATTTGTTGCATTACGTTACACCAGGAAACATCGTGAACTATAAGACACGAATTTTGGCGCAAATTTACTTGTGCCTACCAATGAGCGCCTTGATATTACAAATAGCCGAACGCTTAATGGGATTAGGAAGAAATGTAAGCACACCTATAGCTGGATGTATTGCCACTAAATGAGTGTTACGTTTTTTCATGGTGTCCTTTTTGAGAGAAGCATGAAAGAAATATTGTAATTTATGTAACAAAAAGCTCATTTTGAATACAAAGTCTTTTTCTTACTAAAGGTAATACCATAACGTGCAATAAACATATATTCCTACTAATTTCGTGATAAATATGTGTACATACTAAACATAATCGCGACTAGATTTATGACAGTGTTTGCGTTACACAGATGTCTGTCAGCGTTTGCCTAATGGCCAATTATATTAGAACGAAAGTTACAGGATTACTAATTAGCCTGGCGTAAGATAAGTAGGGTTCCTTTCACCTGTGGGTAGTTAGGTTCATGCTTACAGTATACAGGAAAACATGGTTGAAAGCTATTGCGTATAAAGGACGCATGCTTTGCCGCAGCTTTTCCTAGAAACAGCCATCCACTAAAAATTATAAAAAATTAAGTAGAGACTAGTATGTCAAGCAATACGAATCAGTAATGCTCATGTGGGCTAAAAGTTTTCTCAATTTGTAAATAAAGCATTTGTTGCATGAATTCAACACATGCAAATTATTGATTTTGTTTAGAATAAAATAACAATAGCTACACAGTCAAATGCCAAACAAAAGTTGCACTAGCTTACGGATTACACAGGTATGTACTATATTTAGACCAAAAATACTAGGAAATATTTGATATTAAGTAGCAGGATTAAATTTAGCAGGATTAAATTTGCTAACAGCAAAGGCTAACATAAAATCTGTCGACAACTTTGTAACCGTAAACTTATTATAAAATATATTTACCTTTGTAATATTTAAGAGAATATCTACGGTGCTGATCGCATTACTAGCCGGTGCTTTGAAGTAGTTTTTAATTTAAGCAATTAGACTACCACATAGAGTGTTCGATGGGATTTTGGCCTGTCTAACAGGCATGTAACATCGATGACAAAATGCCGATCATTTATGACATGCCTGAAATTCTAAATTTATGGTTGTGATAATGCAGCGTTGAATTGATAAAGGTAAATAAACCAAAATAACTGGATGCAATTATGAATTCGGTTTAGACATATAGTGGATAGGCAATCCTCAAACACACAGCGAAGATCACCGATGCCAGCAATAATATTATTTGAAAAGATCATTTTATTTGCTAGAAGATCCCATGTGAACTAATCCTTAAATATTGACAAACAATAGTGAAGAAATTCACAGTAAAATTTATAGTTATTTTCCAATGTTACCTTCTTCAGACTACACTGGTTAAGACGCTAGGGAAATACGCAAACATAGCTGCACGATATTTAATTTATTATATGGTATATTTTATTAAACAGCGAAATATGCATATTGAGCTGGTTTCTATAAACCGCTTTGACTAACATTGACGTGCTTAGGTGTCTTTTTGCAATGGGGAAAACTATAGTTACATAAAATAATAATCTCACAAAGGGTGTAGCTTTTAGTTTTCTTCCTTACTACATAAATGAAATACAATATATATTTGAGCAGTCGCAGAATATTATCAGGATTTGCCTTTATTCCAGAATGTAAATATATCTAATTTTTGACAAATGTTCATTGATTAGTCCAGACATTATTCTAGCGTTTCATATCACATTGAGCACTGAAATTGTGAAAGCTCCCTGTATAATTAATGGATGCTTCTTCTGCGTTTATTGTCCAAATCAAAATAAGCGTTAGAGCATGAGGTTTAGATACTAAAGCTTTACACGTTAATGCTCCATCACCAGTCAGAAGCTAGTCAGTTGGTAGGCAGCACACTAAAATGAAATTTCTGAGGCAATATGCTCCTTAATTTGCAAAGCTTCACGCATTTTCATGATGAATGTTTTGTTAAGATATGGTCCGCATTTGATAAAGAAGCTTTGTTTAAGTGAATTTTATGGCTAAACATAAGGGTGGCTAATATGCATAATTTTTAATATATCCATATTCCATTCATCTGTAAATATCATAACATGTTAGGGCTATTTATAGTCAAAAATAGTACTAATTAAATTTCTTATTAAATCTGGCAACTGATAAATAACCATTAATAGTACCCGCGTTTTGTTAGAGTGGCACACAAAAATGTAAGATCTGCTTTGAACTTGCAAAATCAGTCAATAAAGGAGTTGTTGCAGTAAATCTAGGCTGTTTATGATAATGACCTGCATTATTTCGCTGGAATGCTTTCACATTTTTATAGAAGGTTATCGATGTGTAGCAATTTTTTCAACTAGTAACGCAAAAGCTTCCATAAGGAAAATAAAAACCAAGCGCTGCTGCAATCTTCGACAACAATCCGTACTAGTTTGTTGCAAACACAAAGCTTGTGATCGTACTGGTTATATTTTTCACCTATAGATATACAATTTTTTAATTGTTGTTTGACATCAGTGTAAGAGCTTTATTCGGCATCTAATGTTGAGTGAATTTTGCTGGAACTTACACCTGTAAGTTCTACATAATTCAGAACTTTTCCAATGTATGCCATTATTTAAACCAGTCTCCTTGAGGATTTAACCTTCATTGGAAACCGGGTTGCTAAGTACGAATGCGTACTTAATAAGTTGTAGTTCGCTGCAAGTAGCTAATGAAATGGTATTTAATAAATACCTATATATATTTTTATATAGGGAAATAACAGCGTCACTGCTAATTATAGAAGCCAAGCCCACACCTTCTCCCAGTCTGTATGTATTTCTACTTGTATACCAGCTGGGCGTTTATCTTTTATGTAAGCAAAAATTACTTAAATGCCATTTTCGTTACGACGATTTTGATCCTGCTTGCATCCCTGCACTCACAGAGGTAATATTTTGGTATAAATCTCAGAAGGCACAAGAACACAGGGACGATATTCGAAATGCACACAGTCTGACCCAAGTCATTTACGTCTTTCTGGGTACCTGAAATTTCGAAACTCTTTTTCATATTCGCAGCCATCAGCATCCCAATGAGCTCAAGTATTTCAGGCAGCCACTTACGGTAATGTATTATAATAAATCATTTATATATATATATATTTGATTAGAAATAAAAGTTGGCTTTTCTGTTAAAAGGAGAATAAATCTAAACCGTATCTACATTACTAGCTTGCGCGTACTCATATAAGCCTTAAGTAAAAAAGCTACATTTTGCTTCATGTTGCAGTTGGTAATTGCAAATTTGTTACGGGAGCATATTTATTAAACATACAATAAAATATCGGTAAGACTCTAATACTAAATGGAATACTTTTAAGTGAAATCTAAAGCCAAGTACTAATTATGAATCCAGCTAGAGTAGTGTACTAAAAATAAGTTTAGTTGCTACTCTCTTATCACTTCAGTTATGAAGGCAAAACCTATGGACAAAAGGCAAAATTTAAAGAATGACGTGATCAAGCACTAAGAAGGATAAGCCAATGATATGTTGGAAAAGAATGATTCGGTAATATTCGAAAAACTGCTAGCACTGGCCATTATAACTGATGAAGTTATGACTGCAAAACGACAGTCATCACAGTCTAATACAGGGGAAACATAAAACAATCCGTGATTTTTAATTTACGATAGTGGGGGGAAGCAATTTCCCGTGATTCATGAGAGGCTACAGGTATGCCGCTATTGTATAGCATGACGCAACTGAATACAAAAGATACCAACCGCAAAAATTTAGTTTCAAACAATTATATTTATATATTTTATAGCAGTGTAGTCATGCAAGTCCAATGCATAGAAGGCAGAGTCTACATAACGCATGCACGATATTATATAAAATTTGAGTAAGCGTTGTTGTTATTCTTGGTAATAGCTTCACAGTATCAAGCAAAACTGAGGTTTTTTTGTTCTATAGAATTTAACATTTGAAGGGAAGGTTTACTTGTTTGAAATTTTCCAAGAGAGCGTTATTTCTTGACAAAATAAAGCTCAATTACGTAAATTGGAACCATGGGAGTACACTTAACTTTCCTGTTTGAAAATACCAAGTTCGCATTATCACGTTGAATAACGTTTTACAATTTATATATAAGGTGACGATTGGAAAATCGGTTGTCTAAATTTTCATGCCACAGTGCACATTTTTAGTAACTTCTCTATTTTTGTAAATAACTGTTCATTTGAGAAGCAAACTTGATTTATGCATACTATTTGATCGATCGCTCATACTCTTCTTTGCGCAATTATTAATCTCTCACTCGATTACCATTATCTACCATGTAAACTTGTCGACAATTTTGACATTAGCTATTTCTTCTGCTCTGATTTGTTGCTGCTTGTCCCACCGAAATAGATCTACAGCTGTCACAAGGATAGGATTCATGCATGAAACGAGGAGCTTATTCAGCTCAGTTAATTGACGTAACAATGACAAATAGCCCACTGTTATGACGAAAAAAATGTATAAAACTTAGTATTCCGTAAACCGTATCTGATGGTCTAATGTATGCTTATGTATGTTGGTAATGTTGTGTTTGAGTAGCTGTTAACCAAAATTAAATTAGGATTTATGCGTGTGTTGGTTTTTCAAGTATATTCAAGACCATTTTTACAGTCATCCGTAATAGTCTCAATCAAACGCTTTTTAATTTTAAAATGCTCCATCTATTTTATTTCATAACTTATCATAGACATAATAATCAGCCGGATCCAGTTAACCAAAATGTGGGTTTGTCTCAGTGGTATGCATTTATTTACGGTTCCGTTGAGAAGTGTTGAAAAGAGAATATTATTTGGTCAATGCAAATATTATTTTACTAAATAACGAAAATTTTCAGTGTTTTATCCTCCTTTATCGCAAGTGCAATTTTGGTGCGTCACGTGACATTGTTTGACGAAATAGCTGGAGATCACAGAGATGCTAACTTACAGCACCTTTGTGCAATTAGCCTTTAAACGCCTTCATTTAGATGTACTTTGCTAAGATTTTTGCGAGCGGTACATTAATTAAAATGACTGCATTTCAAATGCAATCAACCAAGGCAATTTTAGCATTGCTAAATTGTTGAAACTAGAATTCTTACGGACACAATGCGAAAAAAAGGCTTCATATCACGATTTTCGAATTATAATGAAACAGGCAAATACTTCATAGAAAAATTATATGCGTATAGTTTCATAGAATAAAATCGCTTCAGATTTCATGTAAATACGTGCGGCGATAATCTTTAAGCGAAAGTCTTATCGTTTGCAGTCCGAAATAAAATTGCTTGTTAAATATTCGCACTTGAATATTTCTATACTGCGATTTGTATTCCAACACAAATCAGCATAACCTGAAAATGACTAATTGTGGATATGCAATCATACACATAAAATATCAACTGGATTACTTATTGCCTTATATTTTAGTGTTACGAAAGATATTTTTGTATATTCTTATGTTTGTTTACTGGGTTAAACCAAAATTAAACGAACAATATGTGTGTTATTGAGAGAAGTAGAATTGGTTTTTTATACATTTGCCGTTTAAATTAAAGGCGCTCAAATTATTTGGTATAGAAATGTGCAATATAAAAAGGAAATTGTTTTAGTAAAATCAGCCTGCTAACTTTTCAGTTATGTGCATATTGCATATTTAAGTAATGGTAGATTGATAGCAAAGGGTTACTTTTTTAATTTCAAAATAAGCGCCGAGGTATTCCTAAACATTTCTCAAATGAATCTCAACGCTATTATGTTAAATTAATTGCCGCATGCGAGCTGCAATATAACAATCTTTAGAATACTAAAGACTTTACTTTACAGCCATCCACTAAAAATTATCAAAATTAAGTAGAGACTAGTATGTTAAGCAATACCAATCAGTAATGCTCATGTGGGCTAAATGTTGTATCAATTTGTTAAATAAAGCATTTGTTGCATGGATTCAACACATGCAAATTATTGATTTTGTTTAGAATAAAATAACAAGAGCTACACAGTGAAATGCCAAACAAGGGTTGCACTAGCTTACGGATTACACAGGTATGTACTATATTTAGACCAAAAATACTAGGAAATATTTGATATTAAGTAAAGAAAATTGGGAAAATGGTATCCAATTACAGGCAAATTTATATATAAACCAATCTCTTATTCATTTCTCCCTAATGGAATCAAGCCATTTTATAAGATTGGATATGTATATATATTGCTTTAACTTAAGCAAATGAAATTAACTATATTTGTTAATAGCAGTTATAAAATATTTGATTTAACTTTATATATACCGATATACAATAATTTATAACCGCAGCTGTGCCCGACTCAAACGTTCCCATAAAAACTAGTGCTGAATCGACCCATTAATACATAATAAATTTGTCTGAATAAGCAACATGAATAAGATATGTGTTAAGGTCAATGACAAAAGAAAACCGTTAATATTTCAGCTCTGCATATATGAGATATTAGCTCGCGACCTAAATATTACAAGGTAAATTTGCCTTTTAGCCAACGTATTCGTAATTGGGATAAATTTAGCTTTCGGACTCATTATAATGGTTTCAGATTATTGGTGTTTACGCCTTTGTAAATGAATGGATGCTGTTTGCGCAGGCATTGCCATAAGCTTGCAGGCAGTGAGCAAATTGCGTTGCTGCTAATTTGTGCAGCTATAATGTCACCTTTAGCGTTCAAACCGATTATATCTTCGTTTGTGGAGCAATGAGCTTCGTTAGCTTGCGTTAATGTTCCAGCAGAGGCATCTTCGCAACATCGCTGGGTTATATACGTTCTCTAAATTACTGTCTGTCTGGATAAAATGCTTCGCTGATAGTATCTATCGTGCAGATTTTACGTGCTTGTATTGAAATAAAAGCAAATAAGTATTTTAAACTAAAACTGCACTGGAATCTTCAAAATATTACTTAATGCATAATGTAAATTAATCAACTTGCTGTTGCGGTGTACTTTAGAGTTACACACAACCTGTTTACCAATTATAATAATTGTATCCATAACACATTTCTTTTGGGCTTCAGGGAAAGCTGTACAGGAGTTGCTGATTTGAAATTTAAGAAATTATTAGAAGTAGTACGAACGCTGCAGTCGAAATAGTGGCTTATATATTGGGACTTAACATACCATGAAACCGAAATTTATTATGAAATTTGTTATAGCTAAATTGTAACGTTCAGGAAACTAAATTAACTTAAACCACGTATAGGGAAACAGTGTAAATATTGATAATTTTAAGCACGTTCATAACTATTTTAATGATTTTAGCAGGATTAAATTTGCTAACAGCGAAGGCTAACATAAAATCTGTCGACAACTTTGTAACCGTAAACTTATTATAAAATATAATTACCTTTGTAATATTTTAGAGAATATCTACGGTGCTGATCGCTTTACTAGCCGGTGCTTTGAAGTAATTTTTTAATTTTAGCAATTCGACTAACATATAGAGTCGGCGATTGTATTTTAGCCTGTCTAACAAGAATGTAACATCGATGACAAAATGCCGATCATTTAAGACATGCCTGCATTTTTAAATTTATGGTTGTGATAATGCAGCGTTGAATTGAAAAAGGTAAATAAACCAAAATAACTGGATGCAATTATGAATTCGGCTTAGACATATAGTGAATAGGCAATCCTCAAACACACAGCGAAGATCACCGATGCTAGCAATAATATTATTTGAAAAGATCATTTTATTTGCTAGAAGATCCCATGTGAACCAATCCTTAATTATAGTCAAACAATAGTGAAGAAATTCACAGTAAAATTTAAAGTTATTTTCTAAAGGTTACCTTCTTAAGACTACACTGGTTAAAACGCTATGGAAATATGCAAACATAGCTGCAAGATATTTAATTTATTATGTGGTGTCTTTTATTAAACTGCAAAATATGCATATTTAGCTGGTTTCTATAAACCGCTTTGACTACCATTGACGTGCTTAGCTGTCATTTTGCAATGGGGAAACTATAGTTACATAAAATAATAATCTCACATAGGGTGTAGCTTTTAGTTTTCTTCCTTACTACATAAATGAAATACAAAATATATTTGAGCAGTCGCAGAATATTATCAAGATTTGCCTTTATTCCAGAATGTAAATATATCTAATTTTTGACAAATGTTCTTTGTTTAGTCCAGACATTATTCTAGCGTTTCATATTACACTGAGCAGTTAAATTGTGAAAGCTCCGTGTATAATTAATGGATGCTGCTTCTGCGTTTAGTTTCCAAATCGAAATAAGCGTTAGAGCATGAGATTTAGATACTAAAGCTTTACACGTTAATGCTCCATCACCAGTCAAAAGCTAGTCAGTTGGTAGGCAGCACACTAAAATGAAATTTCTGAGGCAATATGCTCCTTAATTTGCAAAGCTTCACGCATTTTCATGATGAATGTTTTGTTAAGATATGGTCCGCATTTGATAAAGAAGCTTTGTTTAAGTGAATTTTATGGCTAAACATAAGGGTGGCTAATATGCATAATTTTTAATATATCCATATTCCATTCATCTGTAAATATCATAACATGTTAGGGCTATTTATAGTCAAAAATAGTACTAATTAAATTTCTTATTAAATCTGGCAACTGATAAAAAACCTTTAATAGTACCCGCGTTTTGTTAGAATTGCACACAAAAATGTAAGATCTGCTTTGAACTTGCAAAATCAGTCAATAAAGGAGTTGTTGCAGTAAATCTAGGCTGTTTATGATAATGACCTGCATTATTTCGCTGGAATGCTTTCACATTTTTATAGAAGGTTATCGATGTGTAGCAATTTTTTCAACTAGTAACGCAAAAGCTTCGATAAGGCAAATAAAAACCACGCGCTGCTGCAATATTCGACAACAATCCGTACTAGTTCGTTGCAAACACAAAGCTTGCGATCGTTTTGGTTATATTTTTTATCTCCAGAAATACAATTTTCTAATTGTTGTTTGACATCAGTGTAAGAGCTTTATTCGGCATCTAATGTTGAGTGAATTTTGCTGGAACTTACACCTGTAAGTTCTACATAATTCAGAACTTTTCCAATGTATGCCATTATTTAAACCAGTCTCCTTGAGGATTTAACCTTCATTGGAAACCGGGTTGCTAAGTACGAATGCGTACTTAATAAGTTGTAGTTCGCTGCAAGTAGCTAATGAAATGGTATTTAATAAATACCTATATATATTTTTATATAGGGAAATAACAGCGTCACTGCTAAATATAGAAGCCAAGCCCACACCTTCTCCCAGTCTGTATGTATTTCTACTTGTATACCAGCTGGGCGTTTATCTTTTATGTAAGCAAAAATTACTTAAATGCCATTTTCGTTACGACGATTTTGATCCTGCTTGCATCCCTGCACTCACAGAGGTAATATTTTGGTATAAATCTCAGAAGGCACAAGAACACAGGGACGATATTCGAAATGCACACAGTCTGACCCAAGTCATTTACGTCTTTCTGGGTACCTGAAATTTCGAAACTCTTTTTCATATTCGCAGCCATCAGCATCCCAATGAGCTCAAGTATTTCAGGCAGCCACTTACGGTAATGTATTATAATAAATCATTTATATATATATATATATTTGATTAGAAATAAAAGTTGGCTTTTCTGTTAAAAGGAGAATAAATCTAAACCGTATCTACATTACTAGCTTGCGCGTACTCATATAAGCCTTAAGTAAAAAAGCTACATTTTGCTTCATGTTGCAGTTGGTAATTGCAAATTTGTTACGGGAGCATATTTATTAAACATACAATAAAATATCGGTAAGACTCTAATACTAAATGGAATACTTTTAAGTGAAATCTAAAGCCAAGTACTAATTATGAATCCAGCTAGAGTAGTGTACTAAAAATAAGTTTAGTTGCTACTCTCTTATCACTTCAGTTATGAAGGCAAAACCTATGGACAAAAGGCAAAATTTAAAGAATGACGTGATCAAGCACTAAGAAGGATAAGCCAATGATATGTTGGAAAAGAATGATTCGGTAATATTCGAAAAACTGCTAGCACTGGCCATTATAACTGATGAAGTTATGACTGCAAAACGACAGTCATCACAGTCTAATACAGGGGAAACATAAAACAATCCGTGATTTTTAATTTACGATAGTGGGGGGAAGCAATTTCCCGTGATGCATGAGAGGCTACAGGTATGCCGCTATTGTATAGCATGACGCAACTGAATACAAAAGATACCAACCGCAAAAATTTAGTTTCAAACAATTATATTTATATATTTTATAGCAGTGTAGTCATGCAAGTCCAATGCATAGAAGGCAGAGTCTACATAACGCATGCACGATATTATATAAAATTTGAGTAAGCGTTGTTGTTATTCTTGGTAATAGCTTCACAGTATCAAGCAAAACTGAGGTTTTTTTATTCTATAGAATTTAACATTTGAAGGGAAGGTTTACTTGTTTGAAATTTTCCAAGAAAGCGTTATTTCTTGACAAAATAAAGCTCAATTACGTAAATTGGAACCATGGGATTACATTTAACTTTCTTGTTTGAAAAAACCAAGTTCGCAGTATCACGTTGAATAACGTTTTACAATTTATATATAAGGTGACGATTGGAAAAACGGTTGTCTCATATTTCATGCCACAGTGCACATTTTTAGTAACTTCTCTATTTTTGTAAATAACTGTTCATTTGAGAAGCAAACTTGATTTATGCATACTATTTGATCGATCGCTCATACTCTTCTTTGCGCAATTATTAATCTCTCACTCGATTACCATTATCTACCATGTAAACTTGTCGACAATTTTGACATTAGCTATTTCTTCTGCTCTGATTTGTTGCTGCTTGTCCCACCGAAATAGATCTACAGCTGTCACAAGGATAGGATTCCTGCATGAAACGAGGAGCTTATTCAGCTCAGTTAATTGACGTAACAATGACAATTAGCCCACTGTTATGACGAAAAAAATGTATAAAACTTAGTATTCCGTAAACCGTATCTGATGGTCTAATGTATGCTTATGTATGTTGGTAATGTTGTGTTTGAGTAGCTGTTAACCAAAATTAAATTAGGATTTATGCGTGTGTTGGTTTTTCAAGTATATTCAAGACCATTTTTACAGTCATCCGTAATAGTCTCAATCAAACGCTTTTTAATTCAAAATGCTCCATCTTTTTTATTTCATAACTTATCATAGAAATATTAATCAGCCGGATCCAGTTAACCAAAATGTGGGTTTGTCTCAGTGGTATGCATTTATTTACAGTTCCGTTGAGAAGTGTTGAAAAAAGAATATTATTTGGTCAATGCAAATATTATTTTACTAAATAACGAAAATTTTCAGTGTTTTATCCTCCTTTATCGCAAGCGCAATTTTGGTGCGTCACGTGACATTGTTTGACGAAATAGCTGGAGATCACAGAGATGCTAACTTACAGCATCTTTGTGCAATTAGCCTTTAAACGCCTTCATTTAGATGTACTTTGCTAAGATTTTTGCGAGCGGTACATTAATGAAAATGACTGCAATTCAAATGCAATCAACCAAGGCAACTTTAGCATAGCTAAATTGTTGAAACTAGAATTCTTACGGACTCAATGCGCAAAAAGGCTTCATATCACGATTTTCGAATTTTAATGAAACAGGCAAATACTTCATAGAAAAATTATATGCGAATAGTTTCATAGAATAAAATCGCTTCAGATTTCATGTAAATACGTGCGGCGATAATCATTAAGCGAAAGTCTTATCGTTTGCAGTCCGAAATAAAATTGCTTGTTAAATATTCGCACTTAAATATTTCTATACTGCGATTTGTATTCCAACACAAATCAGCCAAACCTGAAAATGACTAATTGTGGATATGCAATCATACACATAAAATATCAACTGGATTACTTATTGCCTTATATTTTAGTGGTACGAAAGATATTTTTGTATATTCTTATGTTTGTTTACTGGGTTAAACCAAAATTAAACGAACAATATGTGTGTTATTGAGAAGCAGAATTGGTTTTTAATACATTTGCCGTTTAAATTAAAGGCGCTCAAATTATTTGGTATAGAAAAATGCAATTTTAAAAGGAAACTGTTTTTAGTAAAATCAGCTTGCTAAAGTTTCATTTATGTGCATATTGCATATTTAGGTAAATTTTGATTGATAGCAAAGGGTTACTTTTTTAATTTCAAAATAAGCGCAGGGGTATTCCTAAACATTCCTCAAATTAATCGCAACGCTATTAGGTTAAATTAATTGCCGCATGCGAGCTGCAATATAACAATTTTTATAATACTGAAGACTTTACTTTACAGCCATCCACTAAAAATTATCAAAAATTAAGTAGAGACTAGTATGTTAAGCAATACGAATCAGTAATGCTCATGTGGGCTAAACGTTGTATCAATTTGTTAAATAAAGCATTTGTTGCATGGATTCAACACATGCAAATTATTGATTTTGTTTAGAATAAAATAACAAGAGCTACACAGTGAAATGCCAAACAAGAGTTGCACTAGCTTACGGATTACACAGGTGTGTACTATATTTAGACCAAACATACTAGGAAATATTTGATATTAAGTAAAGAAAATTGGGAAAATGGTATCCAATTACAGGCATATTTATATATAAACCAATCTCTTATTCATTTCTCCGTAATGGAATCAAGCCATTTTATAAGATTGGATAGGTATATATATTGCTTTAACTTAAGCAAATGAAATTAACTATATTTGTTAATAGCAGTTATAAAATATTTGATTTAACTTTATATGAACCGATATATAATAATTTATAACCGCAGCAATGCCCGACTCAAACGTTCCCATAACAACTAGTGCTAAATCGATCCAGTAATACATAATAAATTTGTCTGAATAAGCAATAGGAATAAGATATGTGTTAAGGTCAATGCCAAAATAAAGCCGTTACTATTTCAGCTCTGCATATATGAGATATTAGCTCGCGACCTAAATATTACAAGGTAAATTTGCCTTTTAGCCAACGTATTCGTAATTGGGATAAATTTAGCTTTCGGACTCATTATAATGGTTTCAGATTATTGGTGTTTACGCCTTTGTAAATGAATGGATGCTGTTTGCGCAGGCATTGCCATAAGCTTGCAGGCAGTGAGCAAATTGCGTTGCTGCTAATTTGTGCAGCTATAATGTCACCTTTAGCGTTCAAACCGATTATATCTTCGTTTGTGGAGCAATGAGCTTCGTTAGCTTGCGTTAATGTTCCAGCAGAGGCATCTTCGCAACATCGTTGGGTTATATACGTTCTCTAAATTACTGTCTGTCTGGATAAAATGCTTCGCTGATAGTATCTATCGTGCAGATTTTACGTGCATGTATTGAAATAAAAACAAATAAGTATTTTAAACTAAAACTGCACTGGAATCTTCAAAATATTACTTAATGCATAATGTAAATTAATCAACTTGCTGTTGCGGTGTACTTTAGAGTTACACACAACCTGTTTACCAATTATAATAATTGTATCCATAACACATTTCTTTTGGGCTTCAGGGAAAGCTGTACAGGAGTTGCTGATTTGAAATTTAAGAAATTATTAGAAGTAGTACGAACGCTGCAGTCGAAATAGTGGCTTATATATTGGGACTTAACATACCATGAAACCGAAATTTATTATGAAATTTGTTATAGCTAAATTGTAACGTTCAGGAAACTAAATTAACTTAAACCACGTATAGGGAAACAGTGTAAATATTGATAATTTTGAGCACGTTCCTAACTATTTTAATGATT